>CM067336.1:91897500-93097500 GCA_034376525.1 Nicotiana benthamiana
TATCAAGTTATATTTTCGAGTTCATCTTTTGGTTGTTGGTACTGCATTTCAATTGCTATTTGGTTTTACAATTGTATTCGGGTGGAAATTTTGTTTTGCTGTTGGTTTAAATCTGGTCTGCTACTATTACATCACTATTGAATTGCTACGCTTTTTCCTACTGCTGACTGCTCCTCCTTCTTCTATTTTTTATATTCAGGTACACACTCTGAAATCATGTACTTATGTAAACTTGAAGTTGGAGATAAAATGAAATGCTGTCAAGTTTCCTTTTCAATTTCTTTGCATCTTTAATTGGATATTGAGTAGAGCTTTTTTACTTGTAGCTGATTGATAAGTGTGTAAATTGGACTGTTGAAGCTATCTCTACAACCATGTGAATATCCATTATAATCTTTATGGGTAATTACTAGTTATGAAATATAGTGTAGTTAATGCATTTCCAGATAGTTGTAAAATAGTTTCAAAAGTTTATATGTCACAAAACAGGTTTAAATAGTTCAAGTGAAAATCAGTATATGTTGGTTTAATATGTTTAGTTCTGAAATTGCGAGTTCACTTGAGTAAATAACATCATTTTAAATAGCAATTTGAATAATGTTAGTAACTAATGCTAGTGATGAGCGTAGCTTGATGTCAGTTTGTAATCGTTGATGTATTTTTAACAAGTTGCAAAAAGATTTCAGAAAAAATGGTTCATGTATTGAGGTTAGCGAATGTTTCAGACTTGGTAAAGTCTTGGTCGTTTTTGAACTTGAGAAGAACTTGCAAATGTTAATATGCAGATAAAATAGAGTACCGCTTAATTGCAAAGGAAAATAAATTATTATAATTGATTTTTTTGGTAGAAAATGGAGAAATGGCTGTTGTTCATAGCCAACAAAATTTGCCCTTTTTTAGCCTTTTAAATTTTTGGTTGCTTCGTTCTTTTAGCCTTCTTTTTGGTCTATGATAACAAATGATTTCTTTATTTGTAGTATCTTATTTATTTTAGCTTACATTATTTCCATGATTGAGTTTTATTTTATAAGAAATTTTATGCTCTTTGTTAATTATTTCTCTGGTCGTATTTGGACCAAAGGTTGATACTAGGTGCATAGGACAATTTGGCTAGCCAAGATATTAAAATTTGGGCCTGTACTATTGAATACTTTTTGACCCAAATATTAGTAATGCTATAAACTAGCCCACCTTTCCATAGCGAATTTATTTTATTTCCTCCATAATGCTTTCCATAACTTGTTGGCGTCGCAATAATCTCAAGTTTAGGAAGAATAATAAAAATCGTAGTTACTTTAGGTTGGCCTTTAAATAGTAAATGAGATGCGTTTTGCTAAATAAAACACATAAATTGCGGGGCCTTCAATAATTAAAATAAAATATTTAGAATTCGGGATTTGCCGTTTAGTGAATTTAACGGCCCTCCCCAAAGATAATAACGCGCTAGTCGCTTTAGGTGCGCTTTTGATAATTTACTTTCTTAAACACGGGTGCACATTTGTGTGATCAAAATCCCAATCTCAACGAAGTTGGAACGTGTCAAAAACTGTGGGTACATTTATGTGATGCAGTTCGAGATACATTCTCACAACGTTGTAATTTTATTAAAAAATAATAACAATAATAAAAGCGATTAAAGGTTAAAATTTGCACATAAGTTACCACATGTTTAAAATTAGTTAATTAAGCCGAATACAAAAGTTGAGCGACTGTGCTAGAACCACAGAACTCGGGAATGCCTAACACCTCCTCTCGGGTTAACAGAATTCCTTATCCGGATTTCTGGTTCGCGGACTGTAATTAAAATTCATTCTTTTTCTCGATTTGGGATTCAACCGGTGACTTGGGACACCATAAATCTCCCAAGTGGAGACTCTAAATCTTAATAACAAATCCCGTTTCGATTGTCTTTAATTGAAAAAATTCCATTTACCCCTGCGCGGGGCCAAAAGGAGGTGTGACAGTCCCTAGATTACAAAGTGCCTTAGCAAAAGCAAAATTACCAATAGTGCATGGAATTGTAAAGCTTCCTGGGTCAGACAATTTTTCCGCAACTGGTCTAGTTACCACTGTAGTACAGGTCTGAGTAAGAGTAACTATGACCAAGTCTTGGAAGTCAAGTTTTTGGGACATCAAGTCCTTCATCATTTTTGCATACCCATACATCTCTTTCAAAGCATCAATCAATGGAATATTTATCTGGATTTGTTTCAGCCTTTCCAAGAATTTCTTATATTTCTCCTTTTGGCACTTAGCCAGCCCCTGAGGAAATAATGGTGCAGGAGGTCTCTTCTTCCCAATGATTTGAGATTGATCTTTATCAGCTGCCACCTCAACTACTGGTTCTTGGGCTTGCTTAGCTTCTTTCTCAGTCTCAAACTGAATGTTATTTTCTTCCTATGTAGACTGTACTGTCACCTCTGTCAGTTTCATTGACTCATCCAGCTCAACGGGAGCTGGTATGTGTGTCACAACCAGTCTGGTTTCTCGAGCCCTCTCTTGCTCTACATCCAAATCTCTGCCATTACATAACTCACTACCATCAGCTGCTTCGGGCCTTGATCCTTTGGATTTATCTGTGTGTCTGTAGGTAATGTCCCATGAGGACGATTGTTATGAGACATCAAAATTTGGCCCATCTACACTTCAATATTCTTGATAGCTGAATCACGTACATCTACTCTCTCACTAATTTTTGCACTAGATCTGATAACTTGCTGCATTATTTCCTCAAGTCTAGCAAATCCATCTTCCTGCCTTCTACCATGCTTCTGCAGAGGATGGTGATACCCCTACTGCTGATTCTGATTATTATATCCCTGTAGCCTTGGTTAAGGTGCCATATTGTTAGGGGGTCTCATACTTCCCATGTTCTCATTGTTGAACTGTGGCTGGACAGTCTTGTACGGCTGATTTTGATGGCCCCAATTCTGACCACCCTGTCTCTGGCCTCCATAATTAGACAAACAATTCATGTCTTTTGGTTAGTGATAATAATCATGTTTTGCATTCCACTGGTTAGAAATTGGATGACTAATGCAAGATGTGCACAAGCCCATTGGTAGTTTCAACGATGTGTATCTGCTGCTTCTGACCTGACTCTCCCACCTTTTTGGAGAGTATACTCATTTGTGTCAATAAGGTGGCCATATTTTCAGCCATAGAGTTGGATGGATCTAAGGGCACTGAGAGCACCATTGGAGTGATAGGTGCATTCCTAGTTGTCTAGCCCGAATTCTGTGCCATCTTGTCAAGCAGACTCTGGCCTTCTCTCCATACTTCGCTATAAAATGCTCCACCAGCTATAGCATAAAAAATAATCTTCACACTATCTGACAATCCTATGTAAAACCGCTGCCCCAACATTAGATCTGGAATACCATAGTGCAGACATATAACCAGTATCCCTTTGAAGAGTTTCCATGTTTCATTTAGTGTCTCCATTGGTCTCTGTGTAAAACTCAAAATTTCATCAATTTGTTGAGCTGTCTTGTTGGGTGAGTGGAACTTGTTAAGGAATTTCTTGACTAACTCCTCCCAAGTTGTTGTGGAATGGGAAGCGAGTTTAGCTAGGTCTGGGCAGCTCCGGTCATTGAGAATGGAAATAATAGCAGCGTGATTGCTTCCTGAGTTATGTTGGGCTTTCTTTGGGTTTTGCATATTGACAAAAAATTCTTCAAGTGTTGTTGAGAATCTTCAACTTGTGACCTTGAAAATAGTCCCTTGTTTTGAGACAAGTGCAACATGTTGTTCGTGATTTGGAATGATTCAACCTGTATCTGCGGGACTAGAATCACTGTAGCCAGATTTTTAGCTGTGAGGTCTGCCCAGTCATAGAGAGCAGCCTCTGGCGCTATTAGTACAACTTGGTCTTCTTTGTGATCTACCATGTGTGTTTCGAATTGCTCAGTTGTTTGATGTAGTTTATTTTTCCAGTTAGCCCGATTCAAGGCCTTGAAACCTTTGTCGGGATCTGATAATGCTTCAAATACTTAACCAGTTCTCGATGAGTTTCTAGGCATGTACCTGTGCAACCAAGTAAACAAACGTTAAAATTTAAATGCAAAGATTGGGTATAGAGAAAACTGACTACACTAAGAATTTTTGTATTTCTTTCAATTGTAATTGACAACTTCGATAATTCCCCGAAAACGACGCCAAAATTTGATCGCGCCCAACTCTGCCTTATAAAAAGGACACGAGGACGTTAAAAATATAATCTGAGTATTTAGCCCATAGTCGAACCAACAAGGAATTAACCTATCAATTACTTTCGTTGGACTTACTAAATTCTACGGAATCAACTTCCCAAATGTTTTCAATGATAATTGATGATATTTATACTAACTAAGTATGAATGTAAATAAGAAATTGAAAACTAACTATAATTGAGCTGTAAAGAATTAAGAGAAGGTTCTAAGGTTATGATTTACCCTATTGATGGAATCTCTTCCGGTTATGTTTCATATAGATTCACCAAATCATCTTTATCAATCATGAGCATTCCCATTACCGTAAATCTCTCCCGAGTAATCATAATAAGTTACTAGACGCACTTTCCCGCGATACGCTAGCTGGCTTTGTTTATTACAGCTCACTTTAGATTGCACCCAAGGCTTCGTTATCCCTAATCACGCCTTTAAATCCGCAGTTATTAATCCCTCGTATACTTTAGGAGTGGTGTTGTTCAACAATTACCTAAATATGCACTCTCTTCCGAGTTATGCAGACTAAATAGGCACATCTAATTGAGGATCCTGTCAATTAAGTACAACAAGCACGTAGTTGAACAAATAGAGATTAAACTGGAAAACTATATTAACATAATAAATAAATTCATCCTTCAATAGGTTCCATCAAAATCTCAAACAAAGGAATTATCTACTCATGACAAAGCAAGACAAAACTACTAAATTATTCATAATGGGTAATTGCAATAAAATAAAAGAGATAGAAAAACTCTAATATTTTGTTAATCTTCTCACTCTTGTTCTTGCCTCCAAAATAGTCTAAGACAAGCTTAAAACAATCTTGGGTGAGTTTCTAAAGCTTATAAGGTTTTGGAACAAGTTTTCCATAATTTACCCTTTGCTCCCCAAATTTTCTGACACGTGAACACTGCACCGCGGTCGCGGCAAGACCGCGGCGGGAGCTGACCATTCTTCCTCGAGCCTTAATCTGTCGTGATTGCACCGCGGTTCCACCGCGGTTGAGGTGGAATTTTCTTAGTCCATTTTCTTGCTTCTTTGTGCTCGGGTACTTCTTGAGTGGGCATTTTCTTCACATTATCGCCTCCAAAATACTCCGTGGTGCTTCCTCACTTAGAATATTCCCTGCAAAACAAAAGAACACCATTTAGGGCATTTTGTTGGAAATTTGCCTACAAAACAACAATTAAACATGGTAATATTAAGGTGTAAATATCATCTATATAGCCTAATATCATGTAATAAAATGCAATGATTCATTTTCAGTACACAGAAGAGACAATGGTCTCGAAGCTTCTGTTCTCTGCATACATGGTGTGAGCCCTAGCTTCTAATCTTATTCGTTTCCTCCATTGTATTCATGTTAACATGGTATCAGAGCCGAGATCTGTCTAAATCTTGTGCTGAGAATTCGATCGATGTTACGCTCGTGTTCTCTCATTGCCTTTCTATGTACTTCATCTGATTTTGATTTCTTTCTGTGTTCATGGTATGGTGCTTGAATTTTGCTTCGATTTCTTCTCCAATATTGTGTTCAATCATCCACTCCCGTGCATCGCAGAAGTGAACTTTAGTTTCAGACGACGATTTCAACTGAAATTAGTGTTTGCTCGTATCGACCTTTTATGACGATGGCTATTGAAGTGTTCTCTTCTGGTTGAAGCCTGTAGCTTTTTCCGGTTACGAAAGAGATTGGTAACATCAATTTCATTCTTTATTACATCCTCGTATTTATATTTGCATGACCTAGGCCTTCTGTATAGTTTATTGTGAATGTGATAAAATGACTAACAGAACTCCTGATACATGTTCAACTCCTATTATTTCTCGCACTGTATTTTATGAGGATGACTATACTCATCTATGTCATCCTCCCTATGTGAATCCATCAGATATTTTGGGGACCTCGTTGGTATGCATCCCATTTGATGGAACATGATATAGTAGTTGGAGGCGTAATGTCCTTGTTGCACTCTCAGTTAGAAACAAACTAGATTTTATAAATGGAAATTCCCAGAAGCCTTCACCTACTTCATCTCTTGCCAGACAATGGCAGAGGTGTAATGACTTTGTCATTGATGATAGGCTATAATTACGTATTTTAGTCGCCTATTACACTCTAATTTACTGCACTTTAATTGAGTTTAAGCTTTAATCGCTAGTATTTTGCACTAATTGTATATTTTATGCTTTGTAGAAGTGATTCCAAGCTACGTAGATGTTATGGAATAGATTCAAGTTATTTGAAGCTTTGAAGTCTGAGTAAAAAGCTCAAGGAATTAAGTCGGTATTGTGTTCGGGGATCAACGGATAATAGTTAGAACAAACCAAGAATCGAATAGGCATATTGCGCACTGTCTAGTAAAATACACATAACGTTTTGCTCAGAACTCCATTTGGGATCCACAATATATGGTTGGAAATATAACTCAAAGGGCTACAACTTTCACATTTTACATTTTTTCAAGTTTCAAATGAAATAGGGTAAACAATACGTGTCTCGCATTCGCGTAGAAGGATTTGAGAAAGGCCAAATTTAAGCCTTCGCATTCGCGTTAGAGGCTTCATGTTCATGGAAGGCTAGGAAGCTGCGCTTCGCGTTCACGAGAAGGAACTCGCGATCGTGTAGAGGAAGATGGGTCATATGGGCTAAAGGTCAATTGTTCATCGTGTTCGCGTAGGGGTTATCACGTTCGTGAAGGTGTAAGTGGAGGGAGCATCGCGTTTGTGATGGGTGTCACATGCTCACGTAGAGGAAAAATTTGGTCAACGCGAGTTTGTGCTTCGCGAACGCGAGGTCTTTGACCGCGTTCGTGAAGAAGGAATGTTAGACCTAGGCAGAATGTTTTTAATTCGTTTCATCCGCGATTTTGAGGCTCATTTCCTCCATAGTTGGTATTTTTGAGAGCTTTTTGAAGGAGATTAAAGACGGATTCAATGGTAAACGATTGGAGGTAAGGATTTCGGACTTTAAACTCGATTGTATTGTGAAATACACTTAGAAAATCATGGGAACTTAAGCTAAAAAATGGAAGAACTAGGGCTTGGAATTTTGGACTTTTGATTAGTGATTTGGAGGACCATGTGGGGTCGGATTTGAGAACTTTTGATATGTATGAACTCGTGGGGAGCCAATGAACCCATTAATGTGAAATTTTTGAGTTTCGAGAAGTGGGACCGGGGCTTGGATTTTGTTAATTTCGGGATTTTTGGTATTTCCGATTGTTTTCGCTTGGGATTTGTTCCATTAGTATATTGTGACATATCCGTTCTGATTTTGGATAAATTCGACGCGCGTGGAGGCCGATTCAAGGAGCAAGGGCATCACGAGCTAGAGATTTTGCCAGTTCAAGGTGAGTAAAGATTGTAAATGATGCTCTGAGGGTTTGAAACCCCGGATTGCACATCATAGTACTATGTTGAGGTAAGACACACGCTTGATGACAAGCGTGGGGTCGTGCAATATTCGGGATTGTGACTTGGTCCGTTCTGATTGATGATTTTACTGCGTATTTGATTGAAACTTATTTGCTATCATTATGACTTGGGTTGAATGACATATTTGGGCTTCGTGCCAACCATTTGAACCCTTCGAGAATTTTTATTACTATTTTCTCACTGTTTGACTTATTAATTTAACTCAGTCAAGCTAATTTCCATTGTTTGACTAGTCAACCATTCTTTCTCAGTTTTTAAGACTTAAATGATATTTTAAATGACGTTTGGGCTAAAAACACTGTTTTACTATATCCCTAGGGGCTTGTGATTATTTGTGGATCGAGTAAGGCCGAGGGCCTATATTGTGAGGAATACAGATACTGATTTGAGGCTGAGGGCTTGAGATACATATACGCCACGAGGTGTCTTTATTGGTATGAGGTTGGGGGCCTAGATTTAATGCCATGAGATGACTTGTTATTGCGCCTGGGCCTATGGGGCCACTCCCGGAGTCTGTACACCCCATGTAAGCGCGAGTACCCAGTTGTGATATGAGATTGAGTCCGAGGGGCTGTTACTGCATGGAGATATATTCCGAGGGGAGGATATGTAGATACTGAGCCCGTGGGGCGAAATTCTATCTATTTACTATTCATTATTTACTTGTCAATTACCTGGTTTATCTATTGAAAGGAGATTTTACTTGGTTTTCACTAATTAACTAATTTTAAATGATGTTTTACTACTTCATTATAGAATGTCTTGTGCTTTACGTATTTTCTTACCTTCAGTATTATTTATATTTGTTCTTCACTAGGTCAGAGTACTCACATTACTCCCTGAATCGTGTGTGCAGATTTATGCATCACTGGTTCCGCTCCTGAGTGCTGATTCCTCCAGTTCCAGGCGTTATTCGGAGACTACAAGGTAGCTGTTGGCGTCCGCAGCCCCGTGCGTCTTCTATCTTGTCATTTTTTGTCTTTCAAAAATTTGTACTAGATATTGGATTTAGCAAACTTGTATCGGTATTTGTAGTTGCTCATGACTTGTGACACCCCGGTTAGGGTTGTGTCGGATTGGATATTCCGCACCTTTATCGATATTTTTCCATTGTTTAGTATAATTTAATCATGCTTATATTGCTTTCATGTTAATTAACTGCCAAAATTGAGAATTTGGTTCAATTGGTTTGCCGTGTCTTCACGAGAGGCGAAATCACGACCGGGTTCGGGGTTAGGGTTGTGACATTACCCATTTTTTTGAATTAATCATCTATTTGAACCTTCTAACCTCTCATGAGCATTTGAAATGTTATGAACTGTGTAAAAGTTAAAGTGTGGGGTGATTGGTTTGGTTTTTGAGTGAAACTAATAAAATAAAGAGAAATGTGCACTTTTTAGAAAAAGTAATAGCCACATGATTAAAATTATAAAAAGGAAAGAAAGTTGTATTGTTGTGAAGAAAACAATTCCTTGATAAGTGGTGACTCTTGATGTAAATGTTCTTGTGCTTAAGGAAGTATAGGGTAAAATACATTGATGTGAAGGCGGAGTTTGGTTTGACATAGGTATGGGTTTGAATGTTAAAGTATATGTATTAAAGTGCTTAGGGAGGTGTAGTCACTCTTCTATCTGAATGTATCCTACCCGTCCGGCAGCTTACATTACAACCAAATAAAGTCCTAATTGATCCTATACTGAATGAGCTAATAGTAGAGTAATACACTACGGGCAAGCCTATGGTGCATTTTTGTGGCATATGAATATTATTTCTGAGAGTGAGTGAGTTCTTTCTATCTTGAGTTCCTATGTGCTCTTAAATTTTATTATGTGGAATTATTCTCTTTTGTTGTGTTAGGGTACTAGATTCATGAAGGAAAGGTAATGTCAGTGATCTCTATGTTAGAGTAAGTGAGTGAGTTGTGAATAATGTGTGGTACTTGTGAGTCAAACCTTGAAGTGAAAATGTTACGTTTTTGTACTTAGTCTATTTTAAATATTCATGGTGTGATGAGCTTGGAGAATTGTTTAAAAAAAGGTCGTGTCTATATAAAGTATAGTTTGATTGCTCGAGGACGAGCAATGGTTTAAGTGTGGGGTGTTGATGATAGGCTATAATTATGTACTTTAGTCACTCATTACACTCTAATTTACTGCACTTTAATTGAGTTTAAGCTTTAATTGCTAGTTTTTTGCACTAATTGTGTATTTTATACCTTGCAGGAGTGATTCCGAGCTATACAAATGTTATAGAATGAATTCAAGTAATTTGGAGCTTTCAAGTCTGAGTAAAAGCTCAAGGAATTAAGCCGGGATCATGTTCTACGTTTAACAGATGATAGTTAGAACAAACGAAGAATCGAGTAGGCATACTGCGCACTGACAAGTAAAATATGCGTAACTTTTTTCTCATAAATCCATTTGGGATTCACAATATAGAGTTGGAAATCTAATTCAAAGGTCTACAACTTTCAAACTGAACATGGTGAAAAGTACGCGTCACTAGCGCGGCCATGCTCAGACCACGCTCATCATATAGAATCAAAGTGGATATGCGCGGTCTAAGCGCGGCTGCACACGTCATGTCCGAAAAATGTGTCCTTTTTCGTGTAGAATAAGGTGTAATTATTTAGTCCTAACCCTAGTTGGTATATATACATGGAAGAATGTATTTTGAAGAAGTTGGACATACTTTTGACACAGAGTCGACCTAAGGAGGCAGAGACACAGTAGGAGCAAGGCGGGGGATTCTTCTATGGGTTTTTCATTGTTGGTTATGACTTTTAGTATTGTAGTTTTACATACTATTATGAATATCTAATTTGTTATCTAGAGTTTTGATAGAACCTTTTTAGGATAAATTCTTGTTATATTTTTATATAATTGAGCCATAGTGTTTCTCTATTTGTCAACTATATTATTCTTGTGGTTGATTGAAGGGCCCTCAATTAGTTGTGCCTATTTAGTATGTATTACTCGGGAGAGAGTGCATATTTAGTTAATTGTTGAACAACATCACTCCTGACATATGTGAGGAATCAATTACCAAGGGTTTAAAGGCGAGATTAAGGATAACGAAACCTTGAGCGCGATCTAAGCTGTAACTAAATCCAGCTAGCGTAACTCGAGAGAGTATGTATAGTAAATTATCAAAATTACTTAGGAGAGAGTTACAACACAAAGAACGCTCATGATTGGTAGAGAATACTTAGGCAAAATTATAGAAGACATATCGGGAAGGTTTTCAAGAATTGAGGAAATCATAACTCTAGACCTCGTTAATCTTTTCTCTAACCCTTAGTATTTATAATTGTTAATTTACTATTTTAATTTGTTAGTTAATTAGTTAAACACAAAAATCTTTATATCTATAAGTTAGAAACTATTCAAGCTTGTCTTCTTGGTGATAGTGAACAACGATAGCTAGAACTTTAGTTCTCTGTGGGATTCGACTCCGGACTTGTAAACCGGATTATATTTGTAGCGACCGCTTAGTGCTTTTTATAAGGCATAGTAGGGCGTGATAAGTCATCTCATGATTGGTAAGCTTCGTGTCTAGGTAAATATTTCACAATGTGGAGTATTCAAAGTTTGCTAGAGAAATTTGGAACAAGTTAGAAGAGAGATAAAGTAAGGCTGATGGTGTTAGAGTCTTTCAACTTGAGAAAGAGAGGCACACATTTCCTAAGGGTCTCTTGACATAACCTTATATTTAACAAAATAAAACAATTGTGGGATGTGATAACTTCCATATTTGCTGGTCGAACTAGGGTGTGTTCTTGTGCGGCTAAGTCTACAAAAGATGAGGAACAAAGGGCTTATCAGTTTTTAATGGGTTTGAATAAAACATATGTCCAAACCAGGAGTAATATTCTGAGGATGAAGACTGTTCTTTCAGTTGGGGCTATGTATAGCATCATATTATCTGATAAGAAGCAAAGGAATCTGTTTGCTAGGACTCAGTTTCCTTCTACCTCTGCATCTTTTCGTGTTGGGGTGTTCAGGCAGTGTTATTCTTCTAAGGTGAATTTTGAACCATCTGAGCCAAGTGTTACATGCAAATACTACAAGAAACCTGGCCATACTATAGACAAGTAATACAAACTCCATGGTTATCCCCCAAATTTCGAGTTTACTATATCCCCTAACCTTAGAAAGACTGTTGCACATGTTGAACTTACCAGTCATGCTAAATTTGGGACTAGTGACATCTCTATTGAGCATGGTACTGTTCCACAATTTGAAGATATGTATGCTATCCATGGACTTACCAAGGTTCAATATTCTCAATTGATGCTGCTGTTTTAACAGTCACATCTGTCTCATTCTTCATCTACTTCAAACTTAATGGGGTCAGCCAATTTTGCTGGTGAAAAGTCTTATGGTGCATGTATGTTGACCAAAGTGGATGCTATAGTGTGCATTGACTTAGGGGCTTCTGACCATATGATTTCCACTAGAAATTTACTCTTTAATGTCCAAGCCTTACCTGTTCCTTACCTTGTTTCTCTTCCAAATGGATATAAAGTCAAGGTTACCAATAATGGATTATTGACTTTATTGCCTGACTTAATATTGCACAATGTATTTTTCGTTCCTAGTTTTCACTATAATGTCATTTATGTTCGCAAATTACACTCTCATTATGATGACATGGTACAATTTACCAAGGCTGCTTGTAATTTACAAGGCCCTTCAGTAAGGAAGCCAGTGGTACTTGGTAAGCTGGACAATAGACTCTACAAGCTGTTTCAGTTTGTCATTGCTCCTCTCCTAAATGTTTCTTCTCTTGCTCATCCTGGTGTTTCAAATGTTTCTGCTTTTAATTCTTCTGTTTATGCTAGTGTAACTGATGAATTCTCCCTTGTAAATAACATATCAGCTATTGATAATATGAATAAAGCTGAGGTTGTTTGGCATTACAGACTTGGGCATATTCCTTTCTCTAAACTGAAAATTATATTCGCTATAAATTGTAAATTTCCTCTTAAACAATCCTTTAGTTGTCCTATATGACCCTTAGCCAGGCAAACAAGACTGCCTAACTCACCCGTTCCAAGTAATTCACATAGATACTTGGGGACCTTATCACACACCCACTTATAATGGTTCCAAGTAATTCTTGACTATTGTTGATGATTTCTTAAGGGCCACTTGGATCCATCTTATGGGAGTCAAGATAAATGCTTTTGATTTACTCAAGGCTTTTCATTGTCATGGTTGAAACTCAATTCCATACTAAGGTTCAGGCTATCAGAAGTGATAATGCTTTAAAATTGGGTTCTAGTGCCTCAGGATCTCTTTTCTTTTTTGAAATAGGAACTCAACATTAGACTTCCTGCCCACACACTCCTCAACAGAATGGAGTGGTGGAAAGGAAGCATATACATTTTCTTGGAATTGCCCGAGCTCTATTATTTCAATCTTATCTTCCCATTAGATTCTAAGGAGAATGCATTCACACTGCCATTTACTTGATCAATAGGTTTCCCTCTCCTCTCATTCATCACAAAAGTCCCTATGAATTGTTATATGGTTCCGTTCCTTCTTACTTTCATCTTAATGCTTTTGATTATTTGTTTAATTCTACCATAACTAAGCTGCACAAGGACATCTACCATAACTAAGCTGCACAAGGACAAATTATCTCCTAGATCCAATCCATATGTGTTTTTTGATTATCTTTTTGCTAAGAAAGGTTATAAACTTTATAGTCTCACTTCAAAATCTTCATTTTTAGGAATGTCATTTTCCTAGAACACATTTTTCCATTATTTAAGGTTTCCAATAAGCCGTCTCACATTCTCCCCTCTCCTTTATCCACTTGCTTTGATATTAATTATTTTGTAACCCCTTCTCATTTATCTTATCCTTCACATGTTTATTCTTCAACTACTGCTCCTCCTTCTCCTATTTTGCATTCTGCTCCTAGTCCTTCTCTAACTCTCACTTCACTTCCTAGTAATTCACTAATATTTATTCACCTATTGATCATTTAGCTCATTTTTCTTCTTCTCATTTGCCTGTTTTGAGAAGATCCTCTAGACCACACAACCCATCTAGTTATATCAATAGCTATGTTTGTTAGTCCTCATCCTACAATTCCATCTCATTTCCTTCAGTTGGTCAGTTGCATATCCTAGAGCCTCATTCATATTCTCAGGCAGTCACTATTCTGGGTGGAATTTGAAGCTTTGGAAGCCAGTGATACTTTGAATTTTATTGAACTGTCACATGGCAAGAAGCCGATTGGGTATAAATGGGTTTATAAAGTGAAATATAGGGTTGATGGTAGTATAGAAAGGCACAAAGCTAGATTGGTGGTCAAGGATGATACTTAAGTGGAGGGGGTTGACTTTCATGAAACATTCTCCCTTGTTGTCAAAATGTCAAATATTAAAACTTTAATTGTTGTGGCCATAAAGCAGCAGTGGTCTTTGTTCCGACTTGATGTCAATAATGCTTTCTTGCATGACAATCTTGAGGAAGAGGATTTCATGAATCTTCCTTCGGACTATCTGTTCCTGCATCCATATCTTCTTCTACATATTTGGTCTGCAAGTTCCAGAAATTCCTTTATGGGTTTAGACAAGCTTCCAGACAATAGTATGATAAGCTGTCTCAAGCTGTCTTTTCTAGAGACTACATGCATTGTCTTAATGACTATTCTATCTTCACGAAGGGTTTTGGGTCTTCTTTGGTTATATTGGTTGTTTATGTGGATGACATAATTCTAAATGGTACTGACTTGATAGAAATTTCTGTCCTAAAGAGCTTTCTCCATGATCAGTTCAAAATCAAGTACTTGGGTCTCCTTAACTACGTTTTTGGTATTGAAGTTCTCTATACTTCTTCTGGGGGTTTGTTGCATCAAAGGAAATTTATTCATAGCCTTTTAGATGAGTTTCACTCTCTTGAGTGTTCCTCTCACCTGCCCCCTTGAATTAAATGTGAAGTTGAAAGCCAAGGAAGATGAACTTTTACCTAAATCTGAAGAGTATAAAAGTCTCATAAGCAAGCTGAATTTTTTGACCCATACCATACCTGACCCCAGCTTTGCAGTCTAATATTTGAATCAGTTTATGCAGCAGCCTTGCCTCCCACACATGAAGGTTTCTCTTCACCTTCTTAGATATCTCAAGGGTTCTGCTAATTCAGGAATCTTTTACAATAATAATCCTAATATGTCTTTGAATGTATTTTGTGATAGTGACTATGCCTATTGCCCTGACAATAGGAGGTCAGTCACTGATTTTTGCATATTCATTGGTGGTAGTTTGGTGGGTTGGAAGTTGAAGAAGCAACCTGCTATTTCGCTTTCCTCAAAAAAAGTTGAGTATAGATCCACAAGCAAGGTAGTGGCTGAAGTCACTTGGTTGTCGTATGTTTTAGGTGTGCTTCTTCCCTCACCCGTGCATGTGTTTTGTGACAGCCCAGCTACCTTTCATATTGCAAGAAATATTGTTTTTTATATAGGAAAAAGAACATAGAACTGGATTGTCATTTTGTACGTTCCAAACTTGGTGATGGGCTGATTTCTCTTGTCCACACTCCCAGTGCTTCTCAAACTGCTAATATACTCACCAAGGTTCTGCCTGGTCCTGTTCATCACATATACACTCGCAAGTTGGGACTTTTATCACCCTCCAAGTTGGGGGGGAGGAGGAGGGGGTGTTAGAATAGGCCAATTTGATGTAATAGATGCTGGTTAATTTTTTTTGGGCCTAATTTTCTTTCTTTACTCTTCTATTTATAGTTATCCTAGTTGTACAACCCATTGTATTTTTCATTCTTTCCGGATCACTATAAATAGTGAAGCCCAGTTATGAAATAAAATACAATGATTCATTTTCAGTACATAGAAGAGACAATGGTTTCGGAGCTTCTGTTCTCTGCATACATGGTGTGAACCCTAACTTCTAATCTTCTTCGTTTTCACCATTTTCTTCATGTTAACATGAGAAATTTCTTTATTTATAGCAAGAAATCTTTGGTCTCTAAGTTTGTTAAAGTAGATTTTTTTGTTAAAGTAAATATAATGTCATAGCAAATATCGTGAAAACTTGGTCCCTAAGTTTATTCTTCTGCCATGTATTCTTGTAAATAAGCTTATGCCTATATGAGATGGCCTCGCTTGAAAAGAAGCCAAATTAATGGCCATATTACACCTTTGAAGCAAAGTAAGAGATTATATGAGTCTTGTAAAAAAATATAATATATATTTGCAATCTTAGAGTATATGGAGGAGTTATGAAGTGTTGGAAGCAACACGTCCGTTCTAAGTTGATACCTTTACTTTTAATTTCTAATGTTTGATACAGAAGCTTAGCTAGTAAAGTTGATGGGACCGAAACAAACTGTTCTTTAGCTTATGCAAAGTTAAGCTATGTTTTGAAACTATTCACTTTAATTAGTGGTTAATAAAAATATTTGGTTATCAGAAAAGAAAAGAAAAATATTTTGAGCAAAGCCCAACCTTAGGGTTGATTTTTTGCGAAATTTGTCTGACTTGATCAGTAGATATACGGATCCCGTTTCATTAGATTATTCTTCCACCACTTTTGAATACACAGAGAACTATTGGTGCTCTACTTTATAGGTTATATACCATTTCAGTGTAGGAGGAGAAAACATGAAGACATTGTTATAGTAATAAGATGAAGATAACAATAAGTATTAACCATATATTTATGGCAAAGACATGAAAATCATTTTAACTTCCTATCAGCTCTCTTCTTTATTATAGGTCCGTTCTTCACTGACGACCTTGAGGGGATAAATTAATATATAGTCACTAAATCCGTCATACCTTACTAAATACACTTAAGACTCAATCAATCATAAAAGTAGAGTATACCAATGACATATCTTCATCTTCTTACTTCTATGTAGTTTGACTAGCTTTTGTACCTTTTTCCATACTTTAGACCATCTCCAACCCAACACCCTTTTTAACCCCCAACACTATTTTAGTGTAAGATTTGGTGTTTTGGTACTCCAACCCAACACCATTTTGGATTGTGAATAGTGTTGCACAAAATTTGATGTAACACTATTCATCAACACCAATACTATTTAGTTATATTTTGTTATTATCTTTTATTGTATATTAACACTTTTAATTTACATATAAATTTTTTATTACTTATACTTTTAACGTAATATCTCTATAATATTAATTTTACATTTTTTATTTTGGTGTATTTTATTTTTATATAAAATTGTAAGTTAATTTTATTATAAGTTATAATTGTATAAAAATATATAACCGTCAAAATAATAAAAAGTGCAAATCTGAAATATAATATGTTGTTAATAAATAATACAATGTTCATTAAATAATATAAAAATAAATATTTAATACAATAAAAACTGACATAAATTAAATTAAAAATACAGTAAATAACATAATGGTATGAGGAAATTACAACAAATATATAATATTGGTCGCTTCCAGATCCACCAATATCATTACAATATTGAGTGCACGGGCATATGATTGTTGTTGTAGTGGCTATTGAAATTATTGACTTCTTTTATTAATATGTATAATGTATAATATTTGTTTATAATTTATATTATTTAAAAATTTATGGTATAAAATAATTTTATATTAAATGGTTATATATAAAAAAATATGAATTATATGGAATGTATATGTAAAAAAGAAAAAAAAGAATTTGTTTTATGAAATAAATTTAAATAAAAAATAATATAATATAGAAGAGAGAGAAGAATATAAAAGAAATATTCTTTTTGTGATGGAGTTAATTTATACCATTTTGGTGTAAAAAATGGTGCAAGTGCTTAAAGATGAAGAGATCACCTTCGGTTCCTGATAGTATTTTCTTCTTGGAGATGGTATATTTTTATTTTGTCACAAAAATAGATTTAATTTAAACTAATCAAAATTTCTTTCTAAAAATTAAGTTGTATATATTACTACAGTAGTAATAACATCAATCTTTTTGAAAAGGAAAGGAGTAACAATCCTCTCCTCTCCTACTTACCACAACAAATTCTCTTGAAGTAATCTTTATTTGTTTATTATTTATTTGCGAACTTGATCATGATAGCAGCTTTTATCATCTTATTTCTTTTAATTTATTCTATAGAAAAAGTAGAAAATTACAGAGTGGGCTTCTAGTGGACGCACAGATGTGAAATACCCCAGAAAATACCTACAACAATTCGAAAAATTAACTAAAGAGATTAAGACGGAGAAGTGCTCAGATTTGGAAGCTTTGCAATACCTAATTAATATTAAAAGAATAAATAGGTCCACACTACAACCTTATCATCCTCGAAAATTAATTTAAAAATGTGCAACTAGTGCTTGATACATTTTATTATTTCAGTCTCTTAGTAATGGTAAAACCAAGAAGTCACTATTCTAACTCTGAACTGCAGTCTTATTATAAATAACTAATCTTTGAGAAGATGAGTTGTCGATTTTTAACCTGTTAAGATCTGATGACATTAAACTAAACTTATGTCGAAGGTGTATGCACTTGCGGTTTGTTAGAATTGGAATCCAATAAGTATAAATTTTCAGATGTCCAACAACTATGATGGTCTGACTAATTTGTCCTATTAACTGCCAAAATCTGCAGCTAGTTGAGGACATGATCTTTTAATTTTGGTGGCATTAATTGATTGTGACAGTCTCTAACATGAGAATGTTTTATTTTGTGTTTCCTACAATTAACACTAGTTGTATGAGACTATTTTTTATCTCATACAATTATGAACTCTAATCTTATACTTCTGGGTCCATAAAACTGTGAGATAAAAAGTTGCCTCATACAACTAATGTAAGTTATATGAGACAAAATAAAATTTTCCCTCTAACACATTCTGAACTTTTATGTCTGTCAATTTCCTCGTATGATCGATTTTCTTTAGCCGAAAATTTATCAAAAATAGTTTTTTTGCCCTTTCAAAATAACGGTAAGGTTGCGTACATCTTACCCTCCTTAAACTTTACTTGTAGAATTATATTAGGTTGTTGTTATTGTAATTTCGTCATATGGTCTATGTGTAGGGGCGGAGCTAGGGGCGCAACAAAGTAAAAATATACATATTTACCCAAAATATTCTGAACTCCTAGACAAATATTATGATAAATTTCTTAAAAGGTAGAATATACTGAAAATGGTAAGGTTTAATGAGTAAATTCTTATATAGAATATCATAATTGGGATTCAAGCTAATGAGAGTTGAGTAAATGTTTAGGTATAACAAATTAGAGTTGAGTGTGTACCGGTAAAATCGGGAGCAATGTCTACCATGTATGAGAAAACGGAAGGAGAGCACGGATTCATGAAACCCTTCATATTGAGATCCAAGAAAGGTGAACGATATGTCCTTCATCGGGTATGATAAAGCGACGCGTCCCGAGCCAAGGATGAGTTCTAAATCCCCGGGATACACGGTGAACGGTTACGCACAACAGATAGAGGGTCATGATACGAACACATAATCGTATATCATGGCATGAATCTCGCTTGATGTCGATTAAGGATCAGTAATTACTAGAAAAGAGGAGATTTTTAACATTTATTGACTTGTACTAAGGTTGAGACTCCCCTATTATATAAATGAGAGCCTTTTCTTTTGTAAAGGACATTGTAACACGCGAATCAAAGAAATACAAAGTTTATTTTCTGCCTTAATTCACAGTCGGGCTTGAATCGAGGATCTGACTGAGGACGAGGTTGTTTATCAATATAAATAGAGGATTGATCACAGTGCTGAAACTGGTTTTAACATTTATTTCCTTTCTAGCTCATTTATTTGATATTCATAATTATTTATGTTAGATTAAATCACATATCCTTAATATCACATACAAATTTAATTGTAGGGTAAATAGTTTGGTGCCCACCGTGGGGCTAAGGATAATAGTGGTACTTTGATAACAATCTCCATAACACACCCTATTTTACACTTGTTCTTTGAAGTCTTGATTTCAAGTCAGTCCAAAAATGTCAAACTCTCAGTCTGCTCACTTGAATGTTAACACTGAATCTGGCCATCGCGTCAAAAATAATAATTTGGTGCCCAGCAACGAGGTGCCCGTGCCATTCCCAATGGTGTCCCAACTATCAATCCAGTCGATGCTAACTCGCAAGTGGCCATCAACGTCAATTTGCCAAATTACCCCATAAATAGTGTTCGCAACGGACTCCGATCAACAGCTCGAGAAATGCTTGGGGGGGGGGGGGAGCATGCGACTAATCTTTGAAATATCGCAGGCTCAACAGGCGGCGATAGTACAGCTGTATAATCAAAGCCACGCCCTCAAAAGGGTAGAGCCCAAACGATCCAGGAAAAGCACTCGAAGAGATGAGGAAATTATCGATAGATCATGTGAAGCCGAGTCAGGAATAAATACCGATGTGATAAAGATGCTCGAAGAGTTGACAAAATGAGTAAAGTCAGGTAAGAAAATGATTGACGCTAATGACAAAAAGGTGAAAACATACAACTCCAGCGTCGATCAAATCCCAAGGGCACCCCCAATACTAAAAGGATCGGACTCCAAAAAATTTATCCAGAAGACTTTTTTTCCTCCAAGTGCGGCACAAGCCCGATCCCAATGAGGTTTTGAATTCCTGACATCCCCAAATACAGTGGGACCAAAAACCCAAACGAACATGTGACCTCCTACATATGTGCGATCAAGGAGAATGATTTGGAGGATGATGAGATCGAATCGATTTTGCTGAAGAAGTTTGGGGAAACATTATCTAAAAGAGCAATGATATGATATCACAACTTACCCCCATATTCCATTGACTCGTTTGCTAGGCTTGTAGATGCTTTGGTGAAGGGCCATGTAGAGGCCATCAAGGTCGAGACGAGAAAGTCAGATCTCTTCAAGGTTAAACAAAGAGAGAAAGAGATGCTTAGGGAGTTTGCGTTGAGATTCCATATGGAATAGATGGATCTACCATCGCTGGTAGATGATTGGGCCAGTTAGGCATTCACTTAGGGGATCAACCCTCGAAGTTCTTTGTCCTCTCAATAATTAAAAGAAAATTTGGTGAAGTACCCGGTGGTAACATGTGCCGACGTCCACAATAGGTATCAATCGAAGATTAGGGTCGAGGACGATCATATCAGGGCCCCTTCTGGATATGTTTACCTTGTCAGGTCCGATGATAGATCAAAGAGAGCAATTGATCAAGAGCGAAGACTGGTCCGAGATCGGTATCAACCATACAGTGTGAACCTAAGGGGAAATGGATCCGGGCGTCATCCTGTAAAAAATGAGAAGAGGAGCGACCGAGGACCCTGTGGCCGAGGACTGATGAACAAAAATAAGCTCTACAAGCCGTTTGGGACCAAGGAAGCATCGAGGTTATTAGAGTATAACTTCAGCGTGGACACCGCGAACATCTTGTCAGCTATAGGGTGCATCAAAGAGACCAAGTGGCCCCGACCATTGCAGTCTGACCCTTCCCATATGGATCCTAACTTGATGTATAAGTATAGCGGTACTTATTGTCATAGGACCGAGGATTGACAATAGCTGAGAGAAGAAGTTGCCTGTTTATTCTACAATGGTCCCCTCCAAGAATTTCAGAGTGATTGAGCCAAAAATCACTTCAGGAACAAAGATGCTAACAAACAGGTCGAACAAGAGGTACCCCAGTACGTGATCAACATGATCATCAAAGAAGTCGATATCCCCGAGGACCAATGATGAAGCACACTAAATTATCTATCACCAGGGAAAAATACACCCGGTATTATGTCTCAGAGGGAGCCA
The DNA here is from genome assembly GCA_034376525.1 of Nicotiana benthamiana. Taxonomy (NCBI): domain Eukaryota; kingdom Viridiplantae; phylum Streptophyta; class Magnoliopsida; order Solanales; family Solanaceae; genus Nicotiana; species Nicotiana benthamiana. Next base: position 91,918,923 of record CM067336.1, read on the forward strand.
TTTCGTTCAGCGACAAAGATGTCGAGGGCATCGTACAACCCCACAATGATGTGCTGGTGATATTCGTACTTATCAACAAATCTTGTGTTAAACGTATGCTGATTGATCCAGGTAGCTCAGCCAACATCATCAAATCAAGATTCGTAAAGCAATTGGACTACATGACCAAATTGTACCAGCAATCCAAGTGTTGAATGGATTTAACATGGTGAGTGAGACCACTAAAGGAGAAATAACCTTGCAGGTGAACGGACAATCCAACAAATAAAGTTTCTATGTGATCAAGGAGGACATGAGGTATAACGCGCTATTTGAAAGTCTATGGGTTCAAAACATGATGGCAGTATTGCACTAAGCGTTGGAATTTTCCACACGAGTGGGAGTGTAGACGGCCTACAAGAAAAACTGGCCGCAAAGGAGATGTTTGATGTCGATGAGTTAGTTTCGGTACCCGCAGTTTTGACATTGAGGAATGCAAAATCTATCAGAAAGGTAGAGGTTAAATAGAAATCATTGATACCATCCTCGGTCGGATCGAAGAAACAAGAGGAACGAGGAGTAGACAAAGAGGACAAGTACGGCATCCCAAGTTCCTTCATATCTCTTGATGACACCGATGCCACCAAATCGACTGGTGAAGAGTTGGAGCAAGTCGTATTAATAGATCAACTACCAGATCAAAAGGTATACCTGGGAACGAGGTTAACCCCCAAGCTCAGGAAAAGACTTATTAGTTTTCTTAAGGCTAACATCGATTGTTTCGCTTGATCCCATCTTGGCATGATAGGGATTACTCAGAGGGTAACCACTCATAAGCTGAACATGAACCCAAAGTGCCATCCATTTAATCAGAAGATGAGGACAAAATTCGAGATTAAACATGTGTTCATCAAGGATAAGGTATCCAAACTTCTAAAAATAGGATTCATCTAGGAGGTTAAATACCCGGAGTGGTTAGCTAACATAGTGATAGTTCCTAAAAAGGAAAATAATCTAAGAGTGTGTGGATTAAAAAGACCTAAACAAAGCATGCCCAAAGGATTCTTCCCCTTTCCCTAGCATCAATCAAATGATCGATGTGACGTCCAGGCTCGAGATAATCAAATTTCTCGATGCCTGCTCCGGGTACAACCAAATTTGGATGGACCCGGACGATCAAGAAAAGACTTCTTTTATTAGTAACCTATTGTTATAACGTAATTCCATTTGGATTAAAGAACGGCGGTGCCATCTACTAGTGCCTAGTAAACGTGACGTTCGAATAGCAAATAGGGAAATCAATGGAGGTTTATATTGACGATATGTTTTTGAATTCCCTACGAGCAGAGGACCATTAGAAATATTTGGAGGAAACCTTTAACATATTAAGGAAATACAACATGTAGCTAAACCCAGAGAAATGTGCATTCGGGCTCAGATTGGGCATATTCCTCGGTTGACGGTATCCAATCGGGGGACCGAGATCAACCCCGACAAAATAAAAGCCACAGAAGACATCACCATAGTGGACAACATCAAGGTAGTTCAAAGGCTTACCGGGCAAATAGCCAAACTAGGACAGTTCATCTCGAGGTCCTCGAATAAAAGTCATCCATTCTTCTTGCTGTTGAAGAAGAATAATACACTTTTTTTGGACCCCAGAATGCCAGAAATCTTTGGAAGAACTCAAACGGTAAATGTCGAGCCCCCTCCCCCCTACACACTCCGAAAGCGTACGAGCAACTATTCCTCTACTTAGAGGTTTTCGAGATAGCGGTAAGTGGTGTCTTAGTCCAAAAGAAAGAAGTTAGGTAATTTCCTATTTACTATGTCAATAGAACTCTAGACGAGGCCAAATCAACATATTCTCACCCGGAAAAGTTAGCACTCTCTTTGCTAAGTGCTTCCAAGAAGCTAAAACTATACTTCCAATGCCACCCTATATGTGTTGTAACGTCCTACCCGCTGAGGAATATCATGCATAAGCACGATCTCTCGAGCCTATTGGCCAAATGGGCCGTACAAATTAGTGGTAAGACATGAAGTATCGACCCGAACTGCCATAAAATCTCAAATTTGGCAGACTTCGTGGCCGAATTTACTCTGGCCTTAATACCAAAAGTCGAAAGGGAACTACTGCTTACCTTGGGGGCTACTTCATGAATCTGGAACCTTTTCACGGATGGTGCCTCCAATGCCAAGGGGTCCAGGCTCGGTATCATATTTATCACCTATGGAAAACATAATTAGGCAGTCTATTAGAACAATGAAATTGACTAATAATGAGGCCGAGTATGAGGCCATGATTGCAGGTATAGAATTAGCTAAGAGCTTTAAGGCCGAATTGATCAAAGCCAAGTGCAATTTCCTCCTCGTGGTAAATCAAGTCAACATAACATCTAAGTAAGAGAATAATGGATGTGGAGGTACTTGGAAAATTATAGGTAATCATACACCAATTTAGGAAATAGGGAATGGACATGGTCGATCTCCCTACCATGGGCACCCGATACAGCTAAATTCATACTATTCATGACCAATTATTTTTCAAAATGGGTTGAGGCTCAAGTATTCAAGAAGGTCCGAGAGAAAGAAGTCATTTAATTCATCTGGGATCACATAAAATGTCAGTTTGGGTTATCGGTGGAGATTGTTTTTGATAATAGAGAACAATTAGTTGGTAGCAAGGTGAATAAATTTTTTGACCATCACAAGATCAAAAAGATACAATCAATGCCTTATCACCCTAGTGGGAACGGGCAAGCGGAGTCGAAGAACAAGACTATACTTCAAAACCTGAAAAAGAGGTTTACCGGTTCGAAAGGAAAATGGAAGAAATCTTGCCTGAAGTCTTGTGGCATACCGTACAACTTTGAAATTGAGCATCGGGGCCACCCCATTTTCTTTGATCTACGGAGCTGAAGCCTTAGTACTAGGAGAGGTGGGGGAATCGAGACTCAGGTTCCAATATGCTACCGAAGAGCCAAATGGCTAGGCCGTGATCATGAGCCTAGAACTATTAGATGAAAGCTAGGAGTCCGCCCTGGTCCAGTTTGTTAGAAAATACGCTTAACGCTGGGGGGGGGGGGTGAATAGCGTTATAATAAAATTCAGCATAAACTTGCGGAAATTAAAATTTGCAGGAAATAAATAAGTGCGTTAAATAAACAAAAAGGAAAGAACGCACCGATATATTCTGGTTCACCACAACACGTGGCTAGTCCAGTCCCCGAGAGACTCTCTCGAGATTTTCACTAACTTGTTAAGCTTACGGGTGCTCAACAAACCTTTACAACTTAAGGACACAAGCCTTAACACCTTTGCTCGGAGATACAACACTCCAAGACTTCAACCAAGGAAACACAAGTTCCTTACAACAAGAGAATTACAATTCTCTTACAAGTGTATAAAACACTAAACACTCAAACAAAATACTCCTTAATGAGTAGATATGAGTAAAAGAAGTAAGCTCTAGATCACAACAACTTTGGACAAGAATATGGCTCTCAAAAGCTTTATGAAATTGAATATAAAATGATAAACAAAAGTATGCAAGCTTATAGCAATGTAATGATCAGTTGTAGTATGTTGTTGTGTTTAAAACACTGAAATGAAGCTGTATTTATAGTTGAAAAACTTGGCATTACCGTTGCCTAATTGCCAATTAAGAGTTGCTGATTTTACTCACTGACAATCGATTGTCAAACCCCAACAATCGATTGTCTGCCAGTCAGATCAAAATTCAATCCCAGATTTTACGCTTGATAATCGATTACTTACAATCCATAATCGATTACTGGCAACGTTCAAAAGATCCTTTCCAGATTTTACCACAAACAATCGATTGTCCAGAATCAACAATCGATTACTCAGCAACGTTCAAAAAATCTTTTCCGGATTTTAATCAAAACAATCGATTATACCAAATCAATAATCGATTACCCAATAACGTTCAAAAAATCTTTTCCGGATTTTAATCAAAACAATCTATTATACAGAGTCAATAATCGATTACCTGACGGTATTTGAAAACTTTATGACAACGGTCAGCTTCACAATCGATTGCACAAAGTCAATAATCGATTACTTATCAGTTTTTTAAAAACATTTTAGACACTGTCTCTTTGACAATCGATTGTCCAATGTAACAATCGATTATTTAATAAATTTGAAAATCACTGGAAGACACTGTCTCAACATAATCGATTACCATTAGTTCATAATCGATTATTCTGAGTTTTGAAAAACTTTGATGGAACTGCCTCAGTCACAATCGATTGTCATTTGTTCACAATCGATTGTCATGCAGGTTTGAAAAACCTGATGCTCACTGTCTTACTCACAATCGATTGTCATTAGTTCACAATCGATTGTCATGCAGTCTTGGCTTAAAACAATCGATTATCATAAGTACATAATCGATTATCTTAGTCCAGATTTTTAAGGCATGTCTAAAAATTATTTTGACTACTGTAAATATGCATGATTTTAGAAAATAGTTTTATGAGAGAAGCCATGTTACGAGTCAAGTTGTAGGATCAAGATCACAAATAAGAATGACTCAATTAAACTTATAAAACTTTGTCTTGAGCTTGAATCTCGTTGTATATCAATTGTGCGCTTGTTTCTTGAACTTCGTCATATATCAATTTTCGCTTCGTTTGTCATTCATCAAAACCTACACAAAAGAACACACGTTTTAGTATATTGCATTGAGAACGTGTTTCCAACAATTTCCCCCTTTTTGGTAATGGCAAACATTAAGCGGGATATGCAAGACAAGCAATTTATATTGACGATTCAAGACAAGTATATACATGTAACAAGTATGCAATTTGTTCCCCCTCAATTTGAGAATTCCCCCTCAATTTAAGCTTATAAATACTGAGAGTGCATACCCGTTAAGAATGACTCAATTAAACTTATAAAACTTTGTCTTGAGCTTGAATCTCGTTGTATATCAATTGTGCGCTTGTTTCTTGAACTTCGTCATATATCAATTTTCGCTTCATTTGTCATTCATCAAAACCTACACAAAAGAACACACATTTCAGTATATTGCATTGAGAAGTGTTCCAACAATTTCCCCCTTTTTGATAATGGCAAACATTAAGCGGGATATGCAAGACAAGCAATTTATATTGACGATTCAAGACAAGTATATACATGTAACAAGTATGCAATTTGTTCCCCCTCAATTTGAGAATTCCCCCTCAATTTAAGCTTATAAATACTGAGAGTGCATACCTGTTATCTTCCCCCTTTTGCCATTAGCAAAAATAATAATAAGATGCCAAAGATGAAATAAACCTTGTTTATTTATTGGAAAGAAGGCGTGATTATTTAAAGAGAGTATAATAGCTCAAATGATAGCATTACAATCGATTATTGATACGAGATAATCGATTATTAGATGACAGAAACAGATTTTTCTGAAGAAGACTCGATTCTTGCGCGTCATGCTTTATAATTCCCCCTACTTTTAGGGCGATACCTGCAAAAAAGGATTAGACGTCTCCGACGCTCAAGTTAGAAATCATGTAACAAAAGAAATGCAATGCATGACTTAGATCAACGTGGAGTCAAGAATCCCGAGTTCACTGCGAATTCGAAAGAAGGACTCTTTCTCTAAAGGCTTTGTAAAGATGTCTGCCAATTGGTTTTTGGTTTCAACAAATTCAATTTCGACATCGCCTTTGAGAACGTGATCTCTAATAAAATGATGTCTAATTTCAATGTGTTCCGTTCGCGAATGAAGAACGGGGTTCTTCGTCAAGCATATGGCACTAGTATTATCACATCTAAGAGGGATATGATCAAGACTTAGGCCATAGTCCAAGAGTTGTTGTTTCATCCATAGGATTTGAGCGCGACAACTCCCCGCGGCTACATATTCAGCCTCGGTTGTGGACAACGCAACACTTACTTGTTTCTTGCTAAACCAAGAAACGAGAGAGCTACCGAGCACATGGCAAGTGCCACTAGTGCTCTTGCGGTCCAATTTGCATCCAGCAAAATCAGAATCGGAGTAGCCAACAAGTTGGCATGAAGAGCCTTTGGGGTACCATAGACCCACATTTGTAGTACCAACAAGATACCTTAAAATCCGTTTTACCGCAGTAAGGTTAGACTCCTTCGGACACGATTGATAACGAGCGCATAAGCACACGCTAAACATGATGTCCGGACGACTAGCAGTAAGATAAAGAAGAGATCCAATCATACCTCGATACTTTTTGGTGTCGACTTCCTTACCTTTCTCATCTTTGTCTAGATGATCGGATGTGCTCATGGGAGTTGCCATTTCTTTTGCATTGTTCATCTCAAATCGTTTCAGCAATTCTTTGTAATATTTGGTTTGACAAATGGATGTACCTTCTTTCATTTGCTTTACTTGTAATCCCAAAAAGAATGTTAACTCACCCATCATAGACATCTCAAATTCGCTTGTCATTAAATCGGAAAATTCCTTGCATAAAACATTGTTAGTAGCACCAAATATAATATCATCTACATATATTTGAACTAACAAAATATCATTGTTTTTATGCTTAACAAAGAGAGTTGTTTCAACTTTTCCCCTAATGAAATCATTTTCCAAAAGAAACTTACTCAATCTTTCATACCAAGCTCGGGGAGCTTGCTTTAAACCATAAAGAGCCTTTTTGAGTTTGAAAACATGATCGGGAGATTTAAAATCTTCAAAATCTGGGGGTTGTTCAACATAAACTTCTTCTTGAATAAAACCGTTTAGAAAAGCACTTTTCACATCCATTTGATATAAATTGAAATTCATAGAAGAGGCAAATGCAAGCAATAAGCGAATAGCTTCTAATCTAGCTACGGGAGCATATGTTTCCTCATAGTCAATACCCTCTTCTTGATTATAGCCTTTTGCTACAAGCCTAGCTTTGTTTCTAGTGATTATACCATTTTCATCTAGTTTATTGCGAAAAACCCATTTCATACCAATTATGGTATGACCTTCGGGTCTTGGCACCAAATCCCAAACGTCATTGCGTTCGAATTGGTTAAGCTCCTCTTGCATTGCCAAGGTCCAAAATTCATCCCCAATTGCTTCTGAGATGGTTTTGGGTTCAATTTGAGAAACAAAAGCAGTATGTTCTAAGGTATTTTTGAGAGACTTTCGGGTACTTACCTTGTCTCCAATGTTGCCAATTACCTCAAGAGGGTGATCTTTGATCGTCCTTCACTCATTTGGCACTTTTGTTTCTTTTTCCAATTGTGGCGCTTCTTCCGTTGGTTGTTCCTCGGTTTCATCTTTATTTTCCTTGGGTGGTTCCTCTTGTATTTTGTCTTTCAAGCTATCTAAGATACCTGCAAGATCAAAACCGGAATCCTTTCTCGCCAAGCGAGCATTATTTTCGAAAAATACAACATGAGGGGATTCCTCCACAATTTGGGTTCTTTTATTAAAGACCCTGTATGCTTTACTACGTGAGGAATATCCAATGAAAATACCTTCATCCGACTTAGCATCAAATTTACCCGATTGGTCTTTGCCATTGTTATGAACAAAACATTTGCAACCAAAAACTCTAAAATGGGAAATATTTGGTTTTCTACCCTTATAAAGTTCATAGGGGGTTTTCATGAGTATCGGTCGAATTACTACTCTATTTAGAACATAGCAAGCGGTACTCGCGGCGTCCGCCCAAAAAAGTTTGGGTATCTTAGCTTCGTCGAGCATGGTTCTAGCCATCTCTTCGAGACACCTATTTTTCCTTTCCACCACCCCATTTTGTTGTGGTGTACGTGGAGCGGAAAAGGTATGCTCGATTCCGAGTTCGTCACAAAAGTCCGCAAAGAGATTGTGATCAAACTCTCCCCCATGATCACTTCTAATTGAGTGACGGTTGTTTCTTTCTCATTTTGAACACTCTAAAGAAAATATTTAAAATTTTGAAAAGCTTCACTTTTATTGGCAAGAAATAAAGTCCAAGTAAATCTCGAGTAATCATCAACAATCACAAAAGCATATCTATTTCTTCCTAGACTTTCAATGCGAGAGGGACCAAATAAATCCATATGAAGCAATTGCAATGGTCTAGAAGTTGAAACAATGTTTTTAGATTTGAAAGATGCTTTTGTTTGCTTCCCCTTTTGACACGAGTCACAAATAGAGTCATTTTTAAATTTTAAAATGGGAAGACCAACAACTAAGTTTTGAGAAATCAATTTGTTCAAAAGATGCATATTGATATGTGCTACTCTACGATGCCATAGCCAAGTATCATCCTCTTTACTCATAAGACAATCAACATATTCGGATGAGGAATTAGCAAGATCAACCATATAAATATTATCAACTCTAAAACCACGAAGTATGATTTTGAAATCACTACGTCTAAATACTAGGCATTCATCCGAATCAAATAGAGCAAGATTTCCCTTGTCACACAATTGGCTTATGCTCAAGAGATTATGCTTTAATCCTTTGACAAGTAATATATGCTTAATAGAGGAATTTTCATCCTTACCGACCGAGCCGTGCCGATGATCTTTCCTTTATTGTTATCACCGAAGATAACACTTCCTCCTTCTTTGTGCTCTAATTGAAGGAATTTGGATTCATCTCCCGTCATATGCTTGGAGCATCCACTATCAAGGTACCATAGTACACTTGATCCCTTCAAGCACACCTACAAAACAAATTAATGTTCTTTAGGTACCGATGCCATCTTGGGTCCTTGGGGGTTAGGCATATTATAATGATGCGATTGAGTAATATGTCTATGACGTGTAAAGCATGCAGGAGCAATATGACCAATACGTCTACAATAATGACAAGTCACATTTGGGTTATGCATCCTTCTAGGTTCATAGTAACTAGACGGATGAAAATTTCTTACTCTATTTTGAACACTATGACTATTTCGCATTTCATGAGAATTATTTCTCCTACTATGAGCTCTAGGATGGGCAGCATTTCTAGAGTGATTGTTTCTCGGTTGAAGGCCATTTCTAGGTCTTCTCAAAGGTTCAACATTTGGCCTAAAATATGCATCATTTCTAGGGTAACTATTTCTAGGTGGTAAGTCATTTCTAGGTCTCCTAAAATGTTCAACATTTTGTCTAGCATGCATATTGGTTCTAGGATTGCTATTTCTAGGATAAGCATTTGTTTTATTAGTCCTAGGTTGAGCCTTAGGTTGGGGTTTGGCTTCAACCTTTTCTTTAACCTCATTCTTAAATCCTATGCCATGCTTGGTTGATTTCAAATTTACAAGGACCTCATTCGAATTCTTGTGGGAAGAATTAAACTTATCTAAGGTACCTTTGAGTCTATCTACCTCATTTTTGAGATGCAAGCAAGAAGAACAATTTTTAGTTGAACTTTCGGGCTTATCGGCGCTTCTTTTTCCAAAAAACTTGTTTTCCTCTTTCAGCTTTTCATTTTCTAAAACCAGTTTTTCTAAATCCTTTTCTTTCAAAGAAAGCTGTTTTTGAAAATCCTTTTCTTTTAATGAAGCATTTTCTTTTATGCCCTTAACAGTTTTTGAAGCCTTAATAAATTCAGTATATAATTCATCAAAAGCAGTTTGCATTTCTTCAAGAGTAAAGAAGTTTTAGACGAGATTTGACATACCTCATCTTTATTGTCTTCTTGTGCCATAAGGCAAAGATTTGCTGCTTCGTCTTCTTCTCCTTCGCTTGACTCATCTCCGGAGTCGCCTCTCCAAGAAATGTATGCACGTTGCTTTTTAAAAGGTTTCTTCTCCTTTTTGATGTTTGGGCAATTTGATTTGATGTGCCCGGTTTCACCACATTCATAGCACTTGATTTGTTCGCCTTGCTTTTTGCCCTTGCGTTCATACTCCTTGCGTATGAACTTTTGAAATCTTTTGATAACGAGTCCAAACTCGTTGTCTCCTTCCTCATCAATTTGCGGTTGGCTTGTGCTCGCCTTTAGAGCTATTCTTTGCCTCCTTTGATCATCAACAAAAGGGTTAAGAATAGTAGATTCATAGGTCTTAAGGTTACCTCTTAGTGAGTCGATGGTGACGTTTGAAACGCCAATGGATTCTTGAATTGCATCGGCCTTTGATCTCCATGCCGGTGTGAGACTTCTAAGAATTTTTCGCACGAGCTCTCTATCCGTGAATGTTTTCTTGAGAGCATGTAGGTCATTTACGATTATTGAAAATCGCTCAAACATTTCGTCCACCTTTTCACCTTCCTTCATGTGAAATAATTCATAAGAATGGGTTTGGAAATCAATTTTTGCTTCCCTTACCTGGTCCGTACCTTCGTACGTAACTTCTAGTTTGTCCCACATCTCCTTTGCCATTGTACAACACGATATTTTCCTGTAATCGTCAGCATTAACAGCACAATATAATAAATTAATTGCTTTAGCATTATTTTGAACCTTTCGGATGTCATCCGCGTCATACTCATCCTCGGACTTGGGAACCCATTCGTTTTCCACCTTCTTTGTTGGAATTTGGTTTCCCTTCATTATCACCTTCCAAAGGTGAAAGCTGTTGGACTGAACGAAGATCTTCATCCTCTCTTTCCAGTACGTGTAATTTGTACCGTTGAATAGAGGTGGTCGTGTGGAGCACTATCCTTCATCAATTCCTGCAAAAGAATCACGAGTAGAAGCCATGGATGGTTCTCTCAAACTGTTAAGTTTTCAGAGAGTTGGGCTCTGATACCAATTGTTAGAAAATACGCTTAACGCTAGAGGGGGGGTGAATAGCGTTATAATAAAATTTAGCGTAAACTTGCGGAAATTAAAATTTGCAGGAAATAAATAAGTGCGTTAAATAAACAAAAAGGAAAGAACGCACCGATATATTCTGGTTCACCACAACACGTGGCTAGTCCAGTCCCCGAGAGACTCTCTTGAGATTTTCCACTAACTTGTTAAGCTTACGGGTGCTCAACAAACCTTTACAACTTAAGGACACAAGCCTTAACACCTTTGCTCAGAGATACAACACTCCAAGACTTCAACCAAGGAAACACAAGTTCCTTACAACAAGAGAATTACAATTCTCTTATAAGTGTATAAAACACTAAACACTCAAACAAAATACTCCTTAATGAGTAGATATGAGTAAAAGAAGTAAGCTCTAGATCACAACAACTTTGGACAAGAATATGGCTCTCAAAAGCTTTATGAAATTGAATATAAAATGATAAACAAAAGTATGCAAGCTTATAGCAATGTAATGATAAGTTGTAGTATGTTGTTGTGTTTAATACACTGAAATGAAGCTGTATTTATAGTTGAAAAACTTGGCATTACCGTTGCCTAATTGCCAATTAAGAGTTGCTAATTTTACTCATTGACAATCGATTGTCAAACCCCAACAATCGATTGTCTGCCAGTCAGATCAAAATTCAATCCCAGATTTTACGCTTGATAATCGATTACTTACAATCCATAATCGATTACTAGCAACGTTCAAAAGATCCTTTCCAGATTTTACCACAAACAATCAATTGTCTAGAATCAACAATCGATTACTCAGCAACGTTCAAAAAATCTTTTCCGAATTTTAATCAAAACAATCGATTATATCAAATCAATAATCGATTACCCAATAACGTTCAAAAATTCTTTTCCGGATTTTAATCAAAACAATCGATTATACAGAGTCAATAATCGATTACCTGACGGCATTTGAAAACTTTACGACAACGGTCAGCTTCACAATCGATTGCACAAAGTCAACAATCGATTACTTATCAGTTTTTGAAAAACATTTTAGACACTGTCTCTTTGACAATCGATTGTCCAATGTAACAATCGATTATTTAATAAATTTGAAAATCACTGGAAGACACTGTCTCAACATAATCGATTACCATTAGTTCATAATCGATTATTCTGAGTTTTGAAAAACTTTGATGGACACTGCCTCAGTCACAATCGATTGTCATTTGTTCACAATCGATTGTCATGCAGGTTTGAAAAACCTGATGCTCACTGTCTTACTCACAATCGATTGTCATTAGTTCACAATCGATTGTCATGCAGTCTTGGCTTAAAACAATCGATTATCATAAGTACATAATCGATTATCTTAGTCCAGATTTTTAAGGCATGTCTAAAAATTATTTTGACTACTGTAAATATGCATGATTTTAGAAAATAGTTTTATGAGAGAAGCCATGTTACGAGTCAAGTTGTAGGATCAAGATCACAAATAAGAATGACTCAATTAAACTTATAAAACTTTGTCTTGAGCTTGAATCTCGTTGTATATCAATTGTGCGCTTGTTTCTTGAACTTCGTCATATATCAATTTTCGCTTCGTTTGTCATTCATCAAAACCTACACAAAAGAACACACGTTTTAGTATATCGCATTGAGAACGTGTTTCCAACACAGTTGACCGCCCAGAAGCAGCGAATAGAAAGGTATTACAACCGAAAACCAGCCTCCGACACTTTCATGTTGGGGACTTGTTACTGAGGAAGGTAACACTGCAAAGGCTCATATAAACTCGAAGCAGGAAACGATGTACAACTACCAAACAACTGGAACATGGCACACCTAAAATGGTATTAATGCTAAGGTACAGACTTAACTCCCTTTTAATTTGGTTACATCACAGATTAATGTATGCACGTACTCGACCATGGGCGGATGTGCCTATTAGGATTAAAAGCATGAGTTTAACCATTTTTCCCTTGAGCCAATTTTGTCCCTAAGTGGATTATTCGGCAAGGTTTTTAACGAGGCAATGGTAAAACATGCTACCTTAGATTCGAAGACCGACTTTAAGCGGGGAGAAATAATCGTTGGCATCAAATAAACAATACCCAAGCCCTCACAAGCTTATCCTCAAATATTGGGGGCCATTAACCCTAGATTAAGATCATCAGCAAGGGGAAAGAAAACGTTTTTTGTGTCAAAAGCTAAGGTTTGGTGGTTAGGATTCATTGTAAGGAAAGACAGCTCATGAGGAGTAGAAAGTTGCCACAACCTAAGAGGGGTTTATAGGAAGCCAAAATATGTGAGCCTTTGTACATACTTCTTAAAGGGGAGAGAGCCAGAAGAACGAGATGCCATCAATTTGGAGCGTTAGCTTCGCTCGGTTGGCCTTCCTACGCTAACAAATGCCTCTTTTCTCTTCTTTGAAGTCTACAACAAACAAGTGGGAGAGGCAGGATTTGAACCTACGTAGAAAAACTCATGCAAACCATACCCACATAGTCTACTCCAGCCACGACACAAGGGTTTTGTGCCTCCAATCATGTAATTTACATATTAATCGTTGAAAGAAATTTATATTTCCCCTACACTTTATTACTATGCATTTTTCTTCTTTCATCCTGGATCCTGAAGCCCACAGGTTACCCCTACTCGAGGACTGTTATCCGATAAAAATTCAGATGACCCGAGCTACCGAATACCGAAGGAACCTAGCCTTATTGAGCATCTCCCAAATACAAAAGGTTAAGACCACCCCGAAAATGTCTTCGAGATGTCTGGAGTCCGTACTCAGAAAGTAAGGCCCTTACAAAAAATCAAACATATTAAAAGGTAACCCTCGGTACAGACATCATCTACGATACTTAAGCATCTTAAAAGCCTTTGGTTTTATCGAAGACTCGAAGCCACAAGTAATTCAGAGTCGTCGTCAAAATCATTTGGGCCCCCGAAGACCAAATATTCTAGACTACATTTGATTTTATGCTAAAGCATAAAAAATGGTACACACTAAATTCTAAATAGATGATGAAAAGTAAAGATATGATATTTCAAAAAAAGGAAAATTTTGATATACTCCAAAAATATTTATAAAGGCACAATAAAACGACGTCAAAATAATAAAAAATAAAATGTACTAAGGAAAAATGACAAAAGAGAATTAAGGTGTCTATGCCTAATCTTTATCGGGGCTCAACTCATCACCAGAACCCTCGGAGCCATTGGAACCCTCCTCCTCATAGAGTTCATTTGCCTTGACCTCGAGTCTCTTGGCTTCTTCAATCTAGGCCGACAAGTCAAAATCTGGGGCATGGATCTCTTCGAGGGTCTCTCTCCGGAATAGACACTTTGCATATTCGGCCTTTGCCTTCAAGCGAGTCTCATCTACCTCCACATTAGCCTTATACTGGGCCAACATTTCATCTACGTTAGAGGAATCAACAAAATGTTCCTCCAACTTGGACCTCAACACATTATATTATTGGCTGAGGGAATGCCATTTCATGATGGCCGAGTTCAGATGTGCCCGAAGTTCATCATTTATCAAGACCACTTTTCGGCCTTGTCTTTTACGACTTGAAGTTGGTCCCTAGCCGATGCTATCTCTGCTTTTGCATCCTCTTTTTCTGAAGCCAACATGTCCATCTTGCCCTTCCATGCCTCGATCTCAGCCTTAACCTCCTCCATCTCAGCCTGAAGCTGGTCGATCAAATCTACTTTCTCTTGGACCTGCGAAGTTGTGTTGTTAGTCACCAAGACTAGCTTCTCATATTTAGCCTCAAAGATTCTTACCTTCTCGACTAGGCCACTGTGCTCCCGCTTCAAGGACAAAGCATCCCTTTGAGCCTTTTCCAGCTTGACTTGTAGAATCATTAGTCCTTGAGGGCCTCGTTTTCCTGCTCACTGAGAGCCATGTACATGTAATTCTTTCGAACTTGCTTTTTGAGCTCGAACTTGAGTTGGCTGATCTCCAAGCGGGACTGAAGTAAGATTTCATGATGAAGTACTGAAGCTTTAAAAACAATAAAGTTATAAGAACAATTCTAAAGCCAATAAAGTTTCACAAAGAAGTACGGGGAGTAAACACCTTACCCGGTTCAACGCCTATTGCACCTCATTGAAGAGGCTCGACGTGCCCACTTCTTTCATCTTTGTCTGGTCCTTCTTGGTCACCAGGAATTGAAGGTATACACCCACTGGAGCGAACAAGACCAAGCGTCCTACGGGATTGTGAGCGTCCTCTTGCGCTCGTCGTCCACACTCGGAGCACGGAATTGCTTCACCAGTTTTAGGATCGAGCTCGGCTTGCCCGCACATGATGGTACATCCTTTTTTGGGACTTCCAAGAGACCAAGCCCAAAAAATTCCTCTAGTACGGTCATATCCATGTCATAAAAGAATGTGTTGAGGGCATCATCTAGGCCCTATGCAATTTCACTTGATTTCTCTCTACCAGCTTGGGCCTCTTCGATCATGGACTCAGTTTAGGAGGTTGTTTCCACAATGTCAATGACATTAGCTACCTCCTTCAAACAGAAGCAGCTTCCCAAGAAGCCAGGGCCTCCACCTCTCCCTCTGGTCCCCAAGTTAGAGGGGGATTGACCTCGTGGTTGTCTTTCCCAAATGTTGTCTGCTCCCTGTCGTTAAGGGTCGAACCACGAGCAATAAAAAGTTCATCGTCCTCGGGCTCATCCCTGAGCCAATAGAGGGAATCAAAGTCTTCTACCCTGGACTCTTTGCTCTTTTTAATATTTTGATCCCCGATGGTTACTTTCTTCTTCTTTGCCTTGGAATCTAAGAAACCCAAGGACTTTCTTTTCTTCTTCTTCTTTTTCTCCTCTTTTGTGTAAGCCCGGGGATGTCCTGAGGTGGAGGGTTTGGCAAGCGAGGGAATATCCTCGTCCTCGTCCAAAGGCCTGAGTTCGGTGGGCGTGGGCAAACCTGTAAGAAAAAAGAAGATTAGCAATGTGTAAGCCAAAAGTACGAAAGAAATTATTCAGGAAAGAAGCTCACCATGGAAGCGAGCCTCCCATTTGATCTTCGAGAGCTCGCACCATGTGCGCTCGGAGTACGACATCTATTTGCAGATCCCCTTGATCCCCTCCTTGAAGCGAGTAGCTGCATTAGAAACTTGAGCAACAGTTGCACGGCAACAAACACAGGCAATGAGAGAAAGAATAGAGGGAAATGACAAATACTCAAGAAGAAAAATACTTTTGGGATGCATTCCACTTCTCAAGGAACGGCAGGAATTTCGGAGGGATGAGATCTTTGATTTTCACCCGAATGAACCTCCCCTGCCAGCCTCGATCTTGGTGCTTGTCGATGCTTATGAATGGAGCCTTGCTTGCTCGGCGAATGAGCTTGATCAGCCCCCTTCGAACGATTTGGGGACTATACAGGCAAAGAAGATGGTCGAGGGTGAACCGAGGGGATTCGATGTTATTCACGAAGTGTCGTAAAAGGATTATGATCCTCCAAAAGGACGGGTGGATTTTCTCAAGGCATACATCGTACCTTTTGCAAAAGGCAAGGACTATGGGGTCCAGCAGAGCAAGCGTGAAGAGGTAAGTGTAAATACTTAAGTACCCCTCCACATGAGTAGTGATGTCGTTACTGGGCCCGGGAGGACCACCTCCTTACCCTCCCAGTTACAGTCTACTTGGACTTTCGGTAGTGTCTCCTAGGTAACGGAGAATATGCATCTCCATGCCCCCTCGCCTTGGTCCTATTTACTAGAGGCTTTCTCGATGTAAAATTTTTTCCCAATAGAGCAGCCCCCGGGTACAAAGCTCTTCAAGGGGGACTCTTGAGCCACCTCAGGATCGGCTATCTCGACATTTGTAGCCGGATTGAAGGATGAAAGAGTAGTTTGTTGAGGCAGTGACTTGGAAGTGTTTGCTGTCGTAATCTGGAAAATATGAAGATTTGAAGGAAAAGTATGAAGATTTGAAGATGGGATGAAGGTATGAAGGTCTGGGTTGAAGATCCAAAGAGAATGTATGAGGATTGAAGATGAAGATATGAAGTATTAAGGAGCAATGTATGAAGATTTGGAGGAGTTAAAAGCAATTGGAAAATTCGTGGGTATGTTCTAGAATCGGAAAGTGGAAAAAGTGAAATAGGATTGGAGCTTTTAAGGGGGGAGAATAATCAATGCGCGACATTTCGCATTCGTGCAGTCAACCGGCATCTGACATGTGTCCGAAGTCAGAACGATGCAACTGATAGAATGTTTAATTGACCTGTTATCACGGTTGTAACGTACGAAGGAAGGAACCTGTGTTTATCTATCGCTTCCCATCATTTAGGTAAACCTACTCTACGTAAAACGAGGGGACTATTTGTGTATGGATAAAATCGGGGGCAATATCGTCCCTGATTTCCTGATGAGAAAACGGAAGGAGAGCATGGATGCACGACATCCTTCGTATCGAGATCCAAGAAGGGTGAACGATATACCCGTTATCGGGTATGGTAAAACAACGCGCCCCGGGCCAAGGATGAGTTCAAAAACTCGGAGGATACGGTGAACAGTTATGCACGACGGATAGAGGGCCATGATACGCGCACATAACCAGATATCACAGTGCGGATCTCGCTGGATGTCGATTGTGGATCAGTAATTACTAGGAAAGAGGAGACTTGTACTAATGTTTGGATTCCCCTACTATATAAAGGGGAAGCTTTTTTTTTGTAATGATATTGTAACACGCCAATCAAGGCAATACAAGTTTGTTTTCTGCCTTTTAGCCATTGTTAAAGTTTTGCTTGTTTGTTCTATTCTTCATTCATGGCGGGGCTTGAGGGTCTGACCGAGGACGAGGTCGTTTATCAATCTAAGTTCATGCTTGATCATAGTACTGGAACTTGTTTGAACGTTTACGTCACTTCTAACTTATTTATTTAATATTCTTGATTTCGTGTTAGATTAAATCACATATTCTTAAAATTACATACAAATTTAATTGTTACACAATTTTAGGACAAACATTGAGGAAGTATATATGATAGATATCTTACTGTTAATAAAGTGTTTGGCACTTTAATTTAATTTATAATATATTACTTGTCTCTGTTAGGTCTTTAATTTAATTTAATTTATAATCTTTACTTTTCTAGTTTCTTGTCTAGAACCAAATGGCCATGCATCATTAAAAACACCGATCTCCTTCCAATCCTTGAACACAGAGAAATAAAGTATAAAAGAAAAAGAATAAAGAAACAAAGATTTTGGTTTTATTCTTTTTGCTGATGCATATGAAAAGAAGCCACTTGTGAATTTCTATATGAAATCGTACTTAGTTATTTTATAATCTTCAAAAAGTGAACTTTAGTGGTCGTTATGTGGATCCAATTGCACTCCCAATATTGTATAAATGTTTTTACTTTTTCCACTATGTAAGGGCAGCATAAAAAGTACGAATTCGATAGAATTCAAAAGTTTTATTCCGATCCAAATATTGTATAAACTAAATATTTTTACTTTTTCCACTATGTAAAGGCAGTATAAAAAGTACGGATTCGATAGAATTCAAAAGTTTTATTCCAATCCAAATATTGTATAAACTAAATGTTTTTAATTTTTCCACTATGTAACGGCGGAGCTAACATAAAAAGTACGAATTTGATAAAATTCAAAAGTTTTATTCCGATCCAAATATTATATGTTGTTTAGGAATCCACTGAATATGAATATATAATAAACTTCATAACTCATAAACTTCAAATTCAGGATTTATAAATTTTCAAATCTTGAATTTGCTTTTACCACGCCGTGCTTAGTTCTTTTATCTACATCTTTCGATTTTCCTTCCACTCCTCTCGTGTTCAACCAATTTTTATCAAGAATAACTTAAATGAACACACACGCATGCACAAACGTTAATGGTGCCATCACTTGTCAAATCTGTTGTAGGAATTATCCTTATAATATACTAATGAACTGCACAATTTATCTACTTAACATGAACAGAGTCATAGCTTGATATGGTAAAATTTCAGATTCACTCAATGATCTTTCAATCTTGATGTTATTATATTCTTATCTTTAGACAGTTGTACTTTTTTAAAATTCATTCTATCAATCAATGTTAAAGCTCGAAAACAAAAAAGCTAAACACCGGTCTCAATTGCGCTGCAATTTTTTAATATAATGCTTAGATTAATGTGTTTAAAATATTAATTATTTTTAAAGCATCAAAAGGATGATCAATGACCTGAACAATGATATTTATTCATTAAAAAGGGTCATCTTTTCTCTATATAAACATCTTAGGATGACCATTTAACATATTCTTTGTCCGGTCGGATACTAGGAAGATGAACAAAAATCAGAATCAGTCTAATCTTACTGTCCCTTGAAAGGAAATCATTAATGATACTGCGGCTAATTGATAAGGAAAGGAAGAAAAGTTTAATTTCAAGTAGTTTTGAGTCGGGAAGCAACCTGTTATCTATCAATAGGCGAGAAACTGCTATACTATATAGATTGTTTTGCCTATATATTCTATTATGGTCAACTTGGAGACATCAGAGGAAAACCATCATCTCTATCCGGCGAGTACAATCATATTGCTTCACTAAACTTTGGGGATCGCCATCAACATTGAGGTCTATGTTACATGCACTCGGGCTGGTAGTGGTATTGGATACAGGTAAATGTTGGCTGCGATGTACATTCAACTTTTCCAATATTATGTTTTTTGTCCTTTGAAAGGTTGATGTAAATTAGCACATTTGTCCATGTCAAACAAAGTTTGCTTGACATAGTTACATCAAGGGCCGCTTGGTGCACTGAGCTCTCGTTCTGCATGGGGTCGGGGAAGGATCGGACCACATTTAATAGTGCAGGTTAGACGAGTACTTCAGTCAAGATGCTTAGGATATATAGTGCTCACTCCTCAGATATCTGTCATTAATATTGCCAAAGAACCTCTGTTATTAATCAGGGGTTCAACAATGGCATTTTCTACTAAGAAATTCCATGTTTATCCACATTTTCTTTTTTCCTTAATGTTTGAGAGTCATCATCTCAGATAAGCTGATTAGCTGGAGGCAACTTTCATCTGATCTTTGAAGAGATTTAATCTTTCATTTCTTGAATCCCTGGAAGGGGAGTCTTGACGTAATTGGTAAAATTGTTACTATGTAACCAGGAGGTTATGAGTTCGAGCCGTGGAAACAATCTCTTGCATAGGTAAGGCTGCATAAAATAGACCCTTGTGGTCAACTTAGTGCACCAGGCTGCCCTTTATTTTTTGAATCCCTTGGCACTAGCAGACTAGCTAGCTGTCCGCAGGTATCAGCCTATAGGAATTATTAGTCAAAAGCCTTTTACATTTTGGTTAAACTTCATTACAGTTATTAATGTAGGTGCTCCTTTTGTGGAGATGTACTGATCATTGAAAGCCTGAAAGCTGCTTGCATATTTCAGCTTTATTCATTATTGCTCTTAATTTTTAGAAAAATGTAAACCTATGTTACTCGGACTCTCCAAAAATATCGTCGGGTGCGTGTCGGATTCTCCAAAAGTAGTGTATTTTTAGAGAATCCGACACGGATGCGCCAGTATTTTGAAGAGTCCGCGCAACATAGATGTAAACAGACTGTTTTGATACTACACTAGGGGAAGGTTGGTTTAAAGACAGAGTGTTGTATTGGTGTGGATTATGAAACTGAATCTGTTAGTATGGAATTTTTCTTTTCAAGTGAAATTCCCTAGTATATGAAAGAGCGAAAAAGTACTTTCGTTATTGCGGAATAAAAAGCCTTCATATTCTGATGCACGTATTTAATTTATTCGGAACTATTAAAATGAGATTCAATTTTTGAAAAATATGAGTTTAAGCAGTAACAAGAATCGAAAGATAGTGACGGACATCAAGAAATCCAACGGAAGTCACTGCTAAGAGTTGTGATGGAATGGTTAGAATCCATCTAGTCCCATATTCGAGTTCTAGATATGAAAAAATGCTAGTAGAAAATGCTTCCCTTTAATGGGCTATACGAGATATAAATCCGATTTAGAAACCAAAAAAAAAACTTGTACAATCTCTATGTTTTTTTGTTGACTGGGCAAAAGAAGTAATAAATCTTTTCTTACAAGAGTTAGAAGTTAAAAATGACAAAAATTAAAATTCAAATGGAACAAACAATAGAAATAAGTTCTGAATTGATAAAATAAGATTTTGGAGAAGACAAAAGAAATAATCATGGAGTTTAAAGAAATGGCAAACCATGGCTTAAAAACTTCTGAAGGGTCAAATGTATGGTGAGTAGGATTCACCCTAACAAATTTTCAATTGTTATGTTATTTTCATAATTAGTTAGTGCAGAGCACAAAATTGCATCTCACTTTGTATTTGGCCCTTCAATGAGATAAAGCAACCTTTTTGTTATTGCAATTCTTTTCCCAAAATGTTGTATTTGTTAAACTTTCTTTACTTGTTTGAGTTAGGTAAAAGACTGAAGGGCCATTAGACCAAACATCATCAAATGAGAATCATGCCATAAAATACTTATGTTACAAGATTAGCTCATGGTATTAAAATATGGTTTCAAAAGGTGAATAATCAAGACTTGAGCAAAACTGCAAATATGAAATTCTTGAGAGTAGGACTTCCTTAAGATCCTCCTGTTCAAATTTTCTCCCTTTTAATTTGCTTTCAATCACTCACTACTTCACACTATTATTTAAGCTAAAAGTAGCCGGAGTATATATATTTTGTTATAAACTAAAGCAAAAGACAAGAACAATAGAACAAGAACAATAGCAATAGAGAGAAGAGTAGAGAGAGTTCTTCTTATTGAGTTGAGAGGGGTCTCAAGGGATGATTTACAATGGTAGGGGGCACCTCTATTTATAGGGGAGAGGAAGATTTAGCTACCACTAATAGAACTCTAAAATCTCTCTAATTAAATACATTAAAGACATTCACCTTAAATAGAAGTGTAAGAATCTTCTATTTCATAACACTCCCCCTTGAATGTCTATTCAATGATGTGCCTCGTTAAAACCTTAAAACAAAACCCAATGAGAAAAATTAAAGTAAGGAAAGAGTACACATGTTTGAATATGCGCCTATTGGTTGCCTCGTTAAAAACCTTGCAAGGAAAACCCAGTGGGACAAAACCTTGTAAGGGAAAAAGAGTGCAACGCGCATTGACTCCCCCTAATGAGTACATCGATTTATATCCTTGAGCATTTGCATTCCAATCTTGTGCATCATCTTCAAAACGATCTTTGATAGATGCTTGATGAATAAATCAACCATATTGACTTGAATAAATATTCCGCACCTTGAAATCATCACTCTTGATAGATATGAACATCTTCATATAATGTCGTGGAATAGTTCTTCAATATCTCCATAGATGCATTCTCAATGCCATCATGCTTATAGTTATAGCAAGATACATATGTACACAAATTGTACTTAGGATGTGGTACTTCAGGACCAAGAATTGCATATGCTTCAAGCAACTTAAATCTTTCAAGTTAAGTCATGTAAGTCACATAATAGACTTTAGCTGCATATCAAAGTTTCATGTCATGCTAAACAAATAAGATATCGAAAATTGACTATACATACCTTTGCCTTTATACTTTCAAGCATATGAACTATAGGTTCAAAGCTACATGTCTTTCATATGGAATCAATTCTTCTTGAATTGTATCTCTTCCATTTAGTTGCTTTCTTTGAGTCAGCAAATGCGTATAGCATGCTTTGCAATATGTTGCAATTGCATTTCCTTTTTATGAACTACAGGTTCATATCATGATATTCGGGGATATACATATACAAATGAAAATTCATCCCATGTAACACTTTCTCAAATGTTTATCATGTCTCCCCCTCATGTTAGTAAAGCTAACATGTTTCCGCAACTTTGGGAAATCATCTTTGTGCATTATGTCAATATACACAGCACCTTAGTAATAAGATGAAATTATTTGGTTCCTGACCTTGAACCACTTGTGAGGGGAGAATATACTCTCGTATACAACTTATATCAAACTGATATATACAACTTCGTTCTCATAAGGAACAGTTTAGCTATTAAGTGGAAGCACTCAATAATTATCTTGCTAAACCAACTTTGATATAAACCAACTTATCAAGATGAACTGTCTTGAGTAGAGAATCTGGAAACTATGCTCGAAGTTAGATTACTGAGCGATTTACCTCGCAAGCACTGCCAGGCTGCGGGTTAATAACAATGGCGCATGTAACCATATCATAGATGCATCATATGTGGTATACATGGCAGGTGAATGGGCCCATATTCACCTTTGATATTTCCAGAATCAAGGGGCTTCAACCCGAACTCTTTAGTTGGTCAGTTCATTACTGAGAACAAGAACTTCTAGTTCTTTGATATTCACCTATGTGAATTTGCACATCATACTTCAAATGAGATGGCTAACACGAATGTCAACTGAATAAATTATCAATATTGGTAAATTTCAAATTTACACCATGACATGTGCACTTATCAATAAACTTCGGGTTTATTATGACATGGGTTTTATACCAATAGATATCCACTTTATTGTGGCATTCTTTCGTTTGTGTAGTACAAACTGGAGAACAAAGCGGGTAGCTTTTCATATACAAATTACCCCGCTACAAGTTGTAGTAATAGGAGAATCAAAGCCTTCCTTTATTTATAGTCTCAATATAATCAATCGCTTTCGCGTGTACTTTGGAAACTGAATAAGTTTCTTTGAGACTTACTACAGCACAATACTCAATTGTGTTTCTCCAACATAGTAATAATTGGCTCTTCGAGAGCTCTCAATTAATTTTGTACTACCACAGACTGAGGTTCGAGATCCTCACATTCTTGCATTCCGTATTTTCAAGAGTCTCAGGCTCAATAGATTCTTCGTGAATCTCGGAATTTATCAAATCATGAGCGTCCTCATGTGATTCTTTCATAGTGTCATTTAGATCGTTCTTTTTCCTCTTTCTAGGATTTCGATCTTTGGAACCTAATGGTCTGCCACGCTTCTGGCGTGCATTTGACTCATTGGATATGACACTAGATATTTGTCCAATAGGGACTTCAATACGGATCGGAACATTTTCCCGCGTGAATGTGTGATTTCGTTATCCTCTTCAAGTCCGTAAATGCGTCAGGCATTTGATTTGCTATTCTTTGCAAATGGATAATCTTTTGTACCTCTTTCTTTCAAATAGAGGTATGTGGATCAAGATGAGATAATGATGCATTTTTCCACAAAATTTCCCGTTTGGTTTCACCAACTTCTCCCCCTAATTTTGGGAAAATTGTCTCATCCAATTGACAGTCTGCAAATAGTGCAGTGAACAAATCTCCTGTCAATGTTTCGAGGTAGCGAATAATGGAGGACGCGTCAAACTCAACATATATTCCTAACCTCCTTTGCAAACCCATTTTGGTGCGGGATGGCGGTGCTACAGGCACATATACTGCGCATCCAAAGCTTCTTAAATGGGATATATTGGGTTCATGACCCAAAACCAATTGCAACGGGGAATATTTGTGTCAATTCGTCAGTCAGAGACGAACTAGCATTGCTGCATGGCGTGACCCCAAAACGAAGTGGGCAGCCGACGAACTAGCATTGCTTCATGCAAAATGGCATGACCCCAAACCGAAGTGGGCAGCCGACAAACTAGTATTGTTGCATGCAAAATGGCGTGAACCCAAGTCGAAGCGGGCAGCCTCGTTTTCATGAAGAATTCAAGATTATTCTCATCTATTGTCTCAATATGATATCCATTTTGAATGATATCTTTAAAACTCAACAAGTTCCTTTTAGACTTGGAGGAGAACACTTTGATTGATATCATTAAAACTCAACAAGTCCTTCTTAGACTTGGAGGAGAACATTGCATTCTCTATGATTAACGTCATGCCTTTGGGCAGAGTTACAATTGCTCTTCCGGAGCCTTCAATCAATTTACTACTTCCATAGATTGTAGTAATGTTTGCCTTACACAATTACTCTTCTTTTCTTTGAGTATTGTATGTGTAGTACATTAATCAACTAGGCAAATACTTTTACAATTGGACGTTGGTCCAAGTTCGCTTTGTGCGATATCCATATTTGCTATCCCATAGTTTAACATACAAAAGAAATACACGAACATAGGAATAAACAAGTTCAATTCTTTTGTGTCACATAATATCTTCAAAATCTGCTACTAACAGTTGGCTAACAAAATCAGATATGTTATCCATAATCAATTCCTTTGCAGTTTGAAAATTTCAGCGTTTTTCATAAGACAATCGATTATTAAATACACACAATCGATTGTTTGAACATAGACAATCGATTGTTAGACATACACAATCGATTATTTGTTATTTTTGAAAGATTCCAGATTACACTGCCTAACGACAATCGATTGTAGGTGATTTTTGAAAAATTCCAGACCTCACTGTTTCAAGAAAATCGATTGTTAGACAAAGACAATCGATTGTTGGCTATTTTTGAAAAATTCCAGAACACACTGTTTCAAGACAATCGATTGTTAGACAAAGACAATCGATTGTTGGCTATTTTTTGAAAAATTCCAGAACACACTGTTTCAAGACAATCGATTGTTAGCCAAAGACAATCGATTGTTGATCAATTGTTTTTCAACTTTAATGCGAAAATAGTTGATAATCGACTAGTTTTTCAGGCTAGTCGATTACCCCCACTGGAAAATAAAAGTTCTATTGATATTTGAGCATATTGAAGATATTCTAAAGAACTACTGCTAACATTGCATCATGAACTAGCTAATACGAGCTAATACTAATGACTATTAGATTATTCACTAACTAATACAAATAAGTAGAACAAAATCAAATAACTCCATCTTCTTTCATCATGGTCCCATCGCCGATTAGGTGGTCTATTTTCCCCTCGGGTTGCTCAAAGAAGTCTGCCACATCCAGGTGGGTGATGTCCTCATTGTCGTCATAGACAAAGTTTGTTTCAGGGCCTTTTCTCTTTCGAGATGCTTGATAAAGGTCAACCAAGTGTCTTGGTATACGGCAAATCTTTGACCAGTGCCCTTTCCCACCGCAACGATAACATATAGTTTCTGAACTATTTGCCTTAGGATCTTCGGGATCCCGTTTCTGCTTTCGGTGGTTATCTCTCTTTGGGGGGTGACGGACTTCTTTGGAATTTCTTCCTTGTCCACGTCCTTGGCTTTGACCCCGTTTATGACCGTGATCATGGTCCCTTTTATGTTTGGCATAATGCGACTGCACCATATCTGCTTCAGGCAGTGGTGTAGACCCAGTTGGTCTATTTTCGTGATTTCTCATGAGCAGATCATTATTTCGCTCAGCCACTAGTAAGAGAGAAATCAGTTCAGAGTACTTCGTAAAGCCTTTCTCTCGGTACTGTTGCTGCAGTACCATATTGGAGGCATGAAATGTTGTAAACGTTTTCTCAAGCATATCGTAATCGGAGATGTTATCTCCACATAGCTTCAGTTTAGAAGTAATTCTGAACATAGCAGAATTATATTCAGAAACGGACTTAAAGTCCTGTAGCCTCAGATGGGCCCAATCATATCGTGCTTGTGGCAGAGTGACCAACTTCAGGTTGTCATATCTCTCCTTTAAGCTGTTCCACAAAACGAGTGGATCCTTGACGGTGAGATATTCAATCTTCAAACCTTCGTCAAGGTGGTGGCGCAAGAAAATCAAGGCCTTCGCACAATCTTGGGTGGATGCTTTTTCTTTATCTTTGAGGGTGTCTCCGAGACCCATAGCATCTAGGTGGATTTCAGCATCCAACACCCATGTCATATAGTTCTTGCCCGAAATTTCAAGGGCAACGAACTTTCTTTTCATAATGTCAGACATACTCGAAAATTAAATTAGAAAGAGGGAAAATACCTTGGATTTTCGAGAATGATACTTGAGACGGTAGAGTCTCGTGCTGATAACGTGTTATAAACTAAAGCAAAAGACAAGAACAATAGAACAAGAACAATAGCAATAGAGAGAAGAGTAGAGAGAGTTCTTCTTATTGAGTTGAGAGGGGTCTCAAGGGATGATTTACAATGGTAGGGGGCACCTCTATTTATAGGGGAGAGGAAGATTTAGCTACCACTAATAGAACTCTAAAATCTCTCTAATTAAATACATTAAAGACATTCACCTTAAATAGAAGTGTAAGAATCTTCTATTTCATAACATATTTATATATATATGTAATTAATTAATTTATGTATATCGGCTAGAAAAAATAAACGATAAAGAGTTGCTCCATGGTCCCAAACTTGACTAGCTTACTATTAAGGAGTCAACAACATATGCAGGATTCTTCTATATATTGCAAATAAAGGAGGAAGAGAGAGATTGACTGGGGTAGCAGTAACCACAAACCCAATACTCAAGCTTTTGATACTTCGATTTTTTCTTCTTCAAGCATTAGTGTTGTTTACCCTTAAAAATAAGTAACAATTAAATTTATATGCAGTTTAAAGAATACGTAATTTAATTCAATACGAATGATCTGAAAATAGCAAATAATTAGATTAGAGAAAGAATGAACAGTCAAATCAATCGTAATGGAACAATCAAGCATGGTCTTAAGTTAAACACTAAAAGTTGGCCAGAATCGAACCCTTGATATGGGCTCGGTTGCAATTGAAGAAGAGAGTAATTGAGGAACACTTTGAATAATAGCTAGAAGACAAAATGAACTTTTATTGTTTTGATATGCGTGTTAATAGTGTGCCGGAATGAAAAAATCTCCTCTTTATATAGTAGAGGAATTTCAATTCTAGTACAAGTTTAACTAAGGTACAAATCTTCTTTTTTCGATAAATGTCGATCCGCTGATATGGGATTCATGCTGTAAGGTTGAGGGCGAATATTATTGCTCCCTACTTGTAATGCTTAGCCGTTTACTTTTTTCCCGTGGCCTCGAAACCGTACTTAAGCCCAGATCCGTTGTTTAACCGTATCCGATCCAAAATACATCGTTCATTACTTCTGAGCTTCGACATGAGGGATCCTTCGGCTTCGCTTGAAGTTTAGTTGGACCGTCCTTCCCTCTCGTCTCTTAACCAGGGAATTGGGGGTAATATTGTCCCCAGTTTTACCCGTACAAGTGTAAAGTTTGAATTCGAATTGGGTACGAGATTCTTATAATCTATTACGTAACTGATATATGTGAACCAACAAGTGCTATCTCTTAATGTTCATTTTGGACAATTGATTAGCCCCTCGGGTCCATATATCATACTTCTCCCTCAAACTTAGTTCTAAGTGCCAAATTACTCTACTTTCCTCAAAATTCTCTCTTCAGGCCTTTTCTTAATAATTTGTCTTCGCAAAATATCAATGGGCCTAGAAAACTGTTTCTATTAGTGGGCTTCATTGGCCCATATGAGAACTTTGAAAACCGATTGGGCGATCATCGGGAGAAACCAGATTTACAACTGGTCATTCAAAAATAGCTCAGTTTAAAAAATAATCGAAATTTAGCCACTTTTCATGTAAAGATAAATCTGAGCGAAAACGCTGTTCAAAATCCAAAAAATACGCCCGCAAATTATACGGGAGTTCTAGCTAAGTATGCTTGAACTCTCGCATATTATACGGGAGTTCCAGGATAACTATGCTGGAACTCCCGTATAATATGCGCGAGTTCAAGTATAAATATGCTGGAACTCCCGGATAATATACTGGAGTTCCAGCAAGTATAAATGTCCAGTACAATATACTAGAGTTTTGAGTACAGGTGGTCCAGCCTCCCATATATTAAACAGGAGTCAGCAAAGTATACCGGTCCAGCATAATATGCTGGAGTTCGTACACAAATGCACCGAACTCCCGTATATTATACGGGACCGGTCTCTATTGCAGCAAAATAATGACTATTTTTCATTGACTTGGTAAACGCTGGTTATTTTGAATTGACCAATGCAAGAACTGACTCTATCGTGCTATTTTGACCCGATCTTCCCTACTCTCTTCCCCAAGCAGTCAACACAGCACAAAGAAAGTTTTGGGCTCATATTGGTCATGGACCACAAAGGAAGTTTCGAACTCATATTGGTCATGGATTGAAAACGGGAGTTGAACCTTGTAAGATGGAATCACTCATTGTCCCTCAGTAGCTTAATGGTAGAGCAGTCAGCTGAATAATTCTACTCACATGCTATTCCGCTTCAGCCTAAAGCAATGCCAACTTTTCACGTAACATATTCTTGCAAGGCAGTTTTAGTTATATATATTTCAATAAAAGTGAAATATTAACTACGATTACGATATCAAAAGAAGTTAGTTTAAAAATCTTCTGCAAAAATTATTTATTAGAAACTGTACATAACTTTGAAAGGAAAAAGCCAAATTAAAATATTGGCAGACCCGAGTCCCATTCACAAAAGGCAGATATCAAATGTCAACTACCATCAAACATCATCGCCAGCATAATCCAAACTGATAAAGCACACTAGAAGGTGGGCTGACCCTGATCGTACAAAAGGCTGTTACAACTGGAAATCAAACATGATACGAAGTCTATATTGTTCTTTTCACCAAGTACATTCAATAGTTTTGCAACAAATTACAACAGTAGCATCTTAACCTCTATGATTGAAGGATAAAGCGACGAAGAGCGACGGTGAGGCAAGAAGAGGAAAAAGAAAACGAAAAGACGAAAATTATAACTGTCCAATGTGCTGCAACAGCTCCCCGCATCTCCTTGGTTATAATGAAGACTCACACAATGACTGTGCGACGGACTCGATCTTTAGGCAACTCTAGGGAAGAGAAAACTACTAGTATCAACTAAAATCTTCTACTATTCACATGCTAACTTTGTGTCAAAGCTGCTCAAACATATGGCAAAAGCCTGAAATGCAGACAAAGGATAACGGTAATCCATTGTAAACATATCTTTGCCAACCTTACCAAACTGCAAGATAATCTTGTCTTGATCTGATGATGACTGAGCTGGTTGTGCTGGTGTTGGAGCACCTGGTGTTGGGGCACCGGCTGCACGCTGTGTAGAAGCAATCAGCTGGAAATTCTTGACAGAAGCGACTGTTACCCTCCCTCTGAAATTCAGACACCAACACTGCAGCTGCTCATGCCATCTAGGCGGCTTGTTCCGGAGAACCAAAGGTCTAGCCTTCCCTTCTTCATCTTCTTCACTTGGACCCCCAATATCCGAAAACCGAGCGCTGCCAAATTCTGTTGAAGTATCAATGGATTTTGAAAAGGACATGCTCCGAAATGAGTCTTCAAGATTGGGAGGGAGAAGTTCAGGTTGGCATGGGACAGTGCCCCCCGGTTCAAGGGCCGAGGCAGGGACCGAGTGCATGACACAATTCATCCTACGTGGGCCTCTGGTGCCGAGCACATTCAGTTCATAAGTAACATGTGCAATTTTGTAGCTTCCTGTAGGGACTTTTGGAGAAACTTTCTTGGAGTTGAATCTCCGGCTTCCACCAGGTGGGGGTATACTAGAACTGTTGTACGGTGGCTGCGTATCATAAATTATGAACTTCGTGCCCAGAAAATTTGACCTAAAAAGAAGAAACGGAAACAGTTAAAAAACCTTTTGCAATTGGCCTGAAGCGGAAACTTGCATCAGAATTATCATGTCCATTAACGGCTAAATTCATTTTGACAAATTCCATCACATTACACATAATAATATTCACATGTTTAACAAATTATTCACCTTTTTTCCAAAACAATTCAGGGAATAAAAGATGAACAAATTAAGGAATATAACCCAAATAGGATATCAAGACAGGCTCAATAATAGACATGACAGGCACATGATCCATCCGATGCCTGTCAAATTGCTATCATAGCAATTTACAGCATTGCAGAATGAAACATATAAAAGAGCAAACCATTTGAAATCACCAAAAATGCATTCGTGCCCTCAATATTATTCAAAGCCTCATTCCACAGCCAAAAGGGATAGAATCCAGGTTGATGACTTGACTAGTTTCTTATATAGAAAGTTTATAAGCCTGATTGCCCTTGGCCTGAAAGGACAGAATCCAAGCAGAACATTTCACTAGTTTCCTCCCTCCATAAAACTACCTTTCTTTTCTTTTCTTTGGTAAGGAAAGAAGGTTGAAGAAATCATACAACCCTCACTTTGTTTGGATAGAACCTTGGAGATTCTATTCATCATTCCACATTTTCTACCATGTACATTTCGTGAGCCATTTTAATATTTATGACATTCCTTTAGCCAATCACGATCTCGTTTGACAACAAAACTAACGAAATTTAAGGATTTGAACTCTCTTGAAGAATTACCTCAGTTTTCCAATATAAGAGCTGCTTGACCTTGATATGTTATCTGCATTCATAGAGATGACGTACTCTGTACAAGTGGTTCTCCGATTACGCTTTGCAGAAAGAAGAAACTTGCCATTTTCTACAAGCAAGGCTGATGAAAAACAGAATGGGAAAAAAAAAATCAGGATTTCGGGTTTTTGATGAAAACAAGGTAATATAGGTTTGTACAAACTTAAAAGGGAAATATCGAGAAGCTTCAGAAATGGTTCTGAACCATTAACTAAGAATCCTTTTCCACCATCAACAAAGTATGTATTGATGAAAATGCAGAATTGTAACTCCCACAGTCATGACATTACACACTAGGAAGTGATTACCAAAAGAAAAAAGAAGAAGAATCCCACCTAAACAGAATCAAAACTTCCTGCTCTTCCAACAGTCCACAAAAGGAGAAAAAAAACATCCTTTTGTGAATCATCATCTGAATTTTCTGTCAATAGCTGTGAAGTTCGCCTAAGCATACAAACATATATGCACAAAACTCAACCCTCATTTGTTAGTTAGACACCTACACAAGAACTACCTGATTCTTAGCCAGTTTGGCCAAGCTTTTTTTTGGGCCAAAAGTTCTTTTTTTGGCCAAAAGCACTTTTGGCAAAAATTGAGGTGTTTGGCCAAACTTTTGGAAGGAAAAAAAGTGCTTTTGAGGAGAAGCAGAAGCAGTTTTGGAGAAGCAGAAAAAAGTAGCTTCTCTCCAAAAGTACTTTTCTGAGAAGCACTTTTGAGAAAAATACACTTAGAAGCATTTTTCAAAAGCTTGGCCAAACACCAATTACTGCTTAAAAGTGCTTTTCTAATTAAATAGCCAAACTCAAACTACTTCTCACCAAAGCACTTATAATAAAAGTACTTTTGAGACAAGCACTTCTCAAAATAAGCTGAATTTAGAAGCTTGGCCAAACGGGCTATCCATCTTTCACTCTGTGAAACAAGGGACTTTTGCATAACCTTGGTGGATTACGTACAGAGTAGGATGATTCTTGTGGCAACCCTTAGAAATGAATCTAATCTAATCCATGATTTAGAAAGAAAAAAAAAACTTTTAAATCCTAAAGGATCAAATGCAAGAAAGTGAGACATCAAATGACGGTGGAAACATATGAAGCTTCACATATGAGCAAAAGATCTAAATAAGACTACATGTCAGTCTGCATAAGCGAGTAAGACAAACTTACCAGGGCTAAGGCAAAGAAAAAGTTGGTAAGTTGTATTAGCTTTGTCTCTTCGGATAAAGCACTGGATGGTTCCATCTCGAAACCCAGGCTGCAAAAGGGAATTGGATAACAAACATTACAACAATGATATAGCTCTCATTTCCCACTTTAAACCTAGTCCAAAACAATAGAGAGACAGGGGAAAACTAAAGAACCATAATCACCTGCTTCAGAGAGACGGGAAAGGTCAACTTTCCACACAACTCTGGACGCTGAACAATTTCTTTGCACATTTCCCTCCATGAGCGGCAAACAGCTGCACATGCAACAACATGTTTACGAGCCGGCCACATACTCTCACTGGCCTCCAGTCTTTTAATTACATCACGAAGTAACTCTGGTGGGAGGCTTGCCCAACAACTACTTTGAATGACTATGGGCAGGTCATGCAACTCATGGACAGCACTCTGAGACTTCCCTCTGTTATGACCAGACAGCCTAACCTCGAAACTCCGCCTAGATAAGCTTCCAATACTATCCCTAATATCACGAGCGATACTGCGGAAAGACATTTACTGGACCAGAGCAAGGCTTCACAGGTTACCTCTTATATGTGAATCTTTTGGAGTGATGAACTCAAATCCCCAACATCCGTGCACAATAAATACCTGAAGAAGGAGTAGGGTATCAATTAAAACTATTCTGCATACCTTAATCACAAAGAAAATAAAAGAGGTGGCTACAAGTAGATGAGGAAAAGTACAAAGCAAGAAAAGAAGATTCCTGCAAAAGAAGGCTCTTAAAAGCAGTCCAAAACTAGAGAGTTTACTGGAGGCCTCTTTCCTACTTGTTTAAATTACATTAAGAAACAAGACTACAAGACCCTCTTCATCATTCATAAAAAGTTAAATCTCAAAAGAATTTTAACACCTCCAACCCCCCCCCCCCCCCCCGAAACCCCACAAAAAATAAATTCAGCTACATTTCTCTCTCATTTACTAATCTGCTAGGGAGGGGAAGGGGTAATACAAACTGCTTTATAAGTTTATAGCAACAAACCATCCATCAAACCAATGGCAAAAAAGAAGAGCAGAAGATGCAAAAAAGTTCGTTTCTTGACCTGAAACAACGGCCCAAAAAAGGGGAAAAATTCAGTTTTTGCTACTACCTGGTAAGAAAACAATAACAGAAAAGATAAAAGATTTGTTTTTTTCTAGCACCATCAACAGGAAAAAGAGACAAACAGAGATATATACAAAGAAATGAAATTTCCTAAATAGTTCACAAGTGTCACACTTAGGCTAATCCGGTATCGTACATACAAAATTATGTTTAATGTTTTACTTTAAACAAAAATTGTTTGTACACACAAATTAAGCAGCAATGTTTTTAAACAAAATGTTCTGAAAACCCGGAAATTTTAAAGAAATTTTCTGGGTAAAATCTATATCATGGAAGTTTCGACAAAAAAATTAGCATGAAACCAAATAAATTACACTCTGCTACTTAAAGCAACAAAGTATTCAAAAAACTCACCATAGATCTTCTTTCTTATTCTCTTTCTAAACACTTGGAAAGTCTACCCGACTCTCTCTCTCTCTCTAGCTCATTCCTACCCAGCGGATACCAAAGTCTCTATAAAATCCTATTCACGGGCTTTTGGTTTTAATTATATAAAAAAGGTACTGTAGCTGTTTTTTTTTTCTTTTTTCCTTTAGTAAATGTGGAGTTGGGGGGGGGGGGGGGGGTTGGGAGTTTTTTCTCGAATTTACCTTTTTGTCCTTACAGCAATTTTTTTGGGCTTTGTTGGGCTACAATAACATGTTTTTTTTCGTTTAAAAGATAATTAAAATGAAGAAATAAGGCTTGGTATTTTTTTGTTTTGTTTTCACTTGAATGTTTTGATGCAAGGTAGTTTTTTTACCCGCCTATACCATGTTTTATTTACAAAAATTGTACCAAACCAAAAATAGATAGATTCTATTCTAAAAAGGCTCCAAATTTGTAGGAATCACATTTAATGGTGATTCTATCACCATTAATTTCGAAACTTAAAACGGAAGAAAATCTATTGCAGCGTAATTCTCTCCTTCTCCATATATTTTCCACCATTGATAGCCATTAAAAAGCTTGAAAGCTTTGAATTCAAATTTGGATTTTGAAATATTATTATTTGTTTGGATTGGGTGTTGTTGTAAATAATTCAAAATATGTTTAGGAGTTTATATCTCAATTTTGAGGGGTTTTGGTGAAGATTAGACTTGGTTTTGAATAATTTTCAGATTGAAACTCGTCGAAGAAGAATAAGACATATTTTTCCAGAAATTGTAGTTAAATTGTAGAATTGTAGATAAATTGTAGATAAAATATAGATAAATTGTAGATAAGTTGTAGATAAATTGTAGATTGGGAAGACTAAAACTTCTACAAGTCTTCTACAATTATGTCGAAAATGTCAATTATGCTACAATTGAAAATCCCTTTAGTTGGGTGTTGTTGTAAATAATTTGAAATATGTTTAGGAGTTTATATCTCAATTTTGAGAGGTTTTAGTGAAGATTAGACTTGGTTTTGACTGAATTTCAGATTGAAACTCGTCGAAGAAGAAGAAGACATATTTTTCTAGAATTTGTAGTTAAATGTAGTTAAATTGTAGTTAAATTGTAGAATTGTAGATAAAATGCAGATAATTTGTAGATAAATTGTAAATAAATTGTAAATTGTAGTTAAATTGTATTGTTACATTTAATACTACAATTAAGCTACAATCTTGTGTCAAAAAAATTTAAGCGCACCAAATTTAATTAATTCTTAATATTCAAAATTTTAATTTTGGGAGTGCCGCAAATTTTGAAAGGGCAAGAACGATTTATATGCATTGGCTGTTGTTGTGATAATTTATTTTATAATATGTGTTATTGTGCTCTTCGTAAAAGAGAAAAAAATTTTACTATTTAGTGTAAGCCATATAATAAAGTCATTGGCAAATTAAGGGTAATAATATAAACGAAAAATATTGCAACTGTATGCCCTTAAGCGAACAGTTATCCTTTTGGCATATAAGTTTCTTAAGCCAATGATTAGGAGTGCCATAAATGGCTAGTGAGTTTAGAAGGTATTCCAATCTTAGTTCTTTCCAATTGTTACGTGCATACACACAGTGAAGTAGAAGAGAAATTTTTTTTTACTATTTAGTGTAAGCCATATAATAAAGTCATTGGCAAAGGAGATTTGGTATATCATTTGATAAGAACATGTTTACAGCAACTCTGGGTTACATCCAACTAGGGCGGGGAATTTCCTCTTCTTATTTTATTTTGGTGAAAGATATGCAATACTAGGAAAGAGAAGAGGAAAAAAAGGAAAAAGGAATATATGCTCCTAAAATCATGCCTAGAATAAATGAAGCAATAATTATACCCTTAATTTGAATTATGGTACATAAATTAAAATTTGATATGCTTAAATGTAATAAACACAAACCTTAAACATGGGAGGTAATAAAGTTTGCTATATGGTATATATACGTAAAAATCCCTATAGAAAAGGTACTGTGGCTGTTTTTTTTTCTTTTTTCCTCTAGTAAATGTGGAGTTGTGGGGGGGGGGGGGGGGTAGAGAGTTTTTTCTCGAATTTACCTTTTTGTCCTTACAG
This sequence comes from Nicotiana benthamiana, assembly GCA_034376525.1. Lineage (NCBI taxonomy): Eukaryota > Viridiplantae > Streptophyta > Magnoliopsida > Solanales > Solanaceae > Nicotiana > Nicotiana benthamiana. Next base: position 91,954,740 of record CM067336.1, read on the forward strand.
CAATTTTTTTGGGCTTTGTTGGGCTACAGTAACACGTTTTTTTTTTCGTTTAAAAGATAATTAAAATGAAGAAATAAGGCTTGGTATTTTTTTGTTTTGTTTTCACTTGAATGTTTTAATGTAAGGTAGTTTATTTTATGTTACTACACTTATACAATTTTGTGCCCAAGATCGACAACAAAGAATATGAATAAGTTGGTTATGAATTCTATTTGCCGAGGTAGTTTGTTTTATGTTCATAAGCAGAGCCGGATCAGAATTCAGTGATTGCGAGGCATCATAACATTTCATATAAATTTATCACTACTCATAAAGATTGATATGGAACTCTATGCTAATATTTAACTATTTCTTGAAGACATTTACAAGTATGTATGAATTTTTTATCAAAGTTACGAGGTGTTTGTGACCTCTCTTGTTAAAGTGTGCGTCCGCCTCTAATCATAAGAACAAATTTGATGCAGAGTAGTTTCTTTTATGTTCATAAGAATTTTTTTTATTTTTTTCAAACTTTTTAAAGTATTGTTTGGTCACAGAGTGGGATAATTATTTGGAAAAAGAAATAAAGATAAGTTTCAATTTTGAGAAAATAGTAAAATATAAAACTTGTTTCCCTCACAAAATTATAATTTTGTTTCAAGTGAAATGCAAATATAGTTTTAATTTTAACACTCTTTTAAACTTAACTTCAAAAAGTGCTTTTTAAATTTACTTTTTTTATATGTTCAAAAGAGACTTTCAAAGATAAGGAATAGGTAAATGATGGAAGAATGATAAGAGATAAAGCTTTGCTGCTTTTCAATAGAATTAAACAAAGGAATGAAAACAAGGTCCAATATTTTTTAGGAAATATGTGACGTACTTTGAATTGATTGTGGATGGGAAATATCTATATTTATATCGTTTTCTTTTTTTGGTCGTTCTCTAATTAAGTTGGAGTGACTTGCATGAAGCAAGAAAATGCTGAAATTATATGTTATTAGGATTTCACATTTCTCACCTAAGGAGTTGACATTAATTGGTATGAGGTTCTGTCAGTGTGCGTATTGTACATATCTTTTATAAAAATAGGTTAGAAGTCCAAGAGTTAAAATACATAATTATCGATGTAAACTAGAGCTCACAATCTTTATTTGAGACAGATGCTGAATAAAAAAGTAAAATAAGTTGTTAAAATTTATAATTATTCATTACTCTAAAACTATTCTATAGGTCCCATTATATAAAAAGAGGTTCGAAGTGCAGGAGTTAAAACACATAATTCTCGATGTAAACTCGAGGTCAAAACCTTCAAGTTTTTTAAGAAAAAACTTATAAAATTGTAAACTGCGTGAAAAGTGTTATAAGTTAGCATAATTAATAATAATTAAAAATATTTAAAAAGAGTTTGAGAAAATTATACTAAAAGAAAAATTTATTTGATTCCTCAAAGAGTGATAGTGGCACGTAAATAGGAGAAAGTACCATTCTATTTGAGAAAAAAGTGATACTTGTTTGACTCTAAAGATATCGAAATATTTTTGAACAAATCAATCAAAAATAAAGGGGTAGAATAAAAAGACAGTGAAAGAATGTCTAAACTCTCACTAAAAGAACAATCCTCTACCCTCACCCATATTCCTCCAAAACCACCTGACAAACTCAATCCACAGTCAAACAACATCTCATCATACAAGAAAGCACTCCTAAAGGAAGAGTTCATTACCCTCACCCATATTCCTCCAAAATCACCTGACAAACTCAATCCACAAATCAACCAACATCTCATCATACAAGGAAACACTCCGAAAGGATGAGTTCATTATCAAAAGCAGTGAAAATCTAGTAGCTGAAAATTTGATACCTCAGGCTATGAAGATACAACAATCAAATATTGATGATCAAAACCCACGGGTAATAACAACAACTTTAAAGCAAATAAACCTAAGTTCTGAGGACATAAACCGTATGTACATGCCTTGGAAATTTCTATTATCATTAAGCTCATAGGCAAAAGGCTTATGCATCACTACCTTAAAAAAATTACAACACCTATGAAAACTCAATGAGAACTTTCCTCTCATTGATCTTGGGGAGGAATACTACACAGTTAAACCGACCAAGGAAGAAAATATGACCAAAATTCTACACAATGGACCTTGTTTCTTAATGGCTTCTTTCTATCCACCCAAAAATGGGTACCAAATTTTGTAGCCAAAAAAGTATACCAAAGCTTCACAGCTATATGGATCTGCTTACCCCAATTACCCACAGAGTTCTACAACGGAGTTAACCTATAAAAAATTGGGAACTCCATAAGAAAACTACTCAAAGTAGATGTATGCACTTCAGCCACATTAAGGGGACGTTATGCTAAATTGTGTGTAGAACTACCTCTAGATCAACCAGTTTTAAACTATATCCTAATAGAGTAACACAAACAACCAATTGTCTACGGAAGAAATGACATCCTATGTATATCATGTGGAAAGCTAGGACACACAAGCCAACGCTGCCTACAAAGCAGTCCGCCAATTACTACCATGGAAAGCAGTAAAGACATGAAAGAATCAATTCAAAACAAAACAGAAGAAGGAGAATGGATGATAGTCTCTTTCCCAATAAAAGGTAAGGCAAAATTGGCCAATGAACGGGGAACAAAAGCTGGTGCAAATCTCTCACCAGGTATTAATGTCCGTATATTTGATGCAGAGTCAGGCAAGTATCTCAAAACTCAGCATTTAAATTACATCAATAAATAACTATTACTCAACTCCTCAAACACTCAACCTAACGACTTAAAATTTGCTACTAACAAAGCAAATATCTCTTAAATAATTACCAAGTTTTTGAGCAAAATGATAAGGATGATAATGCTCTAGCAAAACCAGGAACTCAGCACATGATTGGAAAATTCAAAAATAAACAAAGAAAATAAAAAATCAAACATTTTGCATGGGAAGCAAGTAGCCGTCCACGTGACAAATGTCACAAACATGGCAGACCTTCCAGCTACAATTAGCAATCATAATAACGTGTTAAAAAAAAATAAAAATAGACAAAAATATTAATCCAACCAATGAAATAAGGAAGCAAACAATCACTAATCCTAAAGAACCTACTAATTTAACAATGAACCATGATTACACTATTTGTATGCATGCATGCCCACAACCCCAAGACCAATTAAGTGACACACACTTCGAAGACAAGTGTGGACAAGTGGCAATGGACATATCTATGTTAGATATTGATATAAACTACACACAAGTCTCTGACTCTACCAAATAAATAGTGCCAATCGTTAGGAACCCCCCAAATACTCTCAATACTACTCCTCATATAAACACCACCACCCCAAAAGATGGCCAGAAATCCACTCACCCTAAGAAGGAGATACCGCCTACTACAACTCCTCCATCTATTCGCAATCACAACATGAACAACCTACCCAATCTGCCACCACAACTCCAACCAAACCAGTGATCTATGCACAACCACCAAATCCACCAAACTACATCCCACAATCGTGGATAGAACTAGGGTTGCAAGGCCATGCAATGGCATTTAACATGGACATCAATGGACAAGAATCAATCCTGGTGATCCAAAACACACACTTCTTAGCCCAATTGATCTCAGAAGGGATGCATCTAGCTATGAACAACTACGTAAATCAAATGTGGATAAAAAATATCCTACAACCATTGGCTCCATCAATGACTCCAAACCTAGTGAACAACATGCAACAAATGTGGAATATCCCACATCACCCAAATCAACATTTTCACCAAAATCTACCACTAAATCTACCCTTCTTTGCTCCAGAGGATCTGATGATGCTAAATCCAGTGTTCATACAATGAAATGCCCAAGAATTACCCAACCAACAAGACCCATAACCAGATCCAATGGACGAACAAGCACCAACACTAATAAACATGCCAAACTAGGAAGGAATACAAGAGGAAGGAGAGGAACTGGAAAATATGCCTCACTTGGGGGAACCAACTGTGACATTTTCAGGTCTAAATGAAGTAAAAATATTAATATTCAGGGAGATGCTCGACAGGAAATCTATTTTTAGTTTCCCAGTGACATTGTACAAATGCTCACTAGGCATTCTTCCACCATAGGACCCAACCATTGGAATAATGTGGTGATCATGATCCCCTCTCTAAGGGTGATGCAAAACAACAACCCTTCCAATAATAACCCCATGTATCAACCAAACAATGTTGTGGTCTGGAATGTTAGAGGTGCAAACAATGCAAAATTCACTAGGAATTTCAGGGAACTTATGGACACACATAGACCTAGTCTGGTTGCTCTTCTAGAAATAAAAATGGAGAGTCATCTATCGATACTAGAAGCTTTTAGTTTCACTGAAATGATTGAGGTTCCTTCAGTTGGATAGAGTGGGGGTTTCGTGATCTTGTGGAACAACGAAGTGGTGACAGTGAACAACTTCACCAGAAATTGACAGGCCATACATGCAATGATCGAGGTAAAGCCTAAAACTTTAACTTGGTTATTTAATGTTATTTATGCTAGCAATGATGTTAATAATAGATATATGTTATGGGAAAACCTTAAAATTATCCATGATAACTACAGTGGGCCTTGGTTGATAGGAGGAGATTTTAACGAAGTTATAACATCACTAATAAATATGGCGGTAGGAAAATTAACCAAAAAAAGGAGCTAAGGCCTTAATAGGTTGTTTAAACTATTGCAATTTGTTAGACCTAGGCTTCAAAGGTTGCAAATATACTTGGTCTAATTACCGGAAAAAGGGATTGATCATGGAAAGACTTGATAGAGTATACTCTAATAAAAAATGGCTAGAAGCCTACCCAAATTTCACCATGACACACCTCCCAAAAGTACACTCGTATCACAACCCTATCCTAATTAACATAAATAATAAAATTAATTCAATTAGGGATAGACCTTTTCGACTGGAAATCTATTGGTGTACACATCCAGACTTTAGCAAACTTGTCTCACATAACTGGGCCAATAAGGACATACTGGGAGGCACTGAAAGGTTCTAAGAAAAATTTTTGGAATGGAAAAATAAAACATTTGGTAATATATTTGCTAGAAAAAGGAAGCTTTTAAAAAGATTGGATGGGATACAAACTATCAAACTTGTACCTTCCTTCAAGATCTGGAAACCAAGCTAGTTGAAAAGTATAATACAATTCTAAAATTGGAGGAAGACTACCAGAAAATTAGGGCAAGAGTAAATTGGTTGAATGATGGGGATGCAAATACTAGGTTCTTCCATATAAAAGCTACTAATAGAAGAAGGAGAAATAATGTCGTTTTCATTAAAGATGAGTTAGGAAATTGGATAGAAGACCCTTCTTCCATAATGGATCATGTTGCTAGTTTTTTAAGGAACTATTCACAACTTCTCACAATACGACTAATATGTTGAATAACGGTGTCACAAATTTTACAATTTATGACTTATCAATCCTGGGATAGACTCCTCACTAACCATGAAATTAAAAAACCAGTGTTCTCTTTTAAGCCATACAAGGCACTGAGGCTTGATGGCCTACATTCTTTCTTTTTCCAATGATACTGGCATATACTAGGAAGTAAGGTAATTAACCTATGCCAAACCATCTTTAATACCTCTAAAATACCTCAGGGATTAAACCACACATATATTTGCTTAATTCCCAAAATAAAAATGCCAACACAATAAAAAACTTTAGGCATATAAGCTTGTGCAATGTCATTTACAAGATCATCACAAAAATAATAGCTAATAGGGTTAAGTCCTTTCTTGACCAACTAATCAATATAGAACATTCTAGTTTGTTAAACGAAGAAGAGCCAGTGACAATGCTATTATAATTCAATAGGTCCTTAGAAACTTCAATCAAAGGGTAAAGAAAAAATGATCCTAAAACTTGATCTACAAAATGTGTTTGATAAACTAGAATGGTCCAAAATTTATCTAACACTAAAATTTTTCAGATTCCCCAAGAACATTAGTAACCTTATTATCAACTGTGTCACCACCAGCTCTTTCTCAATCCTCGTATATGGTAGAAAAATAAATGAATTCACACCCACGAGGGGGGATTAGACAAGGAGACCCTTTATCCCCGTAACTATTCATACTTTGCATGGATATGCTTTTAATGAACATTAACCATGAAGTAGACCTTAGGAATTGGTCACCTCTCAAATTGAACCCTAGGACACCACCCCTATCTCATCTATTTTCCGCTGATGACTTGAACTTAATGGGTGAAGCTAACCAAAAGACCCTTACAAGTAATAGCAAGTGCCTGAACAATTTTAGTAGCCTATCTGGCCTTAGTATTAATAAGGCTAAGTCAAAAATAGTTATGTCTAGAACCTGCACTATTGAAACTAAGGAAAAGGTAAGTACCACACTTGAAATTGTTACTAGTAACACATTTGGAAACTATCTAGGTTTTCCAATATTAAATAGCATCCCTAGGTACAAGGACTATCAACCCTTGATTGACAAGATGAGAGGTGTTGGAAACACGTTCTCAAGGCATTACACTAAACGTGTGTTCATATTTGTAGGTTTTGATGAATGACAAACTATGCGCAAATTGACATATGACGAGGTCCAAGCACAAGCGTAAAATTGATATATAACGAGATTCAAGCACAAGACAAAGATCGAGATTAAGTTTTATATGAGTCGGTATTTAATTGTGATCTTGATCCGACAACTTAAACTCAAGACCTGGCTTCTCTCGTAAAAATATTTTTAACAAATCATGCATATTTAATTTAGAGCAAAATGATTTTAAATAATGCATATTTACTTTAGTCAAAATGATTTTTAAACATGCCTCTAAAATCTGGACTAAGATAATCGATTATGTACTTATGATAATCGATTATGTTTAAGTCAGCTGCTTGACAATCGATTGTGAACTTATGACAATCGATTGTGTTAAGGCGGTGAGCATCAGATTTTTAAAATCTGCATGACAATTGATTGTGAACCTTATGAGAATCGATTGTGATGAGGCAGTGTCCATCAAAGTTTTTCAAAGCTCAAAATAATCGATTGTGAAGCTAATGACAATCGATTGTGAAGAGACAGTGTCCATCAGATTTTTCAAAGTCACAAAATAATCGATTGTGAACTTATGACAATCGATTGTGCTGAGGCAGTGTCTTCCAGACTTTTCAAAGTTATTAAATAATCGATTGCGAACCTATAACAATTGATTGTCAAGAGGCTGTGTCTAAATTGATTTTTCAAGACTGATATATAATCGATTGTTAACTTAATATAATCGATTGTATAACTGACCGTTGCCAAAATGTTTTCAAATACCGTCAGGTAATTGATTATTGATTTCCTATAATCGATTGTTTTAGTTAAAATCTGGAAAGGATTTTTTAAACGTTGCTGAGTAATCGATTATTGATTTCCTATAATCGATTGTTTTAATTAAAATCTGGAAAGGATTTTTTGAACGTTGCTGAGTAATCGATTGTAGATTTCTGACAATCGATTATTTTAAGTAAAATCTGGAAATGATTTTTTGAACGTTGCCAGTAATCGATTATTGATCTTAGATAATTGATTGTTATGCGTAAAATCTGGGATTGATTTTTGGAAGATCTGGCAAACAATCGATTGTGGTAATTTGACAATCGATTGTCACAGAGTAAAATCAGCAATTCTTAATTCGCAATTAGGCAACGGTAATACAAGGTTTTTCAACTATAAATACAGCTTCAATTCAGTCTTCTAAACACAACAACTGATCATACAATTGCTAAAGCTTGCATACTTTATTGCTTATCATTTTATATTCATTACCTAAGCTTTTGAGAGCCAAATTCTTGTCGAAAGTTGTTGCGATCTTGAGCGTATTCTTTTTACTCATATCTACTCTTAAAGGAGTGTCTTGTTTGAGTGCTAAGTGTTTTTGTACACTTGAAGTGAAGTGTTAGTCCCTTGTGTTGTAAGAAGGAACTTGTGTTCCCTTGGTTGAAGTCTTGGAGTGTTGTATCTCCGAGCAAAGGTTGTTGAGGCTTGTGTCCTCAAGTTGTAACGGTTTTTTGAGCACCCGTAAGCTTAACAAGTTAGTGGAAATCTCGAGAGAGTCTCTCGGGGACTGGACTAGCCACAGGTTGTGGTGAACCAGGATACATCGGTGCGTTTGTTCTAATTTATTTACTTATCGCACTTATTTATTTCCTGCAATTTTTAAATTCCGCAAGTTTACGCTAATTTTTATTATAACGCTATTCACCCCCCCTCTAGCGTTAAGCGTATTATCTAACAATTGGTATCAGAGCCCAACTCTCTGAAGACTTAACCGTTTGAGAGAAACATCCATGGCTTCTACTCGTGATTCTTTTGCAGGAATAGGCGAAGGACAATGCTCCACCCGACCACCGCTATTCGATGGTACGAATTATACATACTGGAAGGAGAGGATGAGAATATTTGTACAATCAAATAGTTTTCATCTTTGGAAGGTCATAATGAATGGAGAACAAATTCCAACCAAGAAGGTTGAAAATGAATGGGTCCCAAAGTCCGAAGATGAATACGATGCGGATGATATCCGAAAGGTGCAAAAATAATGCTAAAGCTATTAATTTATTATATTGTGCTGTAAATGCTGATGATTACAGGAAGATATTGTTAGAAACTACGCTTTACGCTAGAGGGGGGGGGGGGTGAATAGCGTATTAATAGAATTTAGCGTTTTCTTGCAGAATTTAAACTTTGCAGGAAGTAAAATAAATGCAGAAAAATAAACTTACACAAAGATGTATACTGGTTGGCCACCAACGTGGTTAGTCCAGTCCCCGAGAGACTCTCTCGAGATTTTTCACTATCTTGTTAAGCTTAAGGGTGCTCAACAAACCGTTACACACTTGAGGACACAAGCCTCAAACAGTTGCTCGGAGATCGCAATCTCAAAGACTTCACCCAAGGAAACGCAAGTTCCTTGAAACAAGAGAATCGCAATTCTCTTACAAGTATATCAAATACTTGGACACTCACTTAACTAAAGTACTCCTTATTGAGTAGATATGAGTAAAAGAATATGTTCAAGATCACAACAACTTTAAGCAATAATATGGCTCTCAAAAGCTTTATGAAATGAGTAGAAAATGAAGAACAATTGAATGAAAGCTTATAGCAATGTAATGATCAGTTTGTGTATGTTGTTGTTTTTAAAACACTGAAATGAAGCTGTATTTATAGTTGAAAAAGTTGGTTCAACCGTTGTCTAATTGCCAATTAAGAGTTGCTGAAATTACTCAGTGATAATCGATTGTTAAGACCAAACAATCGATTATCTGCCAGTCAGTTTAAAAATCAATCCCAGATTTAACGCTTCACAATTGATTATACATAATCTATAATCGATTACTGGCAATATTCAAAATCAGATAATTGATTACACTAAGTTCGTAATCGATAACTTTAGCAACGTTCTAAAAATCATTTCCAGATTTTAAGCAAAACATCGATTATATAAAATCAATAATCGATTACTTCAGCAACGTTCTAAAAATTATTTCCAGATTTTAAGCAGAACATCGATTATCTAGAATCAATAATCGATTACCTTATGGTATTTGAAAATCATTTGACAACGGCCAGCTTCAACAATCGATTGTCCTTTGCAACAATCGATTACTTGTTATTTTCTGAAAATCATAAAACTTACTGTCTCAGTGATAATCGATTATCTAAAGACATAATCGATTACTTAATTAAATTTAAAATCACTGGAAGACATCAACTCAAAACAATCGATCACCATTAGTTCATAATCGATTATTTTGAGTATTGAAAAACTTTAGCTCAACAACAATCGATTGTCATTTGTTCACAATCGATTATCATGCAGATTTGGAAAAACCTGATGTTCACTGTCTTACTCACAATCGATTACCATTAATTCATAATCGATTGTCATGCAGTCTTGGCTCAGAAACAATCGATTATCATAAGTACATAATCGATTATTTTAGCCCAGATTTTTGAGGCATGTTTAGAAAACATTTTGTCTAATGTAAATATGCATGATTTAAAATCTTTTTGACACAAAATTAAATATGCATGATTTTGGAAAATAGTTTTATGAGAGAGGCCATACTATGAGTCAAGTTATAGGATCGAGATTACAATTTAGAACAACTCAATAACAATTAAAAGCTATATCTTGAACTTCAATCTTATTCGCAACTATTGTGCGCTTTGTACTTGAATTCCGTCATATATCAATTTTTGCTTCGTTTGTCATTCATCAAAACCTACAAAAGAGTACACGTTTAGTATATTGCATTGAGAACGTGTTTCTAACAATTTCCCCCTTTTTGATAATGGCAAACATTAAGCGGGATATGCAATTTAGGCAAAAGATATTGACAATTCAAGACAAGTAACAATTATGCAATTTTGTTCTTGTTCCCCCTCAATTTTAGCTTATAAGCAATCAATGAATTAAGAGGTGGTGCATACCCGATATCCCGTTTTCTTCCCCCTTTTGCCATTAGCAAAAAAATAGTAAGGAAAGAATTAAATTGGAAAAAAAAGAGGGTACATCAATGGGAACCAAAGAGAACAACAGCAAAAACCACACAAAACACAAAAAAAATAAAATTATTCATTTCCGTCGTTGTCCGCCTCGTTATCCGGCGCTGCTTCAAAAGGAACGAGAGCTGCATATGGATAATTGACATGATCAAAGTATCCATGGATCTCATGAGTGAGTTGAGCAAGCTGGTCGGATATGGTTTGGAGAGTAGGCTCTTGGGACGAACGAGCACGACGGGGTGGACGACTTGAAGAAGGAGCTGGAGCATGATCACCATCATGATGGAAAGAAGACTCCGAGATTTCCCAAATTTTGGTACTCCTTTTGAGAGGACCATTTTCCGTGACAAATCCGGATGCTTCAAGGAAGTTCATAATGAGGAGGGCATAAGGAAGAGGCATGTCATCACCGATGGCATCGAGCATATGAATTTTGATGAGCCGACACCAATTTATTTTGGCTCCGGTGACAATGGCATGCAGAAGTTTGGTATCCTCCTGGGAGATGGTGGTGTGATTGTGCCGTCTAGGCTTGAGGACTCGGGTGATGAAGTAAAGAATCAACCGGAAGTTTGGATCTATTCCCGTTATGGTAGGACGACGGGTAGAGATAGATGGATCATAGGAGGTTATACCGGCTTGGTGGAGAAGGATGGTTTCATCAAAGAGAGCCCCGGCCTTATCAATATACCGGTAAAGGTCTTCACCTTCATTTAGAAGGCGGGCAATGGTGTGGAGATTCTCTTCAGAGAGAAGAATTTGAACCCCATTAATGGAGGTGACAAGTTCGCCATCTTCATCTTTATGGAGGTTTGAGTAAAAAGCTTGAACGAGAGTTGTGTTTATGTGAGGATGAGTGAGAAGCAAGAAGTCATATAGTTGACACTCCTTTAACATATTTGCGGCAGGGGTGAAAGGCTCAAGGAGTTTACTATTTGAGAACCGAGGAGGAAGAATGGTGCGTTTCTCAAATTTTGATAGGAACCTTGTGAGTTCATTTTCAGTTTCAAAGAACAAGACGGAACCGTCTTGGTATGGAAAATTTAAAGGAGGAGGGGCGGTTGAGGCTGATGCGCCATGTTTGGATCGGGAACGTTTTGAAGATCGTCCATACATGTTAGGAGAAAGACTGCTGGAATTTGGCAAAGAAAATAGAAGAGATTTAGCTTTTGAATACTAGAGATAGTGCTTGAGTGGGTGAATGTGAGCTCTTATGATGCCTATTTATAGAGGAAAGGATTATCAAGCATTGAATGGAGATATTTGCTGAGATTTTGGTTTAGGAGCAGTCAGAAAACGGTAAGAATTAAAATTACTGACCGTTAGATAATCGATTATTGAACTGAAATAATCGATTGTATTTACTGTTTGATTGAGATTTTGAATCTGACAAATCGATTCTTGAGTCAAACGGTAAAAAATTTGAATGAAATAATCGATTGTTAAATTTTGGTAATCGATTATGGAGCATTTAAGACCTGACAGGAATCGATTGAGGAGCCAAACGGTAACAAAAAAATTAATATGAAGTAATCGATTGTCAATTCTTGGTAATCGATTATTTAGGGAACTAATTTGATACAGTGAACTTGGAGAATATCAGAATTTGTCAAATAATCGATTGTATGAAAAAATAATCGATTGTTGTAGAAAGCATTGCTGAATGACTGAGGCGGAAATCGATTATGCAATTTAGGAAGTAAAAAATTAAACACAGATGCATAATAGTAATAATCAGTCATAAACAATCGATTATTGATACTGATAATCGATGTACTGCACAGAAAATAATCGATTAGTGGCTTGAAATAGTCGATTATTTTGTGCTAAAACTTCATAATTCCCCCTACCTTTGGGGTGGTACCTGCAAAATAGATTTAAACGTCTCCGACGCTCAAGTTAGTAATTTATAGCGAAATTAATAAATTACACTAGTGTTAACAAGTAATGCCGTGAACTCTTAAGAATTGTGTCCTAGAGTGTTCTTAAGAGAGTTTCGGGTACTTACCTTTTCTCCAACATCGCCAATTACCTGTTCGAGAGGATGATCCTTGATCGTTCTCCACTCGTTAGGCGTATTTATTCCTTTTTCTAATTGTGGCGCTTCTTCCGTTGGTTGTTCCCCAATTTCATTTTTGTTTTCCTTTGAAGGTTCTTCTTGGATTTTATCTTTCAAGCTATCCAAGATACCTGCAAGATCAAAACCGGATTCCTTTCTCGCCAAGCGAGTATTATCTTCGGAAAACACAACATGAGGGGATTCCTCCACAATTTGGGTTCTTTTGTTAAAGATCCTATATGCTTTGCTACGTGAGGAATAACCAATGAAAATACCTTCATCCGATTTAGCATCAAACTTACCCAATTGGTCCTTCCCATTATTATGAACAAAACATTTACAACCAAAAGCACGTAAATGAGAAATGTTGGGTTTTCTACCCTTATAAAGTTCATATGGGGTTTTCATGAGTATCGGCCGAATTACTGCTCTATTTAAAACATAGCAAGCGGTACTCACGGCGTCCGCCCAAAAATATTTGGGAATCTTAGCTTCGTCGAGCATGGTTCTTGCCATCTCTTCGAGACACCTATTTTTCCTTTCCACCACCCCATTTTGTTGTGGTGTCCGTGGAGCGGAAAATGTGTGTTCGATTCCGAGTTCGTCACAAAAATCCGCAAAGAGATTGTGATCAAACTCTCCCCCATGATCACTTCTAATCAAAGTGACGGTCGATTCCTTTTCGTTTTGAACACGCTTAAGGAAATACTTGAAATTTTGAAAAGCATCACTTTTATTTGCAAGAAATAGAGTCCAAGTAAATCTAGAAAAGTCATCAACAATTACAAAAACATATTTATTTTTACCAAGACTTTCAATACGAGAGGGACCAAATAAATCCATGTGAAGTAATTGCAAAGGTCTAGACGTTGAAACAATATTCTTGGATTTAAAAGATGCTTTGGTTTGCTTCCCTTTTTGACAAGAATCGCAAATAGAATCATTTTCAAACTTTAAACTGGGAAGACCAACTACTAAGTTTTGAGAAAGAAGCTTGTTCAAAAGATGCATGTTCATGTGTGCTACTCTACGATGCCATAGCCAAGAGTTATCCTCTTTGCTTACTAAACAATCAACATATTCGGGTGAGGAGTTTTCAAGATCAACCATATAGATATTATCAATTCTAAAACCACGAAGTATGATCTTGAAATCACTACGTCTAAATACAAGACATTCATCCGAATTAAATAGAGCAAGATTTCCCTTGTCACATAATTGGCTTATGCTCAAGAGATTATGCTTCAAACCTTTCACAAGTAGTATATGTTTAATAGAGGAGTTTTCGTCCTTACCGACCGAACCAATGCCGATGATTTTTCCTTTATTGTTATCACCAAATGTGACACTTCCTCCTTCTTTGTGCTCTAGTTGAAGGAATTTGGATTCATCTCCCGTCATGTGTTTGGAGCATCCACTACCAAGGTACCATAGTACACTTGATCCCTTCAAGCACACCTACAAAACAAATTAATGTTCTTTAGGTACCCATGCCATCTTGGGTCCTTGAGGGTTAGGCATGTTATAATGATGCAATTGATTTATATGTCTATGACGAGTAAAGCAAGCGGGAGCAATATGACCAATACGTCTACAATAATGACAAGTCACGTTGGGATTATGCATTTTTCTAGGTACATAGTAACTAGATGAATGAAGGTTGCTTACTCTACTTTGAACACCATTGTTTCTCCTATTATGAGCTCTAGGAGGTTCACAAGTTTGTCTAAAATATGCATCATTTCTAGAATATCTATTTCTAGGTGGAGGGTCATTTCTTGGTCTTCTAAATTGTTCAAGGTTTGGCCTAAAATATGCATCATTTCTAGGTCTTCTAGCATTTTCACTATTTGGTCTAACATGCAAGTTATTTCTAGGATTTCTACTTCTAGGATAAGCATTTTGGTTATTAGTCCTAGGTTGAGCTCTAGGTTGTTGTGGTTTAGCACCAACCTTTTCTTCATTCTTGAATCCTATTCCATGTTTAGTTGATTTTAGATTAACAAGCACATCATTCAAGTTTTTATGCGAAGAATTAAACTTATGTAATGTGCCTTTAAGTCTAGCTACTTCATTCTTAAGAAGCACACAAGAAGAACAGTTTCTAATAGAACCTTCAGGTTTATCAGCACTTCTTTTTCCATAAAACTTGTTTTCCTCTTTTAGCTTCTCATTTTCGAAAACCAGTTTTTCTAATTCTTTTTCTTTTAATGAAAGCTGTGTTTGAAAATCTTTTTCTTTTAGAGAAGCGCTTTCTTTAACACTTTTGACAGTTTTTGAAGCTTTGATAAATTCAGCATATAGTTCATCAAAAGCATTTCTCATTTCATCAAGAGTAAAGAAATTTTGAGAAGAGATTTGACTTACCTCGTCTTTGCCGTCTTCTTGAGCCATGAGACATAAATTTGCTGCTTCATCGTCTTCTTCTTCGCTTGCTTCATCTCCGGAATCTCCTCCCCAAGAGATGTATGCACGTTGCTTTTTGAAGGGTTTCTTCTCCTTTTTGATGTTAGGGCAATTTGATTTTATGTGCCCGGTTTCTCCGCATTCATAGCATTTTAGTTGATCGCCTTGCTTTTTGTTCTTGCGTTCATACTCTTTGTGCATGAATTTTTGAAACCTTTTGATAACGAGTCCAAACTCGTTGTCACCTTCCTCATCAATTTGTGGTTGGCTAGCCTTTAGAGCAATCCTTTGCCTTCTTTGATCATCAACAAACGGGTTAAGTATAGTTGATTCATAGGTTTTGAGATTACCTCTTAATGCGTCAATTGTGACATTTGTGATGCCAATGGATTCTTGGATTGCATCGGCCTTTGATCGCCATGCCGGAGTGAGACTTCTGAGGATCTTCCGGACAAGTTCTCTATCCGTAAACGTCTTTTTGAGGGCGTGTAGATCATTCACGATCATTGAGAATCGCTCAAACATTTCGTCTACTTTCTCTCCTTCCTTCATGTGGAATAGTTCATAAGAGTGAGTTAAGAAATCAATTTTAGCTTCTCGTACCTGGTCGGTTCCTTCGTATGTCACTTCAAGCTTATCCCACATTTCTTTTGCTGTTTTGCAACATGATATCTTCCTGTAGTCGTTAGCATTAACAGCACAATATAATAAATTTATAGCTTTGGCATTATTTTGAACCTTACGAATATCCTCCGCGGTATATTCCTCTTCGGTCTTTGGAACCCATTCGTCTTCCACCTTCTTGGTTGGGATTTGGTTTCCATTGGTGAATACTTTCCACAAATGAAAGCTATTTTATTGCACAAAGATTTGCATCCTCTCCTTCCAGTATGAGTAGTTTGTGCCGTTGAATAGAGGAGGTCGTGTAGAGCATTGTCCTTCTTCAATTCCTGCAAAAGAGTCAAGAGTAGAAGCCATGGATGGTTCTCTCAAACTGTTAAGTTTTCAGAGAGTTGGGCTCTGATACCAATTGTTAGAAACTACGCTTTACGCTAGAGGGGGGGTGAATAGCGTATTAATAGAATTTAGCGTTTTCTTGCGGAATTTAAACTTTGCAGGAAGTAAAATAAATGCAGAAAAATAAACTTACACAAAGATGTATACTGGTTGGCCACCAACGTGGTTAGTCCAGTTCCCGAGAGACTCTCTCGAGATTTTTCACTATCTTGTTAAGCTTAAGGGTGCTCAACAAACCGTTACACACTTGAGGACACAAGCCTCAAACAGTTGCTCGGAGATCGCAATCTCAAAGACTTCACCCAAGGAAACGCAAGTTCCTTGAAACAAGAGAATCGCAATTCTCTTACAAGTATATCAAATACTTGGACACTCACTTAACTAAAGTACTCCTTATTGAGTAGATATGAGTAAAAGAATATGTTCAAGATCACAACAACTTTAAGCAATAATATGGCTCTCAAAAGCTTTATGAAATGAGTAGAAAATGAAGAACAATTGAATGAAAGCTTATGGCAATGTAATGATCAGTTTGTGTATGTTGTTGTTTTTAAAACACTGAAATGAAGCTGTATTTATAGTTGAAAAAGTTGGTTCAACCGTTGTCTAATTGCCAATTAAGAGTTGCTGAAATTACTCAGTGATAATCGATTATTAAGACCAAACAATCGATTATCTGCCAGTCAGTTTAAAAATCAATCCCAGATTTAACGCTTCACAATCGATTATACATAATCTATAATCGATTACTGGCAATATTCAAAATCAGATAATTGATTACACTAAGTTCGTAATCGATAACTTTAGCAACGTTCTAAAAATCATTTCCAGATTTTAAGCAAAACATCGATTATATAAAATCAATAATCGATTACTTCAGCAACGTTCTAAAAATCATTTCCAGATTTTAAGCAGAACATCGATTATCTAGAATCAATAATCGATTACCTTATAGTATTTGAAAATCATTTGACAACAGCCAGCTTCAACAATCGATTGTCCTTTGCAACAATCGATTACTTGTTATTTTCTGAAAATCATAAAACTTACTGTCTCAGTGATAATCGATTATCTAAAGACATAATCGATTACTTAATTAAATTTAAAATCACTGGAAGACATCAACTCAACACAATCGATCACCATTAGTTCATAATCGATTATTTTGAGTATTGAAAAACTTTACCTCAACAACAATCGATTGTCATTTGTTCACAATTGATTATCATGCAGATTTGGAAAAACCTGATGTTCACTGTCTTACTCACAATCGATTACCATTAATTCATAATCGATTGTCATGCAGTCTTGGCTCAGAAACAATCGATTATCATAAGTACATAATCGATTATTTTAGCCCAGATTTTTGAGGCATGTTTAGAAAACATTTTGTCTAATGTAAATATGCATGATTTAAAATCTTTTTGACACAGAATTAAATATGCATGATTTTGGAAAATAGTTTTATGAGAGAGGCCATACTATGAGTCAAGTTATAGGATCGAGATTACAATTTAGAACAACTCAATAACAATTAAAAGCTATATCTTGAACTTCAATCTTATTCGCAACCATTGTGCGCTTTGTACTTGAATTCCGTTATATATCAATTTTTGCTTCGTTTGTCATTCATCAAAACCTACAAAAGAGTACACGTTTAGTATATTGCATTGAGAACGTGTTTCTAACAGATATCTTGTTGCACAACGGCGAAGCAAATGTGGGACAAGCTGGAATTACGTACGAAGGTACGGACCAGGTAAGGGAAGCCAAAATTGCTTTCCTAACCCATGCATATGAATTGTTTCACATGAAGGAAGGCAAAAAGGTCGATGAGATGTTTGAACGATTTTCAAAAATCGTAAATGATTTACATGCTCTTAAAAAGACCTTCACGGATAAGGAACTTGTCCGAAAAATTCTCCGAAGTCTCACTCCGGAATGGCGATCCAAGGCCGACGCGATTCAAGAATCCATTGGCAATTCAAATGTCACCATCGACGCATTAAGAGGTAATCTTAAAACTTATGAATCTACTATACTTAACCCTCTTGTTGATGATCAAAGGAAGCAAAGAATCGCCCTCAAGGCAAGCACAAGCCAACCTCAAAATGATGAGGACAGAGACAACGAGTTCGGACTCGTTATCAAGAGATTTCAAAAGTTCATGCGAAAAGAGTATGAACGAAAGGGCAAAAAGCAAGGAGATCAAATAAAGTGCTATGAGTGTGGAGAAACCGGGCACATTAAATCAAATTGCCCAAATGCTAAAAAGGAGAAGAAACCCTTCAAGAAGCAACGAGCATACACATCTTGGGGAGGCGACTCCGGTGACGAGTCAAGTGAGGAAGAAGAAGACGAAGCCGCAAATCTTTGTCTTATGGCACAAGAAGACAACAAAGAAGAGGTATGTCAAATTTCTTCCAAAAATCTTTTTTCCCTTGAAGAAATGCATAATGTTTTTGATGAGTTGTATAGCGAATTTATTAAAGCTTCAAAAACTGTTAAGAGTATAAAAGAAAATGTTTCTTTAAAAGAAAAAGATTTTCAAAAACAACTCTCTTTTAAAGAAAAGGAATTGGAAAAACTGATTTTAGAAAATGAGAAGTTGAAAGAGGAAAACAAATTTTTTGGCAAGAGAAGCGCCGACAAGCCCGAGAGTTCTAGAAATTGTACTTCTTGCATGCATCTCAAAAATGAAGTAGAAAGGCTTAAGGGCACCTTAGATAAGTTTAACTCTTCTCATAAAAATTTGAATGAAGTGCTTGTTAATTTGAAGTCGACCAAGCATGGCATAGGTTTTAGAAACGAGCCTAAAGAGAAAGTTGAAGCCAACCCCCAACCACCTAAGGCTCAACCTAGGATAAATAAAACAAATGTTCATCCTAGACACAACAAACCTAGAAATGGTTTTCATCAATCGCAACCTAGAAATAATCATGCTAGAAATACTGCACATTCTAGGCCAAACACTAGAAGGAATTTTGAACCTTTTAGAAAACCTAGAAATGACTTCCAACCTAGAAACAACTATTCTAGAAATGATGCATATCCTAGAATAAATGGTAGGAGAAATGACTTTCATGATTTGCGCTATAGTTATATTGTCAAGAATAGAGTAAATGAATTTCGTCCGTCCAATTACTATCAACCTAGAAGGATGCATAATCCTAACGTGAGTTGTCATTATTGTAGACGAATTGGACATATTGCTCCTGCTTGTTTTACACGACATAGACATAACACTCAATCACATCACTATGATTTGCCTAAGCCCCAAGGACCCAAAATGGCATGGGTACCTAAAACTCATTAATCTGTTTTGTAGGTATGTTTGAAGGGATCAAGTGTACTATGGTACCTTGATAGTGGATGCTCCAAGCACATGACGGGAGACGAATCCAAATTCCTTCAACTAGAACACAAGGAAGGGGGAAGTGTTATTTTTGGTGATAACAATAAAGGAAAGATTATCGGCATCGGATCGGTCAGTAAGGATGAAATCTCTTCCATTAAGCATATATTACTTGTGAAAGGTTTAAAACATAATCTCTTGAGCATAAGTCAATTATGTGACAAGGGAAATCTTGTTTTATTTGATTCGGATGAATGCTTAGTT
The DNA here is from genome assembly GCA_034376525.1 of Nicotiana benthamiana. NCBI lineage: Eukaryota > Viridiplantae > Streptophyta > Magnoliopsida > Solanales > Solanaceae > Nicotiana > Nicotiana benthamiana. The sequence continues at coordinate 91,974,408 of CM067336.1, forward strand.
TTTAGACGTAGCGATTTTAAAATTATCCTTCGTGGTTTTAGAATGGATAACATTTATATGGTTGATCTTGAAAACTCTTCACCCGAATATGTGAATTGTTTAATGAGCAAAGAGGATGATTCTTGGTTATGGCATCGTAGAGTAGCTCACATCAACATGCATCTTTTGAACAAATTGGTTTCACAAAATTTAGTTGTTGGTCTTCCAAATTTGAAATTTCAAAATGACTCTATTTGTGATTCTTGTCAAAAAGGGAAGCAAACAAAAGCATCTTTTAAATCGAAAAATATTGTTTCAACTACTAGACCATTGCAATTGCTTCACATGGATTTGTTTGGACCATCTCGCATTGAAAGTCTTGGCAGAAATCGTTATGCTTTTGTTATTGTTGATGATTATTCCAGATTTACTTGGACTTTATTTCTTGCCCATAAAAGTGATGCTTTTCAGAATTTTAAATATTTTCTTAAACGTGTTCAAAACGAAAAGGAAACAACCGTCACTTCAATTAGAAGTGATCATGGGGGAGAGTTTGATCACAATCTCTTTGCGGACTTTTGTGAAGAACTCGGTATCGAGCATACCTTTTCCGCTCCACGAACACCACAACAAAATGGGGTGGTGGAAAGGAAAAATAGGTGTCTCGAAGAGATGGCTAGAACCATGCTCGAAGAGGCTAAGATTCCCAAACATTTTTGGGCGGATGCCGTGAGTACCGCATGCTACGTTTTAAATAGAGTAGTCATAAGGCCAATACTCATGAAAACCCCTTATGAACTCTACAAGGGAAGGAAACCAAATATCTCCCATTTTAGAGTATTCGGTTGTAAAGTTTTTATTCATAACAATAGAAAAGATCAATTGGGAAAATTTGATGCCAAATTCGATGAAGGAATTTTTATTGGGTATTCTTCACGTAGCAAAGCATATAGGGTATTTAATAATAGAACCCAAACTGTGGAGGAATCCCCTCATATTGTGTTTTCCGAAAATAATGCTCGCTTGGCGAGAAAGGATTCTTGTTCTGATCTTGCAGGTATTTTAAATAGTTTAATAGACAAAGTACAAGAGGAAACTCCTAAGGAAATTCAAGATGAAATCTTGGAACAATCAACGGAGGAAGCGCCACAATTGGAGAAAGAAACGAAAATGCCTAACGAGTGGAGGACAATCAAAGATCACCCTCTCGAACAGGTAATTGGCGACGTCGGAGAAAAGGTAAGTACCCGAAACTCTCTTAAGAACACCTTAGGACACACTTCTTAAGAAACACATTCTCATTGCATCATTTCGTTACAAATTACTAACTTGAGCGTCGGAGACGTCTAATTCACTTTTACAGGTAGTGTCCTAAAGGCAGGGGGAATTATAAAGAAATGGCATAGAACAATCGATTGTTACAGAAAATAATCGATTATTTTACTATGCGGACAATCGATTAGCAAGTATCACTAATCGACTATTCATGTTTGATGCGTATTATGCACTTGTGTTTAATAATCGATTTTTTAACTGTATAATCGATTACCGTCTCAGCCATTCAGTACTGCTTTCCTAAAACAATCGATTGTTTCATAAATATAATCGATTATTTTCCGAGTCAGAAAATCACCGTGCTCACTGTATCACACCAATCGATTATCATAATTCAACAATCGATTATTTTTTGTCAGTAATTCAAATATTTGTTACCGTTTGGGTCCTGCAATCGATTTTGTGTCAGTTCCGAGTTCAAGTCAAAATCTGCTCAACAATCGATTATTTCGTTTCAACAATCGATTGTCTAACGGTCAGTGCAATTTAGTTTTACCGTTTCTGACTGTTTTGGCTCATAAATTTCTGCAGATTTTCATCATAAATGAAATGCCATTCATCCCATTATAAATAGGCATCACAAGTCTTCAATTTTATTCACTCAAGCATCAATCTTTGCTCCCAAACCTTCAAAAATCTTCCAAGGTTCTTACAAAGTTCATTACTACTCTTTGAAAATGTCGGGCAGACACTCTAAGCGTTCCCGTTCAGGTAGACAAGGTGCATCTTCTTCTGTTCCTCCACTTCCAAATTTCCCTTATCAAGATGGGTCTATTTTACAATTCAATACTGAAACCGAGCTTACTAGATTTTTGACAAAATTCGAAAAGCGCGACATTCTTCCTCCTCGCTTTTCAACAAGCAAGTATCTTGAATCATATGCCCCCACTGCAAACATTCTTAAGGAATGTCAACTTCTTGACTTTTTATATCTTACCTATCCTTATATTAATCCTCCATTGATTCAAGCGTTTTACTCAAACCTTCATGAGGATGACGATGTTGAACTTGTGTCAAATATTAATGGTGTTCAAATTCTTTTGTCCAATGAAAACTTGCATTCCATTGCCCATCTTCCTCGAAGTGGCGAAAACATTACTCGCTACATTAGAGAGGCCGACGCCTTATTTGATGAGAAAATTCTCCTAAACCAAATAGGTCTTACATCTTATGATCCTAATCTATCTTCTCGGCGCCCTACTATCACGGGAATGCTCCCCGAGTATCGTTTGATTTTCTTTTTGATCACCCGAGTCCTCAAGCCTCGGAAGCACAATCATACCACTCTTTCCCAAGAGGACGCTAAGCTCATGCATGCCATTATAACCGGAGCTCACATCAATTGGTGTAAGTTCGTCAAGATTCACATGCTTGATGCCATCGGAGATGATAGACCTCTTCCCTATGCCCTCCTTATTATGAATTTTCTTGAAGCTTCCGGGTTCAACACTTCCATCGGTCCTCTCAAAAAGAGCACCAAGAAGTGGGAAATTTCAGAATCCTCCTTTCCCCATGACGGTGATCATGCAGCTCCTGCTCCTCCTCCAACCCATCAATCGCGTCAGCCTCAAGAACCTACTCTTCAATCCATTTCTGACCAAATTGCTTCATTGACCACCTCTGTCTGTCAAATTACACATGAGATCCATGGATATTTTGACCATGTTCATTATCCATATGCCGGTCTTGTTCCCTATGAAGCAGTGCCGGATGATGAGGCGGGAAATGATGATGAATAATTTCTTTATTTGTTTTTTCTATTTTATTGTTCTATGTTTTTATTGTTCCCGTTTTGTAACCGTTTTTTATTAATAAATAAACAAGTTTTTTTAATTGTTCTATATGTTTTTGCTAATGGCAAAAGGGGGAAGATAACGGGTATGCACTCTCAATACTTATCGGCATAAATTGAGGGAGAATTCATATATTGAGGGGGAACTAATTGCATATCTATATACTTGTTGCATATCTTTACTTGTCTTGAATCGTATGCATATCCCGCTTAAAGTTTGCTATTATCAAAAAGGGGGAAATTGTTGGAAACACGTTTTCAAGGCATTATACTAAACGTGTGTTCATATTTGTAGGTTTTGATGAATGACAAACTATGCGCAAATTGACATATGACGAGGTCCAAGCACAAGCGAAAAATTGATATATAACGAGATTAAGTTTTATATGAGTCGGTATTTAATTGTGATCTTGATCCGACAACTTAAACTCAAGACCTGGCTTCTCTCGTAAAAATATTTTTAACAAAATCATGCATATTTAATTTAGAGCAAAATGATTTTAAATAATGCATATTTACTTTAGTCAAAATGATTTTTAAACATGCTTCTAAAATCTGGACTAAGATAATCGATTATGTACTTATGATAATCGATTATGTTTAAGTCAGCTGCTTGACAATCGATTGTGAACTTATGACAATCGATTATGTTAAGGCAGTGAGCATCAGATTTTTCAAATCTGCATGACAATCGATTGTGAACCTTATGACAATCGATTGTGATGAGGCAGTGTCCATCAAAGTTTTTCAAAGCTCAAAATAATCGATTGTGAAGCTAATGACAATCGATTGTGAAGAGACAGTGTCCATCAGATTTTTCAAAGTCACAAAATAATTGATTGTGAACTTATGACAATCGATTGTGTTAAGGCAGTGTCTTCCAGACTTTTTCAAAGTTATTAAATAATCGATTGCGAACCTATAACAATCGATTGTCAAGAGGCAGTGTCTAAATTGATTTTTCAAGACTGATATATAATCGATTGTTAACTTAATATAATTGATTGTATAACTGACCGTTGCCAAATTGTTTTCAAATACCGTCAGGTAATCGATTATTGATTTCCTATAATCGATTGTTTTAATTAAAATCTGGAAAGGATTTTTTGAACGTTGCTGAGTAATCGATTATGATTTCCTATAATCGATTGTTTTAATTAAAATCTGGAAAGGATTTTTTGAACGTTGCTGAGTAATCGATTGTAGATTTCTAACAATCGATTGTTTTAAGTAAAATCTGGAAATGATTTTTTGAACGTTGCCAGTAATCGATTATTGATCTTAGATAATCGATTGTTAAGCGTAAAATCTGGGATTGATTTTTGGAAGATCTGGCAAACAATCGATTGTGGTAATTTGACAATCGATTGTCATAGAGTAAAATCAGCAATTCTTAATTGGCAATTAGGCAACGGTAATACAAGGTTTTTCAACTATAAATACAGCTTCAATTCAGTCTTCTAAACACAACAACTGATCATACAATTGCTAAAGCTTGCATACTTTATTGCTTATCATTTTATATTCATTACATAAGCTTTTGAGAGCCAAATTCTTGTCGAAAGTTATGGCGATCTTGAGCGTATTTTTTTTTACTCATATCTACTCTTAAAGGAGTGTCTTGTTTGAGTGCTAAGTGTTTTTGTACACTTGAAGGGAAGTGTAAGTCCCTTGTGTTGTAAGAAGGAACTTTTGTTTCCCTGGTTGAAGTCTTGGAGTGTTGTATCTCCGAGCAAAGGTTGTTGAGGCTTGTGTCCTCAAGTTGTAACGGTTTGTTGAGCACCCGTAAGCTTAACAAGTTAGTGGAAATCTCGAGAGAGTCTCTCGGGGACTGGACTAGCCACAGGTTGTGGTGAACCAGGATACATCGGTGCGTTTGTTCTAATTTATTTACTTATCGCACTTATTTATTTCCTGCAATTTTTAAATTCCGCAAGTTTACGCTAATTTTTATTATAACGCTATTCACCCCCCCCTCTAGCGTTAAGCGTATTATCTAACAAGAGGTAGAGTAAACAAATGGAATGATAAATGGCTAAATATGGCGGGAAGGTGCACAATAATAAAATTAAACATAAGTACCTTCCCAAATCACATAATGCAAACAAATCTGCTCCCCAGCAAAACCCTCCAAGAGATAGATAAGATCTAGAAGGATTTCCTATGGGGTACCACTAGGGACAAAAAAATCCACTTAATTGGTTGGGAAATAGTTACTAAGGATTTATCTAACGGGGGATTGGGTATCAAAAAGGTAAAATCCAAAAACCAAGCTCTCTTGACTAGTCTAGCCTGGAGAATTCTCACTAATACAAACTCCTTATGGGCAAAGTGTTAATCAGTATCTACGGAAAGAAAATAAGGAACAATTGGTTCACCAATCACATGGAGAAGTCTATTAAACGGTTGGAATTAGATGGCCAGTTTATAATCAATCTGTATGAACCTATGGGACACCAATTGGATTCCAAATTATAATAACTTACGCAGTAGCATTGAAGGGCCTCTAAATAAGGGGAGGAATCATTTCAAATTAAAGACATTCGTGACCATAAGGGATGGAACTTGGAAATATTATCCTTTAATCTACCTAGCTATATTAGAAATTGCATCAAGACTATAAATTGTTTCACTAAAAATACGACAAATCAAGCCGATATTGACTGGAGTCTAAATTCAAATGGAATGTTTACAGCATCCTCTTCGTACCAACTAATTCATAACAATAACTATAATACTTATGGTAAAAAGTGGATGTGAAATTTGCAGTGTCCCAATAAACTAAATTTTTTTTATGGAAACTCTACCACAAGAAGCTACCAATAAGAAGATATCTTGCAAAAATTGGCATTAACATAGATCCAATGTGCCCCATATGCAAAAACAATAACGAATCAATAAACCATATCTTCTGCAAATGCCCCATTGCCAATAATTTATGGAAAAAACTAGGGATAAACACTAATAACAGTGGAGGAACAAAAAATTGGATAAAATTCCTAATAAATACAAGTCCAAGAATTTCCCTAAGATATATAAATTGGCATCAATTACTACCTTTTTTTTATGGGAAATTTGGAATAATAGAAACTATAACAACATCAACAACAACATGGCTCCTATAAATATGGAAAAAATCATGTCTTACACTAATGAATTATTTTTCTCACAAAGAAAAAAATATTTGAGGATAAGAATATACAACTCCAAGTAAAGTGAAAACAACCGGCAAAAGGATGGTTCAAGGGTTATATCGATGGAGCTTTTAACAAAACTACTATGGAAGGAGGCATTTGTGGAGTTATTCGTGATTCAAAAGGGAGGTGGAATATGGGTTTCTCAATAAAGGTTAATACAACCTCACTCATGCAAACAGAACTCAAAACTCTATGGCATATGCTACAACTAATAATTAGGGAACAAATATTCCCCATAGAAGTGGAAACTGATGCCACAAAATTACTCAACATAATTGACAAAAACAATAATACTAATAATGAATTATGCCTTAAATGCAGGTTATTGGTGGAGGAAGCAACCAAGCAGGGGATGATATTACTCAAGCATAACATCAGGCAAGGAAATAGGGTGGCACGCATTTTGGCAAATGCAGCATTAAGAAAGAATAGTTTTGATAACCTATGTAATTTCCCAAAATAACCTAATATTGTTATGGATGTATATGACAAAGATCGGGAGGGTTATGTTTATATTAGATCTTGCAAAAACAAACAATGTAAAAATTTGGCTGCACTAGGGAATAGTAGTGCCTGACAAGGCTTAATGGTAGGTGATGATGCATGTATGAAAAACAATATTATGGGGGAGACAACCCCTCCATATATATATATATATATATATATATATATATATATATATATATATGCTTTCTATTTCAAAAAGATAAAAATAAAGGTGGTAAATCTTAGCTAAGTATATTAATCTCTAGATTGAAAGATGAGTAAGGAGAAGACGGATAATGAGATTTCTTTTTCAATTTGAATAAGTCAATGTCCTGTTAAGAAAGCTTCTCGCTCATAAGTAGAATTATGGCAAAAATAGCCCCCCTTTACAAAGTTATTGTTTGCTATATCTATGGGGAGCAAGTCCCCTCTAAGTTGTAGAAGACAGATAAGGAATATTCGAAGGAATATTCTTGATATCCCCTAACGGGCCTATATTATCACAAGGGTCTTACAATATCTTGTTCGTCTTAGGTCGTCCTTCACAAGGCGTTAGGTTATGGGGAACTCGCTGTTTTTTCATACTCGTCGATGGTCGTGGTTGTTTAAATTTGGACCATACAGTTAGTCCCTCCGCTTGTCGAGATCGAAACTTGGTGCGTCCTCGATGAGCAGACACCATGTGTTTCTACGAGAAAATTTGACCCTTCGAAGCGTTATGGCATTGGCCAATGGTGGGCGGTCGGTGTGCATGTGCAAGACACCAGGTTATACATTTAATCGGGAAATGAGTTCGTCTTCACGTGCGTCATCATTACGCATGTTTTCAAGGCAGGAGTTGATGGCTTGCTACTTCGATTCTAGTGCCACCTTGTGACCTTTCACTTCGATTCTGATGCCACCCAATCCTATAAATAGGGAGAGGGGTTTTTTTCGAAAGTGCTTGGCCATTTCACTTCTGAATACCCCTAGTTATCTCTCCGATCTAGCACTGACAATCTTCCGCTTCTTTTTTTTATATTTTTCATTTACAATTGTGTACCCTTCGGGCGGCGAAGATATGGTGATAGAAGATGGTGCCAGCCTTCCTAAGGTGGAGGAGTTATGGCTGAGACACCCCATCCTACTCCTGACCCTGTACTCTTTGAGACGGAGCAAGTTCACATTGATGCTGTTCGTGTAAAGTACGACATTCCCGCTCATGTCGATATGGTTCCGGTAAGGAGAGATTTTGTAGAGGTTAACAGACCTTGGTATTGCGCTTTCTATGAGTACCCTTTCGTGATTGGCTATACTTTTCTCTCTTCCCATTAGTGGAAGAATTCTGTAGATTCTACCAGGTTTGCCAGGCACAACTTTCAACGTATATGCTTAAGATACTCCTGTTGCTGACCAAGTATGCGGAGTTGGCAGAGTGTGACGATTCCATCCATCACCTTTTGCATTTGTTCTCGCCTAGATTCCATTGGGGTACCGTGGTGCATTTGAGGCACCATGGCACTAATGGGCTGGTGGTCAGGACATACGACAGGGCAAGTCGCAAATGTTGGCACATGTACTTTTTTGTCAAAACTGAACACATCATTTCTGACTCCGCCAGGTTCCTAGAGCGATGGAATAAGAATCGTAAGTGTCAGACCTTCGTCTGTATTCATTATAAAGTTTTTTTTACAGTTATGAGATGTCCACCTTGCCCTATAGCATGCATAAGGGATCGGGTAGCGCGTCTATTGTCCCATGCAGTAGAAACTCGAGACTGGCCCGTGTTTGTAAAGAATTATGGCCCTAAAGTTCCTTCTGGTAAATGTTTTCCCTACCACTTTGTTGGCTATATGACGTTGCTTACTGATACGACCCTTTGTGACGACAGGTCGAGGAGCTTTTAGGTGGAGGGAGCTAGTCCCTGCGTTTTCACAAGCCGTTGTCGCCGAGGACACGTAGTTTATTTTGAATGAATCTGTTTGAGAGGGTTGTACTCAATATTTTCAATTAGAAGGTCCCTATCGGGTCATAGTCATGAGGGAGGAGTCTTTTTAGTGCTGGTTCCATACCCCTTGGACGAATACTCCAATGGTGACAAGCCGTTATCGAGAAAAAATGAGGAGAATGGAGATCAGGAAGGGTATGGCCGTGGACACTAAAATAAGCAGGGCGTCGCAGGCGGCACTCGTACCCACATTTATGGCTGACGCCATTTTATTGGGGAGATCTTCCTAGACGAAAGGAGTTTACCTAGGAGCCTGCTCTTTTGCGCTCCGCTGAGGGTGGTGCATCTTCCAATGTTGAAGGTCGCCGTGTTGAAGGTGCCGAATTAGGTTTGGATGTCGACCCGGAGGATGTCAACAAGTTCGTAGGTCGCCATACTCACGTGGAGGTCAAAGCGGAAGGGACTGGTCATCACATAGTCATCCCGGCGGACTACAACTTGCTGCTGAACTATGAGCAAGTGGCATCTGTTTTAGCTCCTCTATGTGCTGCCCCTGAGGATGAGGTGGTTAGGGCGATGAGGGACATGGACTTCTGTTAGAACATTGCTGGCATGGCTTTGCGGGTAGGTGCCTTTCCTTTATTTTTTGTAGTTGGGTTTGTGTGGCAATCGTCGACCTATATTTTGTTTCTAACCTCCTTTACTTTGTGCCAGACCCTCATCATGGAGATCGAGCGAGAGCGTCGGGAGAGGAAAATGATGGCCATCTATGAGAAGATAGTGTCTAAGTATCAACGATCACGCTAACTATCACGCGATGACCGACATTTACTAGGACCCTGAATTTCAATTGTTTTGCGAGGGGCTCAAACAGAGGGATGACCGACTAGAGCGTAAGATTGAAGAGATGAGGGAGCGCGATTAGGAGCTCATGAAGGATGTCGCCCGTAACAGTGAACTCGAGGGTTCCCTTAAGGTCAAGGAGGATGAGCTTGAGTTGAGAAGGGGGTGATGGCCGAGAATGCCGACTTGCAAGCAAAGGTAGCCAGTTTAACCGTTGAATTGAGTGTGAAGACGGTGGAGGTTGAGGGGCTTAAGGGCGAACTGAATGTTGGTTTTGATAAGTTGGCGGTAGCTATTTCTACGATTGCATCTTTGGAGAATGACCTCCGTGTTTGTAGGTTGGAGCTGGCTGAAGAGAAGGAGGCCTCTAATCATAAGGTTGAAGGGCTTGAAGGGAGTGTTAAAGAAATGGAGGTCGTGCTATCTACGTTGAATGGACAAGTGGCCTCATTGAGGGCGGAGGATGCAAGTCTACGCTCTGAGCCTTCTACATCTCGTGCCTCAACCGGTCGTGCCTCGTTGTTTGTATGAGTTGTGGGTCCTTATTGAGGCTTGGCTTGACATGTACAAGGCTTTCCACATCGAGGGGAGGGCAACTGAAACAGAATTTTAAGTCGTGCACACTAAAGCCCGAGTAGCTCGTGAGGCATACGGGTATGACCCTCTTACACATGACGGGGATGACATCAACTTTGATGATGTGAACTGCCTTGCTTCGGACTCTTGGTACGAGAATGCTTGCCCCACCAAGGATGACATGTATTCTTTTATTTGTACTTACTTTTGTTTTGGGGCTTTTGTAGGAGGCATGCTTTAGCCTGTTTTGTAAAATATAGGTGTACGTAACATTTTGATGTAATATACAATATATCTTGTCAATTTGTTTGTGTCTTTTGCAATGTCTATGGTATCTAGGATATCTGTCGAGTTGTTAAGTCGATTTATCTCTTGGACGAGGTCGATCTCCTTTCTTATCGATTGCCTTGGCCAATTGACAACCCGGCCAGTCGTCTTTGGAATTTATGCCCCGTTCCCCCAGTATCTATTTCCCCTAAGTTCATTTCTGCTATTTTTGGTTTTCAGGGATGTTCGGTAATAGAATTCGGAGTATTTCGGGACACTTAGTCCCTAAATGAGAGCTTAAGTGTTGGAAAATTATCCATAATCAGAACATTGTCAAGACAAACTTAGAATGGAAAATCGATGGTTCCATTAGCTCCGTTAGGTGATTTCGGGGTTGAGAGCATGTTTGAAATGTATTCTGGATGTCTGTAGCTCATTAGGCTATAAATATCGAAAGGTAGAATTTTGAAGTTTGCGGTCTGATAGTGAATTTTTGAACCGAGGGTCGGAACGGGATTTCGAAAGTTGATGTAGCACGTCATGTCATTTTGGGACGTTAGTGCAAAATTTCAGGTCAATCGGACGTGTTTTGGTTAGGTTTTGAATCGAAAGCGAGTTTGGTTATGTTTTGAAGTTTTTAGTTCAAATCATTAATTAAAACGAGTTTTCTGCGTTGTTTTAGGTGGTTTAAGGATTGATACAAGTTTGAATGATGTTATGGGATATGTCCATAGGTTTGGTCGAGGGCCGGGGGGCCTCAGGTGTGTTTCGGATGCTCAACGGAGCAATTGGAGTTTGAAGTTTGCAGAATAAAAATTGCAGTCAGTGGTTCTTGTACGCGATCACAAAGTGGGCATCGCGTTCGCGTAGCTGTGCCTTACCATTCATCACGATCGCGTACCCTTCCCTGCATCCGCATAGCCCAACCATTCCCTTCATCGCGTTCGCGATCCATTCCCCGTGATCGCGAAGACCAAGCACTGGACCTCCTTCAGTTCCTTCAACGCGATCACGTGATACCCTTCGCGTTCGCGTAGGATCCAGTCCCTGATCATCGCGTTTGCATCCCTGCCTTCGCGATCTTGAAGGACATTTTTCAGTCACTTAAAACTTACTCTCTGCGAACGCGTGCCCATCTACGCCATCGCGATGTACAAATGTTCTGACCAGTTCATATATTTCAAAAACAAACCCTTCTTCCATTTTTACAAAAACTCAAGGTAGAGAGCTCGATTTTGGGAGATATTTTGAGGTGTTTTCAGAGGAAAACATTGGGTAACGATTCCTTGCTGCTTTATGACTATTATCCGCTAATCTAATCTCGAATTCAAGCTTTAATTTCAGATGTCGAATGAAAATTAGGGTAAAGTTCTTACACCTATCTTTGATGATTTGAAGGGGCGTTTGACCTCTTATTTGTGAGAATTTTATATGGTCAAACTCGTGAGAGAACGAGGTTTCTGAAAATGTAAAAAATTACTCGATTCCGAGACGTTGTCCTGAGGGGCATTTTTTTCATTTCACCTATTTTCGTGCCTTAACTTTAATTTTAACAGCGTAATTTGTTACTTGCGATGTTATATATAATATGTAATTGGTTTGAATAGATTTGGGCCACTCGGAGTCGGATACTCGTGGCAAGGGCATTATTTCTTAGCGGTTTTGTACCAATTCGAGGTTAGTGGATTGTCTAACCTTGTGTGGGGGACCTCTCTCCTTAGGATATTTTTCTCATTGTTTAAAAGCCTGGCGCGCGAGGTGACGGGCATTTACTTGTGCTAGTTGTTGGAAATTCACCTCACTTAGCTTATTTAGACTTTGTTTTCTTCCATATTTAACTGTTAAAAATGAAACTTCGCTTGTTTTGATATAGGGAGAAGGATGTTAGTAATTTATTTGCTCTATTTGAATAAATTAAAATATCTTTTTTTCCTTGGGAAGAACGCTAGGGACTTATTTGCTCTATATGACTAAATTGCCATATTTGTCTTTCTTGCGAAGCATGTTAGATTCTCGACTTTACTTGTTGTTCGCATTTGGCTTCCTTTCCGTTAAATATTGAATTGTTGTGGTGTATTTTACTTTTGGTATTGCGGGTTCAATACTCGGAGATCCTCTGTTAATGGTATGAAGGACTGCAGGTTCAATTCCTGGAGACCCTCTGTTATTGGTATAAAGGACCGCGAGTTCAATTCCCGGAGATCCTCTGTTATTGGCATGACGGACTGGGGGTTCAATTCTAGGAGATCCTCTGTTATGGATATAAAGGAATGCGGGTCCAATTTCTAGAGATCCTCTGTTATTGTTATAAAGGACTACGGGTTCAATTCCCGGAGATCATCTGATATTGGTATGAAGGACTGCTGGTTCAATTCCCGGAGATCCTCTATTTGAGATGTGATGGACTACATGTTCGATTCCCAGGAGATCTTTTGATATTGGTATAATGGACTGCGGGTTCGATTCCTGGAGCTCAATGTAGAGATCCCGACTTTTGAGTGATTTGCCTTGTGTTCATAGTCTGTACTTGTAGGCGTTCTGTTTTAATTACTGTCTTGTTAGATATTTGGGATTTACTTCATTATCTATTGTTTATTTATTTTTTCATTATTTCTTATGTTCTTGTCAGTAGGGTCTCGACCTTCCTCGTCACTACTCCATCGAGGTTAGGCTTGGCACTTACTGAGTACCGCTGTGGTGTACTCATGCTACTCTTCTGCGCACTTTTGTTGTGCAGATCCAGGTACTTCTGATCGGACGCACTATCAGTGATTTAGGAGCTATACTCGGAGATTTGAGGTTGCATCTGCCGCGTCCGCAGATCCGAAGAGTCTTCTTCTATTCTCCTTTAGCTAGTGGTTTCATTCATGTACTCACTTGTTGTAGATACTCCTGGATGTTAGAGCCGTATGTTATACTTTACTCTTAGCCTGTGTTTCCCGTGGGTTTCCAGGTCTTGGAGATTTTTACGTTATTTTGAGTCGACATGTATGTGCCAGGCATCACTCTATACATTATCTTATGCTATTTGTATTTTATTTATCATTTCTGCAAAGATTGTTGAATTTTCGCAATGTGTCAGGCTTACCTAGTCGCGAAGACTGGGTGCCGTCATGATAGGTTCATGATTGGTGAACTAGGGTCGTGACAAGTTGGTATAAGAGCTCTAGGTTCATAGGAGCCACGGGACACAGGCCGGTTATTTAGAGTCTCGCTGATTGGTACGGAGACATCTGTACTTATCTACGAGCGGCTATGTAACTGTTTAGGAAACATCTTCACTTCATTCGACTTTCCTATCATGCGAGAATTTTTGACACCACAATTTTAAACTTCTGCTTTCTATTCTCTCATAGATGGTGAGGACACGTGCTACTTGAGACGATTGGACACCCGTACCCCCTACTATAGCCGCTAGAGGCCAGGGCCGGGGTAGAGGTCGAGGAAGCGCACGTGTTGTAGCGAGGGCTCTACGCAGGTTGTAGCCGAGGTATCACCAGCGGATCCAGCCAGGACTCAGGCACCTGACACGCCCACAGCCACCACTACTCCAGCTGTTCAGGAGGCATTGACACAGTTCCTGAGCATGTTTGGTACATTGATCTAGGCGGGATTGATTCAGGTTATGCCGACTACTTCACAAATCGGGGGAGGGACCCAGACTCCCGCCACCCCCACTCAAGGGCAACGAGTTCCCATTAGTCAGATTTCAGGTTTCATGCCAGCACAATATATGGTTCCGGTGCAGCGGGTGGTGACGACCTCTCGCCAAGTAGAGGACAGACGAGGTCAGGAGGGAGAGTATATAAGAGTGAGTAGACCTCGTGGACTGGGTGGATATACTGGTCCTTATCTTGGAGGCAGGGTGCGTCATGGTAGAGGCTTTGTGAGTGAGTTTGCATCTTAGAGATTCCATTGAGTTTTGGTTGTTCAGGGGTCTTGGAGTACCCGTTCCGTAGAGTTCCTACCGCCACACCCTCCTAGAGCTTGTTATGAGTGCGGGGACACCCACCATGTAGTGAGGGATTGCCCTAGGCTTGGGAGGAGTGCGCCTCCACATCAACATGTCCCGCGAAGCTCTCAGGTAATGGGTACAGCGCCAGATGCTACCCACCTACCTGTACCGAGGGAGTATTCTCCGATTCTGTCGTCCCAAGTATTTTCATGGTTTGATATAGAGGTGCGCCAATTCTATTCGACCTAGTCTACAGTTACTGTTATGTGCTTTCTTATTTTACTCCGCATTTGGGTGCATTCTGAGAGACCTTGAGCTCTTCTGTTTATGTTTCCACTCCCGTGGGAGATTCTCTTGTTGTGGACCGTGTGTATCGGTCATGTTTGGTTACTATTCGTGATTTTGAGACCATGGCAGATCTTTTATTACTTGATATGGTCGATTTTTATATTATCTTGGGCATGGACTGGTTGTCTCCCCTTTATGCTATTCTTGATTGTCACGCTAAGACTGCGACGCTGGCTATGCCAGCTATTCCTAGTATTGAGTGGAGTGGTACCTTTGATCACACTCCCAGTGGAGTTATATCCTTTCTTAAAGCTCAGCGTATGGTTGAGAAGGGGTGCTCCGCGTATTTGGCCTACGTGAGAGATGTCAGTGTTGATACCCCTTCTGTTGACTCTGTCCCTGTAGTATGGGATTTCCCCGATTTGTTTCTAGTTGATCTTGCGGGCATGCCGCCCGATCGGGACATTGATTTTGGTATTGATTTGTCGACGGGCACTCAACCCATATCTATCCCTCATTACGGTATGGCTCCTCCTGAATTGAAGGAGTTGAAGGATCAGTTACATGAATTGCTTGGTAAGGGTTTTATTTGACCCAGTGTTTCACCATGGGGTGCTCCTGTATTGTTTGAGAAGAAAAAGGGTGGTCTATGCGCATGTGTTTCGATTATCGTCAGTTGAACAAAGATACAGTGAAGAATCAATATCCTTTTCCTTGTATTGATGATCTATTTGACTAGCTTCAGGGTGCACAGGTGCTTTCGGAGATTGATTTGCACTCAGGTTATCACCAGCTAACGATTCAGGAGCCGAATATCCCGAAGACTACTTTCAAGACTCGATATGGTCATTATGAGTTCCTTGTCATGTCATTTGGGCTGCCAACGCCCCAACATCTTTTATGCATTTGATGCACAGTGTATTCAAGCCCTATGTCGACTTATTTGTCATTATTTTCATAGATGATATCCTTGTATACTCTCGGAGCCGGGAAGATCATGAGCAGCACCTGAGGACAGTGCTTCAGACCCTGAGAGAAAAGAAATTATATGCAAAGTTTTCAAAATGTGAGTTTTGGTTGAGTTCCGTTGCATTTCTAGGCCACGTGGTATCGAGTGAGGGCATTCGGGTAGATTCGAAGAAGGTGGAGGCCATGCAGAGTTGGCCCAGGCCCTGCTCAGCTACAGAGATCCGCAGTTTCCTTGTCCTGGAGAGGTATTACCGTCTTTATGTGGAGGGGTTCTTGTCGATTGCAGCCCCTATGACTAGATTAACCCAGATGGGCGCTCCTTTTCAGTGGTCGGACGAGTGTGAGGCGAGCTTCCAAAAGCTCAAGATGACTTTGACTTCAGCGCCTATTCTGATTTTTCCTACTCGTTCGGGGTCCTATACGGTATATTGTGATGCCTCACGTGTTGGACTTGGAGCGGTATTAATGCAGGACGGTAGGGTGATTGCCTACGCGTCCAGACACTTGAAGGTGTATGAAAAGAACTATCCTGTCGATGATATGGAGTTAGCTGCTATCGTTCATGCCTTAAAGATCTGGCGTCATTATTTGTATGGTGTGCCTTGTGAGATTTATATGGATAATCGGAGTTTGCAGCATTTGTTCAAGCAAAAGGATCTGAACTTGCGCCAGAGGAGATGGTTGGAGCTACTAAAGGATTATGATATTACTATTCTCTATCACCCGGGCAAGGCTAATGTGGTAGCCGACGCCTTGAGTCACCGGGCAGAAATTTTGGGGAGTTTGGCATATTTACCAGCTTCAAAGAGACCCGTGGCGATGGATGTTCAAGCTTTAGCCAGTCATTTCGTGAGATTGGAACTTTCGGAGCCCAGTCGGGTTCTAGCCTGTGTGGTTTCTCGGTCTTCATTGGTTGATCGTATCAGGGAGCGGCAGTATGATGAACCTCATTTGCTTGTCCTCAGGGACACAGTTCAACATGGCGATGCTAAGGAAGTGACTATTGTAGATGACAAGTTATTTAGGATGCAGGGTCGTATTTGTGTGCCCGATGTTGATGATATTCGGGAGTTGATATTGACTGAGGCCCATAGCTCGCGGTATTCCATCTATCCGGGAGCCGCGAAGATGTATCAGTATCTGAGGCAACATTACTGGTGGAGGCGGATGAAGAAGGATATAGTAGATTTTTTAGCTAGATGTCTCAACTATCAGCAGGTGAAGGCTGAGCATCAGAGACCGGGAGGGTTGCTCCAGCAGATGGAGATTCCGGAGTGGAAGTGGGAGAATATCGCTATGGACTTTGTGACTGGTCTCCCTATGACGGTGAGGAAGTTTGATTCTATTTGGGTCGTTGTGGACTGGCTGACCAAGTCCGCTCATTTCATTCCCGTGTGCACTTCTTACTCAGCGGAGCGGTTACCATGGATTTAAATCAGGGAGATTGTCCGTCTGTATGGCATTCCAATTTCTATCACCTCAGACACGGGTTCAGTGTTTACATCACGGTTCTGGAGAGCCGTCCAGCATGAGTTGGGTACCGGAGTGACCATGAGTACAGATTTTCACCCTCAGACGGACGGACAGTCCGAGCGCACTATTGAGATTCTTGAGGATATGCTCCGTGCGTGTGCGATTGAGCTTAGAGGATCTTGGGATCAGTTCTTGCCATTGGCTGAGTCTGCATATAATAACAGTTATTAGTCCAGTATTTAGATGGCGACTTATGAGGCCTTATATGGTAGGAGATGAAGATCCCCGGTGGGTTGGTTCGAGACGGGCGAGGCCAGGTTATTGGGCACTGATTTGGTTCAGGATGCGCTTGATAAGGTTAAGGTGATTCAGGACAGACTCCGTGCAGCCCAGTCCAGATAGAAGAGTTATGCGGACCGAAAGTTTCGTAATGTTTCATTTATGGTTGTTGAGCGAGTTTTGCTTCAGGTCTCGCCTATGAAAGGCGTCATGAGGTTTTGAAAGAAAGGAAAGTTGAACCCGAGGTTCATTGGTTCCTTTGAGATTTTGAAGGTTGGGAAGGTTGCTTATGAGCTTGCTTTACCTCCCAGTTTGGCTGGGGTTCATCTCGTATTTCATGTTTTGATGCTTTGGAGGTATCATGGTGACCCGTCTCACGTGTTGGAGTTCACTTCAGTCCAGTTGGACAATGACTTGGCCTATGTTGAGGAGCTAGTGACAATATTGGATAGACAGGTTCGAAAGCTCAGGTCAAAGGATATAGTTTTAGTAAAGGTGCAGTGGCGGGGTCACCTGGCCAAGGAGGTGACTTGGGAGATCGAGCGGGATATGCGAAGCCGATACCTTCGTCTTTTTGCTACTTCGGGTATGTTATCTATGCTCGTTCGAGGATGAACAAATGTTTAAGTATTGGAGGATGTGACGACCCGGCCGGTCGTGTTTGGAATTTATTCCCCTTTCCCCCATTATCTATTTCCCCTATGTTCATTTCTGCTATTTTGGTTTTCCGGGATGTTCCGTAATAGAATTCCGAGTGTTTCGGGACACTTAATCCCTAAATGAGAGATTAAGTGTTGGAAAATAGTTTGTAATCAGAACAGTGTCAAGACAACCTCGGAATGGAAAACCGATGGTTCCGTTAGCTCGGTTAGGTAATTTCGTGATTGAGAGCATGTTCGTAATGTATTTTGGATGTCCGTAGCTCATTTAGGCTATAAATGCCGAAAGTTAGAATTTTGAAGTTTCCGGTCTGATAGTGAATTTTTGATTCGAGCATCGGAACAGGATTCCGGAAGTTTCTGTAGCAATGTCATGCCATTTGGGACGTGCGTGCAAAATTTCAGGTTAATCAGACGTGTTTTGGTTAGGTTTCGAATCGGAAGCGAGTTTGGTTAAGTTTTGAAGATGTAAGTTTAAATCATTAATTAATCCGAGTTTCCGGCATTGTTTTAGGTGGTATAAGGATTAGTACAAGTTTGAATAATTTTGTGGGATATGTCTGTAGGTTTGGTCGAGGTCCCGGCGGCCTCGGGTGTGTTTCGGATGCTCAACGAAGCAATTGGAGTTTGAAGTTTGCAGGAGAAAAATTGTAGTCAGTGATTCTTCTACGCGATCGCGAAGTGGGCATCACGTTCGCGTAGCTGTGCCTTACCCTTCATCGCAATCGCGTACCCTCCCCTGCGTTATCATAGCCCATCCATACCCTTCATCGCGTTCGCGTTCCACTCCCCGCGATCGCGAAGACCAAGCCCTGGACCCCCTTCAGTTCCTTCAACGCGATCGCGTGATACCCTTCAAGTTCGCATAGGGTAAAGTCCCAGATCATTGCATTCGCATCCCTGCCTTCGTGATCGCGAAGGCCATTTCTTAGCCACTTAAATTTTACTATCCGTGAATGCGTGCCCATCCATGCGATCGCGATGTACAAATGTTCTAACCAGTTCATATATTTAAGAAACGAACCCTTCTTCCATTTTTACAAAAACTCAAGCTAGAGCTCGATTTTTGGAGATGTTTTAGGAGTTTTCAGAGGCAAACATTCGGTACGATTCTTTTCTCCTTTATCACTATTACCCGCTAATCTAATCTCGAATTCAAGCTTTAATATTGGGTTTTGAATGAAAATTGGCGTAAAGTTCTTAGACCTAACTTTGATGATTTGAAGGGGCGTTTGACCTCTGATTTTGGAGAAATTTATATGGTTAGACTCGTGAGAGAACGAGGTTTCTGAAAATGTAAAAAATTATTCGATTCCGAGACATTGTCTTGAGGGGTATTTTGGTTATTTCATATATTTTTGCGCCTTAGCATTAGTTTTAACAGTGCAATTAGTTACTTGCGATGTTATTTACAATATGTAATTGGTTTGAATAGATTTTGGTCACTCGGAGTCGGATATCGTGGCAAGGGCATTGTTTCTTAGTGGTTTTGTACCAATTCGAGGTAAGTGGCTTGTCTAACCTTGTGTAGGGGACCTCTCCCCTTAATATATTTTTGTCATTGGTTAAAAGCCTGGTGTGCGAGGTGACGGGCGTGTACTTGTGCTAGTTGTTGGAAATTCACCTCACTTATCTTATTTAGACTGTGTTTTCTTCCATATTTAATTGTTAAAAATGAAACTTCGCTTGTTTTGATTTAGGGAGAAGCATGTTAGTAATTTATTTGCTCTATTGGACTAAATTGAAATATCTACTTTTCCCTGGGAAGCATGCTAGAGACTTATTTTCTCTATTTGACTAAATTGCCATATTTGTCTTTCTTGCGAAGCATGTCAGATTCTCGACTTTACTTGTTGTTTTGGCTTCCTTTGCGTTAAATATTGAATTGTTGTGGTGTATTTTACTTTTGAGACTATGGGTTCAATTTCCGGAGATCCTCTGTTATTGGTATAAGGGACTACGAGTTTAATTTCTGGAGACCCTTTGTTATTGGTATAAAGGATTGCGGGTTCAATTTCCAGAGATCCTATGTTATTGGCATGACGTGCTGCGGGTTCAATTCCTAGAGATCCTCTGTTATGGGTATAAAGGACTGCGGGTTCAATTTCCGGAGATCCTCTGTTATTGGTATAAAGGATTGCGGGTTCAATTCCCAGAGATCCTCTGATATTGGTATGAAGGACTGTAGGTTTTATTCCCGGATATCCTCAGTTAGAGATGTGATGGACTACGGGTTCGATTACCGGGATATCCTCCGATGTTGGTATAATGTACTGCGGGTTCGATTCCTGGAGCTCCATGTAGAGATCCTGACTTTTGAGTGATTTGCCTTGTGTTCATAGTCTGTACTTGTAGCCGTTCTGTTTTAATTACTGTCTTGTTAGATATTCGGAATTTACTTCATTATCTACTGTTTATTTATTTTTACATTATTTCTTATGTTCTTTTCAGTAGGGCCTCGACCTTCCTCGTCACTACTCCATTGAGGTTATGCTTGGCACTTAGTGAATACCGCTGTGGTGTACTCATGCTACTCTACTGCACACTTTTGTTGTGCAGATCCAGGTACTTCTGATCGGACGCACTATCAATGATTTAGGAGCTATACTCGGAGGTTTGAGGTATGCATCTTCCACGTCCTCAGAGCCGAAGAGTCTCCTTCTATTCTCCCTTTAGCTAGTGGTTTCATTCATGTACTCACTTGTTGATACTCCTGGGTGTTAGAGCCGTATGTTATACTTTACTCTGGGCCTGTGTTGCCCGTGGGTTTCCGGGTCTTGGAGTTTTTTACGTTATTTTGAGTCGACATGTATGTGCCAGGAAGCACTCTATGCATTATCTTATGCTATTTATGTTTTATTTATCGTTTCCACAAAGATTGTTGAGTTTCCGCAATGTGTCAGGCTTACCTAGTCGCGAAGACTGGGTGCCGTCATGACTGGTTCACGATTGGTGAACTAGGGTCGTGACAACCATTGGGACGTTCCTTTGAACTATCATCAAAGTAGGATTCTGTCATAGTTCAGACTCATATTTTAGTCGAATTCCTTGACCATTGGGATGTTTCTTTGAACTGTCATCGAAGTAGTATCCTATCATAGTTCGAACAAGGTCGAACTCATGTTTTAGTCGATGGCTTTGGCAACTGGGATATTGCTTCGAATTTTCATCGAAGTAGTATCCCATCGTAGTTTGAACGAGGTCAAACTCATGTTTTTGTCAATGGCCTTTGCCATTGGGATGTTGCTTCGAACTGTTATCAGAGTAGTATCCCGTCGTAGTTCGAACGAGGTCGAACTCATAATTTCGTCGATGGCCTTGGATATTGGGATGCTGCTTCGAATTGTCGTCGAAGTAGTATCCCATCGTAGTTTGAACGAGGTCAAACTCATAGTTTCATCGATGGCCTTAGCCATTTCTTGTTGGACATTTGATCGTATTTCCATACGAAGAAAGACGTCGACTTTATTAATTCAATGGAGATTTAATTATATTCTTGTAATGATCACATGTCAACTCTGTACATACAATGGATATTTGATTATCTATATCCAGTCCCTTCATTCTTTCGACCTAGAGATCATGTCGATGGTCGGGGTAATGAATAATACTTCGAACCTTGAGAAACCTCCCTCGCCTCCTTATTAAAAACCTCACCAGAAAAACCCGATTAGGACAAATCCCGGATGCACAAAAAAGAGTATGACTTAGGTGGCACCTTCTTTCAGAAGTGGAAGTATGTGAGATAGACGACATTCCAGTTGTTTTGGAGTAGTTTTCCTTCCATTGTCTCTATTTGGAATGCTCTTTTGTTTGCTGCGGCCGTGATTTTATATGGTCTATCCCAGTTTTTTCCCAGTTTTCCCTCACTAGGGTCTTTCGCTGCTTGTGTCTTAGCCTTGAGGACGTAATCTCCGACTTTGAGTAGTCGTACTTTGGCCTTCTTGCTGTAGTGCCTCTATTCTTGTCGCTTTTGGGCTGCCATTCTTATGTTGGCTATGTCTCTCTATTCTTCGACTTCATCGAGATCTTGTAGTCTACTTTCATCGTTTCTTGTTTTGCTCTCATTGGAGTATTTTAAACTAGGCTTTTCGACCTCGACGGGTATAACTACGTCAGTCCCGTAGACTAGTAAATATGGCATCTCACCTATAACCCTTTGGCGTCTTCAATCTTCTTTTTCAATATATTCAGTATTACTTTATTGGAGGATTCGGCTTGACCATTACCGGCGGGATGATATGGCGTGGAGAGTATTCGTTTGATGTTCCATTTCCTGAAAACCTTGTCGTTTTCTTACCAACAAACTGAGGTCCGTTGTCGCAGCTGATTTCTTTGGGGATGCCGAAGCGGCATATTATATTTTTCCAAATGAATGCTGCGACCTCTTTCTCACATATTTTAGTGTATGCACCTGCTTCCACCTATTTAGAAAAGTAATCAGTTAAAACCAAAAGGAAACGTACCTTACCTTATTCGGCTAGGAGGGGTCCGACTATATCCATCCCCTTCTTTATGAATGGCCATGGTTAAGTGACAGAATGAACCGGCTTGATGTATCACAGGGACATACTTCTGACACTGTTCACATATCCTGACGTAGTATACGGCTTCTTTTTTCATGGTGGGCCAGTAGCATTCGGCGCGGATGAGGCAGCGGACGAGGGCGCAATTTCCCATGTGGGCACCGCACTTCCATTCGTGTAGTTCTTCCAGTACTCGTCTTTTTTGGTTTGGCCTAAGGCATTTGGCCGGGGGACCACCAAACATTCTTTTGTAGAGATCACCGTTTACAATGCTGTATCTGGCTGCCTGTATCCGAAGATTTTTTACTTCTTTCTTATCTTGCGGGAGCGCAGCGTCTTGCAAATATATTACGAGAAGGTTGTGCCAGTCTTAAGTCAGGCTTACAAAATGTACCTCGACGTGGTCTATTGCGGAATGGAGAATGGTGACCACATTTTCCTTGTTGATATTTTTTGTGGCTGCCGCTAGCTTGGTGAAGCCGTCTGCTTCGATATTCTGGGTTCTAGGTATTTGGTTGAAGAGGCATTCATCAAATTCTAGCAGCAGTTTGTAAATTCTTGAATGGTACTTTTGTAGTCTCTGTTTTTTGATTTGGAAAGTCCTGGTGACTTGGTTCACCACGAGTTGAGATTCGCGGACGAGTCGTCAGGCTCCATATTTGAGGGATAGTTTCAATCCTGCGACCACAACTTCATACTCGACCTTGTTGTTAGTCATATCGGGACATTGTATGGATCGGAAAATTACTGAACCCATAGGAACTTTGAGGACGACTCCCAGACTCAATCTCAAGGCATTAGAAGCATCATCGGTATAGAGGATCTAGAGGTCGGTATGTGCGGAAGCGCGGAGCGCTTCTTGATTTACCTCAAGCAATATTTCAGCGCTAAAATAAGCGACGAAGTCGGCGAGCACCTGCGACTTAATGGCAATTTGCAGTTGGTATGTTATGTCGTGCTCGCTTAGTTCTATGGCCCATTTTTCCAATCTACCTGATAACTCGGGTTTTTGTATGATACCCCTTAGGGGGGAAGGTTGTCACCACCTTTATGGAGTGACATTTAAAATATGGTCTAAGCTTTCGTGAAGCTACGACTAACACCAAAGCTAGTTTTTCAAGGTGAGGGTACCTTGTCTTGGCATCTATTAAGGTTTTGCTGATATAGTAAATCAGAGATTGCGTACCTTTGTTTTCATGGATCAAGACTGTGCTTACTACGACTTCGGAGACTGCTAGATACATAAATAGACATTTACCAGGGTCTGCCTTGACGAGTAGGGGTGGTGAAGATAGATGCACTTTCCGTTTTCTTTGGTGTCAACACATTTTGCATTCCACTGCAGTCCGCGGTCTTTCTTTAGCATGTAGAAGAATCTCTGGAATCTATCCGATGATCATGAAATGAACCTCGACAGGGCGATTATTCGTCTTGTTAATTTTTCCACCTGCTTTTTGATGGTCAGTACCTTCATTACTCCTTTGATGGCCCTTATCTGATCCGGATTTACCTCGATACCTCATTGTGGCACTAGAAAATCGAGGAATTTTCCTGAAGCTACACCAAAGGTTCTTTTTTTTGGGATTCAGCTTCATCCCTTATTGCCTCAAAGATCTTGAAGGCTTCCTTCAGATGGATAACATGATCATTTTTTGTCAAATTTTACTAGCATGTCGTCGATGTACACCTCCATGGTCTTAACGAGTTGTTCTTTGGACATCTTGGTGACTAAACTTTGATGTGTCGCCCATGCATTCTTGAGTCCCAACGGCATTAAGTTATAGCATTACGTTCCTTAGTGAGTGATGAACGTGGTCTTTTCTTGATCCTCTTCAGCCATTAGAATTTGGTTGTAGCCGGAGTAGGCGTCCAAGAAGCTCAGTAGTTCATGCCCCACTATTTCATCGATGAGCTGATCGATTAGTGGTAACAGGAAGGAATCCTTAGGGCATTCTTTGTTCAGGTAGGTGAAGTTGACACACATCCACCGTTTTCCGTTATTCTTTTTTACCATGACCACGTTGGTGACTCATTGGGGATATATCGACTCTCTGATGAAACCATTAGCGAGTAATTAATGAACCTCCTCAGTGGCTGCCTCATTGATAGCGGCATTGAACTTTCTCATCATTTGTCGTACCGACGGGTAAAGAGGATCGAGATTCATCATTTGTGTAGCGATATCATTGGGATTCCTAGTATATCTCAGTGGGAGAAGGAAAACAAATCAGATTTCTTAGTTAAAACTCATGATATTTACCTAGTTCTGAGAGGTTGTGTCTAACATACGCCTTATTTGTGCTATCGGTATCGTCCAGTTAGGCGGGATCAAGATCTTCTATAGTTGCTTTGTAGGATTCTATGATGTTTGGGTTGGCCTCTACCTATACGTCAGGTTTGGTTCCCGACATGGCTAATTGTTATGCCTCCACACTTGTCCCTTTTAGTTGTTTGGTGTGCGCACAGTCCTTGGTGATCCGGTAGCATTCTTGGGCGGCGCGTGGCTCGCCTCAGATGCTGAATATCCCCTATGGGGTGGGAAATTTTATTACTTGATAGAAACTTGACAGGACATCTCGCATGGCGTGTATCTATGGACGTACTAGGATGGCGTTGTAGGTTGTTTCCTGGTTCATGACGTGGAAGGTCGTTTCCAGGGTGACTACTCCTGCTAGGATGGGCATCACTGTTTCCAAGAGGTTTGTTCCACTGCATTATTAAAACCCATTAGTGTTATGAAATGCGGTATTATTTTATCTTCTAACCTCATCTGCGTGAGAACTCGTGGGTGAACAATACATGCGTTGTTTCTGTCATCCACCATTATTCATTTTACATCGGTATCTGTGATGCGTAAAGATATAATCAAAGCATCATATTAAGGGAAAGACAAACCGTCGGTATCCGTCTTATCGAAGATGATACTGTCTTTGAGATCGTCATACCGTTCGTGGGAAACCATCTGTTTGAGTTTATATGTGGTGGTGAATTTCACATGGTTGATTATCTTATCGTCGCTGCGGCCAATGATCATTTGCATGGTACAAGCTAGTGATCGTAGTTTTGGAGGTCCTTGTGGTTGATTGCATACACGAATGAAGTTGTCCCATCCTCAGTCCCTCAACAGTTCATTTAGTTATTCCGGTTTAACATTCTTATCACTTCTTGTCGGAGACCTATGTTGTATTCGATCTTGTGTCATATTCCCTGGTGGAATTCACACAGGGTGTTCGACCTCCTATTGCTCAAATCCGAATTCATGTTTTGTGGGCACTCCACATTAGTGTCGAGTTTTTCCAGTGCGTACACTATTTCTGAAGGGGAAACACAAAAGAGATGAGCAGATAACAATGGAGGCATACCTCTTTCATTTCGGAGAGGTGCGGTGTGTCGAGGCATGACATCTGCATGCCGTGGAGGAGGTGGATTAGGTGTTCGAATAAATGGATGATGCCTTTCTCGATTGAAACGTGGTAGTTGACCCCTTCTACCGTCATTGCGGTGATCTCTCTTTGTCTCGATTTGGACTAATGTTAATCACTAGAGTAGACCATTCAGGTCATCCTCGTTTGCCCTCACTACGGCACAATAGGCATTATGGATCTCTTCCCACGTGGTAGGGGGGCACTTCATGAGTCTACTTTGTAGCTTTTTAGTTGCTTTTGACACGTTTCTATGTAGCCCATTTTGAAAGGTTGCTACTGCCATCCCTTCTGACACGTTCGATAGGCTCATCCTTACTTTGTTGAATCATGCTAGGAAATTTCAAAGTCCCTCGCCCGTCGTTCGCCTGAAGGCGAAGATATCATTGACCCTGGACTCTACCTTTTTTGCTCCCTCGTGAGCGATGACGAACTTATCTGACATATGATATCGATCGCGCTGATAATTGGGAATATCATGTCAATGTTCCCCCTATTAGAGTTTCTCCAAACTCTTTTAGCAGTACAGACGGCACCTATTCCTTTGGTAAATCGTTACCTTTTACCGCAGCGACGTAATGGATTAAGTGATCCTCCAGGTCCGTGGTGCCATCATTTATTTTCAAATATGGCGGGCATTTTGAAGGTCTTTGGAATAGAATGGGGAGCTGCCCTTTCGCTATATGGTTGTTCGATGAATCGGCCCACATCATGTTTTGGAAACAACTTCGGAGCGCTTGGTATTTTCTCAACCCTTTCCTGATGTTCCTTCATATGGTCATGCAGTGTTTTGTTCTCATTTTCCATCTTTTCCATCTTCTTTAAGGCCGTAAGTGCATCGTTTCCTACATAAACAACAGTGCGGGTGTTACCTGTTCCTGTGGTGTCTGGCTCATTAGTAATAGCTGCGATAATATGTCTTCAATATCTCTTTGAATGGGTTTCTCGAGCATGCTTCTCAAGGTATTTGTCAACCATTCTTCTAATAGCCTTTTCACAGCCTGTGGTGTTTCTCCTGCTGCGGATGTTGAGGTTTCTCTCTCGCGCAAGATCGTCAGGTCGTCGTGCGGGGGAGGTGAGTTCTCTCCCTCGGTGTAGTGTTTGGTGTTGCATTTTTGTTGTATTCTTGTAACGACCCAGCCATTAGTTTTATGAATTAACACCCCGATCCCCTATTAACTGCTTTCTCCGAGTTTATTTCCGCTATTTTGATTTGCCGGGACGTTCGGTTTTGAGTTTCAGAGAGTTTTGGGACACTTAGTCCCTAAATGAGAGCTGAGGTGTTGGACAATTGATTGTAGTCTGAACAGTATGAAGACGGCCTCGAAATAAAAATCCTATGGTTCCCTTACCTCAGTTGGGTGATTTCAGGCTTAGAGGTGTGTTCGGATTGTGTTTTGGAGGTAAGCTTGAAATGCCGAAAGTTAAAATTTTGAAGTTTCGGTTTAAATAATGAGATTTTGATCTGAGGGTCAGAATAGAATTCCGAAAGTTGGAGTAGCTCCGTAGTGTTTAATATGATGTGTGTGCAAAATTTTAGATCATTCGGACAAGGTTTGATAGACTTTTTGACCGAAAGCGTCTTTTGAGAATTTTGGAGTTCTTAGGCTTAAATCCATGGTTAATTTGAGGTTTCAATTTTGTTTTAAGTATTTTAAGGATTGGTACAAGTTTGGGAAGTGGTTTGTGACTTTTTGATGCCTTTGATTTAGGTCCAGGGGGGCTCGGGATGATTTCAGATGGTTGATGGAAGGATTTTGGAGTTAAAGTTGCATTTTCAGCTATTGGTTCTATCAGAACCGTACCCGTGGTTTGGGTACCGCAGTTGCGACGCCGCAAAAGCGGCTCAGCTGTCGCAAAAGCGGTTTGAGGCAAAATGGGAGTTGACCGCAGATGCGGTCAGGTAACCGTAGAAGCGACACCGCATCTCCGGTAATTTAGTCGCAGGTGAGAAAAGTACTCATTTAATGAAATGTCGCATATATTATCGGGTTTCGCAGAAGCGAGACCGCAGAAGCGCTCCCAGGATCACAGATGCGGAAATAGCTGGGCAGAAATATGAAATTTTAAGGGTTTAGTTTCAAAAGTTGGAAATTTGATTTGGAGCTCGAGAGAGGGCGATTTTGAGAGTAAATTGAAGAGGTGTCATTGGGTAACGATTCTTTAATTCTTTCTAGTTATATTCTATCTATCAATAGTTAGTTTCATCATTTAATTTCGGATTGGAAATGAAAATTGGGGAAAAGTTGGAAGAAAGTTCTTAGACTTAAAATTTGACTTTAAATTGGGAATTTGACTTTAGGTTTGGATAATTTTGGTATGCGTGAACTCCTGAGAGTATGAGGATTCTGAAAATATAAATTTTACCCGATTTCAAGACGTGGCCCAAGGGGCGTTTTGGTTATTTTACCTAATTTTTGTATTAGTTTAGAATTTAATTGTAGAATCAGTTACTTGAATTATTATTATATTATGCAATTGAATTGAATAGATTTGGGCCATTTGGAGTCGAGTACTCGTGGTAAGAGCGTGGTTTCGGGTTGATTTGAGCCGTTTTGAGGTAAGTGGCTTGCCTAACCTTGTGTGGGGGACCTTCTCTTTAGGATATATTTTATTTAATAATTGAAATGCGTTGTACGTGATGTGACGATTGCGTACTTGAACTAATTGTTTAAAATCCATTTTTCTTTAAGTATTTCAATCGAGTTCATTTTTCATGTTTCATCCTACTTGCAAATTTAGCATGTTGTTAGTTTGGAAAAGCATGTATAGTTGACTTAATTGACTATTTTCTTAAACTGCCTTAAATTACATTACGGGAAGCATGTTAGGCTAGAGTTACCTATTTTACTCAGTACGAAATTTAGCTTAATTGAGTATTCTTGTGTTGTTGCTGTGTGTTTTACTTTGGGACATGAGACGGCACCTCGAGAGATTCCCTGTACATATTTATGATTTGAACTGAGGTGCGTGATACCAAGATATCCCTGGCACGCATATTCAGGATACCAAAGGATTCTCGAGATACCAAGAGATCCCTAGCATATATTGAGAATACCAAGAGATCCCTTGTATACATAGAGGATACCAAGAGATCATCGGGATACAAGAGATCCCCCCCCCCCACACACACACATATATATATATATATATATATATATATATATATATATATGTATATATATATATATGTATATATATATATATATATATATATATATACAAATATATATATATATATATATATATATATATATATATATAGACACATATATATATATATATATATATATATATATATATAGATATACATATATATATATATACATATATATATATATATATATATATATATATACATATATATATATATATATATATATATATACATTTTTCATGTTTCATCCTACTTGCAAATTAGCATGTTGTTAGTTTGGAAAAGCATGTATAGTTGACTTAATTGACTATTTTCTTAAACTGCCTTAAATTACATTACGGGAAGCATGTTAGGCTAGAGTTACCTATTTTACTCAGTACGAAATTTAGCTTAATTGAGTATTCTTGTGTTGTTGCTGTGTGTTTTACTTTGGGACATGAGACGGCACCTCGAGAGATTCCCTGTACATATTTATGATTTGAACTGAGGTGCGTGATACCAAGATATCCCTGGCACGCATATTCAGGATACCAAAGGATTCTCGAGATACCAAGAGATCCCTAGCATATATTGAGAATACCAAGAGATCCCTTGTATACATAGAGGATACCAAGAGATCATCGGGATACAAGAGATCCCCCCCCCCCATATATATATATATATATATATATATATATATATATATATATATATATATATATATATATATATATATACATATACATATATATATATATATATGAGTGGTACTTCCTTGTGTTTGTCTTTATCTCTGTTTCAGTTGTTGTACTCCTTATTATCCTGCATATATTCTTACTGTAGATTCTCAATTGTACTGCTTATCTTATCCCGTCATGTTTATATTTATTTAATCTCAGTAGGGCCCTGACCTTCCTCGTCACTATCCGACCGAGGTTAGGCTTGACACTTACATATTACTGCTGTGGTGTACTCATGCCCTTTCTGTGCATATATTTCATATGTAGATCAAGGTACCTCTACTCAGACTTTCCATTCTTGAGGCGAGGTGATCTTTCAGAGACTTCGAGGTACATTTGCTACGTCTGTAGACCGAGGAGTCTCTCTCTTTATTCTATCTTGTAGTGATAGCCCTTCTATATTTACTATTGATGTAGACATTTCGGAGTTAGAGCATTTTAGTATATTTCGTAGCTTGCGATTCATGGGTTTCCGGGTTTTGGGAGTACGTATTGGTTTTGAGAAGTTAAATGTTGTGTATGCCGAGCAGCCCCTTTAAAACACTATTTCATTTCTCTATTTCTGTTTTAAATTTTTTTTCTTTCTTCCGCAAGCTTGGGTTACTTTTTTGCATTTTAGGCTTACTTAGTCATAGAGACTAGGTGCCATCATGATGGTTCATAGAGGGAGAACCGGGTCGTGACACTTCTCCATTGGCTAACCTAGGAGTTTGTTCGTGACACCTACTATTTCCTTTAGCCTTGCTTCTCCCTTTCCTACCATTGTTGGCCTTTATAAAGCTGAAGAGTGGTCATTGTTTCTTTCAAGATTCTAGATGAGAACTACGATTTCATCTATAGAAATCCCCACAGGTGACATTAAATTGTTTGACTCAAAAGATATCGAAATGTTTTTTAACAAATCAATCAAAAATGAAGCGGTATATTTTAGCCAAGTATAATAATCTGTAGATTGAAATATGACTAAGGAGAAGTCAGATAATGAGAATTCTTTTTCAATTTGACTCAGCCAAAGTAATTTTAAGAAAACTTCTCGCTCATAAGTAGAATTATGAAAAAATCGTGAATCCCCCCTTACAAACTTATTGTTTGCTATATATATAGGGATCGAGTTCCCTCTAAGCTGTAGAAGATAGATAAGGAATAGTCGAAGAATATTCTTAGTATCCCCTAACGGGCCTATATTATTACAACAGTCGTAAAATCTCTTGTTTGTCATAAGGTTGTCCTCTGCAAGGCTTCAGGTTAGTGGGAACTCGTCATTTTGTCGTACTCGTCGAGGGTCGTAGTTGTTCAAATTTGGACCCATACATTATTATGTTCTAATTTGTTTATGACTTTCATAATTGTCATGAAGTTTTGGCCTATATATCAAAGCTTTTCAATACTAATTATTTTACATAATGAATAATTACATAAAGAATATTTTACATTTGAGTGGTATTTATTAAAGAAAAATTTAGGCATAGTTTTCAATTCTATTTATAACATAATTATAAATGTTGGATACACGCATATTCAATAACGGAAAAATAAACTCAACTCTATAGTTTTATAGATTTAAAGCCTACTCTAGGCATTTTATGACAAGAATAAAAAATATTATATAAAATTACCCTTTGCACCTGCTTCTATTCGTTATCTATAAAACAACAACAATAACAACTACCCAATAAAGTCCCACATAGTGGGATCTGGGGAGGGTAATGTGTACGCAGATCTTACCCCTGTCCCGATAGGGGCAGAGAGGCTATTTCTGATAGACCTTCGGCTAAAAAAGATGAAAAATAAAGTAAGAACAACAAGATGAGAGAAATCATTAGTAACTCCAGTGAAAATCGTAATAATAACAGAAACATAGAAACCGAAAGATGAATGACATGCAATAACAATAACCATAATCTAAGGCCTAGGGCTAAGACAAACAATAAGAATAGTGTGGGTCCAACATAAACTGCAAGTCATCTAATACCAATCCTAATCCAACCCCGCCTAACCCCCAAAATGAAGTAAGTAAAGCTTCACTACCCCTATCCTACAATCCTAATGCTTGACCTCCAGGCCTTCCTATCAAGGGCCATATCCTCGGAAATGTGCAGTCGTGCCATGTTTTACATGATCACCTCTCCCCAATACTTCTTAGGTCTCCCTCTACCTCTTCTCAAACCCACCATGGCTAACCGTTCATACCTCCTCACCGGTGCATCAAAGCTTCTCCTCTGCATGTGCCCGAACAATTTGAGCCTCGCTTCCCGCATCTTGTCATCCCCATGGGCTATTCCCACCTACTTTCGAATATCTTCATTCCTAATCTTGTCTATTCTAGTGTGCCTGCACACCCACCTCAACATCCGCATCTCTGCTACTTTTATCCTCTGGATATGGGAGTTCTTAACTGGCCAACACTCTACCCCATGCAATATAGCCGGTCTAACTACAACTCTGAAAAAATTACCTTTGAGTATCGGTGGCAATTTCTTGTCACGCAAAACTCCAGATGCAAGCCTCCATTTCATCCAGCCCACCCCTACGTGGTGAGTGACGTCCTTGTTGGTTTCTTCGTCCCCCTGAATCATCGACCCAAGGTACTTGAAGCTATCTCTCTTGGGGACGACTTGTGGCCCAAGCCTCACGTCCCCCCCTATATCCCTCGACTCAGCGCTAAGCTTGCATTCCAGGTACTCTGTCTTAGGCCAGCTCAATTTGAAAACCTTAGACTCGAGAGTCTGTCTCCAAACCTCCAATCGCTCGTTAACGTTGGCCGTCGTCTCGTCAATTAGAAATATGTCGTCAGCAAATAACATACACCATGGAACCTCCCATTGAATATGGTGTGTCAAAGCATCCATCACCAAGGAAAATAAGAACGGGCTAAGCGATGAGCCTTGGTGTAATCCCATAACAACCGGGAAATGCTCTGAGTCGCCTCCCACCATCCTAATATTAGTCTTAGCTCTATCATACATGTCCTGATCGTTTGTATGTAGGCTACTGGCGCGCCTTTCACCTCAAGACATCTCTATAGCACCTCCCTAGGAACCTTATCATACGCTTTCTCCAAGTCAATAAACACCATGTGCAGATCTTTCTTGTTATCCCTGTACTGTTTCACCAACCTCATAATAAGGTGAATAGCTTCTGTAGTAGAGCGGCCCGGCATGAACCCAAATTGATTGTTGGATATAGACGTCGTACCATCCTCATCTTTGATGCACCTTACTTGGTCCATATCCTGGGCCTTCCTCTCCCTCGCTTTAGCCAACTGAAACAACTTCCTTTCCCTGCCTTTCTCTCCTAATTCCTCGTATAGATGGCTAAAGGCTGCATTCTTAGCCTCCGTGACCGCTAGCTTTTCCTCCTTCCTAGCCACTCTGTACCTATCTCTAGTCTCACTCCTATCCTCCTTGCTTGTACTCCCTATTAACTTTGCGTACGCCACCTTCTTCGCCTCCACTTTACCTTGGACTGGTTCATTCTACCACCAGTCTCCTTGGTGCCTACCAGAAAAACCCTTCGATACACCTAGCACCTCTCTCACCGCCTCCCTCACATAGTTTGCCGTCACCGACCACATAGTGCTCGTGTCTCCACTACTCCTCGAAGCTCCCATAGCGGATAAACTCCCTTCCAACTCTTGGGATTTATCCTTGATTAAAGCTTCCCATCTGATCCTCAGTCGGCAATGAGCATACCACTTCTTCCTCTTCATCATGATGCCGATGTCCATCACTAGGAGACTATGCTGAGTCGCTAGGGTCTCTCCCAGGATAACCTTGCAATCCTCGCACATCCTCTATCATACCTTCTAAGGAGAAGCTAATCGATCTGTGTCTTCACCGCCGAACTCCGAAAAGTAACAAGATACTCCTCCCTCTTCAGAAATGTCGAGTTCGCAATCACCGGCTCGAAAAGGAAAATTACGTAAAGGCCATATTTGTGCAATGTCAATTTTAATCTTCAAAATTTGCGAAACGATGACACGTGTTTATATGCAATGGGGTGGCGGCCTTTTTTGGCACCAAATAACTAAATTATTCTTATTTTTAATAAAAGAGGGCGAAATACAATAGAGAAGTACACAAATATCAGATTTTGGGTCTACTGTTTATGTTTTAAGAATTTTATTTTATTTTATAAATTTATCCACTTCGGAATACATTTTAGAATTCACATATAATCATTGCAGATTCCGGATATGAAGTTACAATTAGGGTTCAGAATCGGATCTGAAGTATTAATCATTTCAAAGTGCAAATTTAGAATCAGATATAAAGTTCTCATCACTACAAAGTGCAACTTCAGAATCGGATATCTCTAAAGTTTAGGTCTTCTTCTTCCTCTCGCATTTTGCACTTTAAACTAGTCATAAGTCTTCATAAACCACCCAAACAACCACCACAATAGAAATTCTTTAATCTCTAGGAACATTGCTAGTCTCCCCTACTAAAACTCCATGAAACAACCATGAGAGCCACCCAAAATGTCCACTAAAGGACCACCCTTTTTATCTTCATAACCAGCTAAAACAGCCACCATAACACCACCAATGCTTTCTGCCATGTAAAAATGTGACTCAGTCGTGCAAAGAAAAGAACATGCAACAACAACAAATCTGAATCTTAATGTTCTCTTACAAATGAATACCAATTAAACATTTTAAAAAAAATAGATATCTGTTAAATTGGGGAGACTAAATGGATACATCATCAAAAACACCTGATGGCCTCTTCACTATGCGGTCAGCTAGCTGTAGTTAGGGTTATCAAATTTGGCCCAAGCCCAAATGACCCGCCCAAGGTTGGGTTAGTTATTAACCCACTCATTTATTAAACTTAGCCCATTTTGACCCAACCAATCTTAACCCATTTAAAATTGGGTTAATTTTTAGCTCAAATTGATCCATGAGTAAGTTTGTCAAAATATCTTAGAAATAATTTTTTTTATTTTATATTTTAAATATGACCATAACAAAAGCGAAAAAGCCTTATTTAGTAATTATACAATTTATAAAAAATAATACATATTATTTAAAGTTTAATATGAGTTGGGCGGGTTGGGTTATGACCCGAATTTTAACCCATCTTAGCCCAAGTAACTTTTGAGCAGGTCATTTAACCTGCTTAGTTATTGACTCAACCCATTTGACCCGCTAAAAATTAACTTAACCCGCCCATTTGACACTCCTAGCTGTAGTGATATGTATATGGACCTTTCTCTTCCAATGTCTAACCTTTTATAGATAGATAAGAGCATCAAGTTTATGCTCGCCCCTAAATTACACAATACTTAAGCAAAAGCATAGCTGTCTATGGTGCATGAAATTGCGAAACTCCCTGGGTCGGATAGCTTCTCGGCTATGGGTCTTGTCACGATAGCACTATAGGGTTGAGTCAGTGTAATAATTGCCAAGTCTTGAAAGTCGAACGTGTGAGACATTAAGTCCTTCATCATTTTTGCATAACCAGACATCTCCCTCAATGCATCAATCAATGGGATGTTCAACTTGATTCTATGATTACATAACTCTAGGACTATTGTTGTTATTGTATTGCTGTTGATCTGGTGCCCCAATTCTTACCACATTTCATCTGGTCTCCATAATCTCCCACATAGTTCTGATTGTCACTCTCACCTCTCCACGAGCACATATATGGCTAATCCTCCATTTGTCGTGTCAACTATGTGCACCTACTTTTTGACCGACTCATCAATTTTTTTTGGTGAGGATACTGAATTGCATTATCATAATAGCAATATTCGCAGCCATGGAGTGAACTACCGGAGTGATTGTAGAGTCCCTCGTTATTAATCTTGAGTTTTGAGCCATTTTATCAAGCAGAACCTTACATTCTCTGAATAATTTGCTCAAAACGCACCACCTACTAAAGCATCAATGTTGGCTTTTAAGTTGTCTACCAACCCCTTGTAAAATCTCAGTCCTAACATCTGATCCGGAATTCTATGGTATAGAAACTTAACCAACATCCCTTTGAATATCTCCCACATATCTTGCAATGTGTCAGCTTGTTTTTGCTTCAAGCTCAATATCTCATCAACTTACTCGACAGTCTTATTTGGTGGGCAGAACTTGTTCAAAAATTTCTTGAAAAATTTCTCCCACGTATTGATTGAGTTAATGGGAAGCGAATTAAGGCAGGTTTGAGTTTATCCAATCAGTAAAAATGGAAACAATAATAGTCTGATTGCATTCAGTGTCACATTTGGCTGCCTTTTAGTAAGACAAATTATCAAAAAAATTTCAAGTGCTTTGTGGTTCTTCAACACTCTTCTTGTATTCGAGGGACCGCAATTGTGGTTGCCAAATCTTTTGCAGTGGGGTATACCTAATTATACAAGGCGGCTTCTTGGCATAAGAGGTGCCACGCCCTGATTGTTTGGGTTATTCCCATTGTTTCGATTGTTTTACTGTCCAAAATGTCACCCATGTCTAATTCAATTTGTTCTCTTGGGTGTTGTTGTCATTTGTCCTCCCTGTTTGCATGATTTAATGCCTTGAACACTTTCTTAGGATCCAATAATGCTTCAAACAATGTACCAGTTCTTGAGGAGTTTCTAGGGATGCACATGTACACAAAAGACTACAAACATTTGAGTTTTAATATAATGAATTTCGAGTCGATAAAGCCGACTAAACTATGAATTCTAAATTTTTTAATCCATAATTAATAACACCGTTAATTTTCCAGTAACGACCAAAATTTGATCATGCCCAACTATGCCTCCTGAGAGATCTAGAGATCATTGCATATAGTTCGATTTACAAGTCCGAAGTCGAATTCCACATGAAATCAACCTACTAATTATAACGATTAGTTTAGAAGAATTCAAGTAATCAACTTACAGAAATATAGAATAATGAGTTGATTGTTTACTAACAGAAAGCAAGGTAATTAAAAACTTGTAATTTTGTTACTAATAAAGCAATTGTTATAGACAAGATTGGGAAGGTCTAGCATTACGGTTTTCCCCCTCATCGGAACCCTCGTCGCCACGTCTCCTACAAATTCTCCTAGATATTCTTCGTGAGGACTTTATGTGTCGTAATTCTCTTCCGATCAAATCTAACAATTTACTAGACGTATTCTTCCGAGCTACACACTAGCACTAGTTTATCACTCACTAAGATTGTACCAAGGTTTCATTATTCCTAGTTCCACCTTTAAACCCTCAATATTGATTCCTCATATAGGCTAGGAGTGATATTAGTCAACAACTACCTAAATGTGTACCCTTTTCTAAGAAACACACACTAAATAGGCATAACCAATTGAGGACCATTCAATCAACCACAATAATAACATAGTTGAATAAATAGAGAAACTCCAATGGAAAACTTATATTAAACGGAATAAAAATTCATCCTCCAAAAGGTTCCATCAAACCCTAGATGGGAATTTAGCTACTCATAATTGTTTTTACATAACAATGGACAATTAGGAAGAAAGAGGAAAAGATATGAAATTGAATCATTTTCCTCGCTCCAAGCCTGTTCTTGCCTCTCCAAAGTCTCCAAAAAGTGGATAACATGGTTTAGGGTTTAGTTGGGGCGAATTTGGATTCTCCTAAGTCCAATTGGAAAAGCTAATTCTTTTCTGCTCCGGTCATAGTCTGGTGAAGTGAACCTCGCTTCGTTATCCGGGACTTTTCTCTTCATCTCTTTTTTTCACTAATTTTTCTCCCATTTGATCCTTTTTCGCACAAGTTTGTTACTACATATAAGAAAAATATAATAAGCATTTTTTGACTTTAAAAATAGTATGAACTCCTGCAACTCATGCCCGAAATAACACACAAACACACTTAAAACATGCATTTTTTATCCTTTATCACAGCCGATTCTATTTGTTATCTAAAAAGAACATGAAAATTATGAAAAGGCCACATTATTTGGTGCAATGCCAATTTTAATCTCCAAAATATGCAAAACAACAAGTGTTTATATGCAATGGGGGTAGCAGCATGTTTTGGCACCAAATAAACCAAATCATGCTTATTTTGTACAAAAGAGGGTGAAATACAATGGAGAAGTGCACAAATACCCGATTTTGGAGCTACTATTTAAGTTGTTTGAATTCGTTTTTTGTAAATGTACCCACTTTGAAATACACTTCAAAATTTACATGTGATCACTTCAGAATTCACATATAAAGTTACACAATTAGGGTTCAGAATCGGATCAGATCATTTCATCTGAAGTTCTTATCACTTCAAAGTTTTAATTTAGAATAAGATTTGAAGTTCTTATCACTTCAAAGTGCAACTTCAAAATCGGAGATATCTAAAGTTTATATCTTCTTCTCTGCCTCACGTTTTGTACTTCAAACTAGCCATAAACCTCCACAAACCACCCAAAATAGCTATCACAAGAGAAATTCTTAAACTTCTATTAGCACCACTATTCTCCTCCCTTAAAACTCCATGAAACAACCATGACAACCACCTAAAACATCCACTAAAGGACAATCCATTTAACTCCAAAAATAGATAAAATAGCGTATACGACCATCACCACTTCCGCCATGTAAAATTGTGACTCAATTGTGCAAAGAAAAAGAGCAAACATCAACAACAAATCTAAACCCTAAAGTTCTCTTAGAATTGAATATCAATTTATTAATTTTTTTAAAAATGGATACTAGTTAAATAGGGGAGACCAAATATGCCTCGTAAAACTTTTATGGAATACAAGATTCACCAATTATGTTTCGTCAGGAAAATTACGACATGATTGCTCAATTTTAATTTTTTTTCATTCAAAATAAAAAAAATTATGAAACACATTGAAGTGGGGATTTGATTCGATGTAGATTTTACCTAATTATACTTTTGTACTTTTGTGAGCCGATGGTCTCCTGGAACAACCTCTTTACCCTCGGAGTAGGGGAAAGTATTTAACCAAAAAATAAAAAATTTGGTCAAAGTTTAATTTTAGAAGAACTCGGGTTACTGATAATCAAATATAGAATAAAGTTGGAAGAATTGAATTGAAAGATAGTTGAGTAAGCAAAAGAAAACAAAGTAACTAAGTGTATAACAATAATAATTTGTGTCCCTTTACAAATTTTATTTCTCTCCTTTTATAGCTATTTTTAAGTACTACGTTTCCTTCCTCTCATAATAGAGCCATAATAAGCATTTAATGGCATTAATGCAACATTATAATTGGTAATCGTAACTATTTCGTGAAGATTCCGTAACAGTTTTCCATCATCGATACTCATTGATTACGGATAATACGTATATATACTTTTTACTATCTAGGTTCATTTCTCCTATGTCTCTTCAAATTACCAAGAGATCCGAGTAATCGTTCCTTCCTGTTTTCTTGAATCTGTGCCCGTACCGATTAAGGCACGTGTGCTATTTAATACTCTTTGCTAGGTGTCATTCTTTCATTGATCCATGTGTCTTGATATGTTAGCACATAATTAATTCAAATTGTTAACTTGATTTTCCAATTGCGGATAGTCCCCCCCACTTGCCATTTATTCATCAATTGAATATTTTAGAAGTGGATCTCATTAAAGCGGGAATGTTTGCCACCATTCTACATATCATTATACCTTCTCCAGAACTAATGCTTCGTATGTTACTTCTATTTAAAGCTTGTGACACGTGGTGACATTTTATTGGTTATACAACCTTTCAGTGCCTTTTAAGGCTTATATCAATCACAAAGTAATAGTTTTCGTCATGGCGTTCCCATTATTACCTTTTTGTTTGACGGTTGCTTCTGAGTGTAAATAGAACCTTTGTCTTTTCTTCTCATAAAAGCTTTCCATCTTTGAATATTCAATCTTCTTTTTTTCCTCGTACAACTATATCTTCTTCGAGACCTAATCCCAAAAAGTTCTTATTGTTGATGAACTTCCTATTGCTCCAACTTGGAAGAGGAGACGAGGTAGGTTACATAGTTTAGGATCAACATCCATTCAAGGTGCTTCTTTGTCTCTACCTAGTTCTACTCTTTCTTCTTCTTCTAGAACTAGGGGTTCTCTTCCACATAGATCTTCTGCTAGAAGTAGGGACTCTAATTAACCAGTCCATGAACCCATAGTAGATGAAATTTACCCCCTGAACTTTCTTTTTATAGCGATAGAGAATCGATTAGGAATCAGGTTTCTTCTATGTCCTCTCTTGATCGTGCTGATGTTTACCCTTCTCATATTACTGAAGGTTTGATCTCTTTTATGCGTAGAGATTTCCATTGGAAATTTGACTTCCCAATTATAATTCCTAATGCAAATCAAAGGATCACGTCCTTCAAGACTGGTTTTCTTTCGTGTATACGTATCCCTTTACACTGAATTTTAGACCCCCCATTGATCCTGTTATTATCGAGTTCTATCATTTTTTCAATGTTTGTTTAGGACAAATTGACCCTATTGTGTGGAGGGATTTTGCATGTTTGAGGTACTTGGCTAATTTGTCTCAACTGCCTTTCACCTTTTTTCATCTGATCCATATCTACTCCCCTAAGTTGTTCTGACATGGGATCTTTACTTTGGTGTTGTGGAGTATGGCAAATTTGTTGATGCTCTTATGGTAGGGTTAGTAGGTGAAGAAAATATACCATTCCCTGAAAAGTGGAATGTTTCACGTAAGTTTTCTTTCAACTTTTCTTTTCCACACCTTAGCTTCTTTTAGAAAGGGTTTGTTTTTCTCGTGACTGTTTCACTTTTCTTTTTTCTGCAACCATGGGGGCTGTTAAAGAGATTCCCAATTTTGTGGCTGGGTAGAGAAATTGTTGACCATTGCTCCGATGGAAGTTATATCTTGGAAATACCTTTCAAATATGTTTGGTTGGAAGGTTAAGACTCATGGTAAAACCTTTATTCTTTTCCTTCTATTTTTATTCACTCTTTCTTCAGAATGTATTTGACCCTTCTTTTTATCAAGTTTTCCTATTTGTGGTGTAAGTGCCGAGTCAATTGCAACTTCTAGCCTTTCTTTGGTAAGAGCTCAGGAGATAATCTTATGTCCTTCATCGAAAAGGAAAGATGAAACACCCAGGATTCTAAGGAGGAAGAGGAACGAGATTGAAGTTCTTTGGTTAGAAGGTTACGGGCTAGAAGACGGGCCATTTCGGATGATAAAGTTACTCCTCCTCATTATGTACCTGTGACCGAGCCTATTGAATCCACTTTAGTGAGTTCTGACAAAGAAACTCATATGACAGCTCGTGACTCTGATGAACAACTTTTTTCACGTGGGTTTGATAATGAAGGTTTTGACCTAGTGTCTAAGGAAGCACCTCTTGCCTCTTTCCTCGTATCCGTTTCAGTAGAAAACTCTTTGCATGTTCTTACTATTGTGGTTTTTGTTCCGCCTCAAGCTATTATGACTTCCTCTATAGTCTCTACTACTACTATTTCTCGAAGTGAAGTTGGTTCTTAATCTGGAAGTAGAGTGATGAAGAAAATTACCATTAAAGTTCCTGCCGATGGTAGTCTTCTGAAGAAGTCAGGTCGAACTGATGTATGGTTGAAACCCTTGATTGGTCCAATTGAAATATTCAAGCTAGAAAGTTATAGTTCTTTGACTTGGATGAATGATATCGTGCAATCATCACTAAAGGTATTAATGTCTTTTCATGCTCTATTCCATTCTCCTTTTGTTGAGATTCTTGCTCTCTTTTTTTTGTTGATCAATCTTATCGGTACGGAGATGATGAAAAAGGTTTTCCATACAGAGTAATTGATGCATAGTTATCAAATTGAGGCACACAATTGGAAATAATAGTATGAAAGTCTTCAGCTTGAGATGGAAGTTTTAAAAGAAAACAAATATACCTTAGAGTAGCAGCTGAGAGTCATGGCATCAGAATTAGCAGTTGAAAAAGATTCTTCCAACCAGGCGGGCAAGGAAAAGAACCTCTTCGAGTCTTCTTTTGCTGAACAACTCTCCAAAGCTACAAAAGAGATTCAGAGACCTTAAGGCTTTTCTAAATGCGAAAGAGGTTTATGCTGGTGAGCTTGTTCAAACACTCACGCAGACCCAACAAGATCTCCGAGTGTCTTCTAACAAGGTTAAGTTTTTGGAGAGTTCACTTGCCCTTTTACAGTCTTCTTACGATGCTATTCTAGCTGAGAGGGAGGAGCTCAAGAGTGAAATTGACCATTGGGAAAGAGGCTACGAGGATCTTGATGACAAGGCTGTTTTTGAAGTAAGTTGGGATATTTTGAACACGCGCCATGATACTCTTATGGAGGTAAGCCAGGAAGGTTTTAACTTGGATGCTGAGTTAGCCAAGATTAAGGAAACATAAGAAAAAACTCAGCAAAGCCAAAGCGTTTCTTCACATATGGATGACACTCCTAAAAATGTTGAAGTTGATCTGGTGTGGTAGATGTCCCAGCTCCTTTAGACCAAATCGAGCCTTCTGTTTCTCATGATGCCTTGATCTCTTCTTCTAAACCTGCTCCGCAGTGAAAGTTTATTTGTGAAGTTTGACTCATTTTTTTTATTTTTGGTGGAACGTGTGGTGGTATTACCCTAGGTCCCATTTGGGTGGGTGGGGGGGGGTTATATTCTTGGTAACAGCATGTCCCCAGGCCTTTTCGTGTCTTTTAAGATGACAATAGGTTTAAGACTAAGTTCATGCTTAGTTTTAACTTAATATTATAATGTTTTCATTTTAACTTAATTCTTTCGAATTTGTGTTATACTCTTTTATTGATTTGCCTTGCTTTTTTATAGGTCCAAGGTCTTGCTATTTTAATACTTTGGGTTTTTGTCTTACCCTTTTGGCTTTTTGCATTTTTAGAAATGCTTAATTAACTTCATGGATATTTGAATCAAGCATGAATTATAAAAGAGCGCCCTTTTATATACGACACGTAATGAAGAAGATGTCTCAACTTCATATTGATGTAAACATATGAAAGGAGAAATATGAACACACATATTTCTTGATATAACTTTGATGAAATTTTCATTTGAACTTTGTCAAGTTTAAATAACATCTTACTTCTATAACTCTTCCATAACTATTTTCTTTACAACAAAATTTGTAAAAGGAATCCAAGGGTTTCTTTATGACCCATGGCTAAATAATTTCATTAACCTTAACATATGTATGAGTTTAAAAATTGTATCCACGGGTGTATTCATCAATTTTTTTTTGGATCAGGCTTAGCTTGCATTTTGTGGCTCGTGACTTGGCTCTAACCTTAGTATTTGAGTAGACTTTAGGCTTGACTTGAAATTTACTTATTTCTGCCTTCTTTGCCTTCCTTATGCATATACCTTATGAATATTATATAATCCCTCAAGTGTTTGAGATTTTAAGTATGAAATCTCGAGCACTTGATTATTCCTTCCATGCAGTCCTTTTCTTGAAAGGACAAACATACGAGACTTGAAGGTACAATAATAGATGAAGACTCCTTAATCCATTATATTTCTATCAGAATGGTTGTAACCCTAGACCGGGGATTATGTTCCTTCCGTGTGTCTCTCAGTCGTTTTCATCATTTAGTGTGAGTTAGTTTTTTGCCTATCATCTAAAATTGTTAGTAAAATTTTAATAATTTATAATAAAAATTATGAACGGGGATACCTGACCGTTGGTATTTCCTTCCCTTAGAAGTAGTATCTCTTCAGATGAACATCGTTCCAATTTGAAGGTAGAATCTTTCCATTCAATGTTGCAAGCTCGTATGCACCATTTCATGCGATACCATGAATCTTGTAAGGCCTTTCCCAATTTGGAATTAATTTTCCTGCGTTGGCTACCTTCGTGGATTGGAAAACTTTCTTGAGTACATAGTCCTCAATCTTGAAGTATTTGAGATGAGCTTTCCGATTGTAATACCGCTCTATAACTTGTTTTTGCGCCGCCATCCTTATTAATGCAATTTCTCTCCTTTCTTCAAGTAAATCTAGGTTTATTCGCATCTCTTCTTAGTTTGATTCTTTAGTAGATTGAGTATTATTTCGTACTTGGTTCCCCTGTCTCGATTGGAATTAAGGCATCAACCACGTATACAACTGAAAATGGTGTTTCTTCCGTACTTGTTTTGTTGTTGTTCGGTAAGCCCACAAGACTCCAGGTAGTACCATCGACCATTTGCCTTTAGATTCTTCCAGTCTTTTCTCTAAGTTGTTGATAATGACTTTATTCGTTGATTCAGCTTGTCCATTACCCACCAGATGCTAAGGTGTTGAGGTAATCCATTTAATTCGCCAACTTTAAAAAATTTTGTGATGAATGTACCTATAAATTGCAGGCTGTTATCACATATGATTTTCTTTGGCACCCCGAATCGACATATGATGTTTCGCCAGATGAAGTCTCTGGCCTCTTTTTCTCGCACTTGTTTGAAAGCTCCCGCTTCTACCCACTTAGTAAATAGTCAGCGAGCACTAATAAAAACCTTACCTTGCCTTTGGCTTG
Organism: Nicotiana benthamiana; assembly: GCA_034376525.1. Taxonomy (NCBI): domain Eukaryota; kingdom Viridiplantae; phylum Streptophyta; class Magnoliopsida; order Solanales; family Solanaceae; genus Nicotiana; species Nicotiana benthamiana. Next base: position 92,018,676 of record CM067336.1, read on the forward strand.
TAGTAGAGAACCCATAATATCCATCCCCCACTTCATAAAAGGCCATGGTGCAATGAACGAATGTAATATTTCAGCTGGTCGATGTATATTGTAATCATATCTTTGGCACATGTCACATTTCGCCACAAAATTTTCCGCGTCTTCTTCCATTTTTGGCTAATAATAGCCAGCTCTAATTATGGTTTTTACAAAAGATCTTCCTCCAACATGATTTTCACAATGTCCCTCGTGTATTTCACTCATCACGTATTCCATTTGAGAATGCCCGAGACATATTGCTAGAGGTCCACCGAACAATTTTCAATATATATTGCCTGGATTTAAACAGTAACGAGCAACATTTTGGCGAAGTGCTTGAGCCTTTTTCTTATTGTCACGACCCAGATTTCCCATCGTTGAGAGTCGTGATGCCGCCTACTGTCGGAGCTAGGCAAGCCAAATAATACAACATTTCTACTGTTTTCATTTAAACAATTATAATAAACAGAAATAATAATCTACTCGGAAGACTTATAATACTTACTTAACTGCAAACGAAAATGCGGAAATTTCAAAATGCACCTCTACCGAGTATCTGGTGTCACTGCTCACGAACTGCTAAGAATTTACAAAACACTACCGTTTGAAAGAAATATAAAACTGTTTATCTCGAATACATGAGATAACATACTGAATAAAAAGATAGAGGAGACGCGGGGTCCCGCGAACGCCTGCAAGGCTACCTCAGTGTCTCGCTGAGTGAAATGCCAACACTCGCACTACTGGTGCTACTGGTGCTCGAAACCTGTATTTGCGTAAAAGAGCGAAGAGCGTAGAATCAGCACAACCGATCCCATGTGCTGGTAAGTGCCTGGCCTAACCCCGACGAAGTAGTGACGAGGCTAGACAGGACCTACCATAATTGGCATGTGCAAATATAACATACAAGTGCCAAAAAACAGTAACAACATAATGCAAAGTAAAACTTGGAGGGGACATGCTATCGGTGAATACTAGATGAAAAGGGAACATCAGAAACAAATAGCAGGTCTACTCCAAATTTCATGATAAATATATCTTTATAGTGGACGGCGCACCACACGATCCCATAATGTATAATATAAGTGGACGGCGCGCCACACGATCCCGTTTCATATATTTCGTGGTAGGGGTACCACTCGTACCCGTTTTACCGTGCACAATGTCACCGGCATCTAAGGCCAATAACAATAATCAATATAAGTTATTGTCGGCGCACCACTCGCTCCCTTTTCAATACATCACTGGAATCAAAGGCCAATAACAATAATCAATATAAGTTGTGGTAGGCGTACCACTCGCTCCCGTTTTACCGTGAACAATGTCATTGGCATCTAAGGCCAATAACATTAATCAATATGAGTTGTGGTCGGCGTACCACTCGATCCCAATCATAATATCTCGTGGTCGGCGTGCCACGCGATCCCAATCATAATATCTCCTAGTTGGCGTGCCACACGATCTCAATCATAATATCGCGTGGTCGGCGTGCCACACAATCCCAATCATAATATCTCGTGGTCGGCGTGCCACACGATCCCTTATCTTTCAATACAAAACGCAAAGTAACCCCAACAAGGGAGGAAAATATATCATAATAAACTATCCCGGTAAGGGAGATCCAAATATAACCAAACTCATTCGATTCCTACTTAACACGATAAAATCCATACTTAGTCTCAATGATTATTGGCACACAATTAAGGATTTCCAACCAATTCCTCATAAACAACAATTAAGAATTTGATAAGTTAACAATTTAAGACTCACGGTCATTCTCGACACCAGTGTATAGATACTCGTTACCATGTCTATACACCGTACTCGATCATTTAGCAAATAGCAATCAAAACACTCTTATCCTATTCCCTCAAGCCAAGGTTAGATCAACACTTACCACGGTCCGAAAATAGCAATCAAGCCTATAACACTGCCTTTCCTCCAGAATCCAACTTCGAAACAACAATATCTAGTCATAATTAGTTCAATATTATCAATAATGGCTTAAAAACACAATTTCCATAGCCTAGAAATGAATTTTCTATCATTCTTTCAAAAATACCAAAATCCGACCCCGGGCCCACATGGTCCAAACTTGAGGCTCGGACCAAAACACAATCATCCATAACCCCCACGAGTTCAAATATACAATTTGTTTTAAGATTCGACCCCAAATTGAGGTTGAATCACCCAAAATACCAAAAGCCCTAGTTATACCCAAATCCCCCATTTTCTACCTTGATTTTATGATTTAGGGCTAGGAATTTACTATTTAGATAAAGAAATAATGAAGAAATGAAGTTAAGAAAACTTACCCAAAGAGTTATGGAGGAAGGGAAGCTTGGAACTTGTCAATGGAGGGCGAAGAAGAAGGGTCCGTGTGAGAAAAGTGTGAAAATCCCGTGTTCAAAGTTCTGTTTTTATTAAATTCACTAAAGGAAATTTACACTACGCGATCGTGATCTCTTGGACGCGTTCGCGATGAAGGAGTTCTGGGTGCATCGCATTCGCGATTCGTAGTGTGCGAACGCGTAGAAGAAAGTTGGGGTCCTGGGAAAAATGGCCTACGGGATTGCGTGTTAGGGCTCGCGAATGCATTGTAGGAGAATCCTGGGGTATGCGAAAGCGGGGGACTTGTACGCGAACGCGAAGAAGGGAGGCTGGTAACTATGAGAACGCGAAGTAGTGGATGCGAACACGATGAAGGGACATCAACCAACACCACGATCGCGTAAGGGCTATCGCGATTGTGAAGAGCAAAACTAGGCCTGTAACAGTTTGGAATTTCTAGTGTTGTTCAAAGTCTAAAATCACCCCGAACCACCCCTGAAATCTCTCGCGAGCGCTCGAGCTGCCAACCAAACACACATACTAACTCAATAACATCCTACGAACTTAGTCAAGTGATCAAATCGCCAAATAACATCAAATTCATGGAATTAAACTTCAAAATCATCATTTCCCTTTTCAAAGTTCATAAACCTTATATATTTAGGTCCGAAACACGTCAAACAACGTCCGATTTCGACCAAATTTCTCAAAAATCGCTTAACACTCATGTTAGACCTGTACCGGGCGTCGGAACCAAAATACGAGCCAGGGACCTATATTTTCTAACTCATTGTCATTTTAATTTTTCATATCATTTTCAAATAAACAATTTCTTTCAAAAACTCCGTACTTGGGCTTGGGAACTCGGCTTTCGATTTTGGGAATATGCTCGAGTCCCATATTTTTCTACGGATCCTCTAGGACCGTCACATCATGGGTCCGGGACCGTTTGCCCAAAATATTGACCGGAGTCAACTATATCAATATTAATATCAAATTTTTTTAAATTTTTCATAGAATTCAAATATTTTAACAAAGAAATTTTACGGCTTTGCACCCGGACTGTGCACGCAAATCAAGATAACTAAAAGTTAGGTTTTTAAGTCCTCGGAAGCACAAGAAAGGAAGAAATACGATAATGATCCTTTGGGTCGTCACACTTATCGTCAGGTAGTATCCCATACTGCAAAAAATTAACAATCTCATTTCTCCAATACCAAGTTAGATTTTTGTAAATTACCTTGTTTTTGTCTTTATCAGGTACTGTATGAAACAAATGACTCACAAAAGCATTTTCTTCATTTGTTACTTTTGCAGCAGATGCAAGATTAGCTAGAGCATCTGCCTCGGCATTTTCTTTCCTTGGTGTCTTCATTACTTTCCAAGTTTTAAATTGCATGACGAAATCTTGTGCCTTTTCCAGGTATTGTTGCATCCTCGCCTCTCTGGCTGTATAAGGCCCTTGCATTTTTTTTATCTACAAGATGTGAATCGCTTTTGATTACGGCCTACTTTATTCAGAGCTCTCGTGCCAATCCTAAACATGCAATGACAACCTCATATTCTGGCTCATTATTAATGATTGGATGATATTTTATTGCTTGCCGTATGGTTTCACCCGCAGGTGGTACCGGGACAATGCCTAGGCCTGCTCCTTTTATATTTGATGAACTGTCAGTAAATAAGGTCCAGATACCTGGATTAGATCCGTTAAAGTCATGCAGTTCTTTTTCTATCTCCAATTGTATCCCTGGCTAACATCTGCCACAAATCTGCTAAAACTTGGGACTTTATTGCAGTTCTAGGTTGATATGTAATATCATATTCGCTTAGTTCTATAGCCCACTTGGCTAATCTACCCGATAACGCTTGTTTACGAAATATATTACGTAAGGGATAGGCATTTACTACAGAGATACGATGTCAATGGAAGTAAGGTCTCAATTTTCTACATGCCATAATTAAGGCTAACGCAAGTTTCTCTAAATGAGGATATTGCGTACCACCATCTAGCAAAGATTTGCTAACATAATAAATCGTTGATTGTTTACCTTTGTCTTCTCGCACTAGTACAACACTTACCACTACTTCTGAAACTGCGAGGTAGATAAGCAATTTCTCCTCATCTTTTGGTTTGGCTAGCAATGGTGAACTTGACAAGTACGTCTTTAATTTTTTAAGCGCTTATTGACATTCTTCAAACCTTTCAAATTGGTTTTTCTTTTTTAAAGCTGAAAAGAATTTGAAGTACTTTTCTAATGACTTGGAAATAAACCTGCCCAAGGCTGTTATTCTTCATGTTAGCCTTTGTACTTCTTTTTTGCTCGTGAGTATATCCAGAATTTCATCAATAGCTTTAATTTGCACAGGATTTAATTCAATGCATATGAACCATTTCAGAATAGAAAGAGACCGCTGTAACTTGGGCCTTGTTATATAGTAGAAAAATAGTTTTACTTCTAAATCCAAAGGGAGATAGAACCTAATAAGAATGAGGAAAAGGCATGACCAGAAGAATTGTGTGAAATAAGTGAATTTATCCAGTTGAGGCATTCTTAATTGATTGAGATAAAACGATTTCCTCAATACAGCTTAACTCCGTCAAGCCTGTACCACGGTTAGGAACAAGATATCCCAAGAACTTACCTGATAAGATGCCAAATGCACATTTCTCAGGATTTAACTTCATGTTAAATTCACGAAGAATCTGAAATGAATCTGTCAAGTGTTGAATATGGTCCCCTGTTCGCTATGACTTGATTAACATATAATCTATATAAACTGTCATGGTTTTTCCTAGGTTTTCTTGGAACATTTTGGTCACTAGCCTTTGGTATGTGGCCCCAACCTTCTTTAAACCGAACGACATGACTTTGTAATAGTAAGTCCCCTTGTCTATGATGAAGAAAGTTTTTTCTTAATCTAGAGGATCTATTTTAATATGATATCTTTAGGGAAAACTTTATTTAAATCAGTATAATCTACACAAACTCGCCACTTACCATTCTTTTTAGGTTCTACAACAATATTAGCCAACCAATCTGGATATTTTACCTTGCGGATGGACCCGATTTTTAAAAGTTTTTGTACCTCATCTTGAATCACGAGGTTCTGAGCCTCGCTTCCTTTTCTTTTGTTTGATAGGTGGGTATGAGCGATCTTCATTTAATTTATGGGTAATTACCTTCGGTGGTATACCTGTCATATCTGATTAGGACCAAGCAAAACAATCTGCGTTAGCCTTTATAAATTCAATCAACTTACGTTTTATTTTTGGGTTGAGGTTGGTTCCAATGTACACTTTTCTGTCTGGTCAATGTGCAAATATCACCACAAATTCCAATTCCTTAATCTTTGTTTTGATATTTTCATTTTCTTCTGGTTCTTGAATAGTATCGGGCCTCGAGTCTATATTTGTTTGCCCATCTTTAGTTGAGGTTCTTGTTGTTGCGTCCCTAACTGAATTCTGTGATTGCTAACTTTTGTCATTTTTGCGTTTGAATCTACCACAGAATTAATGCTTCGTGAAGCTTGTTGGTCTCCACGGATTTTTCGTATTCCCAGCGTGATAGAAACTTGATAAATTGATGTAAGGTGAATGGAACAACGTCTATTTCGTGAATCCATGGTCTGCCGAGAATCATATTTTTAGCCATATCCATTTTCACTACCTGAATTTTCATATCCTTGACTACTCGTTCTACCAATATGATGAGTATTATCTCCCCTTTTGTTACAATACCGGAGTTATCAAAACCAGACAAGGTGTGTGCCTTAGGTATCAGCTTATCGTCGTCTTGCATCTCATTTACCACTCTTAACAGAATGATATTCACGGAACTACCTACATCAATCAAAATACATTTTACATTAGTGTCATGTACAAGTAAAGATATTATCGGTGCATCATTGTGCGGGGTTAGCACGCCATATGCATCATCAAATGTAATACTATCTTCTTCCAAAACCTGTCGAACTCGCTTCCCATGTGTAACTGTAATTTTTGACACTTTCTTTGCTACAGTATATGTTACAACATTGATCTCTTCTCCTCCACTAATGACATTAAACGTCCTTTTGGTGAAGGTGTGTCACGACTCGTATTTCCCACCCTTGGGAGTTCTAATGGCGCATACTAATGGGAGTTAGGCAAGCCAACCTTAACTAGTTGCTACACTTTCATATTGCTTCTTTTCAACCAATACGAGGCGATAATATGATAACATCGAAAAATTTAATAAATAAGCGGAAGTCAACAGTTATATATCTTAAGGCTACATCTATAACAACTTTTAAAACCTCAAATACCCAAAACCTTATATTACAGTATCAGACTGTCTAAGGTTTACTACATAGAAGGTCTAAAGAAATACAATACATTGTTTCTGAACAAAAGAAAATGAAATCGGGAATAAAGATAGAGATAAATCAGGGTCTGCGGACGCCTGCAGGTCTACCTTGGGTCTCCGCGTAGACATAAGGTAGCCTACACACTACGGTCCAAAAGCTGCTTCAGGATCTGCACATAGTGCAGAGTATAGTATCAGCACAATCGACCTCATGCTGGTAAGTGTCTAGCCTAACCTCGGCGAAATAATGACGAGGCTAGGACCAAACTACCAAGTAAACTTGTGCAGTTCAAATATATATACGATGGAAAACTAACAGAAAAACAGAATAACCAGTAAATAAGGGAGGGGAAAACATGTTGCGGGGAAACATCAAATAGTAACAGAAGAGCAACAAATAAGTATGAGGATCACCACCGTTCAATTGAAAACAGGAAGGGGAAATCATGCTATGGGGTACAACAAGTATCAACAGGAAGCCAACAATTTAGTCTAGAGAAACCGTAACACAGTTATAAATAATAAACTTAGGAAAATCAAGGACAAGTACACGACATCACCCTTCGTGCTTTTACTCTCTCTCACCAAGATAATACACAGCATCACCCTTCGTGCCTTACGCTCTTCATCACTTAAATAACAATCAAAAGGCAAATAGGGTAAGGGAATCTAAAACCTCGAAGTAAAATCAAATAACAACAAGTAATGAAAGAAATAACATAACTCGGATATCAACAAAGAATCATAAATCAACAAATGCACGGTATCACCCTTCGTGCTTTTACTCTCGTCCTCACCAAAGCAATCATATAACAAAAACGTGCACGACATCACCCTTCGTGCTTTTACTCTCTTTCCTCACCGTATAATCAATAAAATCAGAATGAAATGGTACATCGTGCGGCACAACATCACCTTTGTGATTTAAGCTGTTTCCTCACAATAAAAAACAATGCACGGCATCACCCTTCGTGCTTTAACTCTCTTCCTCACCCAAACAATAATCATAAATGATAGGGTAAGGAAATAAAGGAAATTTTCAATAAGAATCTCGGCGCGAACAACAATTAAACAATTAAATCCCGGCAAGGGAACAACAATTAAACAATTAAATCCTGGCAAGAGAATAACAAATAAATCAATAACTGCCTGGCAAGGGTGACAACATAATTATCTCTTCTCTTTCTCAATTTTACTTCACAATTCACTTCACAACTCAAGCCAATGCTATAGAAGTTCAATTATCACTTATACTTTCACAACTCATTTCACAACTCGAGCCAATGCTCTAAAAGTTCAATTGCCACTTATACTTTCGGAATTTCACTATACAACTTGAGCCAACGCTCCTCAATGTTCATAGGTCACAATTCTTTCCACAAACTTTAAAGAATAATTAGAAATCTTTGCCAAGGCATGAATAATATAACGAAATCATGGAAATCATAATATAAGACTCACAGTCATACTTGACACTAACGCATAGATACCCGTCACCATGCCTATACGTCGTCGCAAAAGGAAGAAAATAGCAAATAGGACACAACTCCTAATCCCTCAAGCTAAGGTTAGACCAAACCCTTACCTCGAACTTCCACGGCCAACTCAAGCCTTAAACACTGCCTTTCCTTTTGAATTCGTCTTCAACACCATCGTATCTATACATAATCGATTTAATAACATCAATAAATTCTAAACAATCCAATTCCAATCTTGAAAATGAGTTTTCCATAGTTTTATCCAAAATGTCAAAAATTGTCCCCGAGCTCACATGGTCAAAACCCTAGGTTCGAACCAAAGCCTGATTACCTATTCGCCCGTGAACCCAAATATATAATTTATTTTGAAATCAGACCTCAAATCGAGGTCCAAATCTCCAATTTTTGAAAAACCTTGGTTCTACAGAAAAAACCCAATTCCCCCATGAAAATCTGATTTTAAGTTGAATCATGTTAAAAGATGTTAATGATAGAAGAAAACTAGTTAACAACAACTTACAATTGATTTGGAAGGAAAGTTGCTCTTGAAAAATTGCCCTAGTGTGTTTATATTTTGGAAAGATGTGAAAAATGGGTTTAAAATCGGTTAAGTATGAAAGTTGCAGGTCTCAGTTATGGGAATTGCGAATAGGGGCTCGCAATTACGAACCAACCTCTAATGGCTTGGGAATTGCAAAAAAAAAGTTTGCAAAATGTGAAAAATGTTTGGGAAATGCGAACAAGCCTGAGAATTGCAAAAAAAGTTTGGGAAATGTGAACTTGGAAATTGCAAACAAAGTTTGGGAAATGAAGATCTGGAAATTGCGAACAAAGTTTGGGAAATATGAACAAGCCTGGGAATTTCAAGAAAAGTTTGGGAAATGCGAACCTAGGAATTGCGAACAAAGTTTGGGAAATGCGAAGAAGCATGGGAATTGTGAGAAAAGTTTGGGAAATGCGAAGCCTGCACACCTTCAATTCCTTAAGTCCGAAATTTCACCTCGTGGCCTATCCAAAACTCACCCGAGCCCTCGGATTTCCAAACGAAATATATACACAGCCTCAAAAACATCCTACGGGCTTATTCGTGTACTCAATAAGCAAAATAACATCATGACATCGAATTCAACCTCAAGATCAATGAAATTTCTCAAAACTTCTTTAAACATCAAATTTGCATTTAAGGTCCGAATCACGTCAAATGGTTTTTGTTTCTTGCCAAACTTCACAGAAAATATGGGCCAGATAACAACATGTTCTAATCAAAATTTATTTCCAAATCTTATAAACAATTACAGAAAATAATTACTTTAAAATTTGTCTCTCGGGCTTGGGAGCTCAGAATATGATTCCAGGCATATGCCCAAGTTTCATATTTTCCTATGGACCATCCGGAACTGTCAAATTACGGGTCCAGGTCCATTTATCAAAAACATTGACCCAAGTCAAATTATCTCATTTTATAGTCAAAATTATCATTTTCACAGATTTTCATACTTATGCTTTCCGGCTACATGTTCCGACTGCACATGCAAACCGAGGTAATTCTAAATGAGGTATTCAAGGCCTCGGAACACAGAATTTTGTTTTTGAATAAATGATGGCCTTTTGGATCATCACAAGGTGGTTTTGGTGGGTCCTGCCTTTTTTTCATATATGCTTGCTTTCCTTTTTCACTAAAAAATTCAGTTAAATATCCTTGTTTTAATAAATGTTCTACTTCACCTTGCAACAATATACAATCCATCATTTTGTGACCGTAATTATTGTGAAATTCGCACAAAAAATCAGGATTTTGCCTGTTTGGGTTTGATCTCATTTCCTTTGGACATCATAACTTGTCTCCCATGCTACTTACAACATCCACCAACTCGGATGTGCTAACATTAAAATTGTAACCGCCGATCTTCGCCTTCGAGCTTTTGTCATCATCCCGCATCTCTCGTGAGTTTTGCTTTTTTTTTTTCCGAACCTTAAAGATGAACCTGACTCTCTATCTCTTGATCTTTGATCGTACCTTGGGTTATCCTATTTTAAGCGCGAGTCTCTTCCTGCTGGTCCCATGTAGGGCTCGTAACTATTTTTTCTGGAACTTTCTTCAGTTTCAGCTCGTCTTGAACCCGCCCTTTCATCTTTTCGAGACTGAATTATAGTATCTTCTTCTATCCGCAACTTCGTGTTTTATCTCTGATAAAACCATTCCAAGTTGCTGAAAATTCTCGTAAAATTTCCTTGAGTCTCCTCTTGGCTTCTGAGATTTTTTCATTTAGATTACTGGTAAAAGCTATAGCCACCCAATTATCAGGTACATATGGAGACATCATCCTCTCACGCTGGAATCTATCTACGAATTCCCTGAGCAATCTCCTTGTCTTATTTTGAAAATGTCCTCCATTCGTTTTTCAACTTTTTGAGCTCCCGTATGTGCTTTGATAAATGAATCAACAAACTCAGCAAAAGAATCAATTGAAATTTTGGGTAAAAGAGAGTACTATGTTAATGCTCCATTCGTGAGTGTTTCACTAAATGTTTTTGCTAGTACTGATTCAATTTCTTGCTTGGTCAAGTCATTGCCCTTTACACCAGTTGGGCATCTTGAATTTCTTCAGAATTGGTAAATGAGCGGCACACGACTTCCAAGGTTATTGAGAGTATTTATCCATATTTATTCCCTTGATTACATGTGGCACTCCAGGTATCTACTCTATGCGATCGCTCTGCTCCATAAGCTGTTTTTGCAAAGTTAGTACAAAATTCAATAAATCAAAATTGACTAGGTTACCTCAGCACCCATCACGAGATTCGCTAGGAGTTCCTCCACTGCCTGAGTTAGCGAGTCCTGAGCGAGGATTTTCTACGGTGTTGCTGTTTGGAGTTGGTGTTGGTGGTGCATCTCCTGGTAGCTGGTTAGCAAAAGCCTGAAGAGCGATACTAACCTGTTGGGCAATTAATATTTTCAAAGCTTTATCAATAGCTTAATTATTTTCGAACTGATATTTCGTATTTGATTAAGATCTGTCAGGAGTCCCCTCTCAAGGTTGTCGATGAGAGTTTCGTGGCGATAGAGCTTGTGATGATCTTTTAGGTCATCACTTGTTCTAAAAATAAATGCAGTGTTCGAGGCCTAAAACCCTCCTTTTTACCTCACCTCGACTTGCGTGTGTGGTCCAAAACTATATCCAAAAAGCCTTCTATGTGAGAAATAGAAATTTCTAGAGTTAAAATTTTACTATGGTTGACTTGGTCAATATTTTGATCAAACAAACTCGGATCCGTAGTAAAATATGGAACTTGGGCGTATGCCTGAAAATTGCCGAGGTCTAAGCCTTATAAATCAAATTTTGAAAGAAATTATTTTTCTGGATTATCTAAGAAATGAAGAAAAGAATTAACGTTTGAAACCATTGGTATCTGGCCCGTATTTTTGTTCCGGAGCCTGGTACAAACTTGATATAGTATTTAAAAGATAACTGTGAAATTTGGTGAAAGCGGAGTTTATTTGACGTGAGATGGACTTCCGGTTGAAGAGTTATGAACTTTGAGTGTTCTTGATGAGGATGTTGAGTTTTGAGTTTTAATTCATGGTTTACATGTCATTTTGATGGTGTGATCGCACGAGTAGGTCCATATGATGTTTTTGAGTTAGTATGCACATTTGGTTTGACGTCTCGAGGGCTCAGGTGAGTTTCGTCTAGGTTCTGGGATGTTTTAGGCTTAAAACATAGTTGTTGCAGGTGCAGAGAAGTTGCAGATCTATGAACCCGCCAGTGCAGTCTGCAATGATTTTTTGCTACCACGGAGGGCCTTTGGGGCCGCGGTGAGGAAGAATCTGCAGGTTCACTGGTTTGACTTCGGGAGCCTATATCTTTTAATTCACAAGGTATTTTTAAAGATTCAAAAACAAAAGTTGTAGCCCTTCGTGTCTAGATTCCAAGAAGGTAAAGAAATTACAATTTTGACATTTGTAGAGAAAGTTATGGCATCACAACAGTTAACATTCTTCGTAGTGAGCTCCGCGACTGCAATCCATTATGTGTTGTCCGCGGAGATCTGAGAGGGGTATATTTAAATGGTACTTTCAGTTATTTTTCACTTTTCAAAACTCCAAAAACGTAAGAGGTGATTTTCCAAACAGTCTTTCTTCTCCAAAATATCTGTAAGTGATTTCTAACTCATTTTCTTTACTCCTTTTTTTAGTCCACTAGGCAAGCGCCTAGTACTAGGTTTTTATTAATAACTGAAAATAAAATAAAAAACAATTAGGAATAGTACAAATAAGGGGGACATTAGCACCGGTATTGTTAAACACAAACCGGGCTAACCTTACCGTGCTAATCCTAATGAGGCTTGGCAACCTTACTTATAAACAAGAAAGCATATAATAAGAACTTGACACGACTAAATATTTTATGATCATCACAGAGTTTATAACATACTCTGTGATGAGATTACAAATGAGGATACTATAAAAGTGGTAGAATAATATGTAGTACCCAGTTGATTGATGTCCCTTATTTTCCAATCTTGTATAAACTTCAAGTTGTATATCTTTCTCCTCTAACTTGTGCAAAAAGTATTCAAGAATCATCTTTTATTTTTTGAACGATTGGACATTGATGACGAAATTGTAGTAGCCTGCTTTTGTTTGGCCGCTCTCATTGGAATTTGCCTAACATTTTGTTTCTTGTCGGACCATGATGCATTTTTCATCAAGATAGCACCTGACTTACTCGTTCCAATGTGGCCATCCGCAATGTTTGGTGGTGTATCTAGGACGTGAATGCATGTGGAAAAAGGAGGCTTACTTGGAATGAAATCTGGAGCCTCCCACTTGGTCTTTACTCCTTAACTTCTTTTTACAAGATTTCATCCTAGAATCTTAGGATTTTCATGGTGGAAGTGGGAATTTTGGGTAAAACCTAAGAATATTAAAATTTGGGCATTTAGACCTCAAATTGAGGTCGTATTCCAAAAACAATTATATATCTGGGCTCGGGGATGAATGAATAATCGGGTTTTTGTCCGAATTTCAGGTTTGGACCAAGCAGGCCCGGGAGTGATTTTTGACGTTTTTAGGGAAAACTATAGAAATTTTTTTTCCATGCATTAAAATTGATTCATTTAGCATTTATTAATATAATTAAATAAGTCGTGGCTAGATACGAGAGAGTTGGTTGTGGAATCAAAAGGGAAAGAGATAGTTGATGCTTGAATTGTGTTCGTGGCATCGAGGTAAGTGTTTCGTCTAACCTTAGCTTGAGGGATTAGGAGTTGTGTCCCATTTGCTATGTGTTACTTGTTGAGTATGGCGTATATGCATGGTGACGAGTGTCTATTCGTTAGTGTCAAGCATGCCTGTGAGTCTTATGATATGACTAATGTGACTCTGTTTGTTGTTCATGCCTAATGTGATGATTGCTATTGTTGAGTAAGATTTGTGGAAAGAATATTGATATTTGAACATTTGAACATTGAAGAGTGTTCGTTGAACTTGTAAACTGATTTGTGGAAGTATAATTGGCAATTGAACCTTAAAGAGCATTTGCTCAAATTGTGAATCGAGTTGTGGAGTAAATGTGAAAAAGAGTAGAGGATTATTGTATTGTTCCATTGTTGGGACGTTGTTGCTTTTAATATTGTTCCCTTGCCGAGATTTGATTATGATTCATTCATTTCCTTGCCCTTATTGGTTTTGTTTGTTGTTTGGGTGAGGAAGAGAAAAAAGCACGAAGGGTGATGCAGTGTATTGTTTTGGTGAGAGAGCATTAAAGCACGAAGGGTGATGCCGTGTGTTGCTCCCAGACGCACACGCAAGTATACGTGGTCAACAAGCAATATAGGATTTTAAGTCCAGATATGGGACCCATAGGGACTTGTGATTAACCATCAATAAATTAACACCAAACTATTAATCTATTCAAGCGAGTCCAAATGTATGAGTATTTAACTAAAATTAACCTAAAGTAGCAAATTAAGAGATTAAATAAAACAAGTCGGCGAATTATAGACACAAATTTAATGTGAGTGAATATTCTAGAGTTATGGGTTAGCTAAAAATCCCGTTAAGTTTTTCACTTAAGTTATCTAATTAATTTATCTGGATTATTGGTTGATATGGTTAATATTGCTCGTAGCCTTCTCCCGAAGTACAACTCGCCTATTCAAGCTAACCTAACGTCTATATTCCTATGGAATTAGAATTAACAAAAACGCATTAATAATTCCTGTATAGTAAACGGGCAAGGCGATTAGGTATATTCCTATCCTGACCGCAAATCCGCCCTCCCTGAGAGTTAAGATCTTTCTCTCTACAATCGTATATGCAATCTAGAATTCCCTTCCCAAGTTCAATCCTAGATTCGTAGATAATATTCAATTGGTGATCAAGCAATGAAATAATTAAGCGCAAGATTGAATAAATAAACCAATATAATAAAATAATAAGAATAATTCAAGCTTCAAACTACAACGTTCATGTAGCACCCAAAACTCTAGAACTCATAAACTATGAAATTAAAGGAAGAGAAGAGAAGAAAAACTAGTTAGAAGCCTCCTCTAAAGCATGGTGTGTCTCCACGTCTAAAGTGTGTCCCTGGGTCTAAAATCTTTCAGAAGTCCACAAAATAATGTTTTTATATGTATTTATACCAAGTAGGGTCATACCCAAACGAAACACTCTTTTTCCACGTGAAATAGGACTCTGGCTCTGTAAAATTTGTATAGGCACGCCACATCGCGCTTTAGTGGAGATTATCAGCAGCCTCAACTTTCACATTAGGCAGCATTTGACACTGCTACGCCGCGCATTGTGGCGCCGCATGCGGCGTGATAGTGAATTTTTTGAAAATGAAAAAAATAATTGTTGTAGCCCTTTAAAAAAGATTTCCAACGATATATTGTGGAGCCCAAATATAGTTCTGAGCAAAACATTATGTGTATTTTATTAGACAATGCATTCTATGCCCCCTGGATTCTTCGTTTCATTCTTAACTATCATCCGTTGATCCTCGAACACGACTCCGACTTAATTCTTTGGGCTTTTACTAAGACTTCAAAGCTCCAAATCACTTGAATTCATTCATAACGCCTACATAGATCGAAATCAGTCCTACAAGGCATAAAACACCTATTTAATGCAAAACACTAAAGATTAAAGCTCAAACTCAATTAAAGTGCAGTAAATTAGAGTGTAATAAGTGACTAAATACGCAATTATAACCTATCATCAACACCCTACACTTAAACCATTATTCATCCTCGAGCAATCAAACTACACTTTATATAAACACGACCTTTTTAAACAATTCTCCTAACTCATCATACCAAGAATATTTTAAAATAGGCTAAGTACAATAGTGTAACATCTTCACATCAAGATTTGACTCACAAGTACCACGCATTATTCGCAACTCACCCACTTACTCTAACATATAGGTCACTGACATTACCTTTCCTTCATGAATCAAGTGCCCTCACACAAAAATAGAGAGTAGTTCCACCCACAATGTAATTTAAGAACACTTAGGAACTCAATATAGAAAGAATTCACTCACTCTCAGAAATAACATTCATATGCCACAAAAGATGCACCATAGGCTTGCCCATAGTGTACATCTCTAGTAATCGAGCTCATTCAGTCTAGGATCAAGTAGGACTTTATTTTGATGTAATGTAGGCCGTAGGACGGGCACGATACATTTGGATATAATAGTGACTACACCTCCCTAAGCACTTTAATACATACACTTTAACATTCAAAACCCCACACTTATGTCAAACCATGACTCCACGTTTACATCAATATACATCAACTCCCAAATTATTTAAGCACAATTACATCAAGAGTCACCACTATCAAAGAATATTTTTCACAGAAATTCAACTATATGTGTTTTCTTTTCAGTTCTTTGTCAATTCAAGTGGCTTTTTCTCTTTCAAATCAGTGCACCTTTCTCCTTATTTCATTAGTTCCACTCAAAATCCAAATCAAGCACCCTACACTTTAACTTTTACAAAGTTCATAACAATTCAAGTGCTCGTGAGAGGTGAAAAGGTTCAAATATATGGTCAATTCAAATAATTGGGTAAGGCTTGTAATGTGGCTGCCAAAGAAACAATATTACATGCTCAAAGGGGTTAAATATGATACATAACAATTAGGCGGGGAAAATATTTATATGGCTCAACAAAGAAATGTCTATATCACCTCCAAGACTGAACAAAACTAGTCTTTCGCTTCGCTAACACACGGGACAAGTTCTAGACATCAAATGCAATGCACAAAATAACACAAAATCCTCACACACATATGGCACATAACTCACTCGGGATTGGACTCATCAAGACACTCTAGTCAAAAACGTTAAGCAAAGTTAAGAACATATAATTTAAGGTACTTATACAAGAGTCAAAAACTAAGTCTAAGTGTCACAACCAAAGTACTCACTATTCTCAAGGCATGACACAGTTAGAAGATATTGCTTCAATTCAAAACATAGCACAAGTTTTCCTAGTTCTACAAAAAATAAAAACTAACTATACCCGGCTAAAACAAAACCCTTGAAAAAGAACTGTGACACAAAGAAAAACCAAGGGGGAATTGCTGCACTACCTACAAAGAAATTCTTTTTGTTCTTTTTTTAGACTTAAGTAACTCAAGAAAACTGTCTAGGAGATCCATCGTCGGGAAAAGTCCAATTTGTTTTTGGTTTTTCCTAAAAAAATTATTCAATTAAACTAACACAACTAAAATAGTATAGAAAGTCACTCAGGCAAAAAAATTGTGCAATATTCTCAATTAACACTATAAATAATAAGAGGGTAAAAGAGACTCCCCGGTAGGCCAAAGGCCGAAGTATTAGTAGCTCACGGGATAATCAGACTTCTCCCAGGTATGATCCTTTGTGTGGGTACCTCACACTTAGTTTCAATCACCTGCTCGCTTTTGCACTCACCTATTGACTTTGACTCCATGCTCGTACTCCTATAAAACACAAAAAATTACAACAAAAAAATAACACAATAAAAAAAAAAGCAAAAGTAAGAAAAATAGAAAATAAAATTGGGCTGCCTCCCAACAAGCGCTTGATTTAACGTCGTGACACGATGCAATCACTTTCACCACTTTTTCTTCCACTTTGAGGATATAAATTGCGCCCCCAATTTTGTATCAATTTTTCTGCTACGTTTCTGGGGTAGTGGTAGGAAAATAAATAAAACAAGTAACAGGTATCACATCTTATACTTCTTGGACTTTAAGTGGGGGGGGGGGTGTTATTTTGTCTCCTTGACATCACAAATTTCAGAATATAAGCACTTTGTTCCTCATCCATTAACTACTTCATATGCTCGACTGGATCAATTCCCATGTCATCAACCAAACACAGAATGTTGAAAAATATTTAGAATGAGGTCCAATACGTTCCAACTCCAGATATGCATTATTTTTTACATCCTCAATTTTTAGCAATTCGTCAACCTTGGCATCATTAATGATATTTTAGTTGAATAGTTGAAGTTCCTCTTTCTGCTCCTCAAGCTGGCCTGTATCCATAAGGATTAGTTGTAGGACATCAGAAGCCTCAATATTTTTATTCAATTGATCATCAGGTCATGTATATATAAGCCAAATTTGTTTATTTCTTGCTTGAGCTCAGTTCTTTCGCCTATCAGCTCTTCTGTCATATTTGAAAGACCTTCACGGAGAAACTCATGAGATTTTATTAGTTGAGCTTTTTCCTCAAGCCATTATTGGCTCGCTATATCTTCTTCTTCAAAATAATCTTCTTGTGGGAACTCGCTCTCTTTATTGAATTGAGGTTGTTCTTGGAAACAGGCCATTAATTCATCCATTCTAGCCTAGAGTCTTGTGATCGTTAAGGCATCAAGACTTTGGTGCTCGACTATTTTCCTCATCATGTCCATAATACGAGCCATGCTTTCCATATGTTCCACTTCATTGCTCCTATCAAACTCATAAACATTATTAGGAATATTACAATAAGAACTCTAAGAAGGATAATAAAAATTAGGTCAACCATCCCAGTGGCCACCTTGACAACCACACACATTACAAAAATTCTACACATCAGATTTAGATCCACAATTTTGCCACAAGTTTGGTCCTCCATGATATAGACATGGATCACCAAAATAAGAACAACCAATATTCGACCAATTATCGTTCCAAGATGCCATGTCGACAAAGATAATAAAATATTAAAGTAAGTTAAAATAAAAAAATAAAAACTTGAATAGGAAAAAATTAAAAATTTAATCTAGTAGAATAGTTAAGTTCTAAGTCCCTAGCAATGACGCCAAAAATTTATTGCTCCCAGACACACACGTAAGTATACGTGGTCGACAACTAATATTGGATTGTAAGTCAAACAAATGTACCCATAGGGACTTGTGATTAACTGTCAACTAAATTAAAACAAACTATTAATCTATTCAAGCAAATCCTAACTTATAAGTATTTAAATAAAATTAATCTAAAGTAGCAAATTAAGAGATTAAAGAAAACAAATTGGCGAATTATAGAGACGAATTTAATGTGAGTGAATATTCTAGAGCTATGTGTTAGCTAGCAATCCCGTTGAGTTTTCCACTTAATGATCTAATTAATTTATATGGTTTATTGGTTGACAGGATTAATATTGCTCGTGGCCTTCTCCCGAAGTACAACTCGCCTATTCAAGCTAACCTAATACCTAATATTCCTATGGAATTAGAAATGACAAGAACGCATTAATAATTCCTATATAGTAACCAAGCAAGGCGATAAGGTATATTCCTATCCTAACCGCAAATCCGCCTTCCGTGAGAGTTAAGATCTTGCTCTATACAATTGTATATGCAATCTAGAATTCCCCTCCCGAGTTCAATCCTAGATTCGTAGATAATATTCAATTGGTGATCAAGCAATCAAATAATTTAGCGCAAGATTGAATAAATAAACTAATATAATAAAATAATAAGAATAATTCACGCTTCAAACTACAACGTTCATGTAGCACCCAAAACTCTAGAACTCATAAACTATGAAATTAAAGGAAGAGAAGAGAAGAAAAACCAGTTAGAAGCCTCCTCCAAAGCATGGTGTGTGTTCCTCCACGTCTAAAGTGTGTCCCTAGGTCTAAGATATGTCAAAAGTCATCAAAATAATATTTTTATATGTATTTATATCAAATGGTTCGGGCCCAAATGAAACACCCTTTTCCCGCACAAAATAGGACTCTGGGTCTATAAAATTCTTACAGGCGCGCCGCACAACGTGCCTCACGCTACGGCGCGCTAGTGGAGATTATCAGCAGCCTCAACTTTTCGTATCAGACAACATTTTTCATTGTTGTGCTGCACCTTGCGGTGGGCCATGCGGCGGGCCATGCGACGGTCCATGTGGCGCCGTAGTTAGATTTTGCAAAAATGCAAAACATAAAAGTTGTATCACTTTCAAATAGCTTTCCAACAATATATTTTGGAGGCCAAACGAAGTTCTGAGCAAAATGTTATGTACATTTTACGAGACAATGCGCCATATGCCCACTCGATTCTCCGTTTTGTTCTTAACTATTATCTGTTGATCCTCGAACATGATCCTGACATAATTCTTTGGGCTTCTCCTAAGACTTCAAAGCTCCAAATCACTTGAATTCATTCCATAATTCCTACATAGATCAAAATCACTCCTACAAGGCATAAAACACATATTTAGTGCAAACACTAGCGATTAAAGTTCAAACTCAATTAAAGTGTAGTAAAGTAGTGTGTAATAAGCGACTAAAACAAAAAATTATAGCCTATCATCACCGTGTAATATGAGGAAGAGTGTAAAGCACTAAGGGTGATGTTGTGTCGCACGATGTACCATTCCGTGTTGATTATATTTATTTTATGGTGAGTATGAGAGTAAAAGCATTAAGGGTGATGCCGTGTTGTTTATGTTTATTTTATGGTAAGGATCATAGTAAAAGCACGAAGGGTGATGCCTTGCACTTATTTGATTTCTGATTCTTGTTTATAATTGAGTTATGGAGTTGCTTATATTTACCTGTTGCCTTTTTGTTGTCATTTGATGTTTTCCCACAGATGTTTCCCCTTCCCATCCTTAACTGTACATACCTGCTACTATCTTTAAGATGTATATGAAACAACTACACAAGTTTATTTCGTAATCTGGTCCTAGCCTCGTCACTACTTCGCCGAGATTAGGCTAGGCACTTACCAACACATGGGGTCGGTTGTGCTGATACTACACTCTGCACTGTGGGTAGATCTCAGAGCAGCAGCATTTAGATCTTAGCTTGGGTAGCTGTCTTCAATCCAGTCGGAGATATTGAGGTAGTTCTGCAGGCGTCTGCATGCCTTGATGTCTTCTCCTATCCTTTTAGGTTGTTTTTTCTCATATTTCAGAGACAATATTGCAACAGATCTTCCAGACTCTTATTTGTAGTATTCCTAGATAGTTTTGTGGAATTCTGACACCAGTCTTGGGTAGTTTGTATGGATTGGTATTGGCCTCCTTCTTAAATCATTACATGTCAGTCTTCCGCTTGTTTAATTTCCATTATTTATAAGCTATTGTTTCATAATTGTCAAAGGACTAAAATAGGAAAAAGGTAATTTGTTCAAATAGTTGGCTTGCCTAGATTTTATAGTAGGGGACATCATGACTCCTGAGAGTGGGAAATCCGGTCGTGACAAGTTGGTATCAAATCTCTAGGTTATATAGGTCTCATAATTCACATACAAGCTTAATAGAGTCTGAGGGATTGGTATGAAGACGTCCGTATTTATCCCTTGGGACTATTGAGTTAGGAAAAAGCTTCACATCTATTCTTTCATGTAGTGCGGTTTGGTTTCTCAATGCTTATTGAATTCTACTCTATTCTTTCGTAGATGTCGAGAACACACACTTTTTCATCTGTTGATCAGCAACCCGAGCCCCCAGCAGTAGCCCCGATAAGGGGAAGCTAAGGCCGTTCTAGAGGACGAGGTAGGGGCAAAGCTCAGCACAGAGCAACATCCCAAGTGGTTGAGCCTCGTGTCGAGTTTGATGAGGAGGTTCTGGCCAAGACAGTTTTAGCAAAACCAGATCAGGTCCCAGAGGGGTTCATTGCTACCCAGTACTCCAGGATGCTCTGGTCCATCTAATGGTCCTTATTGAGAGTGTCACCCGGTCAGGCTTGCTTACTGTAACACCATCTATCTCTTAGGCTGGAGGAGAAGCCCAGAATCCTGCTACTCACACTCCGAAGCAGGTGGCTCCCCTATTTGAGACTCCAACAGCTCATCCAGTTGGAGTAGTTCAACAGGGTGTGGTATCCCAGGTCGGTGATGGAGCATCAATGACTGCCGATGCCTTGTGGTGATTGGACGAATTCACCAAGCCCTTCATTACTACTTTCATCATCCATCTTCTAAGGATCCCCAGGATTATTTAGATAGCTGTCACGAGATTTTCAGGAACATGGGTATGGTGGAGACAAATGGGGTTGACTTTTCTACTTTTCACCTATCTGGATCCGCCAAGACTTGGTGGAGAGATTATTGTTTGGCTGAACCAGCCAGGTCATTAGCTTCGACTCTGAAGCAATTTTTCCAGCTATTTTTGGAGAACTTTCTTCCCGTCACTAAGAGTGAGATCTATCGTAGGCAGTTTGACTATCTTAAGCAGGGTTCCATGACTGTTACATAGTACGAGACCAAGTTTATTGGTTTGGCCCGTCATGATCTACTTATACTTCCCACTGAAAGAGAAATAGTGACGAGATTCATTGAGGGGCTCACTCAGCCTATTCGGCTTCAGATGGCTAAGGAGACGGGGAGTGATATTTCCTTTCAAGAGTTGGCCATTGTGACCAAGAGAGTTGATATGGTTTTATCGCAGGGAGGTTGCCATGCATATGACAAGAGGCCTCATCATTCAGGCAGATTTAGTGGCGCCTCATCTAGAGGAAGGGATTCATATGGTAGAGGCCATCCTCCTAGGATTTTTCAGTCAGCACTTCAGGTTTCTCACGGTGCTTAAGGTGGCCATGGTTCTCATATGCAGTATTCTGATCAGCGGCCCTATAGTGCACCACCATCTCCTATCAGTGCACCGTCGCTCCAGAGTTTTTGGGGTGGTCATTTAGGTCGTTACTGGCAGTAGTCTCAGCAGTCGAGAGCTTGTTATACTTAGAGTGAGATGGGTCATATTGCTAGATTTTTCCCTCGAGCATCAAGTAGTTCTCAGCATCAGGGTTCTCGTGCCATAGTTCAGACACGAATGTTTCACAACCAGCTAGAGGCGGTGGTAGAAGTGCTAGAGGTGGAGGTAGAAGTGTTAGAGGTAGAGGTCAAGCTAGCCAGTGGCAGTCCATCATAGAGATGTAGTCTAGGGTTGTGGGGTCCAGTTCCAATGCTATGCTCTTCCAACCAGGCCTGAGGTTGAGGCTTCTAATGCAATTATCGCAGGTACCGTTCTGATCTATTGCAGAGATGCTTCAGTTCTATTCGAATCAGGATCTACGTACTCCTATGTGTCATCTTAATTTTTACTGTATTTGATCATACGTTGTGATTATTTTAGTGCTCCTGTATATCGTGTCCATCATTCTTATATAGTTGTGATCGGGGGTCTTGAGACCCGAGTAGACTTGTTACTCCTCGACATGGTTGATTTTGATGTCATATTAGGGATGGACTGGTTATCACCTTACCACACTATCTTGGACTGTCATGCCAAAACTGTGACCTTATCCTTGCCGGGGTTGCCTCGTTTAGAGTGTAGAGGGACTCATGGTCATTCTACCTGTAGTGTTATCTCATATGTGAAGGTTCAGCGTATGGTCGAAAAGGGGTGTTTGGCCTATTTGGCATATGTTCGTAATTCTAGTGCCAAGGTTCCTTCTATTGATTCTGTGTCTGTTGTTCCTGAGTTTCTTGAGGTATTTTCTTCAGAACTGCGGGGTATGCTACCCTATAGGGATATTGACTTGTGCATTGATTTAGCTCCGGGCACCCAGCCTATTTTTATCCCGTCGTATCGTATGGCCCTGCCTGAATTGAAATAGTTGAAGGAGCGGTTGCAGGACTTGCTTAAAAAATACTTCATTAGATCTAGTGTCTTGCCTTAGGGTGTGTCGGTGTTCTTTGCTACGAAGAAGGATGGATCAATGAGAATGTGTATAGATTATCGACAGTTGAACAATGTTACAATCAAGAATAAGTATCCATTACCGAGGATTGATGATTTGTTTGATCAGCTTCAAGGTGCCAAGGTATTTTTCAAGATTGTCTTAAGATTTGGCTACCATCAGTTGAGGATTAGGGCATCTAATGTCCCTAAGACAACTATCCGCAATTGGTACGGGCATTATGAGTTCTTGGTGATTCCATTCGGGTTGACAAATGCCCCAATGGCTTTTATGGATTTGATGAACCGAGTGTTCAGGACTTACTTGGATTCGTTCGTCATAGTCTTCTTTGAAGATATATTGATCTATTCCCATAGCTGGGAGGAGCATGAGCAACATCTGAGAGTTGTTCTTTAGACTTTGAGAGATAGTCAGTTGTATGCGAAGTTTTTGAAGTATGAGTTATGGTTGAGTTAAGTTGCTTTCTTGGGTCATGTTGTTTCAGCAAAGGGTATTTAGGTAGATCCAAAGAAGATAGAGGCTGTCAAGGACTGGCATACACCCACATCAGCTATAGAGATCCAGTGTTTTTGGGATTGGCAGGTCATCATCGTCAGTTTGCGGAGGGGTATTCATCTATTGCAGCCCCGATGACCAGGTTGACCTAGAAGGGTGCCCAGTTTATATGGTCAAACGAGTGTGAGGTGAGCTTTTAAAAGCTCAAGACAACTTTGAGTGTGGCACCGATATTAGTTTTGCCCACAGGTTCAGGTCCTTATACAATTTATGTTGATGTATCTCGTATTGGACTTGGTGCAGTGTTGATGCAGGATGGAAAAGTCATTGCCTATGCTTTGCAAAAGCTGAAGATTCATGAGAAGAACTATCTGATTCATGAATTGGAGTTAGCATCCATTGTTCACGCGTTGAAGATTTGGAGGGATTATCTGTATGGCGTATGAGGTGTTCACAGATCATAAGAGTCTGCAGTATTTGCTCAAGAAGAAGGAGCTAAATTTGAGGCAGAGAAGGTGGTTGGAGCTATTAAAGGACTATCATATCACCATCTTATATCACCTGGGATATGCCAACGTGGTGGCCTATGCTTTGTGTAGGAACTCATCCAGTATGAGTAGTCTCGCGTATATTCCGTTCGGTGGGAGACCGCTTGCTTTGGAGGCTTTGGCTTTAGCAAATCAGCTTGTGAGGTTGGACGTTTCTGAGACCAGCCATGTGTTAGCCTGCACAGTCGCTCGTTTTTCATCATAAGAGCATATCCGATACCGGCAATATGATGATCCTCATTTGTGTGTCCTTAGGGACACGGTGCAGACAGAGGTGCCAAGCAGGTTACCTTAGGAGATGATAAGGTTTTGAGGTTGCAGGGTCGATTTTGTATGCCTAATGTGGATGGTCTCCGGGAGTTGATTATAGAGGAGTCCCATAGTTCTCGGTACTCTATTCATCGGGGCGCCTGAAGATATATCAGGATTTGCGGAAGCATTAGTGGCGGGAGATGATGTGATGACCCAAAAGGTCATCACTTGTTTTAGAAAAAAATTCTGTGTTCCGAGGCCTAAAAACTCCCTTTTACCTCACATTGAATTGCGTGTGTAGTCCGGACCTCTATCCTGAAAGCCGTATATGTGAAAATATGAGAAATAGAAATTTATAGAGTTAAAATTTGATTATGGAACATTTTGAGAAATTGGAGCCGGATCCATGTTCCGACAATCTCGGGAGGTCTGCAGTAAAATATGGGACTTGGGCGTATGCTCGGAAATGAATTCCGAGGTCGCAAGCCTTAGAAATCAATTTTGCAAAGATATTATTTTACTGAATTATCTAAGAAATTAAGAAAAGAATTAATGTTTGAAACCATTGGTATCGGGCCCGTATTTTGGTTTTGGAGTCCGGTAAAAACTTGCTATAGTATTTAAAAGACCACTGTAATATTTGGGGGAAAACAGAGGTTATTTGACGTGAGGTGGACTTCCGGTTGAAGAGTTATGAACTATGAGTATTCTTGATGAAAATTTTGAGTTTTGAGATATAATTCATGGTTTTACATGTTATTTTGATGATATAATCGCACGAGTAGGTCCATATGATATTGTTGAGTTAGTATGCACGTTTGGTTTGACGTCCCGAGGGGTTGGGGTGAGTTTCGGGAAGGTTTCGGGATATTTTAGGCTTAAAACATAGTTGTTGCAGGTTCAATGATGTTGCAGATCTCTCAACCCGCAAGTGCGGTCCACAATGATTTTGTGCTAACATGGATGGGCCTTTACGGCCGCACTCGATTTTGTGCGTCCGTAGTGAGGAAGAATCTGCAGGTTCACTGGTCTGACTTCGGGAACCTATATCTTTTGATCTACAAGACATTTTGAAAGGATTCTAAAATGAAAGTTGTAGCCCTTCATGTTGAGTTTCCAGAAAGGTAAAGAAATCTCAATTTGGATATTTGTAGAGAACATAATGGCCAAAATACTAAAGCATATCACAGTAGTCAACATTCTCCACAGTGAGCTCCGCGGCCGCAATCCTTTTTGTGCGGTCCACGGAGAGGGTCTAAGAGGGGTATAATTAAAAGGGAATTTCAGTTATTTTTCACTTTTCAAAACCCCAAAAACGTAAGAGGCGATTTTTTCAAACACTCTTTCATCTCCAAAATATTTGTAAGTAATGTCAGACTCATTTTATTTACTCCTTAACTTCTTTTTACAAGATTTAATCTTAGAATCTAGGGTTTTCATGGTGGAATTTGAAATTTTGGATAATACCTAATAATATTAAAAATTTGGAATTTAGACCTCAAATTGAGGTCGGATTCCAAAATCAAATATAAATATCCAGGCTCGGGTGTGAATAAATAATCGGATTTTGGTCCAAATTTCGCGTTTGGACCAAGCGGGCCACGGTTGATTTTTGACTTTTTTGGAAAAAACTTTAGAAAACTTATTTTCATACATTAGAATTGATTCATTTAGCATTTATTAATATAGTTAAGTAACTTGTGGCTAGATACGAGCGAGTTAATGGTGGAATCAAGAGGTAAAGCGATAGTTGAGGCTTGAATTTTGTTCGTGGAATTGAGGTAAGTGTTTGGTCTAACCTTAGGTTGAGGGATTAGGAGTTGTTTCCTATTTTTTATGTGTTGCTTGTTGAGCACGATGTATAGGCATGGTTACGAGTATCTATAAGTTGGTGTCAAACATGCCCGTGAGTCTTATGTTATGACTAATGTGACTCCGTTTGTATTGTTCATGCCTAATGTGATGATTGCTATTGTTGAGTAAGGTTTGTGGAAAGAATATTGATATTTGAATATTTGAACATTGAAGAGCATTGGCTCAAGTTATAAAATTATTTGTGGAAGTATAATTGGCAATTGAACCTTACAGAGCATTGTCTCAAATTGTGAATCGAGTTGTGGAGTAGATGTGAAAAAGAGTAGAGGATTATGGTATTGTTACCTTGCCGGGATGTTGTTACTTTTAATATTGTTCCCTTGCCGAGATTTGATTATGATTCATTTATTTCCTTGCCCTTATCGGCGGTGTTTATTGTTTGGGTGAGGAAGCGTGTAAAGCATGAAGGGTGATGCCGTGCGTGGAAGAGTGTAAAGCACGAAGGGTGATGTTGTGCCACACGATGTACCATTCCATGCTGATTATATTTATTTTATGGTGAGGATGAGATAAAAAGCACGAACGGTGATGCCCTGCTGTTTATGTTTATTTTATGGTAAGGATGAGAGGGAAAGCACGAAGGGTGATGTCGTGCACTTATTTGATTTTTCATTCTTGTTGATAATTGAGTTATGGTGTTCCTTATCTTTACCTGCTGCCTTTCTGTTATCATTATATGTTTCCCCGCAACATGTTTCCCCCTCCCATCCTTACTATACATACCTACTACTATCTTTCTGATGTATATGAAACAACTACACAGGTTTATTTGGTAGTTTGGTCCTAACCTCGTCACTACTTCACCGAGGTTGGGTTTGGAACCTACCAATACATGGGGTCGGTTATGCTGATACTACACTCTGCACTGTGTCTGCACTGTGTGGTTGAGTATGGTAGTGGTGGCAGCATGGTGATAGTTGATAATGATAGGAGGTGGCGGCAGTTAATAATGAATATATGATAGCATCTTAATAAAATTAAGTCTTTGTTATAGATCTTAATCATACAAACCTATCCATGCCCATTAAGTGATTGTGAAATAAATAAAAAAAACAAACACTCTTAATGATTAAGATATGAATAATTAAGATTTGAACTTTAAAAATAAACGTACTTAATATCTGAAATCTAAATTATTAAAATTCAAATCTCCATTAACTACAAACAAATGAGGCCTTAGTGTCATATTCTAAGTTAAATCCTTAAAATACAATATTTTGTGAGAAGGAAAAGAAAGAAAGAAAGAAAAAAGCAAATCCGATAAACTATATCTTTGAGGGAAAAAAATTTCAACCTCCCTCCTCCCCTAAACCCAAAAATAAAAAGCCGTTTTTGGTACCAAATAGATTGGATAATTCAATTCAAAAGTTTGTTTTACGTACATTTAGGGTCACATTAATTTGTTCTTTATCAAAAATCAATAGAAGTCACAGGAGACCAGAAAGGTCTTCAGAATAGTTGACCAATGATCACTAATAACTGAAAAGAAAAGAATGAAGCAAATATAGATACGTGATTTTTGGCCCTTTCCGAAATTTTATTTATTTAACGTAAAATATTTAATTTAGGTTCAATATAGTTATTTCAATTAATTTTGGATCTTTTACATAATTTTAAGAACAAAAATTGAAAATTACAAAAATAGTTCTATATTTCTCTACTTAGTTCGCGTATTAGATATTTTTAGGAGGATATATTACTTTAAGCCTATTTTTATTTTAATATAATCCTTGAAAGTACCAAAAGTAGTTCCAACTTTAATTTTTAGTTATGTTTTTAATAGTAATAGTTTATCATAATTAATGTAGTGTTATGAAATCTCCTATTTAAGGTGAATGTCTATAATTAGAGAGATTCTAGAGTTCTATTCTTGGTAGATAAATCATCCCCCTCCCTATAAATAAAGGGGTCTTCTACCATTGTAAACCACTCCTAACATTCTCTAAGTATCAATAAGAAGAACTCTCTCTATTCTTCTCTCTATTTGCTCTTGTTCTTGAGTTATTGTTCTTGTCTTTTATATTATTTCATAACACGTTATCAGCACGAGACTCTACCGTCTCAAGAAGCTCTTTAAGAAGATTAAGCCGCCGTCAATTTCTCCGCATCGGAGCCGCCGTCGTCTGCATCAGTGGAGAAAAGGAAGAAAACATTGAAAATATAATTGGTATACCTTAAAGGTAAGTAATTTACTTTTCCCTTTCAAATTCTTGAAATTCTACGATTTGATTGAATATACAAACAAAGTTTGATTATAACTCTAATGGAGTTTGTAAGAAATTATAACCACATGAAGTGGTTAAATCTCTATGTCCTGCCATGATTAAATTCATGTATGATTGTGGGCAAATAATTGAAAATCCGTCCCATTGAATTTGCTCCATTCCCTTTAGAGAATGTGGAAGCAGTATATGATAAGTCTGAAAGAAGACTAAAATATTACCATGAAGGTATTAATGAATGTGGACGTGGCAAAGAATTCCGTCCAATTGAATTTGCTCCATTCCCTTTAGAGAATGTGGTAGCAGTATGTGATAAGTCTGAAAGAAGACTAATTACCGTAAAGGTATCAATGGATGTGGACATGGCAATAGACGAAATTATAATCGTCATTATTGTGATAATGAGAATAATAAAGATTCTCAAAATAATCTTTCACTTTATGAAAGTAATATTTGACATGAGATTGTGTAAAGCACATGATCTTGATCCATTCCCTGAAGTGAATGTGATAATTGTAATAGAGCCCGTAAGTATGAACACGCTCTTGATGTAAGTTTGTTTTATGTCTGACATTATGAAAAGAAAGTTCGTTGCCCTTGAAATTTCGGGCAAGAACTATATGACATGGGTGTTGGATGCTGAAATCCACTTAGATGCTATGGGTCTTGGAGACGCCATTAAAGACAAAAATAATGCATCCACCCAAAACTATGCTAAGGCCTTGATTTTCTTGCGCCATCACCTTGATGAAGGTTTGAAACTATGCTAAGGCCTTGATTTTCTTGCGCCATCACCTTGATGAAGGTTTGAAGATTGAATATCTCACCGTCAAAGATCCACCTATCTTGTGGAATGGCTTAAAGAAGAGATATGACAACCTGAAGTTGGTCACTCTGCCACAAGCACGATACGATAAGAACCCAAAAGCAAATAGTTTATAAACTATATTATCGTTGCGGTGAAAACGGGCACTGGTCAAAGGCTTGCCGTATACCATGACATTTGGTTGACCTTTATCAAGCATCTCGAAAGAGAACACCCTGAAACGAATTTTGTCTCTGACGACAACTTTGACATCACCCACTTGGATGTGGCAGACTTCTTTGAGCAACCCGAGGGGTAGATAGACCACCTAATCGGTGATGGATCCGTGATGAAAGAAGATGGAGCTATTTGATTTTATTTTACTTGTTTGTATTAGTGAATGAATAAACTAATAGCCATCAGTATTAGCTCGTATTAGTTAGTTCATGACATAATGTTAGTATTAGTTCTTTAGAATGTATCAATATGCTCAAATATCAATAATATTTTTACTTTCCAGTAGAGGTAATCGACTAACCTGAAAAACTAGTCGGTTATCTCATATTTCGCATAAAAACTGCAAAACAATCGATTGTCAATGATCAACAATCGATTGTCTTTAAAACAGTGATCTGGAATTTTTCAAAAACAGTCAACAATCGATTGTCTATGTTTAACAATCGATTGTCTTTAAAACAGTGATCTGGAATTTTTCAAAAATAGTCAACAATCGATTGTCTATGTCTAACAATCGATTGTCGTTAGACAGTAATCAGGAATTTCAAAAATCATCCACAATCGATTGTCTATGTCTAACAATCGATTGTCGTTACACAGTGAGGTCTGGAATTTTTCAAAAATAACCAACAATCGATTGTCTATGTCTAACAATCGAATTTCTTAAGACAGTGTGATCTGAAGTTTTTCAAAAATAGCAAATAATCGATTGTCTATGTTTAACAATCGATTGTCAATGTTCAACAATTGATTGTGTGTGTTTAACAATCGATTGTTTTATGAAAGTGCTTAAACTGAAATTTTCAAACTGCATAGTAATCGATTATGGAAAACATATAATCGACTATCTGATTTATTTAGTCAACTGACATCAGCAGATTTTGAAAATATTATGTGACACAAACGAATTGAACTTGTTTATTCTTATGTTCGTGTATTTCTTTTGTATGTCAAACCATGGGAATTAAATTGATTGAAGGCTCCGGAAGAGCAACTGTAGCTCTGCCCAAAGGCACGACGTTTATCTTAGAGAATGCAATATTCTCCTCCAAATCTAAGAAGAACTTGTTGAGTTTTAATGATATCAATCGCAATGTTCTCCTCCAAGTCTAAAAGGAACTTGTTGAGTTTTAAAGATATCATTCAAAATGGATATCATATTGAGTCAATAGATGACAATAATCTTGAATTCTTCATGAAAACGAGGCTGCCCATTTCGGTTTGGGTTCACGCCATTTTGCATGCAGCAATGCTAGTTAGTCGGCTGCCCACTTTGGTTTGGGTTCATGCCATTTTGCATGCAGCATTTTAGTTTGTCGGCTGCCCACTTCGGTTTGGGGTCACGCCATTTTGCATACAGCAATGCTAGTTCATCTCTGACTGACGAATTACCACAAGTATTCCCCGTTGCAATTGGTTTTGGGTCATGAACCCAATATATCCCATTTAAGGATTTTTGGATGCACAGTATATGTGCCTATTGCACCGCCATCCCGCACCAAAATGGGTCTGCAAAGAAGGTTAGGAATATATGTTGAGGTTGAATCGCCCTCCATTATTCGCTACCTCGACATATTGACAGGAGATTTGTTCACTGCACGATTTGCAGACTGTCAATTTGATGAGACACTTTTCCCAAAATTAGGGGGAGAAGTTGGTGAAACCAAACGGGAAATTTTGTGGAAAAATGCATCATTATCTCATCTTGATCCACATACCTCTATTTGTGAAAGAGGCACAAAAGATTATCCATTTGCAAAGAATAGCAAATCAAATGCCTGACGCATTTATAGATTTGAAAAGGATAACAAAATCACATATCCCCGAAGTGAATGTGACAACATCTGATTCACGAATACATATTCATTATTGGAAGAATATGAACATGAAATTGGTATTAAATATACCACACTCACCCCTAGAAGGAGGTTTGAGATGATACCACACTCACCCCTAGAAGGAGGTTTGAGATGATATATGGCATGAATGATCGTTGGTCAGGTACCTATTGTACGCCAAAGTATTTTGGAAATATGACTATTAAAGGACAACGATAATGCAAGAAACATATCTTGCATATAAGTTTGACATGACCATAATGGTATAGCTTTCTCTTTAAGAAAGATATTCACCACATGGATGTTGATGAATCTGTGGTAGTACAAAATTAATTGAGAGCTCTAGAAGAGCCAATTATTACTATGTTGGAGAAACACAATTGAGTATTGTGCTGTAGTAAGTCTCAAAGAAACTTATTCAGTTTCCAAAGTACACGCGAAAGCGATTGATTATATTGAGACTATAAATAAAGGAAGGCTTTGATATCTCCTATTACTACAACTTGTAGCGGGGTAATTTGTATATGAAAAGCTACCCGCTTTGTTCTCCAGTTTGTACTACACAAACGAAATAATGCCACAATAAAGTGGATATCTATTGGTATAAAACCCATGTCATAATAAACCTGAAGTTTATTGATAAGTGCACATGTCATGATTACAAATATTGATAACTTATTCAGTTGGCATTCGTGTTAGCCATCTCATTTTAAGTATGATGTGCAAATTCACATAGGTGAATATTAAAGAACTAGAAAGTTCTTTACGAATTCTCTTGTATCACTTGTTCTCATTAATGAACTGACCAACTAAAGAATTCGGGTTGAAGCCCATAAATTCTGGAAATATCAAAGGTGAATATGGGCCCATTCACCTGCCATGTATACCACATATGATGCATCTATGATATGGTTACATGCGCAATTGTTATTAACCCGCAGCCTGGCCGGTGCTTGCGAGGTAAATTGCTCAGTAATCTAACTTCGAGCATAATTTCCAGATTTTCTACTCAAGATAGTTCATCTTGATAAGTTGGTTTATATCAAAGTTGGTTTAGCAAGATAATTATTGAGTGCTTCCACTTAATAGCTAAACTGTTTCTTATGAGAACAAAGTTATATATATCAATTTGATATAAGTTGTATACGAGAGTATATTCTCCCCTCACAAGTGGTTCAGGGTCAGGAACCAAATAATTTCATCTTATTATTAATGTGCCGTGTATATTGACATGATAATGCACAAAGATGATTTCCCAAAGTTGAGGAAACAAGTTAGCTTTACTAACATAAGGGGGAGACATGATAAACACTTGAGAAAAGGTTACATGGGATGAATTATCATTTGTATATGTATATCCCCGAATATCATGATATGAACCTGAAGTTCATAAAAGGGATAATTCAATTGCAACATATTGCAAAGCATGCTATACGCATTTGCTGACACAAAGAAAGTAACTAAATGGAAGAGATTCAATTCAAGAAGAATTGATTCCATATGAAAGACATGTAGTTTTGAACCTATAGTTCAAATGCTTGAAAGTATAAAGTCAAAGGTATGTATAGTCAGTTTTCGATATCTTATTTGTCTAGCATGACATGGAAAACTTAATATGCATCTAAAGTCTATTATATGGCTTATATGACTTAACTTGAAAGATTTAAGTTGCTTGAAGCATATGCAATTCTTGGTCCTGAAGTACCACATCCTTAGTACAATTTGTGTACGTATGTGTCTTGCTATAACTATAAGCATGATGGCATTGAGAATGCATCTATGGAGATATTGAAGAGTTATTCCACGACATTATATGAAGATGTTCATATCTATCAAGAATGATGATTTCAAGGTGCGGAATATTTATTTAAGTCAATATGGTTGATTTATTTATCAAATCTCTATCAAAGATCGTTTTGAAGATGATGCACAAGATTGGAATGCAAATGCTCAAGGATATAAATTGATGTACTCATTAGGGGGAGTTAATGCGCGTTGCACTCTTTTTCCCTTACAAGGTTTTGTCCCACCGGGTTTTCCTTGCAAGGTTTTTAATGAGGCAACCAATAGGCGCATATTCAAACATGTGTACTCTTTTTCCTTTCTTTAATTTTTCCCAATGGGTTTTGGTTTTAAGGTTTTATGAGGCACATTGTTGAATAGACATTCAAGGGGGAGTATTATGAAATCTCCTATTTAAGGTGAATGTCTATAATTAGAGAGATTCTAGAGTTCTATTCTTGGTAGATAAATCATCCCCCTCCCTATAAATAAAGGGGTCTTCTACCATTGTAAACCACTCCTAACATTCTCTAAGTATCAATAAGAAGACTCTCTCTATTCTTCTCTCTATTTGCTCTTGTTCTTGAGTTATTGTTCTTGTCTTTTATATTATTTCATAACATGTAGAGTTTTATAGGTATTTAATTTGAATTTTTAGTTCTTTTGGCCCAATTTTGTATATTTTGAATCCCAAATATAAACTCAACAAGACATAGGTCCAAACCTAATTCTTCCTCTCCATCTTCAAAACCAACCCTAGCCATCTTCATCTTCCTCACTAAGACCTCAATACCATAACAAGAAGACAACAGTGGAGATCAATACAACAAAAAACCTTAGTCTCCATTAAACCCAAGCGACCACTGCCGACCAGCCCTTCAACCACCAGCGTCCAGCTCCACATCAACCACCAACAGCCCGCCGCCACCTCGCACAACCACCACCAGCCCCATCCATTTCCTTTTTCTTCGTCCATAACACCCTAGAATCGCTGTCAACCCTTAAAATCCCTAGAACAAAAGCACAGCCGTCGCCCCCCCTTCCCCCCCCCCACTACCATCACCACAGAAACTCGCCGGAAAACGGCCAACGACCACGAACTAGTGACCCCTGCTATTCTCCAACGACATCAGTCGTCCATCACCACAAAGAAAGGCTCCTAACAGAACTCCTTCACCCATGCATAGACGTAGCAGAATAAGCATATGGGGTTTTCCGGCGAGGTTCAATTTGGATCTTGTGCGCGTTTCAGGTGCCTAGCATCGTTTAACTGTCCAACAATCAGATTTCAAATCTATCCGAGGTTTATTTATCCCTTTATTTTACTATTTTAGCTTAATTCAATGCTACCGTTAGTATAGTCAGTAACTTTTTGATCCATTGCATCTATCTTTTGAATTAATGTTTCGTTTTGTTTGCGATGCCTTAGTAGAATTTATTTGCGCGTTTTTGTTATGTTGATTACTGCTCGTGTGTTTCTTTACTATTTGGTTTCTTTTGGGCATTTTCAAGAAGTTGACTCATGTTAGTCATTTGGCTTTTAATAACATGTGACCATTATTCATTTAGAGTTTTGAATCCTTACCTGTTCAGATGTTTAAGGATCTTTGATTAATGTTTTGAGTGGCTTCAAAGTAATTAAATTCATAATATGAAATGGGTTTGTTGAACCAGTTTGAAAGTTAAATTTTAATTGAAGTATTTTTATTGCTCTACTAATTAATTTGATCGCTAGGAGCATGATTAGGCCGTTATCACCCGGCTAGTCAATCTTTAGGAATTTTGTTTGATTCAAGGCGAGAGGTCATTCCCGTAGTTATATTTATCCGGGGAATTTTCCGAAGGACTTGTATGTATTTTATTCTGGGGTATGTCCCGAAGTACTTGTATTTGGAGGCCTAAAGTGAAACTCATAGTATTTTTAGCTTTAGTTTTATTTTCCTTTTACTAGGTGGGAGCAACCTGACCTCTTGTGTGTTTGTTTTCTTTTCTGTGTTTGTTTTTCTCAATTTGAATATTCTAAAAGCCAATTAGATCGAGTACGCAACCGTACTAGTTACGGGACTTGAGGAATGCCTAGAACTTTCTCCCCGAGTCAAATGAACCCCCGTACCTGAATCTCTGGTGCGGACTTAGTCTTGAGTCCAAATGTTTTAAAAGGAAACAATATTTTGAAAATGGTGACCTGACACACCAAAACCAATGTCAGGTCGCGACTCTGAGTTATTTTCATTTTGGAACAAACTTTTGTCACTTTTTAATTGAAAAACCCTTTTTCAAGCTTCAAATAAATCTTTTTATTTATTTAAGAGGTTTTGGTGTGAGGTTTTTGAAAAAAGAGGTGTGACATCTCTGGCAACTCAGCTGGGGACTTGTAAGTTCGAGCTATTACTTGATTTTCTTGGCTTTTAGGATGTTCGGTTGAGGTTTTTATGTATTTTGCTTGCTCTATTTGATTTTCATTTTGTTTATGTCTTTTATTATTTGCTAGTTGCTTACTTTTTTACATATTTTTACTCTATGTGTTTACTGCTTTATAACTGCCATCATTTGCATAAACCCGGGTCTTCTTTCTGCAACAAGTCTTCCGGAGTACGTTTGAGCGTACACGACCTTTTTGTGAGTCGTCCGTGTCCTTAGGGGGTGGCGCGGGAGCGTGGAGTGGGTGGACAGCTAGAGTAGCCGCCATCGACCACGTGCCGCCCCAAATTGCCTTGTTAGTGAACTCGAAACTTAGGTCAGCCTTTAGGTCATTTTATTCACATCATGTCATTCACACCTAGTAGGGCTCGATCCCAGGTACCGTGTCCCTTTGTAAGGAGCCTGTCCACATTTTGTCAAAATGGGCTTGCGGCCTAAAATGACATTTAATCATTCTATGTGCTAAATGTTGCATCTTTGAGGGTAACAAGGTCAAAATTCAAAAGAAGAAAATGAAAATCCAAAAAAGATTTTTTACTTTTCCGTTATTTCCCAAAAAACTCAAAAAAGGTAGGAAATGGAAAAAATCCAAAAAAAGATTTTCCACTTTCCATCATTTTTTTTGCCGAAAAGACCAAAAATAATTTTTATTTCAAATTAGATACATTTTTTTATTTTCATTTTATTTTCCTTTATCCTAATTTTAATCCTCCCGAACTACGCAAACCTGATTCTCGTCTTTCGAGGCGAGATACGTAGGCAACCCACATAGGGTCCAGTCTTCCTACTGTCTTAGGTTCTTGGCTTTGCGGGGTCTTAGGCAAATTTTGCATGTCTACCCACTTGTGGCCACATCGGCCATTCTTGCAAAATAGGGTTATTTTTGCAAAAGTGGTTCAATATCCCATGTCTTAAGATTTTGAGTCTACAACTAGGTGTCATATTATTGTAAGGTCATTCCTTTTGAGTTTGCATCTTTAGTCATTTCTGGCCATATCGGCTATTTTTGCAAAATGGGTCACTTTTTGCAAAGTAATTCCTAGGGTCATATTTATTGGGAGTTTGAATCCATATAAGTCTTAGGGGTTTGTTCGTGTCTCTGGGTTTATCTTCGTTGAGTTTGCGCTAATAGCCATATTTTGGTTACGTAGGTCATTTTGCAAAAATAGCCATAATCATGCCTTGCATGTGTCCAATAGAAGGAGTCGTGGCATCACATGTGTATTTAGTCACTAACTCTATTTGATCTTTTTTTTCATTCAGGTATGGATACAAATACTCCAGAACCATTTTAGTCAAGACCATTGCATGCACGAGCTGCTTGGGGAAACTTCTCAATTTTTTTTTAGTATATCTTATTTTATCTTTTAATTTTAGTCTTGTACAGTAGGATCGAGTCCGTCAGTCTAGTTAAGATTTTCGAGTCTTTTGTTATAGTATTTCCTATTTTATATTTGAAACCTCAAAAAAGTTATAAATGAAAAAATAGGAAAAGATTCTAATTTCTTAGATTATTTTTCCCATTACTTTTTTCAAGAACTACGCTTGATCTGATTCATGAGGGACATGATACGTAGGCAACCTACATAGGGTTCGATCAAATTAAAAAGAAAAAAAAGAATGAAATTGCGGACGTGAGAAATGGGAGGAAAGAAAGAAGCGGTAATCAAAAGAAAAAGGAGGAAAGAAAATGAAAAACCAAGGATGGTTAAAGATACAATTGAGAAGGAAGTGGGACAAGTGAACAAAATTGGGATGATGCCACATGAACTTGTGACCGTCAAAGCCATTCTAGAACCGTTAATTGTTGCTAGGGGCATTGCCCGCAATGTGATATTCCAATCTAATAAATGCTCTAACGTTAACCTGTTGGCTTTGTTTTGCTCATATTTGTTACTTTCATTACAATAGATGGTGGTTAGTTTGTGGCACTCTTGTGATTTGCCCATATAACACAAGGTCAAAAAGCAAGGAAACCATGGCTAGCAAAGACTTGGATACACGAGTTGTCGACCCCTCGAGGGAGATTGTGGGGTCGGAATCTGAATTGAAGGAGGAGGTCCAAAGGTTGAAACAATAGTCGGCAGAAATGTATCAGTCTTGGATCAGGGGGTATCCTCCATCTTCATTCCCCAATAACTACACTGAAAACCCTGTAACTATCCCGCCACCCAGATGCCCAATATCGGTTATCTCTCACCACAACACACACCATGCTTTGCCCCTTACCAAAATTACCTTGGCACTTCCTCCGAGACTTTTCATATTCCACCAGCCAAAACAACCGCATTCCCAGCTCCAGATACCTAATATTGTGCCTCGGAACCCACTTTCAATGTCCCGAATCCTTATTCCTACACTTCCCAACTTGCGTCTCATGTTGAAACTGAGAAACCACCCAAAAACGCAGAGCAAGAAGAGATGTTTAGGAAGGTGCAAAGTTTGGAGCAATCGTTGAGAAATATGAAAGGGCTGGGTAACCTAGTGAGTGTATCCTATAAGGATTTATATTTTTTCCCCGATGTTCAACTGCCTTCCGGTTTTAAGATGCCGAAGTTTGACTTGTATGGCGGATATGAGGATCTTGTAGCTCATCTGCGGGGTTACTGCAGCAAAATGAGAGGTGCCAACGGAAAAGACGAATTGCTTATAGCGTACTTCAGCC
Source organism: Nicotiana benthamiana (assembly GCA_034376525.1). Lineage (NCBI taxonomy): Eukaryota > Viridiplantae > Streptophyta > Magnoliopsida > Solanales > Solanaceae > Nicotiana > Nicotiana benthamiana. Next base: position 92,057,135 of record CM067336.1, read on the forward strand.
AGAGTCTGAGTGGGGCAGCTCTAGAATGGTATACCCGCCAAGACACCAGCGGATGGTACACGTGGGATGATAGTCTCAGGCCTTTGCTCGGCATTTTCAATACAACATAGACACTGTCCAGGATCGCCTATCTTTTACCAACGTGGAATAGAAACCCAGTGAAAGCTTTAGAGAATATGGGTTCCGATGGAGGGATAAAACTGCACGGGTCATTTCTCCAATGGAGGAAGACGAGATGGTTAAATACTTTCTTCGAGCCATGGAGCCCACTTACTGTAGCCACTTGATCTCAGCCATCGGTAAGTCTTTCAATGATGTATTGAAGATTGGAGAAATTGTGTAAGAGGGGCTCAAGTCGAGTAAGATCATGAGTTATTCTGCCTTGAAAGCCACAACACAGGCAACTCAGAAAGACACAAGAAGCTTGCCGGGTCAGAAGTAACATGATGATGTTTCCATGGTTGTCTCAGGATCACGACATGGGACGATGGGTCCACCTCACCAATATACTCAGCCTCGACCCCGACCCCAACCCCAAACCTATCATCAGGCTCCACCTAATCCATCTCAGCATTATCCCTCGAACAACGCCTAGTCATTTGTTCAACCAATGGGTCACTCCTTATGGCGAGCACTAGCACCGCATGATACTTTTTTTCCTTCACAACATTTTCGAGCACCCAAAAACCCTAGGAAACAGGGGCATATAGGGGAACAAAGGCAAAGAAATTGTTTCACTCCAATTGGAGAATCCTACACAAGTTTGTTTGAAAAGTTGAAACAATCTGGACTGATTGAGCCGCTCCTTGGCTATACCCCAGACCCATATTCAAAAGGTTTTGATCCTACCGTGCGGTGCATTTACCACTCTAATGTCCAAGGGTAGCATTGAAGATTGTCGTTCTTTGAAAACGGAGATAGAAGTAATTATTAAGAAGGGATTATTTGGTCCAGGACAGTGACACCCAGAATACCGCACAGAATCCTTTACTTGCACATGATGATGCATACTATGTGGGTGAGATACATGGTGACAAGGAGTATGAAAGTCCTCTTGGGAACTTGCAGAGTGAAGTTCATGAAGCTGGAATTGGTGAAAGTCCTAGCAATTTTGATGTGCAATACAGTGGCTAAGACGTCGAGCTTGGCGATTGAAAAGACACTCCTTTCTCAGCTAGCCAGCGAGGAGTTTCGGTAGTTTATTTTGTTGTCATTTCTTGCTTGTTCAGTTTATTTCGGGATTGTAATTTGGATATTGTCTCGTGACTCAAACTCTTATTCTTCTCATTTTGTCTAGTACGTTTAGTTTGTAGTAACTCGTCTAGTGTTATCTAGGATTGTTCCAGGGTTGTAACCCATGTCTACTTTGCTTGTTTTGTTCAAACCTTGTTCACCATCTATCTAATGCAATCTCATGTTTTCTGTTAGTTCCAGTCAGTTTTTGTTTAGGTAATTTTTGCTTTTGTAGTTCTTTTCATGCTGACTCTAGTGAGATTACATGCACGCATAATTCTCGGCCAGGTCTCGAAAGCTAGTTTAATCATGAAGCAATGATGCAGTGTTGAACGTGGTAAAAAGGAGCATTTGACGAAAAGTAAAGATTCATGCATTCTGAGAAACCTGAATCTTGAATTTAGTGAAACTGAGGCAGTCAATTTGGAAATCAAGAGGTCGATAAGAGCATGCAACAAGGAAATGCCTCTCAAGCAGTTTGAGGCAAATAAGTCAGTGCTGAAATGCATTCTTTCACGGCAAGATAAGAGTGAGTCAAGTCTACTTCGAACTGGCCAGAGTCATTCATTGAGACAATGGTATTGCCTGTTTGCACTCTTTGTTTGTGTTGATGCCGTCAATAGATATAATGTATGATTTCTTTGTTTATCTTCAATTGCATGCTTGTATTTGGTGCCTTTAAAGTTTGGTATGACCAAGGCATTTTATTCTGCTACCCAAACACTTTTATCCTTTGCTACCCATTTTGAGCATAATTTTTATTTCATACCCCTTTTTTGGAATCAGAAATAGAGTTAGGAACTAGAAAAAAGGAAAAACAAAAAAGAAGAAAAAAGAAAAAGGAAAAAAGGAAAATAGAAAAAGAAAAAAAGGAAAAAGAAAAGAAAATTTTCTTTTGAACTACGTTAGACCTGATTCTTGTCACCACAAGATACGTAGGCAACCATACGGTTCGGTCACATTAAATAAAATATTTTATAATCCCCGAAATCAATACTACGGCAGTTTTCCTTAGAAATTTTATCAAAAAAATCCAAAAAATCCCCCAATCTCCAAGAAACTAGGGCAAAAGTTTTAATTTTGCCAAAAAGGCCTGATTCCAAAAGTTGTAATTTTGAACTCTTTTCATCTTAAATTATTTAAAGCCATCATACCACCCTTTCTTTCTAACCCTGTCCAAAAGCCTACATTACAGTCCAAAAAAAGACCTTCTGACCAATCTTTGAGGATGCCAAATCAAGTGTGTGATGAGAGTATGATCTTCCAGCATCATAGGTAACAGCTTTGTTCTTAGCACAATGAGATAAAATGATAAAATGAGAGAGTCTAATCGGTGAAAACTCTCATGAGCACCGTAAGGCGGCAGTGAGTTGAGAAAATAGCAAAATAAGAGAGGCTTGATGGTAAAAACCCTTCAGGGCACTACAAGTCGACTGAGGATTGTGGATCAAATAGGAAAATTGGAGTGATGAAGCCCAGTTTCACAGCTTAGAATCACAACAAGAGCTGAATAATTTGACTTGCTTGAAAGATTAGGCCACTTAATCCAAAGATGCATGTCGTGGTCATTAGAGTTAGTATCCTTATCTGATAAGTTTCTACTTTGTAATTTTCTTGTTATGCATCATCTCTTTCCATTGTCCATTATTCTGTTCCTCTTGTTTTGTTTAAGTCTCTTCTTGAGTCTGTTTTGTTAGAATAAGTAAAGGAATGACTTCAAAATCTGCTACCAGCTTTCCAATTGCACAAAGCAGAGTCTGGATAGCACATCAAAGCGGCACAAGTTAGGAAACAATAGTATGCACACTGAGTTGATAACAATTAACATGCTTTGGGATTCATGTGAAATGCAAAGATTCAGTAAATGTCAATTCATGAGCACAATGCAACCGATAAATGATACTGGGATTGAATGGAGCGGAGGTATTTTCTGTGATAATGATTGAAAGAAATTGGGTAGTTGATAACATTGAAGGTCTTCCAAGTTGAAATCAAAATTATCTTGGCAAGTGCAGGAGCGATTGCCTTCAAAGTCAAAGCCGAAAACAAACCACCATGTTCTAACTCACGAGTTTTCTTTGTCTGAAACATGGATGAATGATATGTTCATACAAAGCTTGAATTTTTTAGGTGTAATACCCATATTCTGCTTACTCAAAGGCTATTGAGAAGATCACAAATCACCCCTATGATAAGCACTTCCTAGTCTGGATAATTGAGGTTATATTTTCATTTTAGGAAACGCACTTCCTAAATTGAGATTTTACCCCTAGGAGATGCACTTACTAGTTTGAGTTATTCAGATTTTACCCTAGGAGATGCATTTCCTAGTCTTGATCCTTCACTTCATATTTTGTTTTAGGAGACACACTTCCTAAATTGAGATTTCACCCCTAGGAGATGCACTTCCTAGTTTGGGTCTTGCAGGATATATTGTGTTTTAGGAGATGCACTTCCTAAATTAAAATTTTACCCCCAGGAAACGCACTTCCTAGTTTGGGTCATTTAAGTTCATTCCTAGGAGACACACTTCCTCGTTTGAGTAATTGAAGTTTCACCGCTAGGAGACGTACTTCCTAGTTTGGGTCTGTCAGGTTATATTTTTATTTTAGGAGACGCACTTCCTAAATTGAGATTTCACCCCTAGGAGATGCACTTCCTAGTTTGGGTCTTGTAGGATATATTTTGTTCTAGGAGACGCTTAAAATTTTACCACTAGGAGACGCACTTCCTATTTGGTTCATTTAAGTTTATCCCTAGGAGACGTGCTTCCTAGTTGGAGTTATTGAAGTTTCACACCCAAAGAGATGAACATCTTGGTCTGGGTATTTCAAGTTATATTTTTATTTTTAGGAGACGCACTTCCTCTTGTTGGTCATTTAAGTTCATTCCTAGGAGACGCACTTCCTAGTTTGAGTAATTGAAGTTTCACCCCTAGGAGACGCACTTCCTCATCAGGGTCTGTCTTATTTAGGTGACGCACTTCCTAAATTGAAGTTTTACCCATAGGAGACGCACTTCCTAGTTTGGGTCCTTCTGGTTATATTTTGTGTTAGGAGACACACTTCCTAAATTGAGATTTTACCACTAGGAGACGCACTTCCTAGTTTGGTTCATTTAAGTTTATTCCTAGGAGACGCACTTCCTAGTTTGAGTAATAGAAGTTTCACCCCTAGGAGACGCACTTCCTAGTTTGGGTCTTGCAGGATATATTGTGTTTTAGGAGACGCACTTCCTAAATTAAATTTTACCCCTAAGAGACGCACTTCCTAGTTTGGGTCATGTAAGTTCATTCCTAGGAGACGCACTTCCTAGTTTGAGTAACTGAAGTTTCAACCCTAGGAGACGCACTTCCTAGTTTGGGTCTTGTAGGATATATTGTGTTTTAGGAGACGCATTTCCTATATTAAATTTTACCCCTATGAGATGCACTTCCTTGTTTGGGTCATAAGTTCATTCCTAGGAGACACACTTCCTAGTTTGAGTAATTGAAGCTTCACCCCTAGGAGACGCACTTACTAGTTTGGGTCTTGCAGGATATATTGTGTTTTAGGAGACGCACTTCCTAAATTAAAATCTTACCCCTAGGAGACGCACTTCCTAGTTTGGTTCATTTAAGTTCATTGTTAGGAGACGCACTTCCTAGTTTGAGTCATTGAAATTTCACCCCTAGTAGACGCACTTCCTAGTTTGGGTCTGTCATGCTATATTTTTGTTTAGGAGACACACTTCCTATATTGAGTATTACCCCTAGGAGACACACTTCCTAGTCTGGGCCTTCCAAGTATATTTTGTTTTAGGAGACGCACTTCCTAAATTAAAATTTTACCCCTAGGGGACGCATTTTCTAGTTTGGGTCATTTAAGTTCATTCTTAGGAGATGCACTTCCTAGTTTGAGTCATTGAAGTTTCACTCCTACGAGACACACTTCCTAGTTTGGGTCTGTCAGGTTATATTTTTGTTTAGGAGACACACTTCCTAAATTGAGTATTACCCCAAGGATACGCACTTCCTATTCTGGGCCTTTCAAGTATATTTTGTTTTAGGAGACACACTGACTAAATTAAAATTTTACCCCTAGGAGACGCACTTCCTAGTTTGGTTCATTAAGTTCATTCCTAGGAAATGCACTTCCGAGTTTTAGTTATTGATGTTTTACCCCTATGAGACTTACTTCCTAGTATGGGTCTATCATGTTATATTTTTATTTTAGGAGACGCACTTCCTAAATTGAGGTTTTACCCCGAGGAGACGCACTTCCTAGTTTGGGTCATTAAGTTCATTCCTAGGAGACACACTTCCTAGTTTTAGTTATTGAAGTTTTACCCCTAGGAGACGCACTTCCTAGTATGAGTCTATCATGTTATATTTTTTTTTAGGAGACGCACTTCTTAAATTGAGGTTTTACCCCTAGGAGGCGCACTTCCTAGTTTGGGTCATTAAGTTCATTCCTAGAAGATACACTTCCTAGTTTTTGGTTCATTCAAGTTTTACCCCTAGGAGATGCACCTCGTAGTTTTGGTTCATCAAGTTACATCCCTAGAAGACGCACTTCCTAGTTTGAGTTATTCAAGTTTTACCCCTAGGAGACACATACTAGTTTTTGGTTGATTCAAGTTTCATCCTCAGGAGACGCAGTTCCTAATTTGGGTCATTCAGATTCTATTCTTAGCAGACGCACTTGCTAGTCAAATATTCTTGGTTTTACTCGCAGGAGACACACGTCGTAGTCGAGTCATTAGCTTACTCTCATCATTGCATCAATAGCATAAGTGGTGTACAGTTTTTCTAACAACTCACAAATCTTCCTAGTGCAAACTGGGGCAGAAAAGTTTGTTTGCTTTGTTGTTTTGATTGCATGCGTCCACCTGGAAAATGAGGGAAGACATTTCATAGTTCATTTCAGAGTCATTTCAAGTTTCAAGTCAGTAGCAGGCACCCACCTGGATAACAAGGAAGTCATTTCAGAATTTAATTCAAGTTAGAGATAGCAGAAAAAGAAAAACAAAAGAGAATAAGTGAATCCAAAATGCAGAAGCCAAGACAGGAGGTGGAGTGATCAATGAATGACTGAAGTCACAAGCATGGTGTGTCCGGTTCTGATCCAAGAAGCTGAAGAAAAATGAACTAGCACCTGCAGCTAGTGAGCGTCAAGGTTTATATCTGAAGTCTGGATGAAGAACTATTCAAGATTTAAGATCAAGCTTCAGAAGACTTATGGATAGGAATTTTGTAACTCATAGTTGACAGGCTTAATTAGTATTTTCATTTTTGATTTTGATGTAATAACAAGACCGCGGATCGGAACCTCTACGGCACCTCAATCGGCTCTCCACCTCGGTACACTCCATCATCTAATTTACTTCTGACTACACGTATCCTGATTCCTTTATAGCCAATGATATGTAGGCAGCTCGGATACCAGGACTCGGTCACATTTTCTTTCATCTTAGTTCTAGTCACCTCAAATAAGGATCGGGTCAAAAAATCTGTCTAGTCGTTCTTTGTCTGAAAATACTTCGTATTTACAGTCAAAGAAGGGCAGTTGTAGACACGTGATTTTGATCCTTTCCGAAATTTCATCTATTTTAGCGTAAAATATTTTATTTAGGTTTAATATAGTTATTTCAACTAATTTTGGCTCTTTTACATAACATTAAGAACAAAAATTGAAAATTACAAAAATAGTTATATATTTCTCCACTTAGTTCGCGTATTACATATTTTTAGGAGGATATATATTATTTTAAGCCTATTTTTATTTTAATATAATCCTTGAAAATACCAAAAATAGTTCCAACTTTAATTTTTAGTTTTATTTTTAACACTAATAGTTTATCATTAATTAATGTAGAGTTTTATAGGTATTTAATTTGAATTTTTAGTTCTTTTGGCCCAATTTTGTATATTTTGAATCCCAAATATAAATCCGGCAAGACATAGGACCAAACTCAATTCTTCCTCTCCATCTTCAAGACCAACCCTAGCCATCTTCATCTTCCTCACCAAGACTTGAACACCATAACAAAAAGACAACAATGGAGATAAATACAACAAAAAACCTTAGTCTCCATTAAGCCTAAGCGATTGCTGCCGACCAGCACTACAACCACCAGCGTCCAGCTCCATGTCAACCACCAACAGCCCGCCGCCACATCGCACAACCACCACCAGCCCCATCCATTTCCTTCTTCTTCGTCCATAACACCCTAGAACCGCTGTCAACCCTTTAAAACCCTAGAAGAGAAGCACAGCCGCGGGCCCTCAGCCACGAAAACTCGCCAGAAAATGGCCAACGACCACGAACCAGTGACCCCTGCTATTCTCCAACGAGATCAGTCGTCCATCACCACAAAAAAGGCTCCAAACAGAACTCCTTCACCCATGCATAGACGTAGCAGAACAAGGAGATAGCGAGGCAGCCCGTCCAGAGCTCGATGAGGTTTTCCGGCGAGGTTCAGTTTGGATCTTGTGCACGTTTCAGTTGCCTAGCATCGTTTAACTGTCCAAAAATCGGATTTCATATCTATCCGGGGTTTATTTATCCCTTTATTTTACTATTTTAGCTTAATCCAATGCTCCCGTTAGTCTCGTTAGTCTTATTTTGATCCATTGCATCGATCTTTTGAATTAGTGTTTCGTTTTGTTTGCGATGCCTTAGTAGAATTTATTTGCGCGTTTTTGTTATGCTGATTACTGCTCGTGTGTTTCTTTACTATTTGGTTTCCTTTGGGCATTTTCAAGAAGTTGACCCATATTAGTCATTTGGCTTTAATTACATGTGACCAATATTCATTTAGAGTTTTGAATCCTTACCTGTTCGAATGTTTAAAGATCTTTGATTAATATTTTGAGTGACTTCAAAGTTATTAATTCATTATATGAAATGGGTTCGTTGAACCGGTTTGAAAGTTAAAATTTAATTGAAGTATTTTTATTGCTCTACTAATTAATTTGATCGCTAAGAGCATGATTAGGCTGTTATCACCCGGGTAGGCAATCTTTAGGAATTTTGTTTTATCCAAGGCGAGAGGTCGTTTCCGTAGTTATATTTATCCGGGGAAGGCCCCGAAGGACTTGTATATATTTTATTCCGGGGTATGTCCCGTAGTACTTGTATTTGGAGGCTTAAAGTGAAACTCATAGTATTTTTAGCTTTAGTTTTATTTTCCTTTTATTAGGTGGGAGCGACCTCGGACCTCTTGTGTGTTTGTTTTCTTTTCTGTGTTTGTTTTTCTCAATTCGAATATTATAAAAGCCAATTAGATCGAGTACGCAAATGTACTAGTTACGGGACTTGAGGAATGCCTAACACCTTCTCCCCGAGTTAAATGAACCCCCTTACCTGAATCTTTGGTGCGGACTTAGTCTTGAGTCCAAATGTTTTAAAAGGAAACAATATTTTAAAAATGGTGACCTGGCACACTAAAACCAATGTCAGGTGGCGACTCTGATTTATTTTCCTTTTGGAACAAATTTTTGTCATTTTTCAATTGAAAAACCCTTTTCAAGCTTCACATAAATCTTTTTTATTTATTTAAGAGGGTTTGGTGTGAGGTTTTTGAAAAAAAGGGTGTGACAGCAAGAATTATTTGGTTTATGGACCTCAAAAACAAATATATTAGACTTCAACCACTTCCATTTTGTACGTTCATTTTTTTTCTTGGCCTTTTTCTTAATAAATAGTAACTGCTTAGTACAAAGAAATGCAAAGTGTACCAACTACCAACTAATAACCAAAGGAGATTCATGAATCAATTGATGACATATTTGGTCAATCGGGCGTCCAAGATCTGCACCTTTTAAAAATTAAACTCGTTTTGTTTCCGGAAATTTACATACAAAATTACAAGAAAGAAAAATTATCAAATACCTATGATCTGCGGAAACAAATTCAGAATTTAGATTGAGTATTTTATCATGTATATATATTTTGAATTTATTTATATGTGTACATATATATGATTCGAATCGAAAACAATAAATTCAGTTAAATATCGCTCCAAATTCGCCTATGCATTGTTGCTCCAAAACGCACACGCAAGTATACACAGTCGACAAGTAATATAGAATTCTATTATCATACCCACATGACTTGTAACTATTAAGTAAATTGAACTAAGACAATTAATCTATTCAAGCGATTTTCTAAAGTATAAATATTTAACTAAAACTTATCTAGAATAGTAAACTATGAAATTAAAGGAAACAAGTCCGCAATCTTAGAGATGAATTCAATGGGAGAAAATATTCCAGAGCTATGGTTTAGCTAACAATCCCGTTGAGTTTTTCACTTAAATCGTCTAATTGATTTATCTAGTTTATTGGTTAACATGATTAATATTGCTCGTAGCCTTCTCCCGAAGTACAATTCGCATATTCAAGCTAACCTAGCGCATATACTCATATGAAAATTGGATTAACAAGAACGCAATAATAATTCCTATATAATAACCAAGCAAGGTGATTAGGAATATCCCTATCCTAACCACAAATCTGTTCCCAATGCTCGAGTTCAAGATCTTTTTCTATTTAATCTTATTTTCAATCTAAATTTCTCTCACCCAAGTTCAATCCTAAATTTGTAGATAGTATTCAATTGATGGTCCAAAAATCAAATAATTAAGCGCAAAATTGAAAAATAAATCAATATGATAAAATAATAGGAATAATTCAAGTTTCAAACTACAAAGTTCATGTAGCACCGACAACTCTAGAACTAATAAACTATGAAACTAAGATAACAGAAGAGAAGAGAAGAAAAACTAGTTAGACGCCTCCTCTAAGTTTGGTGGGGTCTCCTTAGGTCAAAAGTATGTCAAAAGTCCAAAAGTATCCCCAAAATAACGTTTTACATGTATTTATACCAAGTAGGTTCGGGTCAAGACGAAATCTCCTTTTCCTAGCCGAAATACGAAAACTAACAAACTTATTGTTTTTCATGCGTCCCACTATGCGCCGCCTCGTGCTTCGCACTAATGCTTTTTCCTGTCATGTCGTGACCCAAATTCATTAAGGGTCATAATGACGCTTTACACCACTGTCAGGCAAGCCAACACCAAAAAGTTAATTAAATTCTCATTTTAGTATTTTTGAAATTATTTCTTTCTTTAGGTAAAATAATTAGTAATGCACTTCACCGAGTAAATAATAATGTCTTTAACAAATTTTCAATACTAGATAATACCATATACATCCAAGAATCTGATGTCACAAGTACATAAGTAATTTCTAGGATATAAAATATAATACAATAACTGTCCGAAATACAGATTAGACAGAAAATAAAATACAGTATTTTGAAGGAGACTCTACTGATTACGGGTCGTCTGGAGAGATACATCTCACCTAAGTCTCCGTATCAACATGCCGCTGCGCCCAACAAGGCCAGTGGACATAAGTGTGCCCGCATAACAAAATGAATAATAAGTGTAGTATGAGTACGAATGTAATGCGTACCTAGTAAGTATCCCGTATAACCTCGAAGAAGTAGTGACAAGAGATTGACTTCGACACGTACTAGTGATCCAATAATAATATAACAATAATGTGAAAAATTGTATATTTTATAAGGTGACTGTGAACTCAATAAACATGACGCAGGTAAATAATTCTTTGGTTAATAGAAATTTTCCCAATTCATATTTCATCATTTATTAATTTATCTCAAGCCAGAGAGACAACATCCAGTTTTGGTAAATCTCAAGGCAAGAAATACAAGTAAGCACAAAATCATGCCGAAGTCATACGGTACAACCCAATAATATTTAAACTGTGCACTGCTAAAGGGTCGAATGGCACAAATCATAAATGCATTTATTTAATCTGCCGAGGCATTTGGCCCATTCCACAAAAGATAAACACATTCAAATAGTTAATCAATAGTTTATCAAAGGGCAATTATCTAAAGAATGGCAATTCCTCTCTTAAAGTTAAGAAAATGCTGTTTAGCTCTTCAGAAGTTTATTAACTAAGTTCAGTATTATTTAAATATTTTAATCTGACAATAAGGTTTAAAACATTACAAGTAAAGCATGATTTTGGATTCTAGACTACCCGGACTTGAGTATAATAGTTGTTACGCACAGACCCTAGTCATCTCGTGCGTAGCCCCCCTCCCCCCCCCCCCCCCAACACACATAAATAGAAGCACACATTTAATTATTTTACTTATGGAGATAATTCCCGCTTACAAGGTTAGAAATGAGACTCTCCTTGATATAAAGTTCCATAACGACATTCCACGCCCTCCCAGTGACTCTAACTGATGCACAACGCTCCAAAACTAGCCATAATGATGCAAACCCGTTAATATATGCTCAATTACTCATTATAATCCAACATATAATAATTTCTATTCCCCGATCGAAAAGTCGATAAAATTACTCTCGGACCCACGTGGCCGAATTCTAAAAATTTTCGAAGATAAACTTTACCCATAAACTCACGAACTCAAATATAATTTAATACCGCTGTAATCCGCCTTATCTTTTTTTTTTGGTAATTAAACTTTGTATTAATCACCAAAGTGTTTAACGTACATATTCATAGCCCAGCTTGATACTCAGCTGGCTATCAAAAGGAGCAAAAATGACTATCCTATGCTGTCCAAAAGACTAGCATTATAATAGATAATGCTGAAGAAATACTCTTAGCCTAGGAGGAGCTCTAACATTACAAGTATAAGCAATATTTCTAAGCAGTTTGTCACTGTTACAATAGGTGTTTCCAAATATTCTCGCATTCCTTTCCAGCCATAAGACATAAAACATCTCTCTCAATGTCATTTTGACTATATGAGCTCGAGGAGATTTGCCTTTAGATTGCTCAATGAACCACTGGACAAATTGGAGCCAGTTTTGACTAGTAGGTTGATTAGTTCCAAACCATTTCAGTGTGTGATCTCTCAGTTGGGATGCATAAGTGCAATCCAGGAATAGGTGTTCTCCGGATTCCACAGCTTGTTGACACATAACACAAGTTTCTGTCACATTCAGGTTCCATTTGATCAGCCTATCTTTGGTAGGTAGTCTGTCTTGTAATAGCAGCCATAGGTTGAAGATTGCTTTAGGTCGAGCAGCATTCTGCATTGTTAAGTTCTTCCACATGACTCTCGGTGCTTCTCCAATCTCTTGTAAGTAGAGCCTTCTTATAGTGCAATCAGATTTATCCAACATTTGATGTTGCTGCAATAGCTCAATGCCTTCAATGATCTTCCGGACCATCCAACTAGCCTGTTTAGGGACAGTGATGGTCTCCAACTGTTTCTGCTTGATATAAACTGTGTGAATCCATTTTACCCATAGTGCATCCTTCTTGTATGCCAGGTCCCAGCTGAGTTTTGCAACAGCAGCTTTGTTCCACAGTAAGAGATTAGTCAAGTTCAAACCACGAGCAGACTTTGGCATACAGATTTTCTCCCAAGCCACTATGCCTTTCTTGATACATTAACTGAGCCAAACCAGATGTAGGATCTGCATATTGCCTCAAGCAGTTTTATAATCTTGGAATGTATTAGGAATAGTTGAGCCCAGTAAGCCTGAATTCCAAAGATAACTGATTGTACCAACTGGATTCTACCAGCATATGATAGGTGTCGAGCAGTCCAGGATGTAATCCTGGCAGTAACTTTGTCGATCAGTGGTTGCCATTGAAAAGCAGTCAGCTTCTTGGTAGCCAAAGGTACTCCCAAATATTTAAAGGGGAGTTCTCCACGTACATATCCAAGGAGATCAATAATATGCTGTTGATCCTGAGGTTTCACCCCTCCAAAATAGACAGCACTCTTATGCAAGTTGGCTGTCATACCAGAAGTTGCAGTAAACTGAGAGAAGTAAGTAAACATAGTACTTACAGAGTGAGGTTCTCCTTTGACAAACAGCAATAAGTCATCAGCAAAACTTAAGTGAGTTATTCCCAGTTTTTTACAACCAGGATGAAATGCAAAGCCTCTAGCTTGTCTCAATTCAACCAGAGACCTACTAAGGTATTCCATCACAATAGCAAACAGAAAAGGAGATATGGGATCCCCTTGTCTCAGTCCTTTGGCTGCTTGGAAAGGTTCTGTTGTCTCCCCATTGACCACCACTGTGTAGCTGACAGTTTGGACACACTCCATAATCCATCTTGTAAATCTGGTAGGGAAATCCAGAGCTTCCATAACCTGTTGTAAGTAACACCACTCAACTGAATCATAAGCCTTCTGTAAGTCAATTTTGATCATACACCTGGGAGATATATGAGACCTAGAGTAATGCTTTATTAATTCATATGCTAAGATGACATTATCTGCTATTCTCCTTCCTGGGATAAAGCGTGCCTGTGCATTACAGATGATACTGCTCATGACCTTCTGGAGTCTGTTGGCCAGCAACTTGGAAATGATTTTGTATAAGACTGAACAACAAGCTATTGGTCGAAACTCTTTGACTGTTTGAGGATTAGATACCTTGGGAATTAGGGTGAGTGTGGCACATTTTATAGGTTTATGCATTTTGCTGGTTGCAAAAAAATTCTTGACTGCTTGTAGTACCTGCTTCCCTATGATAGCCAAGTGTGTTTAAAGAATATAGCATTATATCCATCTATCCCTGGAGCTTTATCATTACCAATTGCCTTTAAACTGTTTAGGATCTCTGTGTCACTGATATCAGCTGCTAGTTCCATCCTTTGATGGTGTGAGAGTCTAGGACCATTGTTCATATACAATTTGCTAACTGCTGGTAGTGAAGTGGCTGCTGTACCCATGAGTGATTTATAGAAGTCTGTTATCTCCTTATGTAGGTCAGCTGGATCAGTTATCTTCAGTCCTCCTTCTGTGGTCAGTTCAGTAATCCTCTTATACTGGTTTCTCTCCTTCATTACTGCTGAGAAGTATTTGTTGTTTAAATCTCCAAGCTGGATCCATTTGGCTCTGGATTTTTGTTGCAATGCTGATTCTTCAAGCAAAGACCATTTTTCCAATAGCTGCATCAGGCCCTTTTCTCTCAGCTGTAAGGCATCTGTATATGACATGGCCATCTGGTGTTGGACAGCTTCCAGTTCCTTTCTGCTGCTCTCAATCTTCTGTGTAATGCTCTTAAACTCAATCCGCCTTATTTTATTTCTCCTGATTGTTGTAATTTTATTTTTCCTATTATCTATGAATCCTAACCCTAGGCGATTGCCTAGTGGACCCAAAAAGAAATATATAATTTACTCTACATCCCATGTCAAATGTCGTGGCCAAAATCCAAAATATAAATTTCTATATTTTACTTCCAAATCCAACAATTTCTACTAATTTCCATGACCAAAGTTATATAAAAACCTTGTATTTAACTCAAAACTGGTGGAAACCACTTACTTCATTCTTTGTAATGAAAATAACACTCCAAAATTGCTCAAAAATCAGCTCCCATTGAGGAAATAAGGTTGAAATGAGCCCAGCCCCCTGTCTTTTAAAAGACAATGCCTAGAGATTCTTTGCACCTATGCTCACTTGACCGCTTCTGCGTTTCCGCAGGTGCAAACCAAACACTGTTTTTGTGGTCCAGGGCTCCCAACCCATTTTCGCTTCTGCGCCTTCTCCTCCGCAGGTGCGGTCTCGCTTCTGCGACGAGATGACCGCATCTGCGGTCCAAGCACTCCCAGTCACAATTGCATCTGCGACCCTCATGGCAATTCTGCGACTCCGCACCTGCGGCCGTAGGTGCGCTTACACTGGATGACAACAGCCCTCAGATTTTCTTCCAAGTTCAACTAAATCCATTTACCATTCGGATTTCACCTGAGGCCCTCGAGACCTTAACCAATTATACTAACACTTCCCAAAATACATCACAAACTTAGTCGAGCTTTTAAATCACATCAAACAATATCGAAATTATGAATCACAATCCAATTCAAACTTAATGAACTTTAGAACTTAAATCATTAACATTCGATGCTGAAAGCTATCAAATCACGTCCGATAACCTCAAAGTTTGCATACAAGTCATATTTGACATTACGAACCTACTCCAACTTCCGGAATCAGAATCCAACCTCGACGTCAAAAAGTTCACTTTCTGTCAAACTTCTCAAAAATCTTCAAATTTCTAATTTTAGCCAAATGACTCCAAAATGACATGTGGATCCGACTCTGCTTCCGAACATGCCCCCAACACCAGAATGACCATACGAATCTATTTCTAGACTTGAATTCCTAAAACGACATCGATAATCACTTAAATGTACTTCAACCCAAACTTATGAGATTCTTCCAAAATGCTAACTTTCACAATAAGCGTAGAAACACTCTTAAATTATCTAAAACCCAATACAAACATACGCCCAAGTCCGAAATCATCATACGAACCTGTTGGAACCTCCAAATCCCGATTCTGAGGTCGTTACCCAAAAACTAAACCTTAGTCAATTCTTTCAACTTAATACTTCTGAAATAAGACTTTTCTTTCCAAATCAACTACGGACTTCGGGAAATTTAATTTTGACTATGCGTACAAGTCATAGTACTTGAAGTGAAGCTGCTCATGGCCTCAAACCGCTGAACAATGTGCTAGATATCAAAACAAATGGTCGGGTCGTTACATGTCAGAACATAAAAAACCAGTCTTTTAACTTTGGAAATTTCTGACAAAAATTTGCACTAATGCGTTGCACAGTGCCTCATACTAGTGCATTTCTTAAACAGTTTCTTCTTCCTTGAATTTTGACGTCCAGAATTGATCCTCGATCCCCGAGCAAGATCCTGACTTAATCCCTTGAGATTTTACTCAAACTTCAAAGCTCCAAATGGCTCGAATTAGTTTCATAACATCTACATAACTTAGAATCCCTCCTACAAGGCATAAAACACAATAAGTGCAAAATACTAGCGATTAAAGCTCAAATACAATTAAAGTGTAGTGAATTTTAGTGTGATAAGTGACTAAAATATGCAATTATAGCTTAACATCAATACCCACACTTAAACCATTGCTCGTCCTCGAACAATCAAACTAGACTTTATATAGACACAACCGTTTTAAACAATTCTCCTAACTCATCATACCAAGAATATTTAAAATAGACTAAGCATAATAGTGTAACATTATCACCTCAAGATTTAATTTCACAAGCAGCATGCATTTTGCACAACCCGCTCACTTACTCTAATGTAGAGGTCAAGAATTACATTTCCTTTATGAATCAAGTGCCCTCACACAGCAAAAGAGAGTAATTCCACAGTCAATAAAATTTAAGAACAATTAGGAACTCAAGATAGAAAGAATTCTATCGCTCTCAAAAAACAATATTCATATGCCACAAAAGATGCACCATAGGCTTGCCAGTAGTGTACTACTCTACTTATCGAGCTCATTTAGTCTAAGATCAAGTAGGACTTTAATTAGTTGTAATGTAGATACATTTAGATATAAGAGTGACAACACCTCTCTAAGTACTTTAATACATACACCATTTAAAATCCCACACTTATGTCAAACCATACTCCACCTTCACATCAATATACATCAACTCCCTACTTCTTTAAACATAATTACATCAAGAGTTACCACTTTCAAGTAATATATTTCACAACAATATAAATATTTTTCTTTCTTTTCTTTTTCAATTCAAGTGTCTCTTACTTTTTAAAAACAGTGTACCTTTCTCCTTATTTTATTAGTTCCACTCAAAATCCAAACTAACTGCCCCACACTTTAACTTTTACAAAGTTCATAAACATTTAAGTGCTCATGAGAGGTGAAAAGGTTCAAATAGATGGTTAATTCAAACAAATAGGTAAGTTCTTGTAATGTGGTTGCCAAAGAAACAGGATTACAAGCTCAAAGGGGTTAACTAGGACGCATAGCAATTAGGTGGATAAAAGCATATAACTGGTTCAACAAAGAAATGTCTATATCACCTCCTAAACTGAACAAAACTACTAATTCTCGTTGCAAACACACGAGGCAAGTTCTATACATCAAGTGCAATGCACAGAATAACACACAAACCTCACACACACATGGTACATAACTCACTCAGGATTGGACACATCAAGACACTCTAGTCAAAGCAGTTATGCAAAGTTAAGACCATATAATTTTAGGTACTTATGCTAGAGTTAAAAACTGAGGCTAAGCGTCACAACCAAAGTACTCACTATTCTTCAGGCATAACAAAGTCAAAAGATATTTCTTCAATTGTAATCATAGCATAATGACTCCTACTCCTAAAAAACTAACTACACTGGTTCAAACAAAATCCTTGAAAAAGAACTGCGGCACAAAGAAAAGCTAGGGGTAATTACTACGCTACCTACAAAGAATTTTTTTTCATCCTTTTTCTTTCCACTTAAATCCCTCAAGAAAACTACCTAGGAGATCCATCTTCGAAAAAAGTCCCCATTTTTTGATTTTTTTTTAAAACAAAAACTACTACTCTAAGCTAAAATACCACAGAAAATCACGCTGACAATCTCCTCACCCCACACTTAAAATTATTCAATGTTCTTAATGCATACTATAAATAACAAGAGGGTAAAAGAGACTTACTGGTAGGCCAAAGGCCGAAGAATTAGCAGCTCACGGGATACTCAAAATTCTCCCGATTGTTATCCTTTGTGCATGTATCTCACACTTATTTTAAATCACCTGCTCAACTTTACACACTCCTATTGGCTTTGACTCCATACTCCTACAAAACATAAAAATAACACTACAAAAAATAAAATAAACAAAAATAAAAAGAAAAAAATAGAATTGGATTTCCTCTCAACAAGCGCTTGATTTAACGTCGCGACACGACACCATAACTTTCACCACTTTTTACTCCATTTTGAGGATATGAATTGCGTCCCCAATTTTGCATCAATTTTTCGGTCGCGTTCCTGGGGCAGTGAAGTAAAAGTAAAGGAACCAGGTAATATGCATCACATCTTGCACTTTCTTGGCCTTTAAGTGAGGGATGTCGTTTTGTCTCCTTGGTATCACAAATTTTATAATATAAGCACTTTGTTCCCAATTCATTGACTCCTCCACAGGCTTGAATGAATCAATTCTCGTGTCCTCAACAAAGCACAATGTTGAAAATGATTAGAATGAGGTTTAATATGGTCCAACTCTAGAATCACTTCACTTTTGATATCCTCACATTTGCCCACTTTCTCAACCTTGGCATCATCAATAATAACATGGTCTAATTATTGGTATTCTCTTTTTAGCTCCTTAATTTGGCCTAGAAAATCTTTTTCAGCTTCGCATAACTCATCATTAACTTGTTGGGTGTTACAAGCATCAACCTTTGCACTCAAATCTGCATCCAAGTTGCGAATAGAGCCGCCAACTTGATTGATCTCTTGTCTAAGATCGGTTATTCTTTCTATCAGTTGTTCTGCCATACTTGAAAGACTATGACAGAGAAACTCATAAAATTTTATTAGTTGAGCTTATTCCTCTAGCCAAGATTGGCTCACTATGTATGTTTCTTCATAATTATCTTCTTGTGAGAACTCACTCTATTTAATCAATTCTTCAGCCTCGGCCTTGATTCTCATGATTTCTGCACTAATTCGTTTTATAGCTTTTTGATTTTCATCTTGTTGCTCGGCTACTTGCCTCATCATGTCTATACTACAAGAAATGCCTTCCATATCCTCCACTTCATTGCTCCTAACATACTCATAAATATTATAAGAATCATAGTAAAAGCTCGGAGAAGAATAATCAGAATTAGGACAATCATTCTTATGGTCACCTTAACAACCACACACATTACAAAAATTTCACTCTTAAGATTGAGATGCACCTTTTTTCCATGAGTGTGGTCCTCCATAATATGGACAAGGATCTCCATAATAAGAACAACCACTATTCGACCAATTCTCATTAAAGATGACATGTCAATAAAGATAATAAAATATTAAACTAAGATAAAAATAAGAAAAAACTTGAGTTAGACAAAAAATAAAAATCTAATCTAGTAGACTAGTTAATTTCTAAGTCCCCGGTAACGGCGCCAAAAACTTATTGCTCCACAACGCACACACAAGTATACGTAGTCGACATTTAATATAGGATTCTAAGTCTAGATAACGTACCCACATGGCTTTTGATTAACTATCAACTAAATTAAACTAAGACAATTAATCTATTCAACCAATTTTCTAAAGTATGACATTTAACTAAAACTATTCTTGAATAGTAAACTATGAAATTAAAGGAAACAAGCCTACAATATTAGCGATGAATTCAATTGGGAAAAATATTCCAGAGCTATGGTTAGCTACAATTTCATTGAGTTTTTCACTTAAATCGTCTAATTAATTTATTTACTTTATTGGTTAATATGGTTAATATTTGTCTGTAGCCTTCTCTAGAAGTGCAACTCGCCTATTCAAACTAACGTAATGCCTATATTCCTATGGAATTAGGATTAACAAGAACATATTAATAATTTACATATAATAACCAAGAAAGGCAATTAGGTATATCCCTATCCTAATTGCAAATTCGTTCATCGATGCTCGAGTTCAAGATCTTGCTCTATTCAATCCTATTTGCAATATAAAATTCCCTCTCCCAAGTTTAATCCTAAATTCGTAAATATTATTTAATTGGTGATCAAGAAATTAAATAATTAAGTGACGATTCAATAAATAAACCAATATAATAAAATTATAAGAACAATTTGAGCTTCAAACTACAAAGTTCATGAAGCACCCAAAACTCTAGAACTAATAAACTATGAAACTAAGAGAAGAGAAGAAAAACTAGTTTGAAGCCTCTTCCAAGCGTGGTGTATTCTCCTTAGGTCTGAATTATGTCAAAAGTCTAAAATTATCCCCCAAAATAACGTTTTACATGTATTTATACCAAATACGGTCGGGACAAGACGAAATTTCCTTTTCCCTAGCCGAAATAGGAAAACTTGCAAACTTATTGCTTTTCATGTGTTGCACTGTGTGTTGCCCCGTGCATCTCACTAATGCATTTTCCTGTCATACTACGAAAAATCCAGTCTCTGGACTTTGGAAATTTCTGACAAAAATTTGCACTAACGCGTTGCACAGTGCCTCGCACTAGTGCATTTCTTCAGTTGTTGCTTATTCCTTGAATTTTGACGTCCAAAATTAATCCTCGACCCCCGAACACGATCCCGACTTAATCCCTTGAGCTTTTACTCAAACTTCAAATAGCTCGAATTAGTTCCACAACATCTACATAACTTAGAATCGCTCCTACAAGGCATAAAACATACAATAAGTGCAATACACTAACGATTAAAACTCAAACACAATTAAAATATAATGCATTAATTAGAGTGCGATAAGCGACTAACATACGTAACTACAGTCCACCGTAGTACATACCAGTGGAGAGTAATTGAAAGTGAGAATGCTGAAGTTGAGGTCCAAAGCGTAAAACACTCGATAGATGATAGACCGAAGTCACTTTATTAAAACTTACCAACATAAAAGGCGTACTATGCCTTTTTGGTTACAAAAAAATCTGGTCTCTTTCCTTTTCTTTGATTTCACCAAATCTCAGTGGCATTAACTGAGCAGATTTATATACCCCACCACTCAGATAATAAAAAGATTAAACCCACGTTTGCATTGTTGATCCTCTTTCTTTATTCGTTATAAAAAATTTATTTGAGCACCATTTTTTTTTATGTCATATGGTAAAAATATTACTACAACAAGGATCACAAAATGACATCCGAATATTTGGTGCTGAATCAATTAGTACTATTTATTCCCGAAAATACAAATACCAAACTAGGAAAAAGAAAATGGGGAATAGAATGTTGAACAAGGTAGAAAGCAGTGTCTCAAATTGTTATTTCCAGGTCCAAAACGATAGAATCAAAGGATAGAAACAATTTGTACGCCCTTATGCGAAGAACAATTAATTTCGATTCAATTAGGATGATATTCAGTTTGGATAAAGAGCTTATTCACTTTGAGTTGCAGCCATATACAGATCGCGAATGTAGGAACTAGTGTAATTTTTTCATAGCATGATTGAAGAGATTTTGCATCTTATATTGTTAAATGTTAACAATCTTAATGAGAAGAGGGTTGCTATGATGGAAAGCAACCCTCACTTCCAACCGAGAGGTTGTTAGTTCGAGTCTCTCCAAGAGCAAGGTGAGAAGTTTTTAAAAGGAAGGATGCCGGGTTTCTATTTGAAAACAACCTCTCTACCCAAGGGTAGGGGTAAGGTATGCGTACGCACTACTCTCCCAGACCCCACTAAGTGGGATTGTCCCTGCTAAGTATTCAAATCTTACTCTTTCTCTTCTTTTATTTTTATTTTAAGTTGTTTTTTGGTTTGTTTGTTACTTTTTTCCGAATTGATCCATAAATCCAGGGGCGGATGTACAAGCAAAAATATGAGGCACGTGAGCTCATAATTTTTCCATTAAATTAAATATTTTATGTACATATTTTTTAAAATTCGTATAATTTTATCTGTCATAATATTTTACTTCAAGCATAAAACAGCCAGACCTAGACTGACTTGGTTGTAGTTTATATATATGTGGAAGAAACATACACGTTAACTAGCATAATTACTATTTAAGTTGATTAAAAACCCAATCATAATTATATAATCTGCAATAGCATCATTAGATCAACTATCGTGGATGATGTTAGGTTGGAGATTCATATTAGTAATTCCTTCAAGCAAAAGAATCAACCCTTTTTTTTTTCCTTACAAAATAATGATAATAATCATGTTTTCACTTTTTCTTGAGTTTCATTTTTTTCCTTTTTTTTGGGTTTAGAGTCTATGATTTTATTATTTTTCTATATTGACTATCAAATATGGACATTTGCACCGGTAGAACCTTTTCTTTTTTTCATTGTTAAACTTATTTGTACATTATGATTTGTCTGTTTAAGTGATTATCAAGAGTAGGTAGAAAGGGTTGTTTCTCTTTTGCATTTCCTCTTATTATCTTGTGTTTGGACGCTAGTATTTGAATTGGTTAGGCTTTATATAGAATTTATGTAAAAATAGCATGGTATAGTTAGTTTTTGCACTGGTCATTCAAAATTGCCAGCATTTATAAAGTTAATGAAAAATAGTTACTCTTAATTTGCTGCAACAGAGACAGGACCAACAAAATATACTGGAGTTTCGGTGCACCTGTGTGTGAACTCCAGCATATTATGCTGAATCGGTATACTTTGCTGGCTCTAGTATAATATACTGGAGACTGGAGCACCGGTGCTCCAAACTACAGTATATTATGCTGGACCAGTATACTTGCTGGAACTCCAGTATATTATGCTGGAGTTCTAGTATACTTATAGTAGAACTCCATCATATTATGTTGGAGTTCCAGTGTACTTGTTCTGGAATTCTAGTATAATATGCTGGAGTTCAAGTATGCTTATGCTGGAACTCCAGTATAATATGTTGGAGTTCAAGTATGCGTATGATGGAACTCCGACATAATATACTAGCGCATTTTCCGGATGTGGAACAGTATTTTCGCTCAAATTTATCTTTATATAAAAAGTGACTAAATTTCGAATACATTTGGAACTGGGCTATTTTTTAACGACCAGTTGTAAATCTAGCTATTTTTGAATTTCTCCCATAATTTATTTATTCCGGTTCCAATTATAATTTATAAAGATAAGATACTTTCAAGATTAAATAAAAACTCTGTACTTACTAATCTATAACGTAATAATATTCTTAATATTCAATTCGAATATTGGTTTATATATACAAGCTTATCCTACTAATCCATGAGCTAAAGCCTAAATGGCATGATTAGCAATATTAATTGAGCAGAATCCTTTTTATTGTCACCTCCACTTTTGAACGGATCTAAATGGAGTCATATGACAGTGAAGATTCATATAATTAACTCCATTAAACTTAAGGCTGAGATATAGTTACTAATATTATTGCATTAGTTATCACCGATGTCAAATAAAGAATATAATACTTTCTTTTCTAGTTTTGGCCCCTTCATTATAAATAGAAATGTCAACATTGTTACCACATAGAATCTGATGCAATTTGCAAGTCTTTTATTTCTTCTCCATTTTTCTAATTCATTGCTTATCTTTTTTATTAGGTAAGTTAGGAGATTTGGAAGATCTATTAAAGAATTTAAATACAAATCTCCAAGCATGTCAACTTAAATGGCCTTAGACTCATTCCACTTTTCTTTTATTTAGAGTTTAATGCTGAGCATATCCATATCATCGTTTACATTATTTATTGTTACACAAGGCCTTTTAATTTATATTCCATGCTGCTGCTGCTTCTTATTCTTCTATTTTTTTGTTAAATGTTCTTTCAAAATAACCATCATCTTCACAGATATTAACTTCTATTTCTTTTTCACTACATAATAATATAGAATTGGATGCGTGCAAGATTATCTAACAACTGTCATTGTCATCACAGCTATTGCAATATCATCTTATTAATATTTGCTATAAAAAACAACCTTCAACTTAGTTATTTTTTCAACTCAAAATAAGCTATGATCAATTTATTAATTAGTCCTGATTGTCAACTTGTCATACTGTGTGTTTGTTACATTTGAACTACCTAACTTTAGTTTAATTTTTATTTCCTGTGGCTACTAGCTAGCAAAGAACCATCCATTATTATAAATTAATTACAGGAAAAATAATAGGGGATTTTGGAAACTCTGGGCCGGAAAGAAGTCAACTTATAAACAAATTTGAGAGAGTGATACATCAACAAATATCAAAATTCTAAGTTGTACCAGTAGAGAAAAAAAGGCAAGGAAAACATAAATATTTTAGTTAAATCATACTAACAAAAATGAAAACCAGCAAAAGCCAAACTTCAGATTTGTTTAACCCACTCATTTACCAAATAAAAAAGTGACACTTTGGATCGAGAGGCGAATCCAAGATTTAAACTTTATGTATTCAATTGAACTCATTATATTTTTAAAGTTATAGGTTCATATTTACTTTTTTTATAAATTTAATAATTTTTTTATATATAAATTATACTCCGTCGAAAGTTAAGGGTTCAATTGAACCCATAACTTTAACACTACATCCGCCACCGATTGGATCTGTTTACGTTATCTTTTTTGTTTCAGGTATACTTGGCATAATTTAGAACTCATAATCCCAGTTGACCCTTTATATATAGAGAGAGAACAAGAAAAATATAACAAAAAACCGATCCTGATCTAACATGCAACACTTTCCGAGTATAGTGAGATTAAAAAAAGTACATCGTAAAAGACTAATACCGAAGTTATTCTGCTTAAATGGATATCAAATACGAAATGTACTGATATTGTATTTGTCTAACTCATTTGATCCATTTATTAATTTGGCGAGAGGGGAATTGAACTCTATATCTAACGGTCAGCAGATAAAAATCTTTGAAACCGGAAAATTATTGGTTTTAAGCATCACACGTGTTTCAAAAATAATTACAATTTAGGTATTTTTTTGTTGGAAACACGTTCTCAATGCAATATACTAAAACGTGTGTTCTTTTGTGTAGGTTTTGATGCATGACAAACGAAGCGAAAATTGATATATAACGAAGTTCAAGAAACAAGCGCACAATTGATATACAACGAGATTCAAGCTCAAGACAAAGTTTTATAAGTTTAATTGAGTCATTTTATTTGTGATCTTGATCCTACAACTTGACTCGTAACATGGCTTCTCTCATAAAACTATTTTCCAAAATCATGCATATTTAATTTAATGTCAAATGATTTTAAATCATGCATATTTACAGTAGTCAAAATAATTTTTAGACATGCCTATCTGGACTAAGATAATCGATTATGTACTTATGATAATCGATTGTTTTAAGCCAAGACTGCATGACAATCGATTGTGAACTAATGACAATCGATTGTGTTAAGACAGTGAACATCGGGTTTTTTTCAAACCTGCATGACAATCGATTGTGAACCTTATGACAATCGATTGGGATGAGGCAGTGTCCATCAAAGTTTTTCAAAACTCAGAATAATCGATTGTGAAGCTAATGACAATCGATTGTGAAGAAACAGTGTCCTTCAGATTTTTCAAAGTCACAAAATAATCGATTGTGAACTTATGACAATCGATTGTGTTGAGGCAGTGACTTCCAGACTTTTTCAAAACTATTAAATAATCGATTGTGAGTATATAACAATCGATTGTCAAGAGGCAGTGTCTAAAATAATTTTCAAAAACTGATAAGTAATCGATTGTTGACTTTGTGCAATTGATTGTGAAGCTGACCGTTGTCGTAAAGTTTTCAAATACCGTCAGGTAATCGATTATTGATTCTGTATAATCGATTGTTTTGATTAAAATCTGGAACCGATTTTTTGAACGTTATTGGGTAATCGATTATTGATTTTGTATAATCGATTGTTTTGATTAAAATCCGGAAAAGATTTTTGAACGTTGCTGAGTAATCGATTGTTGATTCTGGACAATCGATTGTTTGTGGTAAAATCTGGAAAGGATTTTTTGAACGTTGCCAGTAATCGATTATGGATTGTAAGTAATCGATTATCAAGCGTAAAATCTGGGATTGAATTTTGATCTGACTGGCAGACAATCGATTGTTGGGGTTTGACAATCGATTGTCAGTGAGTAAAATCAGCAACTCTTAATTGGCAATTAGGCAACGGTAATGCCAAGTTTTTCAACTATAAATACAGCTTCATTTCAGTATTTTAAACACAACAACATACTACAACTGATCATTACATTGCTATAAGCTTGCATACTTTTGTTTATCATTTTATATTCAATTTCATAAAGCTTTTGAGAGTCATATTCTTGTCAAAGTTGTTGTGATCTAGAGCTTACTTCTTTTACTCATACCTACTCATAAAGGAGTATTTTGTTTGAGTGTTAAGTGTTTTACACACTTGTAAGAGAATTATGATTCTCTTGTTGTAAGGAACTTGTGTTTCCTTGGTTGAAGTCTTGGAGTGTTGTATCTCCGAGCAAAGGTGTTAAGGCTTGTGTCCTTACTTTGTAAAGGTTTGTTGAGCACCCGTAAGCTTAACAAGTTAGTGGAAAATCTCGAGAGAGTCTCTCGGGGACTGGACTAGCCACGTGTTGTGGTGAACCAGAATATATCGGTGCGTTCTTTCCTTTTATTTATTTAACGCACTTAATTATTTCCTGCAAATTTTAAATTCCGCAAGTTTACGCTAAATTTTATTATAATGCTATTCACCCCCCCCCCCCTAGCGTTAAACGTATTTTCTAACAATTGGTATCAGAGCCCAACTCTCTGAAAACTTAACAGTTTGAGAGAACCATCCATGGCTTCTACTCGTGATTCTTTTGCAGGAATTGATGAAGGACAGTGCTCCACACGACCACCTCTATTCAACGGTACAAACTACACTTACTGGAAAGAGAGGATGAAAATCTTCGTTCAGTCCAACAACTTTCACCTTTGGAAGGTGATAATGAAGGGAAACCAAATTCCAACAAAGAAGGTGGAAAACGAATGGGTTCCCAAGTTCGAGGATGAGTATGACGCGGATGACATCCGAAAGGTTCAAAATAATGCTAAAGCAATTAATTTATTATATTGTGCTGTTAATGCTGACGATTACAGGAAAATATCGTGTTGCACAACGGCAAAGGAGATGTGGGACAAGCTAGAAGTTACGTACGAAGGTACGGACCAGGTAAGGGAAGCAAAAATTGATTTCCTAACCCATTCTTATGAATTATTTCACATGAAGGAAGGTGAAAAGGTGGACGAAATGTTTGAGCGATTTTCAATAATCATAAATGACCTACATGCTCTCAAGAAAACATTCACGGATAGAGAGCTCGTGCGAAAAATTCTTAGAAGTCTCACACCGGCATGGAGATCAAAGGCCGATGCTATTCAAGAATCCATTGGCGTTTCAAACGTCACCATCGACGCACTAAGAGGTAACCTTAAGACCTATGAATCTACTATTCTTAACCCTTCTGTTGATGATCAAAGGAGGCAAAGAATAGCTCTAAAGGCAAGCACAAGCCAACCGCAAATTGATGAGGAAGGAGACAACGAGTTTGGACTCGTTATCAAAAGATTTCAAAAGTTCATGCGCAAGGAGTATGAACGCAAGGGCAAAAAGCAAGCGAACAAATCAAGTGCTATGAATGTGGTGAAACCGGGCACATCAAATCAAATTGCCCAAACATCAAAAAGGAGAAGAAACCTTTTAAAAAGCAACGTGCATACATTTCTTGGGGAGGCGACTCCGGAGATGAGTCAAGCGAAGGAGAAGAAGACGAAGCAGCAAATCTTTGCCTCATGGCACAAGAAGATAACAAAGACGAGGTATGTCAAATTTCATCTCAAAACTTCTTTACTCTTGATGAAATGCGAACTGATTTTGATGAATTATATACTGAATTTATTAAAGCTTCAAAAACATCAAAAGCGTAAAAGAAAATGCTTCTCTAAAAGAAAAAGATTTTCAAAAACAGCTTTCTTTAAAAGAAAAGGATTTAGAAAAACTGGTTTTAGAAAATGAAAAGCTGAAAGAGGAAAACAAGTTTTTTGGAAAAAGAAGTTCCGATAAGCCCGAAAGCTCTAGTGGAAACTGCACTTCTTGTTTGCACCTTAAGAATGAAGTAAGTAGGCTTAAAGGCACATTAGATAAGTTTAATTCTTCGCACAAAAACTTGAATGATGTTCTTGTTAACTTGAAATCAACCAAGCATGGAATAGGCTTTATGAATGAAGAAAAGGTTGACGCTAAACCCCAAAAACCTAAAGCTCAACCTAGGATTATCAATAGAAATGCTTATCCTAGAAACAACAACTCTAGAGCCAATATGCATGCTAGACAAAATGCTGAACTTTTTAGAAGACCTAGGAATGACTTACCACCTAGAAATAGTCACCCTAGAAATGATCCATATTTTAGGCCAAATTTTGAACCCCTTAGAAGACCTAACAATGGCCCTCAACCGAGAAACAATCACTATAGAAATGCTGCCCATCCTAGAGCTCATAGTAGGAGAAATAATTCTCATGAAATGCGAAATAGTCATAGTGTTCAAAATAGAGTAAGAAATTTTCATCCGTCTAGTTACTATGAACCTAGAAGGATGCATAACCCAAATGTGACTTGTCATTATTGTAGACGTATTGGTCATATTGCTCCTGCATGCTTTACGCGTCATAGACATATTACTCAATCGCATCATAATAATATGCCTAACCCCCAAGGACCCAAGATGGCATGGGTACCTAAAGAACATTAATTTGTTTTGTAGGTGTGCTTGAAGGGATCAAGTGTACTATGGTACCTTGATAGTGGATGCTCCAAGCATATGACGGGAGATGAATCCAAATTCCTTCAATTAGAGCACAAAGAAGGAGGAAGTGTTATCTTCGGTGATAACAATAAAGGAAAGATCATCGGCATAGGCTCGGTCAGTAAGAATGAAAATTCCTATATTAAGCATATATTACTTGTTAAAGGATTAAAGCATAATCTCTTGAGCATAAGCCAATTGTGTGACAAGGGAAATCTTGCTCTATTTGATTCGGATGAATGCCTAGTATTTAGACGTAGTGATTTCAAAATCATACTTCGTGGTTTTAGAGTGGATAATATTTATATGGTTGATCTTGCTAATTCCTCACCCGATTATGTTGATTGTCTAATGAGTAAAGAGGATGATACTTGGCTATGGCATCGTAGAGTAGCACATATCAATATGCATCTTTTGAACAAATTGATTTCTCAAAACTTAGTTGTTGGTCTTCCCAATTTAAAATTTGAAAATGACTCTACTTGTGACTCGTGTCAAAAGGGGGAAGCAAACAAAAGCATCTTTCAAATCTAAAAATATTGTTTCAACTTCTAGACCATTGCAATTGCTTCATATGGATTTATTTGGTCCCTCTCGCATTGAAAGTCTAGGAAGAAATAAATATGCTTTTGTGATTGTTGATGATTACTCGAGATTTACTTGGACTTTATTTCTTGCCAATAAAAGTGATGCTTTTCAAAATTTTAAATATTTTCTTAAGTGTGTTCAAAATGAGAGAGAAACAACCGTCACTTCAATTAGAAGTGATCATGGGGGAGAGTTTGATCACAATCTCTTAGCGGACTTTTGTGATGAACTCGGCATCGAGCATACCTTTTCCGCTCCACGTACACCACAACAAAATGGGGTGGTGGAAAGAAAAAATAGGTGTCTCGAAGAGATGGCTAGAACCATGCTCGACGAAGCTAAGATACCCAAACATTTTTGGGCGGACACTGTGAGTACCGCTTGCTATGTTCTAAATAGAGTAGTAATTCGGCCGATACTCATGAAAACCCCCTATGAACTTTATAAGGGAAGAAAACCAAATATTTCCCATTTTAGAGTTTTTGGTTGCAAATGTTTTGTTCATAACAATGGCAAAGACCAATTGGGTAAATTTGATGCTAAGTCGGATGAAGGTATTTTCATTGGATATTCCTCACGTAGTAAAGCATATAGGGTCTTTAATAAAAGAACCCAAATTGTGGAGGAATCCCCTCATGTTGTATTTTCCGAAAATAATGCTCGCTTGGCGAGAAAGGATTCCGGTTTTGATCTTGCAGGTATCTTCGATAGCTTGAAAGACAAAATACAAGAGGAACCACCCAAGGAAAATAAAGATGAAACTGAGGAACAACCAACGGAAGAAGCGCCACAAATGGAAAAAGAAACAAAAGAGCCAAATGAGTGGAGGACGATCAAAGATCACCCTCTTGAACAGGTAATTGGAGACGTCGGAGACAAGGTAAGTACCCGAAACTCTCTCAAAAATACCTTAGTACACACTGCTTTTGTTTCTCAAATTGAACCAAAAACCATCTCAGAAGCAATTGGGGATGAATTTTGGACCTTGGCAATGCAAGAGGAGCTTAACCAATTCGAACGCAATGACGTTTGGGATTTGGTGCCAAGACCCGAAGGTCATACCATAATTGGTACGAAATGGGTCTTTCGCAATAAACTAGATGAAAATAGTATAATCACTAGAAACAAAGCTAGGCTTGTAGCAAAAGGCAATAATCAAGAAGAGGGTATTGACTATGAGGAAACATATGCTCCGTAGCTAGATTAGAAGCTATTCGCTTATTGCTTGCATTTGCCTCTTCTATGAATTTCATTTTATATCAAATGGATGTGAAAAGTGCTTTTCTAAACGGTTTTATTCAAGAAGAAGTTTTTGTTGAACAACCCCCCGGTTTTGAAAACTTTAAATCTCCCGATCATATTTTCAAACTCAGAAAGGCTCTTTATGGTTTAAAACAAGCTCCCCGAGCTTGGTATGAAAGATTGAGTAAGTTTCTTTTGGAAAATGATTTCATTAGGGGGAAAGTTGACACAACTCTCTTTGTTAAGCATAAAAACAATGATATTTTGTTAGTTCAAATATATGTAGATGATATTATATTTGGTGCTACTAACAATGTTTTATGCAAGGAATTTTCCGATCTAATGACAAGCGAATTTGAGATGTCTATGATGGGTGAGTTAACATTCTTTTTGGGATTACAAGTAAAGCAAATGAAAGAAGGTACATTCATTTGTCAAACCAAATATTGCAAAGAATTGCTGAAACGATTTGAGATGAACAATGCAAAAGAAATGGCAACTCCCATGAGCACATCCGATCATCTAGACAAAGATGAGAAAGGTAAGGAAGTCGACACCAAAAAGTATCGAGGTATGATTGGCTCTCTTCTTTATCTTACTGCTAGTCGTCCGGACATCATGTTTAGCGTGTGCTTATGCGCTCGTTATCAATCATGTCCGAAGGAGTCTCACCTTACTGCGGTAAAATGGATTTTAAGGTATCTTGTTGGTATTACAAATGTGGGTCTATGGTACCCCAAAGGCTCATCATGCCAACTTGTTGGCTACTCCGATTCTGATTTTGCTGGATGCAAATTGGACCGCAAGAGCACTAGTGGCACTTGCCATGTGCTCGGTAGCTCTCTCGTTTCTTGGTTTAGCAAAAAACAAGTAAGTGTTGTGTTGTCCACAACCGAGGCTGAATATGTAGCCGCGGGGTGTTGTTGCGCTCAAATCATATGGATGAAACAACAACTCTTGGACTATGGCCTAAGTCTTGATCATATCCCTCTTAGATGTGATAATACTAGTGCCATATGCTTGACGAAGAACCCCGTTCTTCATTCGCGAACGAAACACATTGAAATTAGACATCATTTTATTAGAGATCACGTTCTCAAAGGCGATGTCGAAATTGAATTTGTTGAAACCAAAAACCAATTGGCAGACATCTTTACAAAACCTTTAGAGAAAGAGTCCTTCTTCCGAATTCGCAGTGAACTCGGGATTCTTGACTCCACGTTGATCTAAGTCATGCATTGCATTTTTTGTTACATGATTTCTAACTTGAGCGTCGGAGACGTCTAATCCTTTTTTGCAGGTATCGCCCTAAAAGTAGGGGGAATTATAAAGCATGACGCGCAAGAATCGAGTCTTCTTCAGAAAAATCTGTTTCTGTCATCTAATAATCGATTATCTCGTATCAATAATCGATTGTAATGCTATCTTTTGAGCTATTATACTCTCTTTAAATAATCACGCCTTTTTTTCCAATAAATAAACAAGGTTTATTTCATCTTTGGCATCTTATTATTATTTTTGCTAATGGCAAAAGGGGGAAGATAACGGGTATGCACTCTCAATATTCATAAGCTTAAATTGAGGGGGAATTCTCAAATTGAGGGGGAACAAATTGCATACTTGTTACATGTATATACTTGTCTTGAATCGTCAATATAAATTGCTTGTCTTGCATATCCCGCTTAATGTTTGCCATTATCAAAAAGGGGGAAATTGTTGGAAACACATTCTCAATGCAATATACTAAAACGTGTGTTCTTTTGTGTAGGTTTTGATGAATGACAAACGAAGCGAAAATTGATATATGACGAAGTTCAAGAAACAAGCGCACAATTGATATACAACGAGATTCAAGCTCAAGATAAAGTTTTATAAGTTTAATTGAGTCATTTTTATTTGTGATCTTGATCCTACAACTTGACTCGTAACATGGCTTCTCTCATAAAACTATTTTCCAAAATCATGCATATTTAATTTAATGTCAAATGATTTTAAATCATGCATATTTACAGTAGTCAAAATAATTTTTAGACATGCCTTAAAAATCTGGACTAAGATAATCGATTATGTACTTATGATAATCGATTGTTTTAAGCCAAGACTGCATGACAATCGATTGTGAACTAATGACAATCGATTGTGTTAAGGCAGTGAACATCAGGTTTTTTCAAACCTGCATGACAATCGATTGTGAACCTTATGACAATCGATTGGGATGAGGCAGTGTCCATCAAAGTTTTTCAAAACTCAGAATAATCGATTGTGAAGCTAATGACAATCGATTGTGGAGAAACAGTGTCCTTCAGATTTTTCAAAGTCACAAAATAATCGATTGTGAACTTATGACAATCGATTGTGTTGAGGCAGTGACTTCCTGACTTTTTCAAAACTATTAAATAATCGATTGTGAGTATATAACAATCGATTGTCAAGAGGCAGTGTCTAAAATGATTTTCAAAAACTGATAAGTAATCGATTGTTGACTTTGTGCAATCGATTGTGAAGCTGACCGTTGTCGTAAAGTTTTCAAATACCGTCAGGTAATCGATTATTGATTCTGTATAATCGATTGTTTTGATTAAAATCCGGAAAAGATTTTTTGAACGTTATTGGGTAATCGATTATTGATTTTGCATAATCGATTGTTTTGACTAAAATCCGGAAAAGATTTTTTGAACGTTGCTGAGTAATCGATTGTTGATTCTGGACAATCGATTGTTTGTGGTAAAATCTGGAAAGGATTTTTTGAACGTTGCCAGTAATCGATTATGGATTGTAAGTAATCGATTATCAAGCGTAAAATCTGGGATTGAATTTTGATCTGACTGGCAGACAATCGATTGTTGGGGTTTGACAATCGATTGTCAGTGAGTAAAATCAGCAACTCTTTATTGGCAATTAGGCAACGGTAATGCCAAGTTTTTCAACTATAAATACAGCTTCATTTCAGTGTTTTAAACACAACAACATACTACAACTGATCATTACATTGCTATAAGCTTGCATACTTTTGTTTATCATTTTATATTCAATTTCATAAAGCTTTTGAGAGCCATATTCTTGTCCAAAGTTGTTGTGATCTAGAGCTTACTTCTTTTACTCATACCTACTCATAAAGGAGTATTTTGTTTGAGTGTTAAGTGTTTTACACACTTGTAAGAGAATTATGATTCTCTTGTTGTAAGGAACTTGTGTTTCCTTGGTTGAAGTCTTGGAGTGTTGTATCTCCGAGCAAAGGTGTTAAGGCTTGTGTCCTTACTTTGTAAAGGTTTGTTGAGCACCCGTAAGCTTAACAAGTTAGTGGAAAATCTCGAGAGAGTCTCTCGGGGACTGGACTAGCCACGTGTTGTGGTGAACCAGAATATATCGGTGCGTTCTTTCCTTTTATTTATTTAACGCACTCAATTATTTCCTGCAAATTTTAAATTCCGCAAGTTTACGCTAAATTTTATTATAACGCTATTCACCCCCCTCTAGCGTTAAGCGTATTTTCTAACATTTTTCATGTAAAGATTAATTTGAACGAAAATATTGTTTAAAAGGCAAAAAATACTCCAGCATAATATACTGATGTTTAAATTTTTTACATGTGAATTTCCAGCATAATATGCTGGAAGTTCATACGCAGGTACTCCAATCTCCAATATATTATGCTGGAATTTTACGTGTTACAACAAAATAGTAATTACTTTTCATTAACTTTATAAATGCTGACTATTTTTCAATTATCAATACAAAAATTGGCTAGCCCGTATTATTTTCACTTTATAACAGTGGTTTGGTTAAAATGATGCCGATAGGCTTGTTGGTCAACCCCATTGGGTAGTCATGTTTAGCCCAATCGCTCAACTAGGGAGGATTAACATTGGGCTGGAGCCTGGATAGGATACAACCAATTTCGCCTTTGATCCATTAAGAAATTTATATTAAAACAGTAGTTGAATTTATTTTTGATATGTTTCCCTCTTGCAAGAAAAAAAATGACACTCCACAAGCCACCACCTTTTTAAAATTTACCCGTAATAGTCATGTTAAAAGGTATCTACACCTATGTCTCATCTTTAAAAAAAGGCCGAGACCTTATTTATTTGCATTTAATGGAGGTCTAAATTTTAATCATTCATATCTCAGATATTCAATGTGTTTATTTTTAAGGGCAGAATCTTAACCATTTAGATCTTAATCATTAAGTGTGTTTGTTTTTCTTACTTTACAAGTCGTTCTATGGTTGCGTCCCATGGTTTAGTAAAACAGACACTTCCAAGGATAGTCTACACACACAAACCCAATCTCGTTTTCATAGAGTTATGGTGGCACGTATCTCCCCATGGCCTTTCGCCTCTGACATCTCTGACTTATTTGGAAACTAGATTTGCTGCCCCTACAGACTCTTCTTTTGAAGAATCTGATTCACTAACATTGGTATACTGAATGGGTCTTGGCTTGCCAAAAGTGTTTAATATTAAGAATGTTGGATGTATTACACACTAGTGGAATTGCGTAAGTGATGATGAGTTTGAATAGATCTGTATGATTAAGACCTATTACAGACTTAATTTTATTAAGATGTTATCATCTACATTCATTATTAACTGCTACCACCGCCTACATTATCAACTACTACCACTACCATCCTCAGCCATAGCTGTCACCACTACTCATCCCCCCTATGACTATCGTCCTCAACCATGACCATACACTCACTCACCTCAACTACTACAACCAAGCACCCTATCATCATTAATAACCATAACCGAAATTGTCAAGCATTATGAACTACCACCTCACACAGTCACCTTCTTCAATCACATCCACAACCATCACCCACCATTATTATCTATCACCATCCACTGCCACCAACCTCAATCATAATCAGTATCGCTACCAATCACCATTAGCTACTAGCTAGAACCACCACTATTAGATAAATTAGTACTATACTATTTAAATTTTTATTTTAATAATTTTTAGATAAAGATAAATTTTATAAATTCAGATGTTAAAAAAACAAACAATCTTAATTATTTTGTATACAAATATTAATACACATCTTAATATTCAAAGTGTTCAGATTCAAATATCTTAGTCTTAATGCACATCTTCATATTCAGATATGTATTCAGATTCAAATCTCTTAATCTTTAAAAAAATGAGGTCTGAATCCCACATCTCCACCGGTTTCTTCATTTCTCTTCGCTTTTTTGCATGTGGATGAAATATAGGTTAAATTGCGCTTATTGGACATATTTAAGACCGTCGCTTATATTTTGATACCATAATTTTTATTTTATTTTTGTAGCCAACCGTCATATTCCCCTTCTCTCTCTCTAGAGAAAGAGAGAGACAGAGAGAGTTTGTGATATGCATATACCAGGTGAGCAAAGATGTAACTCTATGAATTTCTTGTTGGGACCTGGAACGACTCAATGTGACGACTCAAAGGGTCATCACCTGTTTTTTTATTGAAAAATATATTTTTGAGGCCTTGAAAAAGAGTCACCTCGTTATACATGTGGATTTCGAGCGCGTAGCCGGAAAGCTTAAATATGAAATTCTGTGAAAAATAATAAACTTGATTATAAAATGAGTAAATTTGACTTTAGTCAATATTTTGGATAAACGGACCCAGACCCGTAATTCGACAGTTCCGGAGGGTCCGTACAAAAATATGGGACTTAGGCGTATACCCGGAATTGAATTCTGAGGTCCCAAGCCCGAGAAATGAATTTATACGTAAATTTATTTTCTGAAAATGTTTAAGAAAATTTAAAATGAAATCTGATTAGATAGTGATGGTATCGGGATCGTATTTTGGTTCCGGCACCCGGTATAGGTCTTATATATGGTTTAAGTCATTCCTCTAAAATTTGGTTAAAAACGGACGTCGTTTGACGGATTCGACGTGAATTGCTAAATTTGATTCTTGAAGAAGTTTGAGAAATATTATTGATTTTGAGGTTTGATTCATTATTTTTGAGGTTATTTTAGCGATTTGATCAAATATTCGTATGATTTTGTTGAGTTAGTACCTATGTTTGGTGAGGAGCCCCGAGGGCTCGGGTGTGTTTCGGATGTGATTCGGAAAGGTTTGAACTTAAGGAAAAATTGTAGAAAATCTACTGCAGGTGCGCAAGCCTGCTATTCATCGCGATCACATAAGGTAAATGGGGACAGTGGTGGACTTGTTCATCACAAACGTGATGTCACAGTCGCAAAAGCGGAGCTTTGGAGGATTGCTCATCGCGAACGCGACCTGTGTGACGTGAACGCGAAGTGTTAATTAGAGGGGGGGGGGGGAATTTTTGTCTTCCTTCAACACGAACGCGAAGGTCAGGGGGGTCAAACCTTCACAAATGTGGGGAGGGACTTGAAATCACGTAAGTCCACTTACTGGCAGCCTTCGCTATCGCGACAGTGTTCTCGCAAACGCGATAAACACTGTCGCCCAGCACATAAACAATAGCCATTTTGGAAATCTTTCAAAATTTTATAACTTCTTCATCTCAACTCCAAATTGGGCGGTTTTGAAAGAAGATTCACCACAAACTCATGGTATGTAATCTAAGACTCATTTTCTTCAATTTCCACTAACACCCATTAGATTTCTAGGTCTAAATCATATGAATAAGGATAGAAAATTAGGGATTTGGGTAGAGTTAGGACTTTTTGATTAGTTGTGAATTAGGCTTCGTTTTGGGGTCGAATTCTGAAAATAATTATATATTCGGGATCGTGGATGAATGGGTGATCTGATTTTTGTTCGAACCTCATGTTTTGACCAAGCGGGCCGGGGGTCGATTTTTGGATTTTTGGGAAGAATGTTTGGAAAGCTATAATTAGTCATGGGATTCGAATTTTTTAGCATTTATTGATGTTATGAAGTTATTTATGTATTTATATAATTGATTTAGAGCCAAATTCAAGAGGAAAATTGGTAATTGAGGATTGAGTTGGCCGTGAAAGTTTGAGGTAAGTGATCGGTAACCTTAGCTTGAGGGATTAATTGTTGAGTCATATTTTCTAGTTACTTCTTGTTGAGTACGACATACATGCATGTTGAAAAGTATCTATACGTTTGTGTCGAGTATGACCGTGAGTCTTAAATTGAAAGTTGTTATGTTCTTAAATGACACTTCAGATGCTTTATTTAATGATCTTCTATATCGAGCAAAGATTTATTTTATCCTCGTAGATTTCATTCATGATTGAGTATTTTCATTAATTAAGCTGAGTTAGGATTGGTTATAGCTGATTCTCCCTTACCGGGATGACTGTTTCGATATTGTTGTTCCCTTGCCGGGAAGGTATTATATTACTTTTGTTCCCTTGCCGGGATTTCTTGTAATTTTGTGATGACTTGTAAATGGAAGCTGGTGGTATGCCTAACACAAGATATGATAAAATGAGAGGGGGTGGTACGCCTACCACAAGATTGATGCAATGGGAGCCGGTGGTACTTCTACCACTAGAGTTAATGAAATGGGAGCGGGTGGTACACCTACCTCGAGAGTTAATGAAAATATTAGAGAAATGGGATCGGGTTGTACGCCTGCAACAAGATGAAAACTGAATGTGAAAGTTGCCTTTATTTTTCTTTATCCGTGTTAGAAGTTATATTGTTAGCTTCCTTATTATTCTTTGGTATTCTATTTTATCTGCTATCCCTGAAGCATGATTACCTTCCCCAGCATTAATTATTATCTCCTTCTACGTTTCCCATTGTATATGTATATATGTAACTGCACTGGTTCATTCTGAATCTGGTTCTAGCCTCATCACTACCTAGCCAGGGTTAGGCCAGACACTTACCAGCACATGGGGTCGGTTGTGCTAATGCTACATTCTGCACTTATGTGCAGATACGAGAGCAGCTTTGAGCAACAACATTAGCTCGGGAGCTAGCCTTAAGTCACCGAGACATCAAGGTAGCCTTGCAGACGTCCACAGGCCCGTCGTCTCCTCTATCCTATTTTGTATTATGTTATCTCATGTATTCAAGACAGACAATATTATATTTACTTCAAGCTAATGTATGTAGTATTTTTATTAGTTCGTGGATGTTGTGACACCAAGTTTAGGGTAGAGACATGTATTGGTTTCTTGATATTTTAGTTTCATATTTATTTAAGACTTCTGCTAAATTTTATTTTCCGTTGTCATTTAAATGCTTATTCATTGTTAATTTAATTGGTTAAATATGTAACAAAATGAAAGAGTTAAGGTTTCAAAGTTCATGACTTGCCTAGCTTCCAAGAGTAGGTGTCATCACGATTCCCGAGGGTGGAAATTCTGGGTCATGTCAAGTTGGTATCAGAGCTCTAGGTTACATAGGTCTCACAACTCATGGACAAGCTCAGTAGAGTCTGAGGGGTCGGTACAAGACGTATGTATTTATCCCCAAGATGCTACAGAGTTAGGAAAATTTCACATTTGTTCTTTCTTGTCGTGCAGATTTGTTTCTCAATGCTAATGGATTTCTACTATGTTTTTTCGCAGATGGCAAAAACACGCGCTTCCTCATCTACCGCTCAGCAGCCCAAGCCCCCAGCAGCAGCTCCCACTAGGGGAAGAGGGCAAGGCTGAGGCCGTGCTAGAGACCGAGCCCCGAGCAGCAGCGCCAGTGGCGGAGTCTCAGGTTTATTTTGAGGAGGAGGTTCTAACCCCAACATTTCCGGTGGGCCCAACTCAGGTCCTAGAGGGTTTTATTGCTACCCCAGTTCTTCATGACGCTGTGGTCCGATTGGTGGGCACCATGGAGAGTGTCACCCAAGCATGTCTTCTTCCTACAACACCAACCATCTCTCAGGCTGGAGGAGAGGCTCAGACTCCCGCTACTCGCACTCCGCAGCAGGTAGCTCCCCAAATTCAAACTCCAGCTGTTCAACCAGTTGGATCAGTTTAGTCGGTGTAATGGTTCCGACTGGCGATGGAGCAGCAATGTCTGCCGATACTTTGTGGAGGCTGGATATGTTCACCAAGATCTTCACTACTACTTTCGGCGGTGCTTCTTCTAAGGTTCCCCAGGATTTCCTATATAGTTTCCACGAGGTTCTCAGGAACATGGGCATTGTTGAGACCAATGGGGTCGATTTTGCTACATTTCTCTTGTCAGGATCTGCCAAGACTTGGTGGAGGGATTTCCATCCGGATCGCCAGCCTTGAGTTGGGAGCAGTTTTTAGTGTTATTTCTAGAGAAGTTTCTCCCCATTACTCAGAGAGGGGTCTATCAAAGGAAGTTTGAGCACCTCCACCAGGGTTACATGACGGTTACCCAATATGAGACCAGGTTTATCGACTTAGCTCGCCATGCCCTTGTCACACTTCCTAACGAGAGGGAGGGGGTGAGGAGATTTATTGATGGTCTTATTCTGCCTATTTATCTTCAGATGTCTAGGGAGACTGGGAGTGAGATATATTTCCAGGAGGCGCCAATGTGGCCCACAGAGTTGAGACGGTTTTGTCATAGGGAGGTGGCTATGGGTCAGATAAGAGGCACCGTCATTGAGGCAGATTCAGTGATACCTCGTCTTGAGGTAGAGATTCATATGGTAGAGACCATCCTCCTAGGTCCTTTCAATCATCTCTTTAGGTTTCTCATGGTGCTTCAGGTAGCTGCAACGTCCCAATCACCAGTCCTTCAGTGCACCACCAGCACCTATCAGTGCACCACCGCTTCAGAGTTTCCAGAGTCATCAGCCGATGCCTTGTTTTACTTGTGGTGACACGAGGCACATTTTTAGGTATTGCCCTCGAGCTTTGAGCAGTTCTCCGCATCAGGGTTCCCGTACTATGGTTCAAGCACCAGGTGTTCCACATGCCGCCCAGCTAGCTAGAGAGGGGGTAGAGGTGCTAGAGGTGGAGGTAGAGGTGTTAGAGGTAGAGTTTAGGCTGCAGGGGTGGAGGCCAGCCAGCTGCATGCCGTCCTAGATAGGTAATTCAGGATAGTGGGGCCCAACCCCGATGTTATGCTCTTCCAGCCAGACCCGAGGCTGAGGCTTCATATTCGATGATCACAGATACTGTTCTGGTTTGTGATAGAGATGCTTCAGTGTTATTTGATTCAGGGTCTACGTATTCGTATGTGTCACTTTATTTTGCACTGTATCTGGTTCTGCCTAGTGATTCATTAATTATTCCTGTTTATGTGTCTACACCGGTGGATGATTCTATCGTGGTTGATCGAGTCCATCGTTCTTGTATTGTGGTGACTGGGGGTCTCGATACTCCCAATTATGATTCAAATTATTCAATTGAATAACCGGATCATGACTATAGTATATAGCGTATAATTTGGTAAGTGTTCCTTTAGAAGCTTCACTGATAATTCATATTTTTTTGGCTAATCTTAATTTTGATTAGGCAAGTATTTCTATAATTTTGTTTTCTAGAAATAGTGTCTATTATTAGGTTTAGAAATAATAATTGCTTGAAGTTTTTGTTCGAAGAAAAAAAAAGATTTTATTACCATTTGTTTAAAAAGAAAGATAAAAAGCTAGAAAAATACCAACCATTACTTCTGTTGGAAGTCTTTTACTGAGTATGATTTTTCCTTTAATGCATTAGTATTATTTGCATGAACTTAGTTATTTTTCCTTTACTTTTTATTTTATAATTGAAATATACATTTTAAATAATTTATCAATGTGATTAAAAAACATATACACATTGATATAGGTACACGCGCAACATGTATACCCAAAGACTAACTAGTATATTTTTATTATGAAATAATAAAAGGAAAAGAAGAGTATTGCAGAGAAAAGTAGAAAGAGGGAATTCTTATTGATTTTGGGATGAATTACAATGGAGTAGAACCCTCTATTTATAGGGAGAGAGTGACTTAGCCACCAAGTAATAAACTCTAGAATCTCTCTAAATATAGACATTCACTATACATAAAATACTCCATCTGAATGTCTATTTAATAGATAATGTGTCTTTTTAAAACCTTAACTAGAATAAAAACCAGTGAGAAAATATT
This sequence comes from Nicotiana benthamiana, assembly GCA_034376525.1. NCBI lineage: Eukaryota > Viridiplantae > Streptophyta > Magnoliopsida > Solanales > Solanaceae > Nicotiana > Nicotiana benthamiana. The sequence goes on from CM067336.1 coordinate 92,098,466, forward strand.
TTTAGAGAAGGAAAAAGAGTACATTGCCTCATTAAAAACCTTGCAAGAAAAACTCATTGGGACAAAACCTTGTAAAGGAAAAAGAGTGCAACGTGCATAACTCACCTGGTGAGAGCATCAATTCACATCTTTATGCATTTGCATTCCAATCCTGCACACCATCTTCAAAAGATCTTTGGTAGAGATTTGATAAATAAATCAACCATATAACTTGAACGAATTTGTTTCACTTTGAAATCATCATCCCTAATAGATGTATTGTCTTCGTATGATCTTTTTAGAATCGTTAGTTCAATATCTTCATATAGAGGTGAAAACTCTTGCTATCATGCTTATTAGATATATTTGTGCACAAAATTGCACTGAGAAAGTGGATTTCAAGATCAAGAATTATATATGCTTCAAGCAACTTAAATCCTTCATGGATTGTCATATAAATTAGGTCATATAAGCCATATAATAAACTTTAGATGCATATCAAGTTTTCATGTCATGCTAGACATATAAGATATCGAAAACTGATTGCACATACCATTGACTTTATATTTTCAAGCATTTGAACTACATGTCTTTCATAAACCAATTTCATTTGAATTGTGTAACATCTATTTGGCAAATATTTTTGTGTTTGTTTTGACAGTCTTATGATCCTCATCTATACTTAGCGCTATGATAGACGTCATCGACAAACATTTTATATTGGTTCCAAACTCCTTATTTTTTTATGAAGACATAATATAGAGATCTCTTCATTCATATATTCAGGTACCTGAATCTCTCATGAGATTTTATGAAGTGTTATGTCATATGATATTCTAGATCATTTGCCCTTTTATAATGATCATTTTGAACAAGAAGTTTTATTTGAAACCGATTTTTCTATAAGCTTTAAGAGTACCATAGAATTTGTCATTCTAAGACTTAATATGAGCATTTCCAACGAGAATATAGTTACTTTCTTTGGGTCAGCAAATGCGTATGACATGCTTTGCAATATAATGCAAACGAATTATCTTTTTATGAACTTCAAATTCATATTATTATATTCAAGTATATATACAAATGATAATCTGTTCCACGTAACGTTACTGTTTGTCATGTCTCCCCCTCATGTTAGAAAAACTAACTTGTTTTCTCAACTTTGAGAACACATCTTTATGCATTATGGTGTTAATGAATATACACCACACATCAATAATAATAAGATGGAATTATTTGGTTCCTGACCCTGAACCATTTGTGTGGGGAGAATGTAGCATATTTTCATATATAGCCTATATCAAACTGATATAGATAATTTTTTTCTCTTAAGCAATAGTTTAGATATTAAGTGGAGGCACTCAATAAATTATTTTACTAAACCAGCTGTGATGTAAACCAACTTATCAAGATGAACTTCTTGAATAGAAAATCTGGAAATTACACTCAAAATTAAACTATTGAGAAAATTACCTCGGAAAACACCATGTTGCGAGTTAATAATAATTACACATGTAACCATCTCATATATGCATCTTATATGGTATACATGGCAAGTGAATGTGCCCATATTCACTTTTGATTTCCAGCATTCATGGGATTCAATCCCAATTTTAGTTGGTCAATTAATTAGCATCTTTAGAGAATTCGTAAAGAATTTTTTAGTTCTTTAATATTTACCCATGTGAATTCTTTTTTATTTTTACACATCATGCTTAACTTGATATGACTAAACCAGCTATGCCAACTGGATATCAATAAACTCCAAGTTTATTATGATATGAATTTTATATTAATAAAATTTTACTTTATTGTAGCATTCTTTTATTTGTTTAGTACAAATTAGGGTATAAAATAGGTAACTTTTTACATAAATATTATCCCGGTACAAATTGTAGTAATAGAATATATTAAATCCTCCTTTATTTATAGTTTCAATATAACCAACCGCTTTCGCGAATACTTTAGAAACTGAATAAGTTTCTTTAAGACATACTACAACACAATAAATTGACATGATAATCAATTGTATTCCTCCAAAATAGAAATAATTGGCTCTTTCAGAGCTCTCAGTTAATTTTGTACTACCACAGATTTATCAATATCCATGTGGTGAATATCTCTTTTAAAGAGAAAGTTATACAATTATGGTCATGGTCAAAATTATTATAGGGAAGATATGTTGCTTTTATTACTTTTGCCATGTAATAACCGCACTGCCATATAATTTTGGCTAATCACAATGGGTACGAGATCAATGACCATTCATGACATAATAATGAAAGTATTTTCTTATTTCGTCTCAAACCTCTTTCTAGAGGTGAGTGTGGTATATTTGCTACCACTAGTGCGTTCATATTCTTTGAAGAATGAACATGTATTCATAGATCAGGTGTTGTCAAACTCATATCATGAATGGACCATAATCATTTATATGTACGTTATAAAATCTTATGTCAAATCAATGACAAATATTACTTTCACAAAGTGAAAGATTATTTTGAGAATCCTTGTTATTCCCATTATCACAATGATGACGATTATAATTTCGTATATTGCCACGTCCACATCCATTGATACCTTAACGGTAATAATTTTGTATTCTTTCAGACTTATCACATAGTACTATCACATTCTCTCAAGGGAATCAGAATGGAGCAAATTCAATGGGATGAGTTTTTAATTCTTTGCCCACGATCATACATGAATTTTATCATGGCAAGGCATAGAAATTTTACCACTTCATGTGGGTATAATTTCTTATGGAACTCCACTAGAGTTATATCTAAACTTTGTTGTCTTTGCCTGTATATAAAATTAAATTATAGAATGTCAAGAGTTTGAAAGAAAAAAGTAAAATACTTACCTTAAATCTAGAATCTAATCATGAAGGAAGTTAATAGAACAGTTGAAAATTATTATGCTCAATCTCAAAGCTTCTACTCAATTAGTTAGAGTCTCGTGATGATAACGCGAATTGAAAAAATAAAAGAAAAAGAAGAGTATTGCAGAGAAAAGTAGGGAGAGAGCATTCTTATTGATTTTGGGATGAATTATAATGGAATAAAACTCTCTATTTATAAGAAGAGAGTAACTTAGCCACCAAATAATAAACCCTAAAATCTTTCTAAATATAAATCTTCACGATAAATAAAATTCTATTTATAACAATTTTTGAATTTTTTTAGTCAAAACAGCAATCCTTCCAAAACAAAAAACCTTACTATCAAAAATACATCCAACCACTAGGGGTGTGCATTCGATTTATCGATTCGATTTTGACCCTTATCGATAATTACTTATCAATTATCGATTTGTACATATGCTTATCGTTATCGTTTTAATAAGATTTCGATTTTTTCGATTTCGATTTATCCATTTTGGGGGCTTGTCGATTCGGTTATCGATTACACCAATAAGAAAATTTGCGGGATTCCATGAAAAGTAATATCGCTATAAACGCGCCTAACTAATATGGGCAAAAATAAGCTAAAATAAGATGAACACCATTTATAACATAAAAATTGTATCAACAAGCACATGCAACAAAACTAATATAGGGGATCAAATGTATCCCTCCAATACTCCAACGGTATAAAAAAATAAAACAAAACAAACTACATCATCACGGCTAATTTTATTTTCTATTAATTAGTACTTCATTCGCGTGATCATTAAATATGATAATTCCTTAAATGTGGTAGAGGAAATAATATGTTAAGAGATGTAGGGTAAATGAAAAGGTATAGATTAGGGAAAATGATATTGTATAGTCGCTTTCAAGATAATAGCGAAATATATATATATATATATATATATATATATATATATATATATATATATATATATATATATATATATATATTAATCTACACAAATAGGTAATTACGCATTTTACAAGTGTCTACATTCTAGAGGTGTGCATTCGATTTATCGATTCGATTTTGACCCTTATCGATAATTACTTATCGATTATCGATTTGTACATATGCTTATCGTTATCATTTCAATAAGGTTTCAATTTTTTCGATTTCGGTTTTTTCGAGTTCGATAACAAATAATCGATTCGATTTATCGATAAACCGATTCAAATGCACACCCCTACCAACCACTCACGTTAAAACAAACAAATCACTCATAGAAAACGAGAGAAAAGAATACAAAAGAAAACTACAATATCTGTAATCACATTAATGTAACCATCTTCCACCCATTCCTTACTGCTGGTTTAACGCATTATATGCTGCTAATTTCCTCTTTGCATTGATGACTTGTGTTATTACACTCTGCTTCCTTTTGTTTACCCCACAAAACACCATAAAGTCCCATCACTAGCAATATTGCTCCACATACACTGTCAATATTTCAGAGGGGCAAACCATTAGGAAATCCACTTTAAAAAGTAGTAGTGCTATTAATAGAAAGTACATTAGTTTAAAACTTAGGCTGTCTTTTTCCCAAAAATGTGAATTAAGTACTACTTGTTATGAAATAGAAGATTCTTACACTTTTATTTAAGGTGAATGTCTTTAATGTACTTAGTTAGAGAGATTTTAGAGTCCTATTATTGGTAGCAAGATCTTCCTCCTCCCTATAAATAGAGGTGCTCTCTACCATTGTAATTCACCCCTCTCAACTCAATAAGAAGAACTCTCTCTACTCTTCTCTCTATTGCTATTGTTCTTGTTCTATTGTTCTTGTCTTTTGCTTTAGTTTATAACATGTTATCAGCACGAGACTCTACCGTCTCAAGTACCATTCTCGAAAATCCAAGGTATTTTCCCTCTTCCTAATTTAATTTTCGAGTATGTCTGACATTATGAAAAGAAAGTTCGTTGCCCTTGAAATTTCGGGCAAGAACTATATGACATGGGTGTTGGATGCTGAAATCCACCTAGATGCTATGGGTCTCGGAGACACCCTCAAAGATAAAGAAAAAGCATCCACCCAAGATTGTGCGAAGGCCTTGATTTTCTTGCGCCACCACCTTGACGAAGGTTTGAAGATTGAATATCTCACCGTCAAGGATCCACTCGTTTTGTGGGACAGCTTAAAGGAGAGATATGACAACCTGAAGTTGGTCACTCTGCCACAAGCACGATATGATTGGGCCCATCTGAGGCTACAGGACTTTAAGTCCGTTTCTGAATATAATTCTGCTATGTTCAGAATTACTTCTAAACTAAAGCTATGTGGAGATAACATCTCCGATTACGATATGCTTGAGAAAACGTTTACAACGTTTCATGCCTCCAATATGGTACTGCAGCAACAGTACCGAGAGAAAGGCTTTACGAAGTACTCTGAACTGATTTCTCTCTTACTAGTGGCTGAGCGAAATAATGATCTGCTCATGAGAAATCACGAAAATAGACCAACTGGGTCTACACCACTGCCTGAAGCAGATATGGTACACTCGCATTATGCCAAACATAAAAGGGACCATGATCACGGTCATAAACGGGGTCAAAGCCAAGGACGTGGACAAGGAAGAAATTCCAAAGAAGTCCGTCACCCCCCAAAGAGAGATAACCACCGAAAGCAGAAACGGGGTCCAGAAGATCCTAAGGCAAATAGTTCAGAAACTATATGTTATCGTTGCGGTGGAAATGGGCACTGGTCTAGGATTTGCCGTATACCAAGACACTTGGTTGACCTTTATCAAGCATCTCGAAAGAGAAAAGGCCCTGAAACAAATTTTGTCTATGACGACAATGAGGATATCACCCACCTGGATGTGGCAGACTTCTTTGAGCAACCCGAGGGAAAGATAGACCACCTAATCGGTGATGGAACCATGATGAAAAAAGATGGAGCTGTTTGATTCTACTTGTATTAGTCAATGAATAAATTAATAGTCATTAGCATTAGCTCGTATTAGTTAATTCATGATATGATGTTAGTATTAGCCCTTTAGAATGTTTCAATATGCTCAAATATTTTTATTGTACAGTAGAGGTAATCGACTAACCTAAAAACTAGTCGATCGTCTAATATTTAGCAATAAAACGAACTTTTTTCCGCTAGGCCAGATATTCGAATATCAGAGTCTGATATTCGAATATCTGGGCCAGATATTCGAATATCAGAATTCCTATATTCGAATATCTGGCAAGATATTAGAATATGTGCTTAAATATTCGAATATCTAATATTTTTCGCATTAAAGTATTATTTTTTCCGCAAGGCATTATATTCGAATATTAGAATACAATATTCGAATATCCTAAATAACTGCTTCCCAAAACGCTGTTTAAACGCGAAACAAAAGAATTGAAGTTGTTTATACTTGTATTTATGTATTTCTTTTGTATGTTAAACTATGTGATATCAAATATGGATATCTCACAAAGCGAACTTGGATCAACGTCCAACTGTAAAAGTATTTGCCTAGTTGATTCATGTACTACACATACAATACTCAAAGAAAGGAAGTATTTCTCTCAACTGAATATGTGTAAGGCAAACATTTCTACAATCTCTGGAAGTAGTAAATTGATTGAAGGCTCCGGAAGAGCTATTGTAACTCTGCCCAATGGCACGACGTTAATCATAGAGAATGCAATGTTCTCCTCCAAGTCTATGAGAAACTTGTTGAGTTTTAAAGATGTACGCCAGAATGGCTACAATATTGAGACAATGGATGAAGATAATCTTGAATATCTCGTCCTCACTTTAAAGAATGTCTCCGGCCAAAAGAGGGTTATTGAGAAATTCCCGTCTTTATCTTGTGGCCTGTATTGGACAAGAATTAGTGCAATTGAGGCACATTCAACAGTAAATCTAAAGAATACTGAGTCCAATACATTTGTACTATGGCATGATCAACTGGGACACCCAGGATCAACCATGATGAGACGGATTATAGAAAGCTCATATGGGCATCCGTTAAAGAATTTCAAAATTCTTTCAAGTAATGAATATCCTTGCACTTCGTGTTATCAAGGCAAGCTGATTATCAGACCATCCCCAACAAAGGTTGGGACTGAGTCACCCCAGTTTCTGGAACGTATACAAGGGGACATTTGTGGACCTATTCACCCACCTAGTGGGTAGTTTAGGTATTTCATGGTCTTGATAGACGCATCCTGTAGATGGTCTAATGTGTGCTTGTTGCCATCACGCAACCTTGCGTTTGCAAAGTTAATGGATAATAGATGAGAATAATCTTGAATTCTTCATGAAAACGAGGCTGCCCATTTCGGTTTGGGTTCACGCCATTTTGCATGCAGCAATGCTACTTTATCGGCTGCCCGCTTCGGCTTAGGGTCACGCCATTTCGCATGCAGCAATGCTAGTTCGTCTCTGACTGACGAATTATCACAAATATTCCCTATTGCAAATGGTTTTGGGTCATGAACCTAATATATCCCATTTAAGGATATTTGGATGTGCCGTATATGTGCCTGTAGCACCGCCATCCCGCACCAAAATGGGTGCAAAGAAGGTTAGGAATATATGTTGGGTTTGATTCGTCCTCCATTATTCGCTACCTCGAAACATTGACAGGAGATTTGTTCACTGCACTATTTGCAGACTGTCAATTTGATGAGACACTTTTCCCAAAATTAGGGGGAGAAGTCGGTGAAACCAAATGGGAAATTTTGTGGAAAAATGTATCATTATCTCATCTTGATCCACATACCTCTATTTGAAAGAAAGAGGTACAAAAGACTATCCATTTGCAAAGAATAGCAAATCAAATGCCTGACGCATTTACGGACTTGAAGAGGATAACGAAATCCCACATTCACGCGGAAAATGTTCCGATCCGTATTGAAGTCCCTATTGGACAAATATCTAGTGTCATATCCAATGAGTCAAATGCACGCCAGAAGCGTGGCAGACCATTAGGTTCCAAAGATCGAAATCCTAGAAAGAGGAAAAAGAACGATCTAAATGACACTATGAAAGAATCACATGAGGATGCTCATGATTTGATTAATTCCGAGATTCACGAAGAATCTATTGAGCCTGAGACTCTTGAAAATACGGAATGCAAGAATGTGAGGATCTCGAACCTCAGTCTGTGGTAGTACAAAATTAATTGAGAGCTCTCGAAGAGCCAATTATTACTATGTTGGAGAAACACAATTGAGTATTGTGCTGTAGTAAGTCTCAAAGAAACTTATTCAGTTTCCAAAGTACACGCGAAAGCGATTGATTATATTGAGACTATAAATAAAGGAAGGCTTTGATTCTCCTATTACTACAACTTGTAGCGGGGTAATTTGTATATGAAAAGCTACCCGCTTTGTTCTCCAGTTTGTACTACACAAACGAAAGAATGCCACAATAAAGTGGATATCTATTGGTATAAAACCCATGTCATAATAAACCCGAAGTTTATTGATAAGTGCACATGTCATGGTGTAAATTTGAAGTTTACTAATATTGATAATTTATTCAGTTGACATTCGTGTTAGCCATCTCATTTGAAGTATGATGTGCAAATTCACATAGGTGAAAATCAAAGAACTAGAAGTTCTTGTTCTCAGTAATGAACTGACCAACTAAAGAGTTCGGGTTGAAGCCCATAAATTCTGGAAATATGAAAGGTGAATATGGGCCCATTCACCTGCCATGTATACCACATATGATGCATCTATGGAATGGTTACATGCGCAATTGTTATTGACCCGCAGCCTGGCCGGTGCTTGCGGGGTAAATCGCTCAGTAATCTAACTTCGAGCATAGTTTCCAGATTCTCTACTCAAGACAGTTCATCTTGATAAGTTGGTTTATATCAAAGTTGGTTTAGCAAGATAATTATTGAGTGCTTCCACTTAATAGCTAAACTGTTCCTTATGAGAACGAAGTTGTATATATCAGTTTGATATAAGTTGTATACGAGAGTATATTCTACCCTCAAAAGTGGTTCAGGGTCAGGAACCAAATAATTTCATCTTATTATTAAGGTGCTATGTATATTGACATAATGCACAAAGATGATTTCCCAAAGTTGAGGAAACATGTTAGCTTTACTAACATGAAGGGGAGACATGATAAACACTTGAGAAAGTGTTACATGGGATGAATTATCATTTGTATATATCCCCGAACATCATGATATGAACCTGAAGTTCATAAAAGGGATAATTCAATTGCAACATATTGCAAAGCATGCTATACGCATTTGCTGACTCAAAGAAAGTAACTAAATGGAAGAGATACAATTCAAGAAGAATTGATTCCATATGAAAGACATGAAGTTTTGAACCTATAGTTCAAATGCTTGAAAGTATAAAGTCAAAGGTTCAGTTTTCGATATCTTATTTGTTTAGTATCACTAATGAAAGCTTGATATGCAGCTAAAGTCTATTATGCGACTTATATGACTTAACTTGAAAGATTTAAGTTGCTTGAAGCATATGCAATTCTTGGTCCTGAAGTACCGCATCATTAGTACAATTTGTGTACATATGTATCTTGCTATAACAATAAGCATGATGGCATTGAGAATGCATCTATGGAGATATTGAAGAGCTATTCCACGACATTATATGAAGATGTTTATATCTATCAAGAATGATGATTTCAAGGTGCGGAATACTTATTCAAGTCAATATGGTTAATTTGTCAAATCTCTATTAAAGATAGTTTTGAAGATGATGCACAAGATTGGGATGCAAATGCTCAAGGATTTAAATTGATGTACTCATTAGGGGGAGTCAATGCGCGTTGCACTCTTTTTCCCTTACAAGGTTTTGTCCCACTGGGTTTTCCTTGCAAGGTTTTTAACGAGGCAACCAATAGGCGCATATTCAAACATGTGTACTCTTTTTCCTTACTTTAATTTTTCCCATTGGGTTTTGGTTTTAAGGTTTTATGAGGCACATCATTGAATAGACATTCAAGGGGGAGTGTTATGAAATAGAATATTCTTACACTTCTATTTAAGGTGAATGTCTTTAATGTACTTAGTTAGAGAGATTTTAGAGTCCTATTATTGGTAGCAAGATCTTCCTCCTCCCTATAAATAGAGGTGCTCTCTACCATTGTAATTCACCCCTCTCAACTCAATAAGAAGAACTCTCTCTACTCTTCTCTCTATTGCTATTGTTCTTGTTCTATTGTTCTTGTCTTTTGCTTTAGTTTATAACACTACTATAGTTTTTACTTTAAAGAGAAATATAATTTGTTTTTCTTAAACTAGAGTGAAAAGAAAATTTAGAAGTATGAACCTTCCCAAATGAGGAGTCTCTTTCCAAAAGATATATGAAAAGAAGGCTGTTACTATTAAAGATAATGGAGTAAACATAGCTGTAAAAACTGGTCCTTTTATCTCTATCACCCAAGCTCTTAGCCAATATGAGAGCCCAGTGACCAACACACCCTGTCAATTTTCAAGAGAATTAATTAATTATAACTCAGCTAGAAAACTTATAATAAAATATCAGAATTGAGAGATGGAAACATTCTTACACAGTAAGCCACAGAAAGAAGATTGAAATTGAAACCTAATTTCCATGCTGCTATGTCACTCTTTACTGAAATAGCCCAAATTGCTGATTGAATGCAGCTAAAGAGGCATTGAAGAGTTGTAAGCCTTATTTTTGCTGGATATTGTTTCATAATTGGACCCTGTTTGAACAAATTGAAGCATACTTTTACTCCATCTCCTATACATGCATGCGACAATGGTTAAAAGAATAAAAAATTGCAGAAATATGACAATTTTTACAATGAGCCTTTAGCATAGGGGCCACAACATATAATACTAGTGACTCTTCTTAATTATAGGTGTAGCATGTTAATTTAATTTATATGCGCTAATAGTGTAAAAAGTATTCACACAATCAGATCATAGGTAAGTTAAATTGAAGACAAATTTTATAGGAAATATTAATTGGTAACCTAGTAATGAAACTAACTCGCTGTCACAGGTTAAACAATCCAGAGAATTGTAGGATGGACCTGCAAAATAAGCCACAATGACCACATTGTGTTGGCTATGAGCATGATGAGAGAACCTTTAATCCATTCCCCTTTGGAGGTGGCATTTGAAGTTAGATAATGAACTTGTTTATGGCTTTCTGGATAGAGAGGAGGCCCATTGACAAAAGCATATACTAAAGCTCCAACAACACACACAACTGAACCAATAATCTTAGCTATTCCATGGCTTTGCTTATAACAAATGCTCTCCATCCTTTAAAATCATTAAAAACAAGGTAATTAATTAATATTTGACGCCTTCGCATAAATTTTCTCTTAAATATTTGGATAAGTACCTGAAGCATATAGCTAAGATGAAAGTGATAACAGGGATCATATTAGTGCCTGCAGCTGCAAATGTTGCTGATATATAACTTATTGACACATAGCATAGATCCAAGCTCAAAGTAATCCTGAAAATTAACACAACATGTAAAGGAGTATGACACCAAACGACCCAATAAAAGTCTAACTCCATTCATATATTAAAGTTTTAATTCTACGAGTGCAAGCAGTTAGAGGTAAATATAAGTCTAGTCCCCTGATTTCAACGGAACCTGTTATTTTTTGCTTGAAACTATGTATGCATATAAAAAAAAAGTTAAATTAATATATCCATATTGTAAGACTGCACTCTATTACACTCATTTCAAACCAATTGACTCAGTTCTGTATTTTCTACATAATTTTTGTGGATGCTACACATTTTGCTTCATACAAACATGCATCATGTATATGTTGTATGCATAGACAAGAAGAACAGGAATCCGTACCCAAATAAGGATATAAAGAATATCTTCACTAGTAAGAGGAATGAAAAGGAAGCTGTCTTGTTACTGTGAATCAAAGTTAAGATAACAACATATTAGCATAGGATTCAAGTCATTTATATATACATATAGGATGGAAATTTTATATATAGCTATGTAGGCAAGACCTTTCGAGGAAAATCGCGAATGGAGCCAAGGCTAGAGTTGCAAATGCTTGTCGATAAACCACAAACACATAAGGATTCATGCCATTGGAGATGGAAGCTTTAGAGAACAAAGCCATGCCTGCATATAATATCTGTATGAAGATCATTGCCAAGTAGGGTTGATATCTCTTCAAAGCCATAACTTTTTGCCAAATTTCCAGCTTGTTGATACCTCTTGTTAATACTATATTTATATAAGTTTTAAGTACTATATACAAACAACGGTACTGTAAGAAAAAAACTTTACATATAAATCAAAAACATATTTATATATGTTCAACACCAAAGATCTATCTTAAATATCCTTTTTATTTTCCCCCAATGAGGGCTTCCTTTAATGTACAAGGAAGTGTGTGGTTCACATATAGATTCGCTTTCATGATTGGACATTTCCCCTAAACATGAATAAAGTCTCTAGCTTTGTTGTGTATAGTACTCAGAGAACCTTTAATTTCTATCTTTACAGAAGAATGCTAGACATAAAATTACTCAATCTCTTAGAAAATTTAATTTTACGTTCGGGTCAAAAATGTACTCAAACTTTCACTTATTGTCACTAATTTCTATCATATCTTGGCATTATCCCTTTATCATGCAATAAGGATAAAAAACATAAGTTATAATATTACTGCACGAATATTGCGAGATGAAAGGTATTTTGATAGTTGATGGACATGCTTATAATCTTCTTTCAGACATGTGCAGCACCGTCATGATACATGATGACATGAATAATCAAAATATATAAAAGAATGGGGTTTAAAAGGAAAAAAATGATACCAAATATTTTTACGTAAAAGCCCCCTTCTGATTTAAGTTTAAAATTTGGGTAGAAAAGCACAAAACAGTATCACTATAGTAAAGAGAAATTTTATACTTCATATCTGTTGGGAATAAACCCCCTGTCAAAATAATATTCATTGTAATTAAAGCGGAATAATAATGTAGCACGGTAATTAACAAGAATAAAAGAGTAACAATGACACCAAGAGCCGAAGCTCTCATTTTATAGGCGAAACATTGCCAACTTAATTTGACATTTCAATATTCTGCTGCCTACATTCTTTGACAGACAAAGGAAATGTGGGCTGCTGCTGCCTATATTGAAAATGAAGAAGCAATGAAGAAGTTTTCTTCCTTAATAAGTGGGCTGGACCCCACAAATCTCCCCCTCCAGTCCCACTTATCTAGAGGGAATAACACCGCAGTTTCTAGTTTGAGTGTATGCAGACAAGTTCTTTGCATAGCTCAAACTTGTCTCTTGATATCACTTTGGTCAGCATATCCGCAAGATTTTCGCTTGTGTGAATCTTTTTGACATGTAAAGATTCGTCCGCCACTTTCTCACAAATCCAGTGATATCTCACATCTATGTGTTTGGTCCTTGCATGGTACAAAGAGTTCATGCTAAAGTCTATTGCACTTTGACTGTCACAATAGACGACATATTCCTTCTGATGCAATCCAAGCTCTTGAAGGAATCGTTTAAGTCATACCGACTCTTTGCCAGCTTCAGTAGTGGCAATATATTCTACTTCCCTTGTAGAGAGTGCAACACACTTCTGCAACCTCGACTGCCATGATATAGCTTCCCCTGAAAATGTAAACAAATATCCAGTAGTAGATTTACTGTTGTCAATGTCACCTGCCATATCAGCATCTGTATAGCCCTTAATGATTATATCACATCCTCCAAAGCACAAACAATCTCCCGTGGTGCCTCTCAGGTACCTGAGTATCCACTTGACTGCTTCCCAATGTCCCTTTCAAGGATTTTCAAGAAACTTGCTGACAACACCAACTGCGTGAGCAATATCAGGTCTAGTACATACCATTGCATACATCAAGCTTCCGACTACTGAAGAATAAGGAACTCTAGCCATGTTCCCTTTCTCCTCCTCTGTTGTAGGACGCATCTTTTTGGTCAATTTTAGATGACTAGCAAGAGGTGTGTTGACTGGCTTAGCATTCTTCATGTTGAAGCGTTCTAGTACACGTTCAATGTACTTCTCCTGAGATAGCTACAACTTTCTACTTGTTCTCTCTCGAACTATCTTCATCCCTAGAATTTGTTGTGCTGGGCCCAAGTCCTTCATATCAAATGACTTGGACATATCTCCCTTCAACTTTGCTATCAACCCCTTGTCTTTTCCTACAATTAACATGTCATCCACATACAACAACAATATAATAAAATTATTCTCAGAAAATCTTTTGAAGTATACACATGGATCAGAATAGGTCTTTATGTATGTTTGACTTTTCATGAATGAGTCAAACTTCATGTACCACTGCCTTGGTGCCTGCTTTAATCCATAAAGACTCTTATTCAATTTGCACACCATGTGTTTCTTTCCATCTACTTCAAATCCTTCTGGCTGCTCCATATAAATTTCTTCTTTCAAATTTCCATGAAGAAATGCAGTTTTCACATCCAACTGCTCCACTTCAAGATCTAGGCTAGCTGCTAAGCTCAAAATTGTTCGAATAGAAGTCATTTTGACAACAGGTGAGAAAACTTCATCAAAATCAATACATTTCTTCTGTTCGAAGCCTTTAACCACCAATCGAGCTTTGTATCTGACCAGCTTGCCATTTCCATCTTTCTTGAGTTTAAAGACCCATTTGCATTTGAGTGGTCTTTTACCCTCTGGAAGTTCAACCAGCTTGCGTGCCATTTTTCTCTAGAGATTCCATCTCTTCTTGCATGGCTTTCATCCACTGGTTCTTTTCTGAATGGGACAGCACCTCCTTAAGACTTTCTGGCTCCCCCTCATCACTGATGAGGACATACTCTGTGGAAGGGCACCTGCATGACTCTACCATTGGCCTCTCCGATCTTCTCAGAGGTTGAGGTTTTTCTTCTTCCTGAGTGGGGTGCTCCACTTCCTCGACACATTCATCAAGTTGCTCCACCTGATCAATAACCTCACCAGGTTTCTCCCCCTGCTCGGCAACCTCGTCGGTCATACTTTCTGCACTTGTGGGATTGTTAGAAGTAGAAGGAATAATAACAAGGTTAGGAATTATACCATTCTTCGCCTTTTCTGACATATCAGCAGCAGTTCCAATTTTACTTTCTTGGAAGACGACATCTCTGCTTCTGATGACCTTCTTCTTTACAGGATCCCACAATCTGTACTCGAACTCTTCATCTCCATATCCGATAAATATGCAGGGAACAGATTTATCATCTAGCTTTTTCTCTGCTCTTTTGGTACATGTGCAAAAGCTCTGCAACCAAATACCTTCAGATGCGAGTAGGACACCTACTTATTGGTCCAAAACTCTCTCTGGGATGTCAAACGCCAAAGGAGCTGATGGACTCCTATTGATCAGGTAACAGGTTGTTTGAACAGCTTCACCCCAGAATGACTTAGGTAGTTTAGCCATTCTGAGCATGCTTCTCACCTTCTGAACAATAGTGCGGTTCATCATCTCTGCTACACCATTGTGCTGTGGGGTTCCAGGAACTCTCTTTTCATGTCTGATCCGATGACTTGAACAGTAATCTTCGAATTCCCTTGAAGTGTACTCACCTCCATTGTCACTTCGGAGACGTTTTAGCTTTTGACCTGTCTCCATTTCCACTAGAGCATGAAACTTCTGGAAAACTTGAAACACCTGATCTTTGGTTTTCAAAATATAAACCCACAATTTTCGTGAAGCATCATCAATAAAAGTAACAAAATATTTTTTACCGTCCACTGATTCAATTTCCATTGGGCCACAAATACCAGAATATACTAAATCAAGTATATTCAATTTTCTTTTAGACGATGTCTGATATGACACCCTATGTTGTCTACCAAATAAACAATAGTCACAAGGTTTTACCGTTGTACCTTTGGCATAAGAAATAAGTGATTTCTTGGCAAGAATCTGCAATCCCTTCTCGCTCATATGACCCATTCGTTTATGCCACAAATCTGCAGAAATCTCATCTTGTGCCGCATTCAATTCACCTTGGCATATTTCTGCATTTGTCCAATACAACGTGCCACGAGCAACTCCCTTTGCAATCACCAATGATCCCTTCGTGAGTCTCCACTTTTGATTTGCAAAATAGTTCTCATATCCATCTCTATCAAAAGCAATTCCCGAGATCAAGTTCATCCGCAAATCAGGTACATGCTGCACATCCTTTAGAACCAATGTGCATCCGACATTTGTCTTGATACAAATGTCACCAATCTCCGCAATCTTTGAGTAACTCGTGCTACCCATTCTCACTGTGCCGAAATCACCTGCTATATATCTGCACAAAATATCTCTTATCGGTGTGGCATGGTAAGTTGCCGCTGTGTCAACAACCTATTCCGACTCTTGACTTGACAGGTGCATGTATTCATCTTCCTCATTTATAAAGAGGACAACATTGTCATTGTTTTGCACCATGACAGTTGTGTTGTCGTCATTCTTCTGGCCACTAGTTTCACCTTTGCCCTTCCTTGGATTTGGGCAATCTCTTTTGAAGTGACCTGGTTGATCACAGTTGTAGCATTTGATTTGGATCGATTCTTTGACTTTTCACAAGCTCCGGATCTACCATAGTTGCTCGAACTCCTTTGATAACTCCTGCCTCTACCGCCTGTGATAAGAGCCTGTCCTTGATTTTCAGTCTTCTTTCTCATCTTCTCATTGAGTAAAAGAGCCGATGTGACATCTTTCAACTCAATAGTAGTCTTTCCGTGCATGATGGTTGTTGCCAAATTATCGTACGAAGATGGCAACGAGTTCAATAGCAAGATGGCTTTATCTTCCTCCTCGATTTTCACTCCGAGGTTGGCAAGCTATGTGATTAGTCCGTTAAACACATTTAAATGTGACAAAAAATTCATACCTTCACCCATGTGTAGGGCGTATAACTGCTTCTTCAGGTACAATTTATTTCTCAGCGTTTTGGACATGTATAGGCTTTCTAACCTTGTCCAAATTCCACGTGAAGTATCTTCATCAATGATGTTATTTACCACATCATCCGATAAGTGCAACCTGATTGTACTAGCAGCTCTTTCATCCAAGTCAGCCCAATCCTCAACTTTCATAGTATCAGGCTTTTTGGCATCAACAGCTAATACCTTCTGTAATCCTTGTTGGATGAGCAGATCCATCATTCTTCTTTGCCATGTTGAAAACCGTTATCTCCGTTGAATTTAGCTACCTCTTACTTTACTCCGGACATTTTTATTATTCACCGAGTATAGTACTACCGACAGTGAATAGTATTTTAGTGAACGAGCAGAACCTATGCTCTGATACCAGTTGTTGGGAATTAACCCCCTGCCAAATAATATTCACGGTAATAAAAGTGGAATAATAAAGTAGCACGGAGATACGGTAATTAACAAGAATAAAAGAGTAACAATGACACCAATATTTTTACATGGAAAATCCTTCTAAATAAGGGAAAAAAACAAGGCCCTGAGAGGAGCAACTGATATCACTATACTAAGGAATTTTACACTTTGTAGGTCCGAGTAAAATACTCCAAATACCACTACAACACTCAAAATAAAAATAACCCTCTTTTAATATTTCCACCTCACTACAATATCGCTCACTCTCTATTTTTCCTCACAGACTATTTTCTTATACCCTGTCTGTGAAATCTTACTCTTTTTCCTCTCTTTTGTTGGTGTAAAAAATGAGAACCGAAGCTCTCATTTTATAGGCAACACATTGCCAACTTAATTTGACATTTCAATATTCTGCTGCCTACTTTCTTTGACAGACAAAGAAAACGTGGGGTGTTGCTGCCTATATTGAAAATGAAGAAGCAAGGAAGAAATTTTCTTCCTTCATAAGTGGGCTGGACCCCACAATATCGAAATATAACAAAATTCTGGAGACTATTTCAACACTTAAAACAATAATACTCACTTTTGGAATATATTTATTGTAAAACCGCTCAAACTCTATTGTATTCCTCACATATATGTTTCCTTTGTGACTCGAACCAAATGAGGGAGGTAGGTCCTCTATCTATAAGGGAATACGAAACTACGCTAATGTTTGATTCCATCACATGACAAAATTTTTCTTCCATTCAATTAGTACTACTTTAATTCCAAAAGTTTCCTTCTTGAAGCCCAGTATTTAATGATGATATCTCAAATTTTCATAGATGGAGCTCATGCTGACAAGTTTCAGGTAAATTCGAAGTTGTTACTTAGTGCAATTTTAGTTGTCAGCCCATCCGAATGAAATGCAGGAATATGGTAAATCTCCTCGGTTGGGAGAGGAATTTGTTGAATTGCATCAGAATTGAATTAACTTTGACGAAGCTCAAAGAATAAAACATGACAAAGAATAAAACAGAGAGAAGGGAATTCATAATTTTATTCTATCTCTCAACCAAGAAATGAGTTCTTACACTAAAATATACACATGTAGCTACTAACTTCACTAACTGAAGTAGCTAACTTACAGTTGGCTTAAGACTAACTAACTACAGTGCTAACTACAGCTGACTAATGACTAACTGTGGTTAGGTAATTTTAATACGTGCGGTATCCTTAACCCCACCCTCAAGCTAGGGGAAATGAAGACATTCTTCATCTCTAGCTTGGAAATCAAGTAATTGTGCTGACGAATGGTAAGGGCTTTAGTGAAGACATCAGCTAATTGTTCAGAAGAGGCCAAGTTAAGAATGTGAACCCGGCCTTGTTGAACCTTCTCACAGATGAATCTCATGTCGATGAGTATTTTTCTTGTATGAAACATGAAACTTTTGGTTAAGTATAATGCACAATGTTATTGAAATGGACACATAATGCATTAATTGCAATATAAGTTCTTGAAGAAAGCGTTTGAGCCACATCATCATAGAAGCAATATGCTCCAACTAATTAATTAATTAAGTGTTGAGAGTGTAGGGTACAACTGTGTGGAAATAAAGACACTAATTTGTTTTTACCATTGACCCTCTTGAATTAAGTAAAAAACTAGAACGTGAGAGAAAACACAGAAGATATTTTACTATCTAATGGTCAAGTATCAAGTGCAAAATTCTCAAGATCATTACAACGTGACCCGTGGTTGAATTTTGTAGGGTTCCTATATATTCCTATTTATGGTTAGTCTTTCTAATGTATACTTCTAATTAATCAAATAGATAACCTCACAAGATATAGTTCTAAGCAACTCATGATTATGCCTTTGTAATCATTATTTATTGGATTGATTAGCGGTTATGGACATAAGAGATGAGATGCATATAGCATAGTATGTCATACATAATTAACGAAAATATCTTTTGCTACATATGACGGACAAGTAGATCAGAAGATATTATTACGAATCAATATAAAGACACAATTTTCTAGAAAAGGGATCCTCCCTAATAAGAATGAGTTTAATTTTTATATAACCGATATCGTATGGTTTTTTATATGATAGGGCACTTAAGTTATTTATTGGTAATTTTCCGTTGCAAATTATGAATGACCTATTACAATTGGTAAAATTACATTGATAATATATAAATTAAATAAATAAAGACTATCAAAATTTGTTACTTCGTAATATACCGTTCACCATGACGTGTTGTAATCACTTTTCATATCAAAATAACAACAATAAGACTATCCAGTATAGTCCTACAAAGTGGGGTCTGAGGAGGGTAATTTGTAGACGGGCCTAACCCTTACCCGAAAGGACAGAGAGACTGTTTCCAATCGACCATCAGCTCAGTGAAGGAAAGGAAAAACAAAAACAAAAGAGGATATATCTTAAACAATATAAAAACTTTTTAAGGTTCAAGAAAATCATTTCTTAAACAATATTACTTTGGAATTACGGTAACTACGAGGATATATCTAGTGCCGTATTCGGAGATAACTGCTAAATTAAAATCTTATAACATTCTTCCAAAAGATTTATTAAAAGATGCCAAACTATTTAAAGGACAAAGAAAGACATGAGCATCTTCTAATGCGACTGAAAGAAAGACAGAATATCACGGAATTTTCACTTTACGTCGTAATCATGGAAACAGTAAGCACACATAAATATATTTATCCTTCAATTGTCTCTCTATTTAAGCTCAAAATATGACATAGAAAAGAAAAAAAAATGAAATTATTTGGGTAATCTGGAAAATATGCCTAAATGAAGGTAATATGCTCCACTGTTTTGTGCTTTTCTAAGGTGAAAACGAAGAGAAGCAGAGAGCACGTCTTAGAATTTGAAGCAAAACTCAGATTCTTGATCCTAGGGAATCATGAATCATTATTACTAGAGACTGCAAATTAATTCCATGCTTTTAATTTTATCTTTACTTATTCCAAAATAACTCTCTCATCTTTTATTCCCCAAGAAGATTGGTAAGACTTTAGTCACCAATTCGTTTAATAGGAATTGATTCGATACATATCTAATGTGCACATTGGTAGTATGCTGAGTTGATTTATATGCCGAATATGGATCTTTATTATCGACTGCATTCTTTATATTGTTGGTAAACAATAGTAAGAGCACTGAAATACATGTTAGCAGCACAATTTATTTCATAGTCTGGTAGTTCGCAGACAAACTTTTTGGGTACTCAAAAGGCTCTAATATGTTATCGTGACATAGAATATGTTGGATCTTTTTGCCCTAATTTTAAACAGAAGTACTTTTATAAAAGTGAAAAAGATAAATACTATGTACCCTTTCGCCAGAAATCGTCGGTCACAGTATGTAAGTACTTGAGAATGATGTTTTAAGGATTTGAGATTTGAATGCTTGCTTGGGAACAAGAAAAGAGTGAAAAATAAAGTAAAAGGCGAGAAATATGTATGAATGAGACATGATTCAATTTTCTTAATATATAGAGAAAATTCCAAATACCTCCGTAGCCATTCATAGTACATAATGGATAAGTTCTAGTTATGAAATTTTACCAAATGAATCATGATCGGATTTCAAAACCAGTTGACCTTGGTTTTAATTTATTCGATTTGAGTAAAAAGTCATATTTGTGAAAATTTGAAAAAATAGGATCTAGAATATAATTGCCACTGTCCAAGCCCCATTTTTACAAAGTGACAATAAACCTAGTCTAAAACGATTTTGGACGAGAATTGAGATATATCTGCTTCCTTGGTACTAAATAACATAAATCGCATGCAATAGACTAGGGGGCCACTGCACCAACAATAAGCACCCGAGGAACCAGCAAAAATCTTGAAGAACGCAAGCAAGAGCTCAGCAAGGGCATCTCGGCCCATCTTAATGATTTCGTTTACAGCCAAACCTCATCCCAGCCCCTGTAGGATCTACCATAACCCCCACTTATAACAAATGAGTTATGAAACTCAAGAGTCATAAGCATGTAACCATGGTTACAAATATGTAACCTTAGTTAGCCCATCATTAACTAAGGTTACCCTTTTGGGTATCTACACATTAGTCCTACACTTTATATGACAATACATTAGCCCCCTTAACATAATGTCCATAAGACCACTTATTTAGGCCAAACCAAAAGATAGCACATAACATATAATTTATCCATATATTGTTCATATGTATGTAGATATAAGTCCATATATCTTACATGATAATCGCTTGCTTAGATTATAGGGATCGGCTCTTCAGCATTCCCTATGCTACTGAGACAAGGTGGCTTGGTAGCTCCATAATAGATGACTGCCATCATTTTGGACAACTCGTTTGCTGTTCGGTTCACTACTCAACTCAAGAATTAAAGGAAAAAGAAGATTAGAGATAAAATGAGGATTTGAGATCAAGCGACAAATATCAAAAGCAATATTCCATTAGATAGACTTTAACCTTTCTCGCGGTGCATGATTTTCCCTGCTTTAGTAAAGATAAACAGAGACTTGTAAAGCAGACACCAAGTCAACTTCAACAACAGCATCAATTGCTACACACAACAGTGAAAAAAAGAAACTATCAATAGTGTGTTTGGAATATAATTGCTAAAAATTGTAAAGTAAAATGATTTGTGAAATAAGTTATGCTGATCTCTTCTAGAAATGTTATCTCTAAAATGCCAAGTGTTTCAATATTTTTGAGTAAAAACTCTTTGCAGTAAAAGTTTACCAGGTCACTTTCATATAAAAGAATGATATTTATGAAAAGATATAAAAGTGAAAGGAAAAAATTAGTGAATTCGGTGTCATTCTCCTCTAAGCTGATATGGATTGAAAAGAATGAACAGAAATCACCTTTTTTTAGCACTCTAATTTGAATAGGACTCACCAATTAATTTAGTTTACTGCACGACTGACTTTTCTTTCCTAATTGTGAACAAGAGGGAGAGACTTGTTAGTACGGTGAAGATTAAAGAAACCTAGAGAATGCATATGCATATAGTATTAGGAAATATTGTAAATATCTTTTGTGTATCTTTTTATTATTGGTAGAATATTCTCTCATTAATTGTACAATCCTATAGTTGGTAGGTTTTTATTTTCCTCCATTATTGTACAATCCTATAGTTGGTATGTTTTGATTTCCCTGTACTCTATATATACCTTTGTAAGCAATATATTTGAACGAGAAGTCTCAAATCAATTAACTTCTCCAAAACTCTTTACATATAGAAGCTACTATGGAATAAAAGAATTTGACTATCTTATAGAAGCAAGAAATAAATACAGACAACAGATAACCCTTAGACCATCAGAGAAGCAAGTAGATTTAAGTTTCAGGCACATGGACGAGAAACAAAACAGAAATAGCAGTGAAAGCAAAAGTCCTTATCTAACAACTGACAGAACTGCCTTTCATATCTAAGTCAAAGGTTACATCGTCAATGAGAAATATAGAGGGGTTGCGACATCACCTTTTGTAACGATTATGAACAAGTATAATAAGAGGGATGATGTCTTTAAACACAGCCTCCTCCCATTCTGCAGTGGTTTAAGTCCTTAATTGGTCGAATATAACCATCATCTTGCCATACCACTTCATTGTCACTGTCATAATTCTCATCATCATCATTATCTTTCTTAACATTCTTGATGGTGATCTTGTTAAAGAACTGATCCAAGTTAAAACCCCGCCCATCTGCATCTTCTGGCCAATCAGGGTCTTCCTCTTCAACAACAAGAGGGTAATCAGCCAAAAGCTTTTGCATCTTTTTTCTTTTCTCAACAAGATCTACCTCTTCCTCAACATCAGGAGACATTTTAATGACATCCCTTATCTTCCTCCGCCATTACCGCCTTTCATCCTCTTCGATATGAAAGTAATCATCCCTTTTATGACCTCCATCAGATTCAGAATCGGATTCAGATTCATCTCCTGATTCTTCCTATCCATTACCGAATTTTAGCAACTCTTCTAGCTTTGAAGCTTTTAATCCCTTTTGTCTGAGACCATGAACCTAAATTTACAGTTCAGTGTCAAAGCAGGGATCTTGAAGAATATGAACATGTAATAGAGATTAACGGCAATGATGTAGTCCAGACAAATAAGAAAGGAAGTGGAGAGAAGAGCATACCAGCAATTGGGACGTCCAAAATCTTGGTGCTCACTGGCCAGAATAATTCAAATTCAATGAAGATACAATATAACTTCTCGGTTTGCTTCTCCTTTGAGGAACAATTCCAAACACTGAAGGGAAGCTTCTCAGGCATTTCTCATCTAAAGGTGGGGTCAAACGCTGCAGCCTTAGACTGTGTTGTAATTCCATTGACTAGAAAATCAAAAAAAAAAAAAGAACTTGTAACTTACCATAAGAGAAATTCTGTGCAATATCTAAGCTAAGATAAGGGAGAGAAATATAGTTATGTCATGCAATTATCCCATTTGCTAAATTTCAAGTTCATAACGGTTAAGGCTGCGTACATCAGACCCAACGTGATCCGGCCCTTTCCCGACCTTCACGCATTGTAGGGGCTTAGGCCACCACTGGCCTTTATAACGGTTTTATTTGAAACACAGGACTCTTCTAGTTTTCATTTTCCCGACTTATTTTATCAGTGTTTTCTTATCCTGTATCCTATATTTTGGACCTACGACAACTGGTTTTTAAGGTCAAATGGAATTCAACATAGTTCATGAATTGACACTTAGGCGTATTATGCATTTTCTCTGTATTTCTTTGTCATTCCTCAGCTATTAGTATAAGAGGAGCGGTGACCTCCATATCCTTAACAAGCGCTATTGAGAATACAGAACGGAACTCTTTAAGATCACCACAAGACCAAAGGGAAAAAGGTGCAGTGTCAATTAAATGGTACACTGACGAGATAGCTACCACCCAATTGCGAATTGCACCAGTATTTCAACTTGAGATGTGTCTCAACAATATGACAAATGGTGAACTTCATTTTCACCAGAAATCGCGATTAAAAAAGTAAATAACATCTTTACGATCATTAGAGACACATCTCAATTTGAAATACTTAGTTTTCTGTCATCTAGTCATGTGTTCCCTATATACAACTGTACAAGTCAACTCGTTTTCAGGTCGCAGGTCCTTGTAGCATGTATATGTTCCAGGTGACTTAGCGCACTAGAGCACTGATGTAGTGCTCAGTCTCACATAGCTCTTAGACCTTGAATTTGTTAAGTGGAACCTATCCTGGTATTACTCGTAAACTTTATCCACATGAGTAACTAGCTGCACTACGCCTATTATATAACATTTTGCTACTTGGGTGTGCATCAGCAGCTATAGAAAAATGATAATCAAGTAGCGTATTTGATAATCAACCCAGTGCTCATAAGTTACTACTGCAGTCCAAGAATGGAAAGACCAATGATTAAATGCATTTGAATATTAAGTCTTAACGAGGGGAAAACAATGAAGTGCATAGCAGTTAGAACACCTGCTCCTAAGCCCGCAACATCTACGGAAATACACTAATTTACTACAAACTGTTATCAAATAAACAAATAGAATATAGCTCTCTCATCCATTTGTTAGATGTTTGTCTAGATTTTCTTACCATAATTAGTTTTCCTATTTCATTGAGGAAAGGACATCATATTTATCATAATTGGAATTTTCTTTTCCTAGAAGGAAAATATAATTCTTTCATATTTGGCTAGTCCCTTTTCTTGTAGGAAAAGGTTTGGAGTTCTATAAATGAGGATTACGCCCTTCTCATTCAGCAGCATCCATAATGTAATCATATGGGGCTTGAGAGTCGTATTTAGAGGGAAAACTTTACGGGACAAGTGTTAGTGTGTCACTCGTGTTTACCTCTTCGTGATGTTGTTCTCTCGATATTTTGTACTCTCTTTTATATATATTAGATTGCTCGTCTCAGTCGTGGACATAGATAAGTTGACCGAACCACATTAAATATTCGTGTCTCATTTGGTATATTTATCGTCATTCAAAATTTGCATTACCATACCGTCCGCATGACACTCACACATTTTTCGGTCCTAACACCATTTCCAGTTTTATGCCACCAATTACAGTCACCACTAGGAGAAAAAACCGCTAATTCATAGACAACACTTTATATACTTATCTCGATACTCGGGTTTTAAGTATGTTATTTGTTAATCTCAATCGTTACCACATATTCATACAAGATTCAAATTGAACATCATGTACTACCACAAATTCAAGTGGGGCAACTTTCCAAAAAAAAAATAAAAAAATAACGAGCATCATATTAGTGAAGTTTGTGACTGAAAGAAAAGAAGAAGAAAAAAAAGACCTAGCTTCAATCCTAATTCAAATGTAGAAAACAACAAGCAAAACATGCACAGCAGTTAAATTCGGAGTATACAACAAATTGATTTATGCATAGCATCCAAACCATACTTCAAACAGGAGATTCTGGGAAAAGAGACTTTAACGCACCCCCCCCCCCCCCAAAAAAAAAAAAAACACCCCATTTCAAACGGAGAACCCAGAAGGAAATTATAGAAAATTCAGTTTAAGGGGAGGGAGAAGTTGAAGAATTCTGACTTGGTCAGAAAAATTAGTGTTTCTTGAGCTAGTACTATACAGAACTCTCCCAAACTTTCTGCAAAACCAAAGAGATAATGAAACAATTCAAGAAAGAGAGGGAAGTGTAGTTAAAAGGTGTACTAGAATGGAGTGAAACCGTGGATGAAACTGTAGATTTTATGACTTCTAAGGATAGTTTAGTCATA
Source organism: Nicotiana benthamiana (assembly GCA_034376525.1). Classification (NCBI taxonomy): domain Eukaryota; kingdom Viridiplantae; phylum Streptophyta; class Magnoliopsida; order Solanales; family Solanaceae; genus Nicotiana; species Nicotiana benthamiana. The sequence continues at coordinate 92,124,438 of CM067336.1, forward strand.
AGGAAGAGGAAATTTCTCTAAAATCTATATATTGTTATAAATATATTATATTATTGATGTTCATTTAGTACTCCATTATAAATAAGTTTTTTGAAGAAGCTTATCATATGGGACTCGGCCGTAAATATGTTTATCTATTTAGTATTTTATTGGAAATAAGCCTCTTGAACAAGCTTATCACTTTGGTACACGATTATGGATAAACATTACTCCTGGCATAAGATTATCCATAACGGGTATAATAAGCTTATTCTTTCAGTATCCGGTTATGGATAAATATTACCCGGTAGAAGATTATCCTTATCATTTCAGTATCTGATTATGGATAAACATTACCCTCGATAGAAGATTATCCATACAGGGTATAATAAGCTTATCCTTTCGATGCTCCATTTTGATAAACATTACTCTCATTAGAAGATTATCCATATCTAGTATAATAGCAGCTTGCAGTAACAACTTATACAGCCGCTTCCTTTCTTCTATAAATAGAAGATATTTCAGTTCATTATGTACATCGGTTTGAAAGTTCAATAATATATCAATCTCTCTCCCTATACTTGTCTTTGATTAATTTACTTTATATTCTTTATTTTATAACATGTTATCAGCACGAGACTCTTTCATTTTGAGAACTTACTTCGAATTTGATTTTCCTGTATCAGGTGAATGGTAAAGCTTCAAAATTAAGTAAGTTCTAACCAATTGAGGTGTTGAGATGCTAGCAGTAACATCCCTCCACGTTGAAGATACGTGTTCCAACTAAATTCATGCCCTTGGTTACGAAGAATTCATGAGCATCATCGTCTACTATGTATAAAACACAAGCATCACTTTAAAAGCATTTCATGCTAATTAGGTAAGGTTTTACCTTATATTGAAGTCCTATAACTTGATTTAAAGGCGAGCAAAGACAATAAGTTTGCTTGCAACTCTGGTAGAACTTGAAAGTAATATACAACTATCAGAAGTGGTTATGTTTTATATATGTCATTGTAATTAAATTTTGGTAACCACCAGAAGTGTTACATGCCTATGACCACCAGAAGTGATAATTTAGATTTTCTATGGTTACAATTGAAGATAAATTAGAGAAAATTTATCTACATTACTTGCATGCCTCGATTTGCTCCTGAAGTAGCAATATCTTAAAATATGTTCCAAGCCATCATAAAATTTGGTGTGATTAATTCACATTCAAATAATTATGTTCCGTCCCTAAAGAATGAAAACTTTTGATATATATTAATCCATTTCCCGAAGTAAATGTGATAATATTAATAAAGTTCGTAAATATAAACACGCTTTTGTGTATTATGACAGTTTTGCTCTATAATTGGTCTCTTTTGGCTTCTCACGATTACTACTTTGAAAGAGATGGAGATAGGAATGAGCTGGGCAATAGGAAAAAAGGAACAAAAAGAAGGAAGGCGCCTGACGGAATTTTGACAAAGACGTCCATGGACAGGTTCAAAAATAAAAATTGGATGCGTACATCAAATTATATCAATTTATCATAATTTATAAAGTGACGATATATATAAATTAATCATAATTAAATAAATAAAGTTTATTAGCAAATACATATCATGTATTTTTTATGTAAGAGTGAAATTTTATATTGTACAGAAAATTTATGTGCAAGCACATATCATGCATTTATGGTTGCATGAGAGTAAATTTTACGTTTAATTTGATACTCCCAAATTATCACTCCATTCCAGTCGAAAGTTTATCCTATAATTTTCTTTTTCTAACTTAAGCATGAAGCCTGCTCTTAGAATATTTGTCGTGTATGTGGAACCAAATCTTTGGTTGTTTGAGAATTTTGGATTTTCACTTTTACCGACCACTTGATCGCACAAGTCTTTTGTTATGATTGAGCAATCAATTAGCGTTTTCTTGAAGGTGAATAAGGTGCATATTTTGACCGCTACACAGTACCTTGCTGCTTAGTATTCTGGAGTACAATGAATCAAGACTAGTTGGTACTAGGTCCCAACACCTTTTTCAAATTCCGTATATAGCAGAAGCTTAGTGCACGAGCCGCCTATTGAATTACATTTGAGATCTCAGAGAAAATGCAGATAAGAGGGGTTTCTCTGATTATAAGCAACCACCTTCCGATCGAGAGGTTGTGAGTTCGAGTCTTCCCAAGAGCAAGGTGGGAAGTTTTGGAGGGAAAGATGCCGGGTTTTTATTTGGAAACAACATTTCTACCCAAGAGTATGGATAAGATCTGCGTATACAATACCTTCCCCAGATCCAAATAAATGAAATTATACTGAATGGTTGTGGTTGTTGTTGTATCTTAGAGGGAAATGCAAAAGGGCTGAGGAAATGTTTGTGTGTCAGTAGGGTACATACAAGCATTAAAATTAATGGATTTGTTCTCCTCCTGATTTAGACCATATAGCTTATGAAAATAATTATGAAATTTATTTAGTTTTCTTCCGATGTACCAAGATTTCCCTATCAAAGATTAAAAGAGATTTTTTTAAGAGAAAACTACAGCTTAATTTATATCAACACCAAGTAACAAAATAATCATAATACCCGTAGCTATGAAAATGTTGGTTCAGGTAATGCTTTTGGGATGGAGAATTTATCAACTCATGTATATAGTTTGTATATAATTAAACCTTCACTGCACAACGTTTATTCTTAAAATGGATAACAATTAAATTTATACGCGATTTTATAAATATGTGGATTAATTCAACACAAATAATCAATAATATTATATAAACGAGTGAAAGACAAAATGAATAATCAAACGAGTTGTAATGTTATGACTAAGCTTGAACTTGGGTTGGCAAATACTGTCTGCCCTCGGTTGAATCCTTGGTTTGAAGCCAATTGAGAATGAAGAACAAACGTAAAGTAAGAACTTTACAATACCTAGAAAGGAAAAAAATGAATTTATATTATCTTGATATGTGTGTTACAATATTTTTTTATAGAAAGCTTCCGCGTTATATAGTTGAGAGTTTCATTCCTAGTACAAATCTAAAAAAGATAAAAAAAAAATTCTCCTTTCTCATTAATTAACGATTGGTAACCGTTATCGAGCGAGATTTGCCCGTGATATCCGGTTGGTCGTGGGTACCACGGCCCTCTATCTGTCTAGTCCAAACCATTCATGGTGTTTTCCGAAGTTTCAGAACCCATCCCGAGTTCGGGATGCATCGTTTCACCAGGTCCAATGGCAAGCACTTGGTCTACTTTTTACGGGCCTCACTACAAAGAGCTTCCAGTTTCAATGTCGATCCAGTATGTTTATGCCCTCACTTCGTTTTCACCAGAAAATCGAGGTGTGTGTCGTCCCGATTTCACCCGTACATACTCAGTAGAGACATATTTCCTCAACTAATGAACTAATTGTCGAGTTACACTTGATTGACTTATTGTATCATACTCACAATTCAGAACAGATGTTGAAACCCCTTATGACAGTAAAGTATTACGTTCGACCTTAACTTAAGGATCGAATCTAACTAGGAAATCCTATATGTAAAATAATATCTGACAACTGATGCATGTCTTTTCTCTCACCGTATCCGAATAATATACATGTCTTAGAGGAATCACATTTTAGAGGGGTAAATGCCGTCAAGATTCTCAAATTCTAAAATTTTCAACTACTTTTCAGATGGTTTATCTTGTCCTCGTTGCCTATATAAAGACCTTTCAAGTCCGTTATTCTAACAATATACAGAGAGAGAGCATATCTTAATTAAGTTCAGTTATTATATAGATGGCACCTCAAGTAGACCTCGTAAAGATAGGTAAAATTCTGGGATTTTCCCTTTCAGAAGGAAGAAAAGGAAGAGAGTCTTCTACTTCTACTTGTGAGGGACCAAAACAAGCATGTGTTTATAGGTATCATTATCATTCTGATCATGTTGTTCAGCTTCTTCCTCCTTCGGCTGAAGCCAGAGTAATCTTCACGGGCTATCATGACTTGCCTCAATTGCAACTTCCTGCTGACAGAAAATCAACTGCTGTCGCTTTCTAGGACTTAATTTCTCATGTTATCTACTCTACTTCTTATAATTATATATATCTTTATGTATAGCTAATAATGCTAAGCATGTACTTCTCTTGTAGTTTCATTTCAAGAAATCTTCAATGAGATAAGTCTTCTCTTTTTTTTTTTGATAGTGCGAAGTCTTAAGTGCTCTTTGTACACACTTTAGTGGATGTGTACAGTTAAACTTCATGGATTTAGCAGCGATAGCAAAGAATGATTAAGTTTGAGATCAATTTCCACAATTCACTAGGAACTTGATTGATGGGACATCTATCACTACCACATATTCAAAAGGTAGAATACGCTAGAGTTTTTTTTATATAATAGGGAAATGGGGGTTGACCTATATTTATAAAGAGTGTCTACCGATCATATGCTGATTACTGTTGGACCTCACTTATCTACACACATAGTATTTAATATTAGGTCTTTAATTTCCACCATTTGAACCACGTCACTATTTTTTCAGGCTATAATCAATTAAAGCAAGTCCAAATTTCAACATTCTCCCACTTGGACCCAACATTAATGGAGGACAAGAAAACAATTTAAAACTTTTGTGTTTTGAGAAAAAGATTTTAAAAAAAAGATTTTAGGCTCTATAGCTGCCACACTAGTCGCATAGCCATGAATAGAATGACATATAACAATCCATCAAATCTCAGTGGAGAACACTAACAATGAACCGTAGCAGGCATCGCCTCAGTTAAGGTATAAATTCTTTCTATGATCACAAGTGCTAGAATTTCCATCAACATGGATCAAACATGTGTGCAAAGCATTTTATCTTTCTAATCAAAGTAAACGTAGCCACACCTCTTAGAAAGAAATAATCCTCCGAGTAATATTATTAACAAATCACCTCAGGAGCCTCCAAGTGATGCAAACATCATATCACCTCATGGAGTTTCCCTTGTGCCTTACCCGGGGTAATCAAGGCAACAAGTTCCAATACTCAAAGATACCATGAGTTTATACAATATCCAATTTGAAATAAAAATAAATAAATTATAATGTTAGTCAATAAGCATAACAAATATCAAATAATACAAGCTTGCATAAAAATAGAATTTATTAAAAGCAATATCTCAGTCAGCAATTACAAAGTAACTCCCACTGACTAAAGCACGTCAAAAGACTCTAAAATACCCATATTTTGAGCATGTGCATTAAACACTACATGCCTAAGACCTTTAGTCAAAGGATCAACCAACATAGATTTTGTGTTAATATGCTTAATACGCATATCACCTTCTTTTACCATGTCTCTAATCGTAAGAAACTTAAGGTTAACATGCTTAGAGTTTCTTGTTCTCTTATTATTCTTAGAGAAGAACAGATTTGCACTATTGTCACAGAAAATAGTCACAGACTTAGATATAAAATTCACAATTTGCAATTTAGTAAGAAAGTTCTTTATCAGACAGCATGTGAAACAATCTCAAAACAAGTAATAAACTCAGCTTCCATTATGGACGTAGCAGTGATACTCTGTTTCTCACTTTTCCAGAAAACAACACCTCCAACCAACATGAAAATTTACCTAGAAGTTAGTTTCATAGTATCTTGACAAGCTGCAAAATTAGAATCTAAATATACCAACAGGTCTAGATCATCAACCTTTTTGTACACAAGCATGAAGTTTTTGGTGCGTTATAAATATTTCATCACTTTCTTTGCAACCACCCAATCTGCCCACCAGGATTAGAAGAAAACCTTCTCAGTATATTAACAAAAAATTATATATTAAACCTTGTACAAACATGTATATACATCAAGCAGTTAACAACACTTGCACATGATACATCTTTCATAGTTCTCTTTTCAACATTATTTTCTGGACATTGTTTCTTGCTAATTTTTCCCCCTTTTATAACAGGTGCAACATCAAGTCTACAATCCTGCTTATTGAAAGTTTTTACAGCACTTCCAATATAGGAACGTTGTGATAAACCCAACAAACCACGTGACCTATCTTTTTTAATTCTATCCCAAGAATAAAAGATACGTCATATCAAAAGACCTAGATAAAAATTGTTTGGCCTCATTCATTAAACCTAGATCATTTGTGGCAAGGGAAATGTCATCAATATAAAGAACCATAATAATAAAATTGTCATTAGCTGTTTTGAGATAAATCCATTCATCAAGCTTAATTTTTACAAATCTAATTTTTAAAAGTCATGAATAAAAGTAATAAAATGCTTATGATTGGTCAAAGTAGGTACGTAAGGTCCACTAATATTAGTATGAATAATTTCTAAGAGTTCAGAGCTCCTAGAAACCTTTTATCTTAACCTTGGTCATTTTACTCTTAACACAATCCACTAAAGTTTTAAAATCTTTTGAATCAAGAACAGATAAAATAGTTTTCTTTACCAATCGTTCAATTATTTCTTTAGAAATATGACCAAGGCGCCTATGCCATTACATGTAAGACATTTTACTCACAACACACCTTTTGTGGACAATATTTTCAACATGCATTGTAGAAAAAATTCATTCAATACATTCAAGCAATATAGAGCATCACTTAAAAGGCATCAGCAACAACATATGGATCATAGGAAATTTTAATAATACCATTATTTTTTTTGAAATGAATTACCAGTTTTGCCCACAAGTGAAACTGAAACTAATTTGCGTTTTATAGACGGTAAAAAAGCAGTATTTTCTAAACAAATGCTAAAATTATTTTTTAAAATAAAATAGATGTCCCTATAAACTCTACTTTTCCTTTGAAATTATTGCCCACAACAACATTTACTTCATCCTCTTTTGGCTACCGTCTGCTTACTAGATCTTGCAAGTCATTGATTACATGAACAATTACACCACTATCGGACCAGGAATTTAAAGGAACATGAACAAGACTAATTTCAAAGCAGAAGAAAGCTAAAAGATTATCCGCTTTCTTTTTCAGTGGACAACCAGCGTTAGTATGACCTACTAGTTTGCAACCCAGCATTTATTTCTTTCTTAATTACAGTTTGAGGACCAAGAGTATTATGAGACGATACTTGGTTAACACCAGGCTTATTAGTATTACCATTATTGTCAACTAGACGATGAAACTTGACATGTTTCTTTTTATGAAATTTGGGTCTACCTTTTCTTTTATAAGAGGAATAATCAGCTGATCTAGACGAACTAACAAGGTTCACTACGCCCTCAGTTTCTCTTTTGGGATCCTCTCTTCCTCTACCACACAAACAGTCATAAGTTCAGCAACGCTCCAATTATCTTTTTGTGCATTGTAGGTTCTCTTAAGCTGGTTAAACTGTTTAGGAAGGGACCTTAAGGATTAGGGAACAACAAAATTATCGGTAATGGTTATACCTAAATTACTCAATTTGGTAGCAATATTAATCAATTTCGTAATATTATCACGAACACTATTTACAATATCACACTTTATGGTAGGCAAAGAATCAATCAGGCTACATATCTTAGATTTATCAAATTCTAGGAATTTTTGTCCATTAGCACTCAAGAAATTCTTTGCATTTTTATTATCGTTAATAGCACCTTTTATGTGATCAGAGATAGATCTCTTCATGATCACAATGCTCAATTTGTTAGCCTTCATCCATTTCTCAAACTTAGCCTTTTCATCAGCAGTGCTAATAGTTATATAGGTTAAGCAGGTTTCTGTTCAGTCAATGCAAAGTCCAGTTCTATCAAATCTAACACTATTTTAACATCCTATTTTTACTTCTTGTAATTGCTCAGTCAGAATTTTAATAGAATTGAGCTGAGTGTAATCATGTTGTTAACAGTTGCATAAGCAAACAACACAAAAGTTAGATAAAGTTATGAGCAAGAATATATAAATTAAAATAATCAAAGATATCCATTACATCCCTCCTATTGGGTGAAAGATGCAACTGTCTCCTCATTTAAAAATCAAGAAGTCCGTTGCATTTATCTTTACCTTTAGATAAGAGATACAAAACATCCTACCCTATTATCCAAGAGACACAAAATATTTTGTTACAACACATTATCCTTATTTTAGTGTCCATGAGAATGCAAGACATTAAGTTTCCTTGGGTGGATAGCATAATATCTCTTCTCGCTAATCAATCAAGCGTCATTAATATCAAAAGATAAATAACATTCGGTACACTTTTTGAGAACAATTTAAATATGGTATATTAAAAATATTTTAATGACTAAAACAAATAGATCACTTTGTGAAGACTATTAATTAATCATGAATGTCAATTCATGTATAATATTTTTCACGTATATAAAGTTCTAAGAATTCTTAATGATTTTAAATAAATAAACCATTTTGATGGAAACTTTTTATTTGTCATAAATTCTTATTTAACATGTGATGAAAATAAAGCTCATACCGTAACTTTTTAAACCCTTTAGCACTAAATCTATTAATTCCATTCTCTAGCTAGAAAATAGAAGTGACCGTCAAAAGTTTTGAAGACATGGTGTTTGGCATACAATACGCAATATAATTTTTGATTAAGAAAAGAAAAAAAGTTGATCCCACAGGCAAATCAAATAGTCAAAGCAGCCATCGTTCAGTAATTACAAAGTGAATAGTAAGGAGTTCGGGATAAAGTGGGTGAATGAAGTTTACAAGTATTAACGAGAATCAGGATACTGTTTTCCACAAAAATTACTAACAATTCCTCTTTGAGTTTTAATTTAGAGTCTGTTTGGACATCCAACATGTAATTGAAATTGGTGTAATTACTAAGGTAGTAATTATGCAGCCTAGTAATTATTCAGTTGTGTAATTACGATGACATGCTTATTTGTCATAGTATAATTACAGTATAATTACAAATTTACTGTTTGGTTGCACAAGTGTAATTACACATTTAGAATAAATTTTAGATTAAGTAATTATCAAAACTTAAAAGTTAATACAATATATGCCTATAAATTTCTATAAGTGTAAAATGATATTATATTTGATATTTTAAATGTATATTTTTCGTGAATATACATTTATAAGTAATCATATATTTATAATTAATATTGTAAAAGTAATTTTTATATATATTAAATTAATAATACTTAGTTAGGTACTTACAAAAACTAAAAATATACATTTTTTGTAAGAACATCATGGAATTCATATTTGATAAGATAAATTAATATTTATAAATATAATACCATAACATTATTCAAATATTAGATAAAATTAATCTATCAATTCTAATTAAAAAATAAAAAACATGCGACTTAGCCAATACTACTTAAACAAGTAAATTGGAACCATAAATATAACATAATTTAAAAATTCACAATAAATTATTTAGCATATGTGAAATTCCAACATAATAATAGTAAGCTCCACACTTCAACTATAGCTTTAGATTAGGAAATATAATAAGTTTATAACTACATTCCACAATGAAATTTCAATTTAATTAAATCACTCATTATATGACAAAATGGCTCATTATATAAAATATTTGGAGGTGTAGTTTAAAAAATAAAATAAAAAAATAAAAAAAATAAAATATAAGCAATTACATGAAATAACAAGAAGTAAAGGAAAAGAAATAAAATATAAATAATGTATAAAAAATAGTTTAGAATTTTAAAAGAAATTAAAAAGTAAAAATAAAATTAAAAAATAAAAATAATAGAAATAAAAAATAATAAAGAAATTAAATTAAAATAAAAAACAACCTTGTAATTACACGGTGTAATTAACATCAATTCTCACCTCCCCTTGAGAATTGGAGAGTGTAATTACACCCCTCCAATTACACTCAATTCCATGTTGACTATGTAATTACTTGGCCAAACAAAAATATCAAACTGTGTAATTACATCCAAATCCAATTCCTATGTTGTTTTCCAAACAAGCTCTTACACTTTCAAATTGAATTAACCAATTCAAAGATATAACCCACCTGAATCTTTTGTCCCTTGCAATCTTTTATTTTATTTTATTCGTTTCATCTAGGGGTGGCAAATAAGTAGGTCGGATTTGATATAAGCGGGTCAAAACGAATAATTTAAAAACAGATAAATTATTCGATCCAACCTGTATTTATTACAGATAAAAATAGGTTTATTGACGAATAATATTGATATTATATTATCCATGGCTTGTTAAATATGATCACTTATGAATAATTTCTTGTCTTCCAAACTTAAGGAACTGCAATTTGAGACTAATATAAGTGGATAACTATTTTCTTTTAACCATTTTGGCGCATCTAATTTCATCTAATAATTAAATAAGTGAAAAGAAAGATTCTCTGATTTTGTCAATTCAGCGGTTAAACCAACTTTCGCCGCCGCCACCTTTTATCTCTTCTTAGCCCCTTTTCACTTACTAATAATTTTAATCCTGTTATAAAATAATAAAAGAACAAGAGCAATATTGCAGAGAAAGAGAGAGAAAATCATTATTGAATTTTGGGGTGATTTACAATGGGGTAAAACCCTTCTATTTATAGGAGGAAAAATGACTTAGCCTCAAAGTAAAACTCTCTACAAGATAGACATTCACTATAAATAGAATTCTATTCTTAACACTCCCCCTTGAATGTCTACTCAATAAGTAATGTGCCTCGTTAAAACCTTAACTAAAAGAAAACCCAATGGGAAAAAATTTCTTGAAAAGGAAAAAGAGTGCACATATCTAACAATACGTCTTTTGGTTGCCTCGTTAAAAACCTTGCAAGGAAAACCCAGTGGGACAAAACCTTGTAGAGAAAAAGAGTACAACGCGTATTAACTCCCCCTGATGAAAGCATCAATTCACATCCTTGAGCCTTCGCATTCCAATCTTGTGCACCATCTTCAAGAGATCGTTGGTAGAGATTTGATAAATAAATCAGTCATATTAACTATAGTGAATATTTACACCTTGAAATCATAACTCGTGATAGATATATAATGTCTTCATAAATATCGTGGAATGGCTCTTCAATATCTCCATAAAGGTATCCTCGCTATCACATTATCATGCTTATAGTTATACAAGATACATTTGTGCATAAATTGCAGTGAGGAAGTGGTACTTCAAGATCAAGAATTGTAGATGCTTCAAGCAACTTAATTCCTTCATGGATTGCCATATAAGTTAAGCCATATAAAGAGGTTTTAGTGCATATCAAGTTTTTATGTCTTGCATAGACATATAAGATATCGAAAACTGATTGCACATACCATTGACTTTATACTTTCAAGTATTTGAACTACATGTCCAAAACTACATGTCTTTCATATGGAATCAATTCTACTTGAATTGTATCTGTTCCATTTGGCCAATACTTTTGTGTCTATATTCGATAGACTTAGGATCCTCATCTATACTCAGCACTATGATAGATGTCATCGACAAACATTTTATATCGGTTCCAATAAATTTTCATAAAGACATAACATAGAGATCTCTTCATTCATAAATTCAGGTACCTGAATCTCTCATGAGATTTTATGAAGTGTTATGTCATTTGACCTTCTAGATCACTTGCCTCCTTTATTATGATCACTTTGATCTTTTGCTCATCTTCTTTAAGAAATTCTATTTGAAATCGATTTTTCTATATGGTTTAAGTGTACCATAGACTTTGTCTTTCTAGGACTTAATATGGGCATTTGCAATGAGAATATAGTTACTTTCTTTGGGCCACCAAATGCTTATGTCATGCTTTTCAATATATTGCAAATGAATTATCTTTTTATGAACTTCAAGTTCATATTATTTTATTGGAGCATCTAGTTGTCCAAATAATAATTCATTGCACGTAACTTTTCTTAACTGTTTATCATATCTCCCCCTCACGTTAGAAAAACTAACTTGTTTCCTCAACTTTGAGAATCCATCTTTGTGCATTATGGTGTTAATCAAATATGCACCGCATCAAAAATAATAAGATGGAAATATTTGGTTCCTGACACTGAACCACTTGTGACGGGAAAAATAATATACTTTGATATATAACGTATATCAAATTAATATAAATAACTTTGTTCTCAAAAGCAATAGTTTAGCTATTAAGTGGAGGCACTTAATAAATTACTTTGCTAAACCAGATATGATATAAACCAACTTATCAAGATAATCTATCTTGGACAGAAAATCTGAAAATTATGCTCTAAGTTAAATTATTGAGCAAATTACTTCACAAACACCAAGTTGCGGGTTAATAATAATCGTATATGTAACATCTCATAGATGCATCTTATGTGGTATACATGGAAGGTGAATGTGTCCATATTCACCTTTGATATTTCCAGCATTCATGGGATTCAATCCCAATTTTAATTGCTCTATCAATTAATGATAATAAGCAACCTAAGAGAATTCGTAAAGATCTTTCTAGTTCATTAATATTTACCCATATAGATTCATTTATTTTTGCATATCATACTTTAATTAATATGACTAAACCGCTATACCAACTGGATATCAATAAACTCCAAGTTTATTATGATATGAGTTTTATGTCAATAAAGTTCTACTTTATAGTGGCATTCTTTTATTTGTGCAGTACAAACTGGAGAATAAAGCGGGTAGCTTTTCGCATACATATTATTCTGCTACAAGTTGTAGTAATAGAAGATATCAAATCTTTCCTTTATTTATAGTGTCAATACAATCAACCGCTTTCGCATATACCTTGGAAACTGAATAGGTTTCTTTGAGACTTACTACAACACAATACCTTATTGGTAATCAATTGTATTTCTCCAAAATAGTATAATTGGCTCTTACAGAGTTCTCAATTAATTTGGTGCTACCACATATTTATCAACATCCATATGGTGAATATCTATTTTAAAGAGAAAGTTATACCATTATGATCATGGTCAAAATCTTTATAGGCAAGATATGTTGCTTCTATTACTTTTGCCATGTAATAATCGCATTGCCATAATATTTTGGCTAATCATAATAAGTACATGATCAATAACCATTCATGCCATAATAATGACATTATTTTCTATTTTTCTCAAACCTCATTCTATGTGGTATATTCACTACCACTGGCACGTTCATATTCTTCCAAGAATGAATATGTATTCATAAATTAGATGTTATCACATTCACATCATGAATGGACAATAGTCATCTGGATGTGCTTTACGAAATCTCATTTCAAATTGATGATAAACATTACTTTTACAGAGTGAAAGATTATTTTGAGAATCCTTGTTATCTTCATTATCACAATGATGAGGATTATAATTTCGTCTATTGCCACGTTTTAGGCGTACTTTCGACTCATTTGCTATGACACTAGAAGATTGTCTAATAGGGACATCAATACAGATTGGAACATTCTCTGCGTGGATATGTGACTTTGTTATCCTTTTCAAGTCCGTAAATGCATCTGGCATTTGATTTGTTGTTCTTTGCAAATGGATAATCTTTTGCACCTCTTTTTCACAAATAGAGGCACGTGGATCAAGATGAGATAATGATGGATTTTTCCACAAAATTTCCCTTTTGGTTTCACTAACTTCTCCACCTAATTTTGGGAAAAGTTTCTCATCGAATCGACAGTCTGAAAATCGTGCAGTAAAAAAATCCCCCGTTAATGTTTCGAGGTAGCGAATAATGGAGGGCGACTTAAACCCAACATATATTCCTAACCTTATTTGCGGACCATATTGGTGCGATATGGCGGTGCTACAGGCACATATACTGCACATCCCAAAATTCTTAAATAGGATATATTAGGTTCATGACCCAAAACTAATTGCAACAGGGAATATTTGTGATAATTTTCCGGTCTGAGACGAACTAGCATTGCTGCATGCAAAATGATGTGACCCCAAACCCAAGTAGGCAGCCTCGTTTTCATGAGTAACGGTCTTCCTATCAACAGCAGAAGTTTAATTAAAGACTTTGCAAGACCATTTTGAGTGTGAACATGAGCTACATGATGTTCCACTTTTATCCCAATTGATAAGCAATAATCATTAAATGCTTGGGATGAAAACTCAGCAGCATTATCTAGTCTAATAGACTTAATTGGATTATCGGGAAATTGTGCCCGTAATCGAATTATTTGTGCCATTAATTTTGCAAACGCAAGGTTGCGAGATGACAATAGGCACACATGAGACCATTTAGAAGATGCGTGTATTAGGACCATGAAATATCTAAACGGCCCACTAGGTGGGTGAATAGGTCCACAAATGTCCCCTTGTATACGTTCCAAAAACGTAGGGGACTCAATTCCAACCTTTGTTGGTGATGGTCTAATAATTAACTTGCCTTGATAACAAGAAGTGCAAGAAAATTCATTATTTAAAAGAATCTTTAAATTCTTTAATGGATGCCCATTTGAGTTTTCTATAATCTGTCTCATCATAATTGATCTAGGATGTCCCAATCGATCATGCCAAAGTACGAAAGTATTGGAATCAGTAACCTTTTGGTTTACGGTAGAATATGCCTCAATTGCACTAATTCTTGTCCAATACAGGCCACAAGATAAAGATGGGAACTTCTCAATAGCCCTTTTCTGGCCAGAGACATTTTTGGTAATGATGAAATATTCAAGATTATTCTCATCTATTGTCTCAATATGATATCTATTTCGGCGGATATCTTTAAAACTCAACAAGTTACTCTTGGACTTGGAGGAGAACATTGCATTCTTTATAATAAGTATTGTTCCTTTAGGCAGAGTTATAGTAGCTCTTCAAAAGCCTTCAATTAATTTACTACTACCAGAAATTGTAGTAACATCTGCCTTACACATATTTAAATGAGAGAAATATTTCTTCTCTTTGAATATTGTATGTGTGGTACATGAATCAATTAAAAAAATATTTTTACAACTCAATTTTGAGGAAGAATCTCATTGATTAGACCATTTGTTTCCTCTTTAGCCCAGTTATTGACTTCATTACAAACCTCTTCAGCCTAAATAATATAGCAGGCTAATATAGTTGAAAATTAAAAGCAAAGATATTCTATATGCACATTATAGAAGCTTGTTGTTGAAAATTGTCAGTAGCATATATGAGAAAGCAACAGACAATGAAAGTACTTAATTGACTTAAGTAATATATCAAATACATCACATTTTAAATAGAAGAAGACTAATAACTGAAAATGTCCATGACTCCTAAATGGAAGAGGAAACTGACTCCACTAACTTGACCATAAACTCCACTGGCACATGTAGCCTAAAGACTAGAAAACTACTAATTTAACCGTAGCGTACATTACATCAATAAATGATAACATGTTAACAAATGAGCTAAACGACCACAAAGCCAGATTGCCAACAGTTGTAGCTAGTTTGGATCGTTGTTACATGTCGTTTCATAATATATTATATTGTATTGTTTAAAAAATATAATGTTTGGATAGATGTCACGTACAAACAATATGAAAAATAAACTTATGACATTATTAAGAAAAAATAGAATATGAAATAAAACTATTATATAAAAGAGTAGGGTAAAGGATAAAATATGATTATTTAGTAATAAAGAATGACAAGATGACAGAAAAAAAGTAAGGAAAAGGATGTCTTCACACCAAATTCGTCTTATCATAAAGTGACATTTTTGTCGTTATAAAGATACGATACAATAAAATTCAAGCACCAATATGATAGAATATAATACGTAACAAGTAACAACCATCCAAATAAGTTATTAGGTAGTGATGTGATTACATAAATGATTTATTGCAATAAATAAAACATACCTTGTTATGAAAATCAACAGAATTGGAAGCACCATTATAAACATTGTCCATAATCATGTTTGCATTTTTGGAGGACTCGTCGTCTTTTT
Source organism: Nicotiana benthamiana (assembly GCA_034376525.1). Classification (NCBI taxonomy): domain Eukaryota; kingdom Viridiplantae; phylum Streptophyta; class Magnoliopsida; order Solanales; family Solanaceae; genus Nicotiana; species Nicotiana benthamiana. The sequence goes on from CM067336.1 coordinate 92,140,231, forward strand.
TAAACTTGCTGAAGAATAAGTGTTTAGCAAGAGTCAAAGAAACGTCACTCTGCTTTTGAATTGAGTTCCACAGATTCATATTGCTTAATCTTCAAAGAGCTTCTTGAGATGGTAGAGTCTCGTGCTGATAACGTGTTATAAAATAATAAAAGAACAAGAGCAATATTGCAGAGAAAGAGAGAGAGAAAATCATTATTGAATTTTGGGGTGGTTTACAATGAGGTAAAACCCTTCTATTTATAGGAGGAAAAATGACTTAGCCTCAAAGTAAAACTCTCTACAAGATAGACATTCACTATAGATAGAATTCTATTCTTAACAAATCCTTTAATTTAAATTACAATTGAATAAAATACATTCTGCAAAACAGTAGATACATTTCTATCACGGCAGCATGACGAAAGCTTTTGCAGAATTCTATGGCACCTGTTACCCTGTAGTACTAATTTAGCAGAAGCCAAGGCATTGTTGTATGGTGTTATGTAGTAACTCTAATATTTTGAAAGTCTATGTGGAATCTGATTCAATGTTAAATGTCAGTATGATTAATAGAAGGATGATTACCTTCTTGGCAAATCAAACATATTATTGAGCAGATATGCGAGGTAACAAGCTGGAGATTTCAAGTTTACACATACATTTAGAGAAGGCAACATGGTCGCAGATCAACTTTCTAACCTGGGAGTAAACTCACAGAATTGTGCTATCTTCAATGAAGCTGTTTCGTTGCCTAGAAAGGTTAGAGCTTCAATGAAATTAGATCAAGATGGTTTACCAAATTTTCGATTCAGGCCCAGAAGAAATCACTTCGTTGTTAATGATGATATCACTTAACATTATATTGCTTAGACTGCTTATGACTAGATTGTATGTATTTCTGGTTGATATGAACTATCCAACTTGTAAGGAGGTTTCCTCCTTCTCAAATAACTCTTTTGTGATCAACTGCAAAATAGATTGGATTCCATCAATCTACACTTTGTAATTGAGGCCAAGGTTTATGTCCTCCTCTGTATAATTGTACTGCTGTTCGAAAATTGATAGCAACAATGTATATAATTTTTGAAATCTAAGATTAATTTCATTGATGATGGTGGCTCTGAAACTAACTGTAAGATTATCAATTTATATCTGTAATAGAGATTAAGATATAATCATGCAATCAGTCTAGAGTTAGAGGACTAAGAAAGTGTACCGTTAAACTCCATAGATTCGGCAGTGACAGCAAACAACGATTAAGCGTGAGACCAACTTCCACGATCCACTAGCTATTCTTAACTGATGGGACATCTACCGTTATCACGTATTCAAGAGGCAGAATACACTAGGATTTTCTAATAGCTAGGGGAAAGGGGGTTGGTCTCTATTTATAAAGAGTGCTTATACATTGTAGGCCAATTATTATTGGGCCTCGCTTATTCACACACGTAGTATTTTGGGATTTATCCTTTTCTATACCATACATGAAACCTTATTACCCTCAATGTTTAAGGTTTATGTTAATTACATTTAAGTATACCAAATTATCATTTATATACTATATCTAATTAAGGTTATAATTAATGTGATATTTTATACTCCTTAGTTTAAGCCTTTCCATTATTTTACAGTACTAATCCTTACTTTTCTCTCCTAACCCCTCATCCCCATACACTGACTTTGATCCGAAACTTTGACGACTTGTTCCTATTCGGATCTTTGGATGTGGCGATTGAGCGAAGTGAAGAGATTTTCGATAGATATAGTTGCGGTAGCAACTGATGCCTTTGGTTTTTCTTTGGGCTTCAGAGCCATTTGTGAAACAATTCGAGATCTTCTCCTTCTACGACTGTTTTGAGATCGCAGAAATGAAAAAACAGAATTGAGGAGGTTTTGCTGACTGGATAATCTAATTTGGGCCTAGCTCCCCTTCCATGTTTCTTTCTCCATTATCATTCTTCTGAAACCACCCACTTTCCCTCTAAATTAAAACAAAATTCAATAAACCATTTAAACAAATTCCTATCCATATTTTGTTTACAGCACCGTATTATCTTTATATTAAACATGAGTATTTTGATGTTAGCATATCATTTGCCTACCAATAATGTTCAAACTATCTACATTGTATGAAGACTCAATGTAGTTATTGTATATAAATTTTGTAGCATTTTATCATAATTTTTAGATGTTTACCTTACTGTGTGAGCATCCATAATTTTTAGATGTTTACCTCCAATTTTGTAGCTTTTTATCATAAAAATATAGTATCTACAATATATCTATATTTTATCTACAATTTATCTATAATTAACTACGAACTATAAGTAAACTACAATTTGCCTACAATTTATCTACAATATGGAGACACTGTATATTTCAATATATTTTTTCTGCACCAAATAAAAAAATTGTAGTCAAATTATAGATATATATAGTAAATTTGTAGATAATATCATAAAACTAAAATTCTATAATTTTTTTCACTAGTATCAACCAATAGTTGTTCTGCAATTGTAGAAATCAGAGTACTGTAGCTTGCATTCTCATCTACCACGATGGCATCAACTTCAAAATTTCTAAATCTGTCATAGTTATCTCAATTGCCATTAAATTGCAGGATAATTGCGATTTTGGATATGATTTGTTGTTGTTGTTGTTGATGTTTTTTTGGATTTCTAGATTTAGAGAAAAAAAAGACGAAGAAGAGATATATATGAGCGACGATTTGATTGAAGAAATGACGAGGAACAGATTTTTTCAACTTTAAGTTGTTGAAACTCAAAAATTTAAATTGTTCGTTCTTTTTTTTCGAGAATTTGAATTGTAGTTCTGAAAAAAATACACAGATGAGAAATCTCCTTTCCTTTTTAAAAATTGAATTTAATGTAGAATCAATTAACACGAAGATTCTCTCCTTAATTTTAGCGCATTTTAGGGAACATTCTCCCCTTTTGCCTAATAGTCGAATGGTACAAAATTTGTAGGTAAAACGTGGACTGAGCGGGTAATTAACATACAATGCACATTTTTGGTAATAAGGTTTCGTATATGGTATAGTTAGGAATAAATCCCTTTAATATTATGCCTATTTATCTACCACTCGGATCACATCATTATTCTTTCAGGTTATAACCAATTAACACAAGTCCAAATTCTAATCATTTTTACGATGAGTGTCGATTGTATTAAGAGGCGAAGCCACATGGTGATAAGGGTGGTCAACTGACCACCCTTTGTCGAAAAATTGACTATGTACATAAGTAAAATATTACGTTTTAGAGGTATATAACACATATTGAACATCTTTTATCGGAATATTTTTTACTTCTTTTAAAATTAAATACCCTTGAAAAAATATCTAACTTCGCCGCTGATTGTATTAGTTATTTTCTTGCTTTCAAGTAGGCCTCCATTCTATTTTATGTGATAAGTTCCTTTACATAATTATGATACCTTTTAATATTTTAAAATAATTGATTTTAATGTTCTCGTTTTTACTTGTGATGCTATAATTTTATAGCTACAGAAATCTCATATCATGTGTACTAGCTATCACAATTTTGTTTAAGAAATTCTTCAATACTTTAGTGTGCAATCCGCTACGCCAAATAAATTAAAATATTTGATTAAGTAAATATGTAATATCGTATTAGCCAGATTATGCTCCAAAATTTCATGGAAATTGACCATGAATAAATGGAATCCTTAGAATTAGTCAGTGCTTCTTTAATTTATTATGTTGAGGGTCCAGTCCCTCTTTGTTGGAAGTCATAGAGAAAAGCTCTTAGACTTTTCCATGATTTGCCTATGTTTTGCGGGAATCCTATATTGGCGATAATCACGTTGCAGTTTTGATATTGCCAATAATCTTTTTCTAAAATGAGCATACCAAATTGGATTTCCACTTTGCTAGCTCTTTGAAGGATTGATTCGTTATGTTTTGTTCCGTCTGTCCAGCAGCGCACCAACATTTTCTAACTAGCTTGCAACAAATTGAGTATGTGTTCATCTTTTCCACTTTCAACTTACGGGGTTGGGGTGGTGGATAGAGAAATTTAAAATGGTTAAATTTACAAGTGATAATTGAAAAATAGCTAGACTTTCAAGAGTAATCGAAGTTCAGTCATTTTTTATGTAAAGATAAATCTGAATGAAAATACTATTCAAAATCCGAGAAATATTTCAGCATAATATACTGGAGTTCTAGCATAATATACTAGACTTCTAGCATAAAACTAGTCTAATATAATATGCTGGAAGTTCATACACATGTACTCCAATCTTCAGTATATTATGCTGGAACTTTTCGTGTGTTGGAGTTCCAGCAGAATATGCTGGAAGTTCATACATAGGTGCACCAATCTCGAGTATATTATTCTGGAACTTTCTATGTTGCAATAAAATAGTGCATATATTTAAATGACGTTACAAACTCTAGCTACTTTTCTGTTACAGATCCAAAAAGTGGCTAGCCTATGCTTTTTTTCCACATTGTTGGGTGGTAATAATGCGGGTTAGCCTCAATTCAGCTGTTTCTAACTCTTTTTGCCATTTAGCTTCTGTCTACGCTCGAATGTGCAGATCCAATACAATTTCTTTGATTCTCTTGCTACATTTTGTCTTTTTTCCTCGAAATCTTTGGTTGTTTCTTTCAGCCCATGTTTGGTAGGACAATGCTGCAAATAGAAATACTAACATTTCTCCCTTAACTTTGCAGGCAACCCTTTTTATTATCCAATCTATCTCCTCATCCCATCTTCCTATTTGATGTTTTTCTCCTGTCCACTACAATAATGTTGCCCATAAGATTCTGGAGTAATCACATTCAAACATCAGGTGATCCCTTGTGTCCTCAATGTTCTTTCCATACAGTACACAATCTTTTGATATTGATATTCCTGATTTCTGTAATCTCTCAACTATGTCTAATCTTCTATGTAATGCCAACTAAAGAATGAACTAATGTTTTGACAATGCTTTAGATGCTATGGTTAATCTTTTCCGGGGACTCTTTTGATATTGAGGTTTTGATGCAATGTAGAATTTTTTAATGCTGATTCTTCCTTGTTTGTAGCAGCTATTCAAATCATCAATGGGACTCTTTTAACTGAACCAGTTCCTAGCATCCACTATTTTCCTGATAAGCCAACAAGCCTACTTAGGAGTACTCATATTTTCCATACTTCTGCCTTTTATATAAAAGCTATGGATCCATAAAGTATTCCTTCTTTGTAGTTATGGCCCACAACAACTTGCAGAGGGCAGCCTTATTCCAGTAGTAGATATCTAAAACATTGAGTTAACCTGCTGACATTGGCATATATATAGTTTTCCAAGCTATCAAGGCCCTTCTAGATGGTTAATTACTTCCTGTCCATAGAAAACTTTTACATGCTGTGACTATTAAGTTGATGATCTTAGAAACACATGTGCCCAGTATGTTTTCATTTCAAAGACCACACATTTGAGTAGCTGAAGTCTCCCACTATATGATAGAAATTTGGATGTCCAATAGTTGATTCTTGCAGTGATCTCCTCAATTAGTAGCATAAATTGCTATATAGACAATTTCTTTAAAGACAATGGACTCCTGGATACTTGAATAGTAGTTCTCCAAGAGTGAATTGCACTTCTTCTAGAATCAGTTCTTTGAATTTCCTAGAAACCCCAACAATATACAGTGCACACTTCTCCATGTTAGCCTAGAGACCTGAAACCTCAGAGAAGTGAGTGAATCTATCCAGTAACAAGCTTGTTGAAATCTCTTCTGCTCTACAACATACGATCAAATCATCAGCAAAACATATGGGTTATGTTATTTCTGGAAAATCTTGGGTGGTAGTTAAAGTCTGGATTGTGCTTCAAATTCTTTAACAACCTATTTAGATACTTCATCACCAATACAAACAGGTAAGGAGACATTGGGTCTCCTTGTCATAGCCTTTCTTTGCTTGGAACGTAGCTGTTAGGCTCCCATTCAATAGTAAGGAATAGCTGACGGTGGTCACACACTCAATTATCAACTGAACAAACCTCACATGAATTCTAAATTCAAGCAATATGATCCTTCAGAAAGGCCACTCTACTGGGTCATTAGCTTTCCTTATGTCTACCTCTATGCAGCATCTTAGTGAGGCCCCTTTTTTATTATATACTTTGACCAGTTCATGTGGAATAATGACATTATCCAATAGTTCCTTCCATAAATGAATGTTGATTGAGCAGGTCCTACTATAGAATCCAAAACCATCTTCAACATGGCTGTAATATTCTTTGAGATGAGTTTGTACAAAGTAGAATAACATGCTGTAGGTCCGTACACCTTGACAAATTTTGGGCTTGCAACTTTAGGTACCAATGTTATTATGGTACAGTTAACACTTTTCAGTAATTTCCTATTGGTAAAGAAATCTTGAATAACTCGTTTAACCTATCCTCTAATTACATTCCAGTATGTTTTAAAAAATTCAGGTGGAAATCCATCTATCTCTGGAGCCTTGTCGTTTGACAACACTTTAAAAGCTCGATCAATATCCTCCACTTTTAGTCATGCATTGAGAAGTTTTTGTTGTTCTTTAGTAAGACAATGACCATTTTTAGCTATCTCAATATCAATACATGGAAGTTCAATAGATGAAGTACCCAAGAGTGTTTGAAAAAAATCCTCTAAACTCTTGTTCTATTAATACATTATCACTCACTGTATCTCCTTGATCACCAAATATGGATGAAATTCTATTCCTCGATTGGCCGGCTTTCAAATGAGCATGACAAAGTTTAGAGTTATGATAGCCTGTCTTTATCCATATTGCTTTGGATCTTTGTCTTAGGGCCTGTTCATTAACTCCTTCCCATTTTTCAATCTGCAGTAGCAGCTCCGTTTCCTTGGCTATTAGTTGACTCTTGAATGGGTCTTCATCAAGTTCTCCTTGAGCATTCTTCAGTTGCTCCCTGAACTGGCCATTCTTTTTGTCCAGTGAAGACATTTCCTTATTCATGTGTTTTGTCTTATCCTTCAACCTCTGTAACTTTGGCCAAATTGAGGACATGATATATCCCTGAACTCTTTGATTCCATACCTCATGAATAGCCTCATCAAACACCTTCTAATTCAGCACTATAATATATCTTCTGAATGGTTTTGGAAAATGAGTTCTAGCTATATCAGTGTTGATAATAATAGGGGAATGATCAGAGACTCCTGGAAATCAAAATTGCCTTTGGACTTGCGTAATGAGTAAGACAAGAAGCATTTCCAAATGCGCAATCAATATTGCATTAGATTCTACTATATGCATCCCTTTTATTGCACCATGACTATTGACACCCTTTTCTGTTCAATTGCCCCAGTCTAATATCCCTTATGCAATCTTGAAATTCTACCAGTTCAGCTTGGTGCACATGCTGTCCATTGAGCGGACTTATAACTAGTCAAGCCTCCTGCATATTCCCATGCATTTGTCTTATATGCTCCCATAGGTCCCTTATTTCATTGATTGTATTCTTCCCACATACAAATTTTATGTTGCCTACGAAATTTGATCCCTTTTCCTTCACTTGACAATATAACAGTTGATGAGTTACCAAAAATATATGGACATGCACCATACTTTCTTTTCAACAGAGCCAAATTCTCTAATTGTTACTTATAGATTCATCTAAATGTACTTTCCAGTCTTTGTTGAAATTTCTTTTAACTTTATTAATAGTTAAAACACTTCTAGGATTTATTCTTATCTCAAGTAACCCTAGTAAAGTTATTGTATATTTAAGCAAAAAGGCCTTGAGTTCTTTATACTTATAGGGCTTGTTAAACCCCTTATATTCCAAGAGCCTATAATCATGGTAGATTCTTCTCATTTAGGCCAATCCCTTCAGTCACCCTTCCAATGCTGCTATCCTCTTATATTATTAGTGGAGTATATATGTTTCTATTCAGTATATTCACTAACTCTTTGTCAATTAATGCTCCATTCTATTGTGTAGTTTCTTTAACTTTCATTTTTTTCTTGCCTCTAGATTTCTGAACTAGTTACATTTTCATATCTTGTTCAAGCATTATAGCTTCATGAACTTGACTGACCTGTTGTTCCTGTAACTGTTCGGGAATCTGCTCGTTCTGTATTGGTGGTTCCTCAATCATTAGCTCTTCGTGAACTTGACAGACATGTTGTTCATGTATTTGTTAATGCATATACTCCTTCTGCACTGGTAGCTACTCAGCAATAGGTTTCACCCTCTATTACTTTCTATTCTGTTGCTTAACCTCTTTTCCTTGCCTCTGCTGTTATTTACCAGTTTTCTCCACATCACCATAGCTGGAATTATTTTGCTTTTGTTGCCTCATTGGTAAAGACTTCCCACATTTCTCATCATGATGCCCTATTTGAAAACATTCCTAACAGAAGGTTTCCATTCGTATTCCAGTGTTTGTTCTCTATATTTTCCATCTTCTTCTTCTATAAGCATCATATTCGGTAGTTCTTATGATACATCCATATCCACCAGTATACCTGTATAGGAAATCCTCTCCCCCTCTTTTGTGAGTCTATCTGAGCATATATCTTTTCCTAAGTAGATGGCTATGCTCCCCAAATTCTCTTGTGTCCAAAATTGGATAGGTAATCTCGAGAATATGACCCATATTGGTATAGTTTGAGTTAGCTCTTTACTCATTTGAAAATTAGGTTCCCACAGCTTCAAATATCATGGGTCTATTATGGTATGCATATGGGCCCTGCTGTATAAGTGTGTTCTTATCTTCTTGAGGTCCAAATCTGAATATAAAATACCCATCATTATGTAGGAACACTTGAGGTGCAGTGATAAAATTAGACATCCCATATACAAATTTAATTCTTTGAATGAGGGAGTTCCACCCAGTACATACTCAATTGATGTTTCCTTCCATTTCTGGCTATGCTCTACTACTTCCACCTGATTTAATTGTACAATCTTCATTCCTTCCTTCATTGTTGGAGGATAGTACTCAAATATTATCCCCTGTTGTAGAGATTGATTTTCTTTTACCACATCAGCTAGAGTAAGCTCTGATTGACTAGGGTTTACGCATTGCACTGAGAAATTTAGCTTCCTCAATAAAATACTGGCATCTACCTCTGGTGGTTTGGGATTCTCTTCTTCGATACATTATGAAAGTTGCATGATTGTTACTCCAGTTGCCATCTTAGTCATCTAGTGGACTATCTCCATTTGACCTATCATTTGTGGCACTCATGATTCGATGTTACCATTCTACCTCCGTCGTCCATCTTTGGTATTGTAAGCGGTGCAATTTATTATGATTTCCAATGGGCCATCATCATGTGTGTACGTTAGCTCTCCCTGTTTAACTTGCGCCTTTAGAGCTCAGAACATCCTTTAGCCATCATTATATACATTGATTTTATATTCATAATGTTTGATGTGTTATGAAATCTCCTATTTAAGGTGAATGTCTATAATTAGAGAGATTCTAGAGTTCTATTCTTGGTAGCTAAATCATCCCCCTCCCTATAAATAAAGGGGTCTTCTACCATTGTAAAGACATCCCTAACAATCTCTAAGTATCAATAAGAATACTTCTCTCTCTCTATTCTCTCTATTGCTCTTGTTCTTGCATTATTGTTCTTGTCTTTATATTATTTCATAACACGTTATCAGCACGAGTCTCTACACAATTAAGATAAGCAAACATCAGCGCCTTCGAATTAAATTTGCTTTTCTCCTTGAGATTGAACTGTTTGATTGTGCTGCTCATTGAAGTAAATCAGGTGATATGTTCCAATATTACTTTATCCTCTTTTTGATTTGTTAGCTCTTTTAAGTTGTGTTTTTCTCTTCTGAATAAGGTATCCTTTTTCAGGCATGTAGTCAACTTACCTGTCTGTGATAATTAGTGCCTTTTGATTTATTGGTACTCCTACATATTAGTCTTAATATCAATTTTAAATGCATGAGCTGTATTTGAGATGGGAACCTGCAAATCAATATCATATAATAGTTTCCCACATTCTTTTATGGCATGTTATATAGCTATTCGGAGGTACAGTGGAGGTATGGTTTAACTAGGGTGTAGTCGATAAGTGTACTGTGCTTGTATGATGAACATAATATATGGTTCTTATCTCTCTCAGTGCGAGGAATTATTCTATGAATCCAAGATGATACTATTTATCTGCTAACATGTCAATGTTACATTTGTATGAAAGCTATCAAACTCTCAGATGTATAGCTGGTTGACAAATTGCCTAATGTGGTACAAAATTCACTGTATTGTCATGCGTGGAACGACATTAAGCTTTTCCTATGTGAAAACAAATTAGATTGTTTGTTTCAGTTGTCCAAAACATTTGGAATAGATAGGGCTCATGTTTCCTTTCCCATAGACTTGAATTATTAAGCTAGATGAAGTTTAATGAATACCTGTTCCTTCATATTTATCTTATTTCAGCCTAACTCGCTATGTGCACATTAATTATTTGGATATTTCTGTGTCTCAGATGTAAAAGTTCTTTAGTAATGAACACCCTTAGAAGTGGATACACTTGTGTTTGTAAAATGCCATTCTTTGTTTTTGTTTCTGCGCGTAATACTCAGGATGAGTTGTTGGTAGCATAACATACGTTCTCTCTCCTTTTATCAAATTCTTGAAATTCTACGATTTGATTTCATATACAAACAAAGACAACAAAGTTTGATTATAACTCTAATGGAGTTTGTAAGAAATTACACTCACATGAAGTGGTAAAATTTCTATGCCTTGCCATGATCAAATTCATGTATGATTGTGGGCAAAGAATTAAAAATCCGTCCAATTGAATTTGCTCCATTCCCTTTAGAGAATGTGGTAGCAGTATGTGATAAGTCTGAAAGAAGACAAAATTATTACCGTGAAGGTATCAATGGATGTGGACGTGGCGATAGACGAAATTATAATCGTCATTATTGTGATAATGAGAATAATAAAGATTCTCAAAATAATCTTTCACTTTATGAAAGTAATATTTGACATGAGACTGTGTAAAGCACATACAGATGATTATGATCCATTCCCTGAAGTGAATGTGATAATTGCAATAGAGCCCGTAAGTATGAACACGCTCTTGATGTAATATTGTTTCATGTTTGACATTATAAAAGGAAAGTTCGTTGCCCTTGAAATTTCGGGCAAGAACTATATGACATGGGTATTGGATGCTGAAATCCATTTGGATGCAATGGGTCTTGGAGACACCATTAAAGACAGAAATAATGCATCCACCCAAGACTATGCTATGGCCTTGTTTTTCTTGCGCCATCACCTTGATGAAGGTTTGAAACTGTGCTAAGGCCTCGTTTTTCTTGCGCCATCACCTTAATGAAGGTTTGAAGCTGTGCTAATGGCCTTGATTCTCTTGCACCATCATCTTGATGAAGGAAGATGGAATTGTTTGATTTTATTTCACTTATTTGTAATAGTTAGTGAATAAACTAATAGTCATTAGTATCAGCTCGTATTAGTTAGTTTATGATATAATGTTAGTATTAGTTCTTTAGAATGTTTCAATATGCTCAAATTTCAATAATATTTTTATTTTCCAGTAGAGGTAATCGACCAACCTAACAGTTAGTCGATTATCTAATATTTTCGCATTAAAGCTGAAAAACAATTGATCGACAATCGATTGTCTATGTCTAACAATCGATTGTCGTTAGACAGTGTAATCTGGAATTTTTCAAAAATCATCCACAATCGATTGTCTATGTCTAACAATCGATTGTCGTTAGACAGTGTAATCTGGAATTTTTCAAAAATCATCCACAATCGATTGTCTATGTCTAACAATCGATTGTCGTTAGGCAGTGTAATCTGGAATTTTTCAAAAATCATCCACAATCAATTGTCTATGTCTAACAATCGATTGTCGTTAGGCAGTGTAATCTGGAATTTTTCAAAAATCATCCACAATCGATTGTCTATGTCTAACAATCGATTGTCGTTAGCCAGTGTGATCCGGAATTTTTCAAAATTAATCAACAATTGATTGTCAATGTTAAACAATCGATTGTGTGTGAAAAATGCTTAAACTGAAAATTTTCAAGCTGCATAGTAATCGATTATGGATAACATATCTGATTTTGTTAGTCAACTGTTAGCAGCAGATTTTGAAAATATTATGTGACACAAACGGATTGAAGTTGTTTATTCTCATGTTCGTATATTTTCTTTTATATGTCAAACCATGGGAAGTAAATTGATTGAAGGCTCCGGAAGAGCAACTGTAACTCTGCCCAAAGGCACGACGTTTATCTTAGAGAATGCAATATTCTCCTCCAAGTCTAAGAAGAACTTGTTGAGTTTTAAAGATATCATTCAAAATGGATATCATATTGAGACAATAGATGAGAATAATCTTGAATTCTTCATGAAAACGAGGCTGCCCATTTCGGTTTGGGTTCACGCCATTTTTCATGCAGCAATACTAGTTCGTCGGCTGCCCACTTCGGTTTGGGGTCACGCCATTTTGCATGCAGCAATGCTAGTTCGTCGGCTGCCCACTTTGGTTTGGGGTCACGCCATTTTGCATGCAGCAATACTAGTTCGTCGGCTACCCACTTCGGTTTGGGGACACGCCATTTTGCATACAGCAATGCTAGTTCGTCTCTGACTGACGAATTGACACAAATATTCCCCGTTGCAATTGGTTTTGGGTCATGCACCCAATATATATCCCATTTAAGAATCTTTGGATGCGCAGTATATGTGCCTGTAGCACCGCCATCCCGCACCAAAATAGGTCTGCAAAGAAGGTTAGGAATATATGTTGAGGTTGAATCGCCCTCCATTATTCGCTACCTCGAAACATTGACAAGAGATTTGTTCACTGCACGATTTGCAGACTGTCAACTTGATGAGACACTTTTCCCAAAATTAGGGGGAGAAGTTGGTGAAACCAAACGGGAAATTTTGTGGAAAAATGCATCATTATCTCATCTTGATCCACATACCTCTATTTGTGAAAGAGGCACAAAAGATTATCCATTTGCAAAGAATAGCAAATCAAATGCCTGCGCATTTATAGATTTGAAAAGGATAACAAAATCACATATCCCCGAAGTGAATGTGACAACATCTGATTCACGAATACATATTCATTATTGGAAGAATATGAACATGAAATTGGTATTAAATATACCACACTCACCCCTAGAAGGAGGTTTGAGATGATACCACACTCACCCCTAGAAGGAGGTTTGAGATGATATATGGCATGAATGATCGTTGGTCACGTACCTATTGTACGCCAAAGTATTTTGGAAATATGACTATTAAAGGACAACGATAATGCAAGAAACATATCTTGCATATATGTTTGACATGACCATAATGGTATAACTTTCTCTTTAAGAAAGATATTCACCACATGGATGTTGATGAATCTGTGGTAGTACAAAATTAATTGAGAGCTCTAGAAGAGCCAATTATTACTATGTTGGAGAAACACAATTGAGTATTGTGCTGTAGTAAGTCTCAAAGAAACTTATTCAGTTTCCAAAGTACACGCGAAAGCGATTGATTATATTGAGACTATAAATAAAGGAAGGATTTGATATCTCCTATTACTACAACTTGTAGCGGGGTAATTTGTATATGAAAAGCTACCCGTTTTGTTCTCCAGTTTGTACTACACAAACGAAAGAATGCCACAATAAAGTGGACATCTATTGGTATAAAAACCCATGTCATAATAAACCTGAAGTTTATTGATAAAGTGCACATGTCATGGTGTAAATTTGAAGTTTACCAATATTGATAATTTATTCAGTTGGCATTCGTGTTAGCCATCTCATTTTAAGTATGATGTGCAAATTCACATAGGTGAATATTAAAGAACTAGAAAGTTCTTTATGAATTCTCTTGTATCACTTGTTCTCATTAATGAACAGACCAACTAAAGGGTTCGGGTTGAAGCCCATAAATTCTGGAAATATCAAAGGTGAATATGGGCCCATTCACCTGCCTTGTATACCACATATGATGAATCTATGAAATGGTTACATGCGCAATTGTTATTAACCCGCAGCCTGGCCGGTGCTTGCGAGGTAAATTGCTCAGTAATCTAACTTCGAGCATAATTTCCAGATTTTCTACTCAAGATAGTTCATCTTGATAAGTTGGTTTATATCAAAGTTGGTTTAGCAAGATAATTATTGAGTGCTTCCACTTAATAGCTAAACTGTTTCTTATGAGAACAAAGTTATGTATATCAGTTTGATATACGTCGTATACGAGAGTATATTCTCCCCTCACAAGTGGTTCAAGGTCAGGAACCAAATAATTTCATCTTATTATTATTGATGTGCGGTGTATATTTTCATTAACACCATAATGCACAAAGATGAACTCTCAAAGTTGAGGAAACAAGTTAGCTTTTCTAACATGAGGGGGAGACATGATAAACACTTGAGAAAAGGTTACATGGGATGAATTATCATTTGTATATGTATATCCCCGAATATCATGATATGAACCTGAAGTTCATAAAAGGGATAATTCAATTGCAACATATTGCAAAGCATGCTATACGCATTTGCTGACCCAAAGAAAGTAACTAAATGGAAGAGATACAATTCAAGAAGAATTGATTCCATATGAAAGACATGTAGTTTTGAACCTATAGTTCAAATGCTTGAAAGTATAAAGTCAAAGGTATGTATAGTCAGTTTTCGATATCTTATTTGTCTAGCATGACATGGAAAACTTGATATGCATCTAAAGTCTATTATATGGCTTATATGACTTAACTTGAAAGATTTAAGTTGCTTGAAGCATATGCAATTCTTGGTCCTGAAGTACCACATCCTTAATACAATTTGTGTACATATGTATCTTGCTATAACTATAAGCATGATGGCATTAAGAATGCATCTATGGAGATATTGAAGAGTTATTCCACGACATTATATGAAGATGTTCATATCTATCAAGAATGATGATTTCAAGGTGCGGAATATTTATTCAAGTCAATATGGTTGATTTGTCAAACGTCTACCAAAGATCGTTTTGAAGATGATGCACAAGATTGGAATACAAATGTTCAAGGATATAAATTGATGTTCTTATTAGGGGGAGTTAATGCGCGTTGCACTCTTTTTCCCTTACAAGGTTTTGTCCCACCGGGTTTTCCTTGCGAGGTTTTTAACGAGGCAACAAATAGGCGCATATTCAAACATGTGTACTCTTTTTCCTTACTTTAATTTTTCCCATTGGGTTTTGTTTTAAGGTTTTAACGAGGTACATTGTTGAATAGACATTCAAGGGGGAGTGTTATGAAATCTCCTATTTAAGGTGAATGTCTATAATTAGAGAGATTCTAGAGTTCTATTCTTGGTAGCTAAATCATCCCCCTCCCTATAAATAAAGGGGTCTTCTACCATTGTAAAGACATCCCTAACAATCTCTAAGTACCAATAAGAATACTTCTCTCTCTCTATTCTCTCTATTGCTCTTGTTCTTGCATTATTGTTCTTGTCTTTATATTATTTCATAACATGATGGAAATTGATTCAGCTCTTAAATGGAAAGTAACCACATTTATGGAGTCTCGATTTCCATAGGTAAATTAAAACTCTAATAATGTTTTTGAATTACATTTGTGGAATTTGAAACATCATGTTAGTCTATCTCACAAGGGCTCTATTTGTAAATTTTATCGATAATTTCACCACCTATAACAAACTATGTCACCTTATTTATTAATTATCTTATCTATTTTATATAAAAACATGTATTTATTTATACCCACCATTGAGGTGTTAAATACATCGTTTATGTTCTCTCTCTCTCCCCCCCCCCTCTATCTCTTCGTTATCTCTTCGAGCAAAAACTAACAAGATCGATAGTAGGTCCGTAATGACCGGATGTGTTATTTTGCTTTCTAGAATTCTGTTCCCCTAAATACTATGTACTTTTAGTATTTTATGACTTGCAGGGATGGTTAGTTCTTAATTTGGAAGCGTTCGGGTTGAAATCAGAATACTTGATTCCTTCAGGTTCGCTAAAAGGGTACATGTTTGACTTCAGTCAACATTTTGAGAAAAAAACATTGGAATGAGGATTTGATGGTTCTAATAGATTTTTATGCTGATTTTGGACTTGGGAGTATGTTCGGATCGAGTTTTAGATAACCCGGGAGCGTTTTGGTGCCAAATAGTAAAAATTGATTCTTTGAAGATTTTGAAGTTATTCAAATTTGGTTTGGAGTAGGTCTTGGTGATATCGAGGTCCAATAAAAATCCAATACCATGAATAGTTCGGTAATGTCATTTAATACTTGCACGCAAAATTTGGTATTATTCTGTTAAGTACGTTTTGGGCATTGGGAGTAAATTAAAGAACTTAAAGTTCATAATTTTGATTCAATTGTTTTGGGTGTGATTCTTCATTTTAGAATTGTTTGGTGAGCTTAGAGAGTTTGAGAAAATCCATTTAATGAGTTCAAATTTGGTGGTATGTTCGGGTGGGGACCCGGGTACTAATCGGATGAGGCTCGGAACAAGTTAGAACTTAGGAGCAATAGCTGAAGCTCTCAGCTGCTATCATAATCCCACCTGCTCTTTGCCAGCCGCATGTGCGGGCTCGTGGTGAAATCCATGAGCCGCAGAAGTAAACTAGTAAAGGCTGCCCAGGGACCGCAGAAGTGGACAAGTTGGCACATCTGTGATAGCGCATGTACGAAGGTAGCAGTCGCACAAGCGGTAAAAAGATTGTTTATTTATTTCTTACTATAGTTCTATTGTCATTATTACTATCATGTTTAACTAGAATTTCATACTATTATATTTGTGGCCCATAGTATGTGTCGAAGTCGACCCCTCATTACTATTTCTTCGAGGTTGGGCTAGATACTTATTGGGTACATATTGGTTATGTATTCACGCTACACTTCTACACTTAAATGTGCAGGATCTGAGATAGGTGCATCTGGATATTAGTCTGGCACGCACGCTTGACTACCAGTTGAGGCCCACGGTGAGTTTCCTTCTGAACCCGATCTACAACAGCCGAAGTCTTTCTTCTGGTTATATTTTCTATCTATTTCTTTTCGAACAACAGACTAGAATTATATTGTATATTCTACTAGATGATCATACACTTGTAACACCAAGTCTTGGCACATACTAATAGACTTGAGATGTTGGTTTTTATTCTATGATTATGTGTCATGACCCAAATCCGGGTATGATGACACCCAACCATAACACTAGGCAAACCTGACCAACAATTGCTCTCAATTCGACAATAAATCTCAAAGCTGACAATGTAAGGAAAATGTAAAAGTTTTAGAATAATAATACTATATTTATAGTAAAATATACGAAGAGTTATGAAATTCGATAAAACACGCCCATAAGATCCGGGGTCACGAGTCTAGAGCCTCTAAAACAAACTGAATAATAATAATATCTGAACGAAAACACCTAAGTCTGGAAATGTATATATAGATATAAAACTGAAATAGGAAGAGTAGCCAGGTCCTGCGAACGTCAAGCACCTACCTCAACAACTCTGATAATCTCTGGAGACAACGACTGCTTAGCTAAGTCTCCGGTACACCTGAATCTGCACACAAGGTGCAGGGAGTAGGGGTGAGTACTACCAACTCAGTGAGTAATAAGCATATAAAATGTCTGAAGATAAGAAATACTCGAAATGCAACAAAGTAAAGGTGAAACTGACAGTCTGACACCTTAACTATGGACCAACAACAAAACATTATCAAGTATATCAGTCAAGTAAAATTCAATGCAATGCACATGAACCCGTTGTTGCGTACAATCCGATCCATTTAATATCGACGACGCTCAGAAAGGTGTGTACAGACTCCGGAACGGCTCTTACAACCCAAGAGCAATATCATCATATCATTACTGTGGCGTGCAGCCCGATCCATACTCAGTCCACAATATGCATATGAGTCACATAATAGATTCAATTTATTTTCTAGTTTCCAATTATTAGGAAGAATATAATTTACTTATTTAATTTCAGAAAAAATATGACTTAGCATTTCCTATCAGTGATTAAACATAGGACTTAGATCAATGAATTTACAAATCATGCTATCACAAAGATATTCATCCTAGACGGATGCTACAGATCGGCACAAGGCCAAACATGGCAATAAACCCAGACATAATCAATTCAGGGTGCATATCAGTCGCCAATATAGTATAGTTTTTGTTCGGGATTGACCAAGTCACAAATCCTCAGTCATAAACGGCCCCTCACCAGTCATAGGGTTGTGTCACGTTGTACATAGCGTCACAATATGATAAATCAGGGTTTCAAACCCTCAGGTCATCACAAATACAAACTACTCACCTCTAACTAGTTGTAGACTGGTCCGCAGTGCCTTTTCCTCTTCAACGGACCTCCTCACACGTCGAATCTAGTCAAATAGCAACGAATATGTCACATTATGCTAAAGAAACATAGACCAATCGAAATTACTCGAAAAACACTAAAAATCACAAAGTTGGCAAAACCCAAGCCTCGAGCCCACTTTTCAAAAAATTACAAAAGTCACATCACCGGATTACTCATCTTTCCACGAGTACGTACATATAAAATTTCCCAAAATCGGAGTTCAAATGACCCCTTAAATCCTCAATTTAAGATCTCAAAACTCAAGCCCTAGTTCTTCCCAAATTCCATCTCAAATCACTAATTAAATGATGAATTCAATGTTATATTCATGTACTCTAACTAAATCTGAGTTAGAATCATTTACCCTGATGAATTTCTTAAAAACCTTGAAAATTAGCCAAAATCCGAGCCCTATAGGTCAAAATATCAAATAAAATCCAAAACCTTGTATTTATAGAGTACCCCTCAGATTCCGACAGTGCTGACCGCAAAAATTGACCGCGGTCCACGCCCAGGAAGTGCGGTCCATGCAAAAATGGCTGCAGTTGTGCAAGAATTTGACTGCAGTGACAAGCTTCATTGTTTTGGCCATAACATTCGCTACAGATGTTAAAATACCTATTATAATATGTTTCTGAAAACTAGATACAAAGTCTACAACTTTTGTTGTAGAATCAATCCGAAATTCCTTGTAGATCAAAAGATATGAGCTTCTGAAGTTGGACCATCGACCTGCAAGTGTTCAGTGACTGCGGCCGCACGCCTAGCGCGAGAAGGAGAGAGATTCGCGCCTCCACTAGTGCACGCTCCATTTTTCTAAGTTCCAGGGTGTTGGTACTCGCTCAAAACTCACCAGAAATACACTCGAGGCCCCCGGGACCTCAACCATAAGCACCAACGTATCCTAAAACATTATTCAACCTCGTTCCAATCATCAAAATACCTCGACTAACACCAAAATCCTCAAATAACATCGAATTCAAGCCTATGAATGTCAAGAACTTCCAAATTCCGTTTTTGATCAAAACACAACCAAACCACGTCCGAATGACCTCAAATTTATAGAAAAGTCTAAAATGACATAATGAAGCTATTACAACTCTTGAAATTCCATTACAACCCTCGGATCAAAATCTCACCTATCAACCGGAATTCGCCGAAATACTAACTTTGCCAATTCAAGCTTAATTCTACATCGGTCATCACAAAAACATTCCGGACATACTCCTAAGTCCCAAGTCACCTAACGAAGCGGTCTAAATCATAAAATTCGCATTTCGAGCTCTCTAACACATAAGTCAATATTCGCTTGACTTTTCCAATCTAACCTTCTCTTAAAGAGACTAATTGTCTCATTTCTAGCCAAACTCTATCGAATTACTTCAAATTCACCAAACACATATAATAAAACATAAAGAAGCATAAGACGGGAAAACGGGGTAGAGATACATGAGACGATGGGTCGGGTCGTTACATCCTCCCCAACTGTAACAAATGCTCGTCCTCGAGCGTGCTCAGAGTTGTACTAGGAGCCAACCAATACCTGAATGACCTTACCAAATATATAACCGGGGTGTTCCCACGTCACCCTAACTCACATAGGCCCAATAATATGACACAACTAAAATTTCACAGTCTATCTAGACCATAACTGTAGAACCACATTGCACTCTGGAAACCACACATAAGATCAGAACCTTACATTTATGCTCAGAGTAACCCCGAACCAGGTGTAATAACACATTACTGCAACCCCATGTGAATCCAAGCAACAAACCACACAATCCAACACTCGAAATGATCGTCTATTCGCAATATTTGCCCATAACACCCGAATACCGGTGGAAACCTCTTATTAACCAAGGTCTTATTCCAACACTTTCGTATACTGCCCACCATAAATGAAACACGCAATACTGTAACAATCTCTCAAATCCACAACCACGACATAGACTGTATCGGAGAACTCCCAGTCTCCAACTCCATATAACACACAAATCACTATTTATGTCCCATATTCCCCTGCATGAATACATATTACACATCAAGTACACATTCATTACACGAGAGATATTCTAAAATTTCCCTGTACATCAACAAACCCAAATGTCAACAGTCGGTCCAACAGGAAACTTCCGCAATCCTACGAATTGTTATCAGTTTACATCACCTTCCCCTCTTACTGAATGTATAGTCCCATCAAATTACTAGAATAGTAATACCATTTTCCTTAATCATCTGAGGGTCGATTCTTAAATCACATGTATCTGCCTGAGCTGCTTAAGAACTTAATGACTTCCCATTTGGAACTGAACCGTACCCTACTCACACAAATCACAATCCTCCACAACAGAACGCACATACCATACCATACTAGGATAACCTGAGAACTCCATCTCTTTTTTTCCTAACCACAAGCTAAATTGCCAGGACTAGATCTTTCTATCCATACCAGTCTACGCAAGCTGTCCGAGCTCAAAAGATCTGCCGC
The DNA here is from genome assembly GCA_034376525.1 of Nicotiana benthamiana. Lineage (NCBI taxonomy): Eukaryota > Viridiplantae > Streptophyta > Magnoliopsida > Solanales > Solanaceae > Nicotiana > Nicotiana benthamiana. The sequence continues at coordinate 92,161,116 of CM067336.1, forward strand.
CCAATACCCGTAAGGGCTCATTAGCTCGAACATAAACAAGGAATTGGTCATATCTTTACCATACTAATTCGGTCCAGTAACAACTTACTTCATTTGTCTAGATTTTCTTCTGATTCATTTTCAACTTAATATACTCTTTTGCTGTAGCAGCACATGCCTCAATCCAGGCTTACAACATGAGACTCAAACATAAGACCACATTGTCTAACCACTCATGCCTTATCAGCACTCTAACACCACATGACATTATCTCATTCCGATACAACCAAACCACTTCCTTCTCTTTACACTAAGCATTCTTTATCAACAACTCGAGACATCCTATTATTTTTCTCACATCTACTAAGCACCAAATAGCTTTTTTCAAAATTTTGCTTCACTTGTGCCATCCTCGGCTCAATTTCTGCAACCAGGATTGATCCGTTGGCATACCTCAAAACGTAAACGACATAGCACATAATCGTGCGATCAACTAATCAACAACAACCTCCTCAACTTGGCTCGAAGACATATATATCACAACACATACTTTACTGCTGTCGTAATATCATGGTGAGATTAAACTCACTCTTTCATAAGATTGTGGAAACACGAATCATCAGAAATATTTCTCTTCTGCAATTCTTGCATTCATTTACACAACAGTCAAGCCCATTCTGTAGGCGACAAAATTTTTACTAAGTCCCAAACTTTTCAAAAATTTTGGCAGAGTTTTCTTTGTAATTGGGCCTATCCACCTGCCATAGAATCACCAAAACCATCCTAATAACACGTCCAAAACTTGAAAAAGCATCACAATGTATATCAATAACATTAATCTCAATATTACATGTATTATATTATCAAAAAATTGATAACTGGACATGCATTGTACCCATTTGAATCGCAACACATGGAAAATACCTTTCAATTACACATGAAATATTCTCTCAATATACATAGGAAACGCATCAGTTCACAGCAGTCCGCAGGTGATAACCCACCTGCTTCGACGCAATATAACATTTGTGAATACCTTCAACCGTCATACACATTACGCAACTACTTTATCTTCCTGAGGCTGAACTTATATCGTATCGTGCAATTGACTTCACTCCCACTAGGAGACTCGAAAAGGTTCTTCACGTGCCCATAACTCGGGCTACACATCCTATCACAATAGAAATCATACACTAAGTAGTTTATCTATTATCTAGTCGACCTTCCCCTACATCTCCAAGTCATATTGACATATCACACAGCACCAACATACTCATCACGTAGCTATCCAGCTGCCATTCCCACTATTAGGGATACTACTGAATGTATTAGTTCATAGCACTAGCTCGTACAATCAGCACCTCGATGCTCAAGCCTAAATCAGAGATTCAGCCTCAAGTCCTCCAGACTGGCTCAACATCAACTCATAGGAATCACATCTCGCCCCTCGATCGGGGAATCATAAGCCATCAAGGCACACATGCTACCCAACGCTCATGCGCGCATGTGAACACGTGGAAGGAATTTCAAGAGTTACGCTTTCAAGCTGAATGAAGGACGCACGATAAGATTTCAAGAAAGTGAAGTATTTTCTAAAGGTTCCGTAGCCTCCCGAGGATAGATACGCACGTCTACGTACCGATCTGCGAGACTCTGCTAAACCGGATCATGATTCGTGAGGCCTTGTAACCTAGGCTCTGATGCCAAATTGTCATAACCCAAACCCGGTCGTAATGGCGCCCAACCATAATGCTAGGCAAGACTGACCAACAATCACTCTCAATTCGACATTAATTTAAGGAAAATGTAATAGTTTTAGAATAATAAACCAATATTTATAGTAAAATATACGAAGAGTTACAAAACCTCATAAAACACTCCCATAAGATCTGGATTTACAAGTCTAGAACCTCTAAAACAAACTGAATAATAATAATATCTGAGGGAAAATACCCAAGTCTGGAAATGTATATATAGATATAAAATTGAAATAGGAAGAGTAGCCAGGTCCTACGAACGTCAAGCAGCTACCTCAACAACTCTGATAATATTTGGAGACAACGACTACTTAGCTAAGTCTCCGATACACTTGAATCTGCACACAAGGTGCAGTGAGTAGGGGTGAATACTACCAACTCAGTGAGTAATAAGAATATAAAATGTCTGAAGATAAGAACTTCACAAAAAGCCACAAAGTAAAGCTAAAACTGACAGTCCGACACCTTAACTATGAAGCAACAACAAAACAATCGCAAGTATATCAGTCAAGTGAAATGCAAGAATGCAATGCAATGCACATGAACCCGCTGTGGCATACAACCCGATCCGCTTAACATCGATGGCCCTCACTAGGGGTGTGTACAGACTCTGGAGGGGCTCCTACAGCCCAAGTGCAATATCATCATATCACTACTGGGCCGTGCAGCCCGATCCATACTCAGTCAAGAGTATGTATATGAGTCACATAACAGATTCAATTTATTTTCCAGTTTTCAATTATTAGGAAGAATATAATTTAGTTATTTAATTTCAGGAAAAAGGTGATTTGGACTTTAACATCATCGATTAAATACAGGACTGAGATTATTGATTTTACAAATCATGTTATCACAATGATATTCATCCTAGACGGATGCAACACAATTGCATAAGGACCAAAAATGGCAATAAACCCATATATAATAAATACATGGTGCGTATCAGTCACTAATATAGTATAATTCCTGTTCAGGATGGACCAAGTCAAAATCCCTAGTAATAAACAGCCTTGCACCTGCCATGGAGTGCGAGTCATGCCCTACATAGCATCACAATGTGATAAACCGCTTGAAACCCTCAGGACATCATCTAAACAAACCACTCACCTCTAACCGGTCGCAGACTGGTCCGCGATGCCTTTTCCTCTTGTATCGACCTCCTCAAATATCGAATCTACTCAAGATCAAAACGAATACATTACATTATGCTAAAGAAACATAGCCCAATCAAACTTACTCGAAAAATGCTAAAAATTACGAAGTTGGCAAAACTCGAACCCCGGGCCCACTTCTCAAAAAAATTACGAAATTCATATCACCGGATTCTTCGTCTCGTCACGAGTTCGTACGTATAAAATTTTTCAAAATCGGAGTTCAAATAGACCCTCACATCCTTAATTTAAGATCTCAAAACTCAAGCCCTAGTTCTTCCCTAATTCCATCTCGAATAACTAATTAAATGATGAATTCAACGGTATATTCATGTAGTCTAACCAAATCTAAGTTTGAATCACTTACCCCAATACATTTCTTGAAAAACCTTCAAACAATCGCCAAAATTCGAGCTGTATAGGTCAAAATATCAAATAAAACCCAAAACCTCGTACTTATAGAGTACCCCTCGAATTCCGACAGCACTGATCGCACAAAAATGACCGCGGTCCGTGCCCATGAAGTGCAGTCCGTGCAAAAATGGCCACGGCCGCGTAGGATTTTTACTACAGTGACAGTCTTCACTATTTCGGCCATACCTTTCGCTACAGATGTCTAAATACCTATTATAATATGTTTCTAAAAACTAGATTCAAAGATCTACAACTTTTTTCATAGAATCAACCCTAAATATTTTTTTCTATAAAAAATAGAAGAATTGGTGTGAATCGATTCTACATTGAAGAAAGAATCGAATATTCGTTGATTAAACCATTCACTCCGTAGTCTAATAGATTCCTTGTAGATCAAAAGATATGAACTTCCGAAGTTAGACTAACGACCTGCAAGTCTTGGGTGAACGTGGCCACGTGCCCAGTGCGAGAAGGAGCACTGTCCATGCCTCCACTGCTGCCCCCTCTATTTTTCTAAGTTCCGGGTTGTTGGTACTCACTCAAAACTCACCTGAAACCACCCGAGGCCGCCGAGACCTCAACCAAAAGCACCAACGCATCCTAATACATTATTCAATCTCGTTCCAATCATCAAAACACTTTGACTAACACCAAAATCCTCAGATCACATCGAATTCAAGCCTTTGAATCTCAAAAACTTCAAAATTCTTTTTTTTGACCAAAACCCAACCAAACCATGTCCAAATGATCTAAAAAATATTAGACTAGTCCATAATAACATAACAAAGCAACTGCAACTCTCAGAATTCCTCCGGCCCTCAGATCAAAATCTCATCTATCAACCGGAATTCGCCAATACACTAACTTTACCGATTCAAGCTTAATTCTATGCCGGTCATCACAAAAATATTCTAGACACACTCCTAAGTCCCAAATTACCTAAAAAAGCTTTCTGAATCATAAAATTTGCATTTCGAGCTCTCTAATACATAAGTCAATATCTGGTTGACTTTTCCAAACTAACATTCTCTTAAAGAGACTAAGTATCTCATTTCTAGCCGAACTCTATCTGAATTACTTCAAATGCACTAAATACATATAATTAAATACATAGAAGCATAAAATAGGAAAAATGAGGCGGAGATACATGAGACGACGGGTCGGGTCATTACATTATGATTGCTCTTAGTTGTTATCGTGTTATCTATTTAAATCCATTATTTCTTAAATCCTTTAAGAAAAGTTTATTTACTTAGAAAAGTTTGTTAAAAGAGGAAATCATGTGGCTAGTTCACAGTTGGCTTCCCTAGTCTTGCAGATCGGTGTGGAGGTGTCCGTACATATCTTCGAGGGGCTATAAGGTGTTAGGAAACTACTCTTTATTCATCTCTTATCCTGCAGTTGATGGTATACTAAGTTTCTTTATCTTATCTCTCACATATGGTGAAAATGCACACACGGATGTTTTAGACCCGAGAGGAGATGCTCCCCCCATTTGTAGAGGCTGGGGCAGAGGCCGGGGAGGACACTAGCCCGAGGGAGGAAACGAGGACGTCCCACAGTTGCATCATTACACTACTAGTGGATCCTATGGAGGATCCCATTATTGATGAGCAAGGAGAGGTGCCCGCAACAGAGCCAGCCCCGGTAAATTTCATGTCAGCGCCACGCTTTTAGGAGTTCATGGGTCGGTTGTTGCGGTTCATGGATATTATGACCCATGGTAGTTTATTTCCAATAGACCCAGCCATATTGCTGGCGGGAGGGAAAATACAGACCCCTACTTCTCAAGGCCCTGGGCATGAAGCTGCTATGTGACAGACCTCAGGTGCACTACTAGTTGATGGGGCCTAGCCAGAGGTAGCAGTTGTACCTGAACCTAGACCAACTACGACAAACGAGCCGCAGAAGCTACTGGATAGGTGGACTAGGTTTTTGCCTTCCTATCTTCGAGGGTGATTGAAATTAGGATCCCCAAGACTTCATTGATAGATGTAGGTACAGACTGCACAACATGAGTATATTTGAGTCCTATAAAGTTGATTTCTGTACCTTTCAGCTGGAGGGTAGGGCCCATAGAAGGTGGAAATCTCATCTTCCTGGCAGACAAACAGGTTCTCCTCCCATGACTTGAGACCAGTTTACACAGATTTTCTTAGATAAGTATATCCCACCCTCCCAGAAGGAAGAGTTGTGGTGTCAGCTCGAGCAACTCGAGTAGGATTAGATGTTAGTGACTGATTATGAGGCAATATTCTTGTCTCGACATGAACTAATCATACTTCCTACTAACACAAAGAGAATGGGGAGATTTGTTATGGGGTTGCACTCTCTGATTCAGGATAGCATGGCCCAGGATGTCAAGGTTGGGACTTCATATCAGCTAGTAGTAGAGATTTCTTAGAGGATTAAGGGATACCTTCAGAGAGTTAGAGAGCAGATGCAGCAGGATAGAGGTCTCCTTTCTGGAGTCTTTAGAGGTGCCCCGGCCGAGGGTAGAGAACAGTTTTGAAGGGCTTAGCCTAGCAGGCCCACATATCCAGCACCACCACCTCCAGTGCAACCCCATTTTAGTGCCATGACAGGAGAGTTCTTACCACCCATTAACTATTCAGAGTTTTTCCAGTGGGTACTCAAGTCATCAAGGTTCTTCTAGTTCCTATTTTAGTGCCATGCCAGAGAGTTCATACTGCCCACCGGCTATCTAGAGTAGGGGTGTGCATTCGAATCGATTTATTGATAAATCCAATCGATTATTTATTATCAAAATTGAAATAAAAAAAATAAAAATCTTATTGAAACGATAACGATAAGCATATGTACAAATCAATAATCGATAAGTAATTATCGATAAGGGTCAAAATCGAATCGATAAATTTAATGCACACCTCTAGACTGTAGACATTTGTTAAATGAGTAATTACTTATTTGTGTAGATTAATATAACATACAGAATGTATATATATTCCGTTACTATTTTGAAAGCGTCTATACAATATTATTTTCCCTAATCTATACCCTTTCCTTTACGCTAAGTACCTTACCTATTATTTCCTCTACCACATTTAAGGAATGATCATATTTAAAGATCAAGGGAATGAAGTTCAAATTAATATAAAACAGAATTAGCCGTGATGATGTGTTTTGTTTTTTTATACAGTTGGATTGTTGGTGGCATATATTTGATCCCTTACTTTAGTGTTGTTGCATGTGCTTGTTGATGCAATTTTTATATTATAAATGTTGTTCATATTATTTTAGCTTCTTTTTGACCATATTAGTTAGGCACGTTTTAAGGGATATACTTTTCATGGAATCCCGCAAATTTTCTTATTGGTGTAATTGATAACCGAATCGATAAGTACCAAAATCGATAAACTGAAATTGAAAAAATCAAAAAGTTATTAAAATGATAACGATAAGAATATGTACAAATCGATAATCGATAAGTAATTACAGATAAAGGTCAAAATCGAATCGATAAATCGAATGCACACCCCTAATCTAGAGCTCTTTTAATCGGTATTCAGGCCATCGGAATCAGATGTCAAGGTAGCAGTTAATGGTGCCGAGTGGTTGTTATCAATGTAGTGATTCGGGTCAGATGAAGAGATTCTATCCTAGACTTCAGAGCAAGATAGTGTAGTAGGGTCATCATCATATGATTGCAGTACCAGATATTTGACTGCCATGAGGTGGAGGGCAGGCGGGTAGGGTCCATCCTAGAGGTGGAGGCCAGGCAGAGAGAGGTCAGTCAGCTACTGTTCAGTCAAGCGAAGGCTAGCCAGTCAACGCTCTATCTATGCTTTTGCGACCATACCAGATGCAGTGGTCTTAGATGCCTTGATCACATATATTATTTCTGTCTGTGGTAGGGATTCTTCGCTATTATTTGATCCAGGGTCAACCTATTCATATTTATCATATTTGTTTTCTCATCTCCAGGATATTCCTCGTAAGACCTTAGGTACACCTATTTATGTGTCCACTCCTGTGGGCGATTGTGTTGTTGTGGATCAAATCGATCGATAATGTTTGGTCATATGCTTTGGTCATGAGACAAGAGCGGATCTTTTGTTGCTTGATATGACCCGATTTTGAGGTTATCCTTCACATGGACTGGCTATCCCCATATCATGCCATCCTTGATTGCCATGCGAAGACAATTACCTTAGAAATTCAAGAGCTGCCTAGATTGGACTGGAAGTGTTCGTATGTCATTACATCTATTCAGGTTATCTCGTTTTTGAAGGCTCAACATATGGCCAAGAATGTTTGTTTGGCTTTTCTATCTTTTGTTCGAGATACTACCACATGGACTCCAGCGATTGATTTGGTACCATTATTCCTGGAGTTCATCGATGTGCTTCCTTTTGACCTTCCAGGCATGCCATCAAATCGTGATTTTGATTTTTGTATTATTTTTGCTCCGGGTACCCAGCGTATATCTGTCGCACTGTAACGTATCGCTCTGAAAGAGTTGACGGAGCAACTTGAGGAGTTGCTAGCAAAGGGGTTCGTCAGAGAAAGAATATCCCCTTGGGTGCACCAGTGTTAATTGTGAAGAAGAAAGATGGGACTATATTGATTTTCATTGATTACTGCCAGTTGAACAAAGTTACCATTTAGAACAAGCACTCATTGCCACATATTGATGATTTTTTTGACCGGTTGTAGGGTACTAGGGTATTCTCTAAGATCCACTTGAGATCAGGCTACCATCAGTTGAAGATTCGAGACTCGGGTATTCCAAAGACTACTTTCCATGCTAGATATGGCCATCATGAGTTTCTACTGATGTCCTTCAGCTTGACTAACGTTCGAACTGCATTTATGGATTTGATGAACAGGGTGTCCAAGCCTTATATTTATTTGTTTGTCATTATTTTCATTGATGTAATTTTGATCTACTTGCGTAGTATAGAAGAGCACAAGTAGCATTTCAGAGTGGTGCTCTGACCTTGCGGGAACAAAAGTTATATGCTATGTTCTCCAAGTGTGAGTTTTGGCTAAATTTTATTGCATTATTGAGTAATATTGTATCAAGTGAGGGTATTAAGGTGGATCCCCAGAAGATTTAGGTAGTTTAGAGTTTTGCTCATCCCATTTCGGTGACTGAGATCAGGAGTTTCTTGGGGTTAGCAGGTTATTATCGCCTGTTTGTGGAAGGCGTCTTATCCATTGCAACAACTTTTACTAGATTAACCCAGAAGGGTTCTATGTTTTGTAGGATCGATAAGGTGAACTATCAAAAGCTCAAAACAGATTTTACTACAACATCAGTTCTAGTGTTGCCTTCCAATGTGAGGATGTAAATAGTGTATTGCGATGCTTCACGCGTTGGCTTGGGTTGTGCACTGATGTAGAAGGGGCGAGTTAGTGCATATGCTTCATGCCAGCTGAGGATTCATAAGAAGAATTACCCTATGTACGATCTAGAGTTAGCCGCGATTGTTCATGCTCTGACGATCTGGAGGAATTTTCTTTATGGAGTGTCCTGTGAGGTTTACACTAATTACCGCAGCTTCTAGCATTTGCTAAAGCAAAGGAATATCAATTTGAGGCAGAGAAAATTGATTGATTTACGAATGGATTATGACATCACCATTCGTTATCATCCAGGCAAGGCGAATGTAATCACGGATACCTTGAGCAGAAAGGAAAAGAGTATGGGTAGCTCGGAATTCATTTCAATAAAGGAGAGACCACTCGCTTTGAATATTTAGTCCTTGGCTAACAGACCTGTGATGTTGGATATTTCAGATTCCAACTGAGTTCTTGCATGCATCGTTGCCCAGTCTTCCATGTTGGAGAATATCAAGGCTCGACTGTTTGATGATCCGCATTTGATGGTTCTCAGAGAGACGATACTACCGGGTGGTGCCAAAGAGATTTCTATCGATGAGGATGGTGTTTTGCAACTCCAAGGTTATCTATGTGTTCCTAATGTATTGTCCATCGCCTGATGCAGAGAATTTTAGAGGAGGCACACAGTTCTCAGTATTCCATTCATCCTAGTACTACAAAGATGTATCGCAACCTAAGAAAACATTATTGGTGGTGGCGGATGAAGAAAGACATAGTTGAGTATGTAGCTAGGTGCCTAAATTTCCAGCAGGTTAAGTATGAGCACCGAAGGCCATGTGGCCTACTCCAATATATTACTATACCAGAGTGGAAATGGGAGCGGGGGCGCATTACTATTGGCTTCGTAGTTTGGTTGTCGTGGACCTTGCAGAAGTTTGATGCAGTTTGGGTCATTGTCGACAGGTTGACTAAGCCGACACACATCAGTTCAGTTGTGACAACGTATAATTCAGAGAGGTTGGCCCAAATCTATATTCAGAGAAATAGTTTGGTTGCATGGTGTGCCTGTTTCCATCATATCATATAGAGGTCCCTAGTTTACTTTGCATTTATTGAGAGCTGTAAAGAGTGAGTTGGGGAACTCAGCACCGCATTTCATCTACAGACCAATGGGAAGTTGGAGCGGACAGCTCAGATCTTCGAGGACATACTTAGGGCAGTGGGATCGATTCTCACCTTTGGCTGAGTTTTCTTACGACAACAGTTATCAGTCAGCATCGAGATGACTCCATTTGAGGTTTTATATGGCCGGCGATGTCATTCTCTAATCGGGTGGTTTGAGCCCAGTGAGGCTAAGTTATATGGTATTGATTTGTTGAAGGATGACTTAGAAAAGGTAAAGTTGATTCAGGAGCGACTTCGTACCGTGCAATACAGAGAGAAGAGTTACGCAGATTTAGAAGGCACATGATTTATCATTTATGGTGGGCGATAGGGTTCTCCTAAAAGTCTTGCTGATGAAGGGGATCATGAGATTCGGGAAGAAGGGAAAGTTGAGCCCGAGGTTTATAGGCCCATTTGAAGTGTTGAGACGAGTCGGGGAGGTTTCTTATGAGCTTGCTTTATCTCCTAGCCAATCGGGAGTTCATCAGGCTTTTTACGTGTCTATGCTCTAAAGGTATCATGCCGACTTATCACATGTGTTAGACTTCAGTAGTATTCAGTTAGATGAGAGTCTTGGATATGAGAAGGAGCCAGTTGTCATTATTGCTAGACAGGTTCACCATTTGAGATGTAAGAGGATTTTTGCGGTAAAGTATCAATGGAGAGGCCAACCTGTCGAGGAGGCGACCTGAGAGTCCGAGGAGGACATGCGGAGTAGATATCCACACTTATTCATTACTCCACGTATTATTCTAAACATGTTCAAGGACAAATATTTGTTTAAGAGGTGGAGAATGTAACAACCCGACCGGTCATTTTGCTTCCTAGAACCCCGTTCCCCTTAACAAGACTTCCCGTAAGTGTTTTTACTATTTTTTTTACTTGCGGAGATGGTTAGTTTGGGATTTGGAAGGGTTCGATTTGAAATCGGAACACTTGATTCCTTAAGAGTTGCTAAAAGGGCTAAGTTTGACTTAGGTTAATATTTTGAGAAAATGATCCCGGAATCAGTAATTGACGGTTCCAGGAGCATTTCGGCGTCCAATAGTCAAAATTGGTTCTTTGAAGGTTCTTGAAGTTCTTTAAATTTTGTTTGGAGTAGGTCTTGGTGATATCGAGGTCTAAAATAAATTCTGATACTATGAATAATTCCATAATGTCATTTAAGACTTGCATACAAAATTCGATGTCATTCCGAGTAGTTTAAGTGTGTTTCGTCACATTGGGAGTAAATTGAATAACTTAAAGTTCACAGTTTTGAATCAATTAGTTTGGGTGTGATTCTTAGTTTTAGCATTGTTTGGTGCATCCGAGAGTTTGAGCAAGTCCATTTTATGATTTCAAACGTGTTGGTATGTTTGGACGGGTCCTCAGGGGCCCAAGGTGTGAATTGGATGAGCCTCAAACCAAGTTAGAGCTTGGGAGTAACACCCGAAGCTCTCAGCCGCTATCATAATCGCACTTGCGCTTAGACAGCCGCAGGTGCAGGCTTGCATGTGCGAGCCACAAGCCATAGAAGCGCACCAGTGAAGGTTGCCTAGGAACCTCATAAGCGGACAAGTGGGTGCACCTGCGATATCGCATGTGTTAAAGTAGTGCCCGCAGAAGCCGGAAGGGCCGCACGTGCTGGGGTTTGGCCGCACCAGCGGGTACCCAAAAGAAGCCAAAGTCTAGGGATGCGGGAGTCCCTGGGTTAAAAATGCATGGCTCAACCATTTTTTGCCAGTTTCTTCATTCTTGGGTAATATTTGGAGCTCATTGAGAGAGGTATTCACCTAGCAACTTGGAGGTAAATTAATTCTACCTATTGTGAGTTAAATACATAGTTCATGGGAAGATTATAACATAGAAATTAGTGAAAATCATAGGTTTAGGTGAAAACCTAGTTTTTGATAAAATGAGATTTAACCACAAAATAAAAAGTATATATTTGAGTTTATGAGATTATGGGTAACAACTTGCTTCGAAAATTTTCGGAATTCGGCATATGAGCCCTGGGTGGATTTTAGGAATTTTGCGAATAGGCTTGGGAAATCACTTTGATAGTTGGGATATGAATTTTTAGGCATGTATTAATTATTTTATATAACATTTGACAAGTTTCGATTAGCTTGATGCCAAATTAAGGGCTTGGGCACAATCTTGGACCGGAAAGTAGGCCTTGGGACGAGGTAAGTCTCTTTTCTAATCTTGTTAGAGGGAATTAACCCCATACATGAACTTAATTAATATTTTCCTCTATTTATGGGGTCTACATATGCACAAAATCATGAGAGTCCGTACGTAGCTACCATTCATTCTTATGTGCGGATAGTTTTAGGCCTGAACCATATTTTGTGGACCCTGTTACTTGATTATGTTTGTTAATTGTTTTGAATAGATATAGGGTTTAGGATCAACAGATTTTAAAAGTTTCAAGTTGAATTTCTTTTTTTGAAAAGAATTGAGGGATGTTATGATTAACTTGAGAAATTTATATTTAACCGCGTCCCAAGTATATTCCACGATCAGGGTGACTTTTCCACTACTCTCATGGGAGCGGGTCGTTTCCCTTGATAGGTTAATAGATGCATCTATGGCTCGTGTCATTCGACCCTCAGAGGTGCACGCAGTATGTGTATGTATTTGGATCAGGCAATACATACTTGACATAATTCGTGCGTGATACTAATATCGGAAATCCCTTGGTATGTGAAATTTATTTATTGGCTTGAGAAATTACATGTTTAAATGAGGGAAAAGTTCGGTTTTTACTAGAGATTAAAAGATTATTTATTTCTTACTTTGAGTTCTATTGTCATTATATCTAACATGTTTAATTAGAATTTCATATTATTATATTGTTGGCCCATAGTGAGTGTTGAAGTCGACCTCTCATCACTATTTCTTCGGGGTTAGACTAGATACTTACTGGATACATATTGTTTATGTACTCATGCTATAGTTCTGCACTTAAATTTATAGGATTTGAGGCAGACGTATCTGGATATCAGTCTGGTGCGCGCGCTTGACTACCACTTGAGGCTTCACGGTGAGCTACCTTCTGAGCCCGATTGTAGTACCCGTAGTCTTTTTTGATTGTATTTTCTGTCTATTTCTCTTAGGATCGTAGACTAGTATTCTTTTGTATATTTTATTAGACGCTAATACAATTGTGACACCAGGTCTTGGAACACACTAGTAGACTTATAGTTTTATTTTTATTCTATGATTATGATAACACTCAGTTGCTATCACGTTTTCTATTAAATCCATTATTTCTCAAATGTTTGAATTTAAGAAAAGCTTAATTACTTAGAGAATTCTGTTAAAAGAGGAAAAATCACGTGACTAGTTCACGGATGGCTTGTCTAGTGGCAGTGTTAGGCGCCATCATAACTTATTGTAGAATTGGATCACGACAACGTCCTTCTGGATTTAGAACTGATGGACAGATCTATATCGGTCCTTCTAGATTATATTCGTTTCCCCATTCTATACTCCATTAGAAATCCTTATGGGCTACCCTAGATTGATAGCCATTCACGAACTCGATACAAATGTATGGACATGTATTAACTTCCCTTTTGTCTTTTTCCTTTATAAGTCAACTTGGTGATTCTATTCTTTACATATCATCAACAAAAAGTTATAATCCAAGATAGATAAGCTAAATCGGGTAGAGAACACTTAACCCAACTCATATGCTTAAAATCTTCTCGAAATTACCTAATTTCGAGCTCCCCAACTTAAAGTATGTTAAATACACAAAACCTTTATTTTAACACTATTGTGCCTCGTTTCTTGTGCTAAAAGATCTTGGAACTCACTTCTGATGCCTCAAATGGATTTCTTGTAAAATTATTGTCAAGTTAGGCTCTTGAATCGCTCCATTTAACCTTATATTGAAGGAGATATATTGGTTTCAATATTTAAAAATAGTGTAAATTTTTAAATACGCGGTCGGTGGTCATTTTGTAATTAATTTGAAAAATAAGGCAATCCAATTCTTGGTAAAATGACCATAAAATCCTCATATAATGTAGAAATTTGATGATTCTTTTTTATATGTCGCCATAATTATGATACGAATCTAATACTTTAATCAAAATAATAATCGGAGCTCATTTTTTCAATGTGGTATCATTTATGCTTGAATAAATAATGTCGAAACATATGAAAAACGAGCGCAATACAACCTAAACATATCTGATAGTCACTTGAGCCCCTCGAGACCCCCCTCGAATTGTACCAAAAAGTACATATCATAATTCAGACCTACTTGAGGCCTCAAAACATACATAACAATATCAACATGGCAAAACACACCTCAAATCAAACTCAATGAACTTTCAGACTTTTGGTTTCCAATAATGCATGCCGAAACAATCAAATCAATTCGGAATGAACTCAATTTTTTACACAAGTCCTAATACATCATATGGAGCTATTCGTGCCCCCAAACTATAGAGAAATGTGTAAATGCTCAAAGTAACTGGTCGGATCATTACAATCACTTCCATTTTAACTCAACAAAATCAATTCTACATAAATTTCATTGCTACGCGACTATATTCATAGTATTTTCTCTGATGTATTCATGAATATGGTAGCGGAATTTTCCTAAAAAATAAGAGAGTCCAGATGTTTGACTGTCTTTGCCCTACTGTATTCATGAATACAGTAGCAAAATTTGCCTAGAAAATAGGACAATCTACTGTTTAATAATGGAAAAAGGATCAATTAGCATGTATCACTCCTAATTTAACTCAACCAAAATTAGTTCTACATAAATTTCGCTGCTACTGTGTTGTATTCCATGTATTCATGCGATTGCATTTAAAAATATAGTGAGGTAATTCAATTTAGAGATATTCATTATTTAGCATTATACAATGCATTCAATTCACCGTATTCAATTCGACCGTATTCAAACAATAAGAAATCATAAAACACAATGATATTCAACTGTATTAAAAAAATACTGGCATTCGAAATACATAAATACATGCAAAAAAATAATGTGTTTATATAAAATACAATGTATTTATTTCATTATATATGACTAAAATAGCAAAGAAGAAAAGAAAGTTCGCCGAAGATGGAATTTTTCGGCTAAGCAAAATACTATATACATTATATTAAAACTAAAGATTTAGACGAAAAAAATCCGAACCTCAAATCTTCTCTGCCATAAGCAAGGTCAGATTTGTTCGCATAAGAGGATGACCCAAGAGTAGATGATGACGCTGACAGTGATTCCGACAATGACCACGATGATGACACTGCTGATTTTGCTAATTTGATGAAGAAGAGAAAGGATTGAGAATCTTGCTGAGAGAGAGAGAGAGAAATATTGGCATATTTCTTTCCTCAATGACAGGTATGAATAAATATATATTTTGTTATAAATATAAAAGATAGCTATTAGTAATAACATTTTGAAATTATTTATTTTATAATAAATAGCGTGTATTAGTTTGCTATAAAATGTAAATTCCGTATAATAAATTACGTATATTATAAATATTGAGTCTAAATCATGACCTTTTTTTGTAATTAAACTTTTCATTAATCACTAAACAAAAATGTTACAAATCATATCTTAGCTACTCCTAGCTAGCTAATTCTCATGGAATTTACAGGAAAAGACTATACTATCACAAATCAGTAAGCTATATTTCTATCGGTAGACTATATCTAAAAATATAACTGTTGCAGTAATTCTTTACTGTGTAGTAGCTCTAAAGTTGCTATAAAAGCTATCTCCCTTGCCAATATAGTGTGATCTCTATATGTCTCTTAAAATATTTCGATGGTTTCTTTTCGTCTACAAGGCATGTGTATATTCAGCATATATAATCTCGAGGAGTTTTGATGTTGTTGTCTTCCCTTTGGCATGATGAAAATAAACTATAGATGTTGCTCCTATGTAGAACTTTTATTGTTCTATAGCTATGCCCACTGTATCAGTCTACTTCATAAACTTTTAGCATAACCACATTCAACAAATAAGTGGTTTCATGTCTCCAAACTTGATTAACAAAGCACACATGTATCATGTACAATGATTCCCCATTACTTAAGTCTATCTACATTAAGTAACCTCCCTTGGTATTGCAGCCACTATTAACATTAAGTAACCTCCCTTAGTATTTCAGCCACATTGTAAGTATGTCCTTAGGTCTAGTAGCATTTTGACACATTAGTTTTCTCCAGCTAGTTTTAGGTACGGTTGGTATCTGTTGAAGATAGATATGTTTGATGATACTTTTCTTATCGTATAAAGGCTTGTGTAGCTAACTGATAACTTCCCTTGCTTCCAATATCTTCCTCATAATCCAGCTAGCATTTTTTGGGATAAGCATGGTATTTGTACATTGTTCTTTGATGTAGACAGCATAAATCCATTTAATCCACAATTTTTCTAGCTTGTGAGATAGGTCCCAGAATTTTTTTAGCAATAGCAGCAGTGTGCCATATTTGTAGATTGCTTAATTTGAGCCCACCAACTGTCTTGGGTAGACATACTTTATCCCAGAAAATGAGGGCTCTCTTGGTGATTTCATTTCCATATGACCACATGTAGCTTCTACAGTATGCTTTAATTATATTAATCTCTTTGACTGGTATGGAAAATATTTGAGCCCAATATGATTGGATTCCAAAAAGCACAGTCTATATTAGTTGTACCCTGCCAGCATAAGATAATTGTTTTGCAGTCCATGAAATTATCTTTGCCACTATTTTTGTGATGAGAAGTTGCAACTGTATCATAGTCACCTTCTTTGTATCCAATGACACTCCTAGCTACTTAAAGGGCAACTGTCCTTCAAAGTATCCAAAGTCTGGTTGATTGCTTCTCTAACCTTGCTTTCCATTCCCCCACGGTACATGACACCCTTAGCTAAGTTTTCTTGTAGTCTAGAAGCTGTTGAGAATATTGTGAAGCACTCATGAAGTCTTTGAGAAGTCTCTCTGTAATTCCATGGCAATAGCAAATAGGAGACGAGAGATTGAATCTCCTTGTATTAGGCCTTTACCATCATTAAATGGCTCCACATATTTCCCGTTAAGCAGGATGGTATAATTATATTCTTACACAAGTCATAAACCATTTGATAAACTTATATAGGAAAGCCAATTCATGGATGATATTTGAATTTATTATCATGTTGCAATTAATTGAGAAGTCTGCTCAGTAATTCCAAAGCAATAGAAAATAGGAAAGAAGAGATTGGATCTCCTTGTCTTAGTAATGAATCCACAGGTTCCCCATTGAGCAGGATGGTATAATTAAGTGCTGTTACACAAGACATTAACCATTTAATAAACTTGTTTGGGAAAGACAATCCTTCTAGAACCTATTCCAGATACACCCATTCCACAGAGTCATATGCCTTTTGAAAGTCAACTTTGATCATACATTAGGTGGGGTGAATGTGTTTCCTGCTATATGATACTAGTTCATGTACTAGGATTATGTTATCAACAATCCTTCTCCCAGGGACGAAACTTTCATGTGCCTCTGAGATAATGCAGCTCATGATCTTTTGTAATCTCCTAGCAAGAACGTTTACAATCAGCATGAACAATATGGTTCAACCAAGCTATAGGCCTATAAACGTTCACAGTATTGGGTTTTACAATAATTGGTAGCAGGGTTAGTGTAGTGTGTTTAATAGCTTTGTACATGACCCCAGTTATAAAGAACACTTTGGCAGCATCACATACCTCATTTTTTGTGATGGTGAGGCATTAAATCCATCCATTCCTGGAGCCGTGTGATCACCAATTGAACATAATGCTTCATAGATTTTTGCATTTGTAACATGGCACATAGTTCTAGTTGTTGACAATGGGATAGTCGAGACCCATTTTTCATGACCATCATCTTAACTCTTGGTAGAGAGATTGTAGCTGATCCCATCAGGGATTTATATAATGCTGAAAACTCTTCTTTGATAGCTTTAGGATCATGCAACTTCATACCCAACAAAGAGGTGACCTCCAAATTTGCTTTTGTTGCTATTTTTATTTCATTACAGCTGTGAAATATTTTGTATTTCAATCTCATAATTTGGTCCATGTAGCTCTGAATTGCTGTTGCATCATATTTTCTTCACTTAAGAGACCACTTTTCCAGTTGTTCCAAACATTGTTTCTTTTGATTAGCCAGAGAATCTGAATATGTGATTTGCATTTCTCTTTAGATCTCCTTCAATGTGGCCTGGACTTGATAATCATTTCAGTGATTCCTTTGAAATCTTCAACATTGAGCTGCTTGAAAGCATGTTTCAGGTGATTCAGTTTGAGCCAAACACTTCTCATTTTTCTTCCTGTTTATCTTCTTTTCCATGCTTTAGCTGCAACCTAGTTGAACATTTTGTGTTTAGTCTAAATATTAAATAATCTGAAGGGTACTCTAATGTTACTTTTAGGGGATATGTGTCACAACCCTAAAACCAACTATTCGTGATGGCACCTATCATAAAACTAGGCCAGCCGACATAATACCCAAATCAAACCAGTATTTCACAAAAGACATTTTTAAGTTATTGATTGATAAAAATTCCATAACATGAGTATAATAACAAGTGCGCAAAATAACACAAGCCCAAAATAGGGGTGTCACAAGTCATGAGCATATACTAGGAACTATCTTAATAAAATAAAGTCTATCAAAGTCTAGGAATAATACTAATATAATCTAGGAAAGATAAGAGGGAGAAGAGAAAGACTGTAAACGCCATGCAACTACCTTGCCGACTCCAAATGACCCGCTGTATGAAGATCAACGCTCGTTATCACAACCCGCAACAACTGGATCTGCACACAATGTGCAGGGAATAATGTAAGTACGCCAACTCAGTAAGTAATAAAAATAAATAAAGAATGCGCAGTAAGAAAATACATAATCCACGTCATAATGCCAAATTAAGTGCAATATGTTTTTAAAATAGTATATAAATCAAATCATCTCGTTATAATTCGATTTGAGTAAAAATCCTTTTAAAAAATTTGTTTTAACTGTTTCAACAAAGATTCAATTAAGTTTAGAGTAAGACTGTGGAAAATCATAAAGAGCCCCTCGGGCAAGGTATGTATCATCAATCACCCCTCGAGCATAACATCAATCAGAACCAACCCCTCGGGCTATATCACAATCACTCGTATCAGCCCCTTGGGCACAACATGTATCAAGATTAGCCCCACATGCAACAACATATCACTCACTCTGGATACTCGCGCTCACTAGGGGTGTTCAGACTCTGAAGGGGCTCCTACACTTCAAGCGCAATAACAAGCCATCTCGTGGCATAAACCAGTCAGGCCCTCGGCCGCATAACAACAAGCAACCTTGTGGCATAAATCAATCAGGCCCTTGTCCTCACAATATCATGAATTAGTAACAACCTACTGCAGCGTGCATCCCAATCGCATAATATCCTCACAATACAAGCCCTCAGCGTTACTCAAATAGAAACCTCTCAACCCACTCGGGCTAACGATGAAAAGGGTGCTCAACCCAAAATATTATTTTATCCAACAAATAGAGTAAATAAGACTAAGTTATGAAATCAGTAAAAGTATAGCATGACTGAGTATATATATTAAATCAAAATAGTGAGGAATATTAGTAAAGAAAGCCCCTAAGGGTCCCAAAAAGTTGCACGAAGCTCAAATATGCCATCCAGCCCAAAATATAGTAATACTTTCTAAAACACAATTGTGCAGCTTTAGAAAACAAAGCCATGCCTGCAAAAAACATTTGTGTGAGGAGCATGGCTATATTGGCTTTATACTTTTCCATTGAGATAGCACAACCAAGTAAATGCTTCATTTGCTGGTCTATTTGGTTTCTTGGACACAACTGCATTGCAGACTCTTCCATTTATAGAGAAACTTGAAACCAAAAAGTTGATTTATGTAGATCTGTTGATCAGTTAAGTGGGGTCAAGATTCATTTTATACTTCAATTCACTGAAGTAACTAAATTGAGAAATGTTACCTTTGTATATATTCAGACTAAAAATCAGCTCTTAATGTTAGGTTCTGTGATTGCTTATTCTGCCAAACTTGTTAGCTGCAATGCTTTTTTTTTTTTACAGTAGGGAAAATCTTTTTCTATGTTACACAGTAGCCAGAAGGATGAAGTACAACCATAGTTTAGACTTTAAATTGTCGTTTAAGTGTTGCAAGAGCACATTTGACACTAAAATATTTGTTATATTATTGAGATATTTAGGTATGGAGAGTAAGTTGAATGGATTTGTACTAGCAGATGGCTCCCCTCATTGGTCTCATAAAGCAGACCACTCTATTGAAAAAATAAATTTAGCCAATATCCTATGGTTTGAAAGGTTCAGTCCTATAAGCAAGAATTACAAGCTTGACTTCCAAATTACTTTGAGCGCTTTATCTCAAAGACTAGATATTCTTCCCTATTTTGCTAGTACTTAATTGGTACTACGTACTCTTACTATGACACCCATAACGGAGGGTGAGTTGATGACAGCGGATTAAAGAGAAGGACTGACATGCTTCTAGTCTAGCCAACTTTTGAAAGAAGAGGTGTATATGATACACTAGACAAATTCTACATCGAAATGGAAAAGAGCTTTCATAAAGCATAACATAAGTTCACATGGCACACGCACTTTTGGGCTCGATGATAATGTAGCCCAAGGGATAAATCAACAAGGTCTATTGGGCCAAAGCAAAAATACGTGAGATGAGCTTGGGTTGTAAAACTTAGGAACTTTTAGCTTCTATTATAAAAATTGGTACCTTATTTATTTTAAATAAATACCCTTTTAAAAAATTATATTTCATAGCTGTCTTTTATTTTTATAGTCAAATATCTATTTATGATTATCTTTTTTCCTTAA
Organism: Nicotiana benthamiana; assembly: GCA_034376525.1. Classification (NCBI taxonomy): domain Eukaryota; kingdom Viridiplantae; phylum Streptophyta; class Magnoliopsida; order Solanales; family Solanaceae; genus Nicotiana; species Nicotiana benthamiana. The sequence goes on from CM067336.1 coordinate 92,181,759, forward strand.
GCCATAAAATACTCTTTGTATTATTTATCTCTCATTCTTTTAGATTTTTCTCCACCCTCTCTCTCAACGCAAACAGGAGTTTGAACATTGTTCAAACGCTCCCCAAAGTCACCTTTCTAAACTTACTCGACAGATCCAATTATCGAGCAGTTATAGAAAACATCCCAACCCCTTATTTTTTGTTTTTAAAACTAAAATTACTTATTCTTGCTCGTCTTTATTTCTACCTTTAGATATCTGTTGGGTTGATAGTGTTCCAGCAGTTTATGGGAATTAACGGAATTGTTTTCTATTCGAAGAAGAAGTATTATATTAAAGTGTATTCAACCCCTTTGCTGTCGTCAATCCTCTTCGATTCTGATTCTTCCTCCTCCTCTTAGCACCACCACAGAGACAGAGCACGAGACGAAGAGTCGACTCCTTCTGGATATTGTAATCAACTAGGGTATGGCCATCTTCAAGCTGCTTTCCGGGGAAAATCACATATTGCTGATCCGGGGGAATCCCTTCCTTATCTTGCATCATGGCTTTCACATTGTCGTTTTTGTCAAAAGATTCAACCTCAAGGGTGATTGTTTTTATAAGTGTATTTTCAATATATCTCACTATATTCTCATGTATTGTGTAGTATTCATTATTTTTTTTAAATTATTTATTAGTGTATCTCACTGTATTCCATGTATTTCATTATATTCACTATCTCGCTACATTCCATGAATGTACTGTATATATTTTTTTTAATTAATATATTTTATGTATTCATATATATTATATAATTTCTCTGAAGATTGTTATATTTTTGGGGTATTTTTCGGTTGAGAATCTTTTATAAGTGGAAATACAAAATTTTATAATTGAGTTTGTTGAGTTATATTATGAGTCTATTATATTAATTGATTCACTTTCCATTTAAAAACAATGTAATCCTTTGTTTCACGCAGTGAATACAGTGGAATACAATAATCTGTCCATCTGCAATCTCATGTTTCACGCCATGAATACGGTCGAATACAATAATTTGTCTAGGTATAATCCCCTATTTCACGCCTAGTAATACTACTGTATTTCTAAATACAATAGTTTAAATATATCGAATACACTCTAAAGAATCTGAAAATATAGCTATAATGTTAAGAATAGAATTCTAATTAGAGTGAATGTCTATCTTGTAGAGAGTTTTACTTTGAGGTTAAGTCATTTTTACTCCTATAAATAAAGGGGTCTTGCCCCATTATAACTGACCACAAAATCAATAAGAATTATCTCTCTCTTTCTCTGCAATATTGCTCTTGTTCTTTTATTGTTTCATAATACGTTATCAGCACGATTAGGTGGTACAAGCAAAATCAAAAGCAGCTAATCAGAACTTAAACCCTACAAATTTTTAACCCCTTTTCTTTTTCTTCCATGGTTGTGAACATGCAAGAAAAGGATCCCGAAAACGTTGTAGCTGAAGAAGATGACGAAGAATCACCAGTCGAACAAGTTCGTTTGACTGTCTCAAACGTCGATGATCCTTCAGTTCCTGTTTGGACATTTCGCATGTGGTTCTGGACTTTTGTCGTGTGCTCTACTCTCGTTTCTTAACACTTTCTTCAGTTATAGAGCAGAACCATTGGTCATAACTATGATTACTGTTCAGGTGGCGACTTTGCCGCTTGGTCGGATTATGGCTAGGGTGTTACCGACGAGGAAATTTAAGATTAGATGGTGGGAATTCACGTTGAATCCAGGGTCGTCTAATATGAAAGAACATGTGCTGATTTCTATATTCGCGAATGCTGGCTCGGCTTTTGGGAATGGACCTGCTTATGCTGTTGGAATTGCGGATATTACTAAAGCCTTTTATTTTAGGAACATCTCCTTTTTGGCTGGCTGGATTTTGGTGATCGCCGCCCAGAATTACAGCTTGGAATGTCAGTCTTAAATATAGGAGGACGTTCATGAAGAATATTACACTTATCTCCATAAGAGGGGCTCACGCATATCTTCAAAACTATGGCTTTGGATACATGCACGATGCTCAATTTTTACATAATATTGAGCATAATGATTGTTAATCGTTCTATGAACTTCTTTCAAGATTAATTCTGGATTTAAGGTAAATATTTTTCTTTTCTCTTTCATATTCTTTTAATTCTATCATTTGATTTTAAATACAAGCATAGACGGTAAATTTTGATTGCAACTTTAAGGTAGCTTGAAAGATATTATAACCACCCAACGTAGTAAACTTTTTATGTCTTGCCATGATCAAATTCATGTATGATTGTGGGCAAAGAATTAAAAATCCGTCCAATTGAATTTGATCCATTCTTATTTCCTATAGAGAATGTGATAGCAGTATGTAATAAGTCTGAAATAAGACAAAATTATTACCGTAAAGGTATCAATGGATGTGGACGTGGAAATAGACGGAATTATAATCGTCTTCATTGTGATAATGAGAATAATAAAGATTCTCAAAATAGTCTTTCCCTTTATGAAAGTAATATTTGTCATCGATTTGACATCAGATTTTATAAAGCACATATAGATAATTATGGTCCATTCATGATTTAAATGTGACAACATCTGACTTATGTATACATATTCATTCTTGGAAAAATATGAACGTGCTAGTAGTAGTGAATATACCACACTCACCTCTAGAAGAAGGTTTGAGATAATATAAGAAAATAATGTCATTATTATGGCATGAATGGTCATTGGTCATGTACCTATTGTACGCCAAAATATTTTGGTAATGTGATTATTAAAGGACTACAATAGTGCAAGAAATATATCTTGCATATAATTTTGACCATGACCATATTGGTATAACTTTCTCCTTGAAAGAGATATATGACCATATGGATGTTTATGAATATGTGGTAGTACATAATTAATTGAGAGCTCTAGAAGAGCCAATTAGCACTATTTTGGAGAAACACAATTGATTACCAATAAGATATTGTGTTGTAGTAAGTCTCAAAGAAACTTATTCAGTTTCCAAAATACACGCGAAAGCGGTTGATTGTATTGAGACTATAAATAAAGGAAAGATTTTATATCTTCTATTACTACAATTTGTAGCGGGATAATCTGTATGTGAAAAGCTACCCGCTTTATTCTCCAGTTTGTACTACACAAACAAAAGAATACCACAATAAAGTGGATGTTTATTTATTTATCTTGACAAGTTAGTTTACATCACAGCGTTTAGCAAGATAATTTATTGAGTGTCTCCACTTAATAGCTAAACTATTTCTTATGAGACTATATCCGTTTGATATATGTTATATACGAAAGTATATTACATTCTCCCCTCACAAGTGGTTCAAGGTCAGGAACCAAATAACTCCATCTTATTATTATTGATGTGCGGTGTATATTTTCATTAACACCATAATGCACAAAGATGGATCCTCAAAGTTGAGGAAACAAGTTAGTTTTTCTAACATGAGGGGGAGACATGATAAACAGTTGAGAAAACGTTATGTAGAATGAATTATCATTTGTATATCTAGATCCTCGAATATGATAATATGAACTTGAAGTTCATAAAAAGATAATTCAGTTGCAACATATTGCAAAGCATGCCATACGCATTTGCTGACCCAAATAAAGTAACTATATTCTCATTGCAAATGCTCATATTAAGTCCTAGAAGGACAAAATCTATGGTATGCTTAAAGCGTATAGACAAATCGGTTTCAAATAGAACTTCTTGATAAAGAAGATGAGCAAATGATCAAAGTGATCATAATAAATGAGGCAAGTAATCTAGAAGGTCACGTGACATAACACTTCATAAAATCTCATGAGAGATTCAGGTACCTGAATATATGAATGAAAAGATCTATATGTTATGTCTTTATGAAAATTTATTGGAACTGATATAACATGTTTGTCGACGACATCTATCATAGCGCTAAGTTTAGATGATGATCTTAAGTCTATCGAATAAAGACACAAAAGTATTAGGCAAATGGAAGAGATACAATTCAAGTAGAATTGATTCCATATCAAAGACATGTAGTTTTGGACATGTAGTTCAAATACTCAAAAGTATAAAGTCAATGGTGTGTGCAATCAGTTTTCGATATCTTATTTGTCTAGCATGACATGAAAACTTGATATGCATTTAAAGTCTATAATATGGCTTATATGACTTAACTTATATGACAATCCATGAAGGATTTAAGTTGCTTGAAGCATCTACAATTCTTGATCTTGAGGTACCACTTCCTCAGTGCAATTTATGTACAAATGTATCTTGCTATAACTATAAGCATGATAATGTGATAGCGAGGATACCTTTATGGAGAAATTGAAGAGTCATTCCACGATATTTGTGAAGACATTATATATCTATCACGAGTTATGATTTCAAGTTGCAAATATTTATTATAGTTAATATGGCTGATTTATTTATCAAATCTCTACTAACGATCTCTTGAAGATGATGCACAAAATTGGAATGCGAAGGCTCAAGGATGTGAATTGATGCTCTCTTCAGGGGGAGTTAATGCGCGTTGCACTCTTTTTCCCTTACAAGGTTTTGTCCCACTGGGTTTTCCTTGCAAGGTTTTAACGAGGCAACCAATAGGCGCATTTCTAAATATGTGTACTCTTTTTCCTTTTCTAGAATTTTTTTTTCCCACTGGGTTTTATTTTAGTTAAGTTTTTAACGAGGCACATTATTTATTGAGTAGACATTCAAGGGGGAGTGTTAAGAATAGAATTCTAATTAGAGTGAATGTCTATCTTGTAGAGAGTTTTACTTTGAGGCTAAGTCATTTTTACTCCTATAAATAAAGGGGTCTTGCCCCATTATAACGGACCACAAAATTCAATAAGAATCCTCTTTTTCTCTGCAATATTACTCTTCTTCTTTTATTATTTTATAACATATAAGAAATAATATAGTAAATAGTAACTATAACTAACTAATAATCACTAAAATATAGTGACTTCCCAAAGTTTCTCTAAAATTTACTAGTATAAGGGTGGAGAGGTACAGCTCATTGATGGAGCACTAAGACCCAATATGAAAGAAGACATCGGCACAAGCTTTAGATTTATCAACAAATAATAAATATTTTACAACAAAATAAAATAATATTTTTTTGTGTAAATCTCAAAGAAAGGTATAGTTGACAACTAAAATAGTCATTCCAATTTTCAGAAAGAGCAATTAAATAGTCTTGGTCCAGAATAATAACATATATGCACTATCAATTCCATAAAGTTAGTTTTTAAAAGAATTAAATTTGTAGAATTTTCAGCATCAATGGTTTTGTTTTTTCACTGCAATGCCCTAAGATTTCAGGGTCACCCCATCTACAATATTGACAAGTTAAATTTACCAAATCGACAGGAGGGGTATTTTTAATGGTAAGCAACCTTTACTTCCAACCGATAGGTCGTGAGTTCAAGTCTCCCCAAGAGCAAGGTGGGAAGTTCTTGAAGGGAAGAATGCCGGGGAGTCTATTTGGAAACAGCCTCTCTACCCCATAGTAGGGGTAGGATCTGCGTACATACTACCCTCCCCACACCCCACTAAGTGAGATTATATTGGGTTGTTGCTGTTATTGTTGTATAAATTCTTGATATTTTTGTGTCATTAGACTCTTGATCAATTACACAAATTTTTGTGATGACCTGATCACCTTCAACTCTTCATCATCTCTTATTCTCCTAATTTTTTCTTAGGCTTCATACAATGAAGCTTTTTTACCATTTCAAATTCTTGAACCATAGCCAATAGTTGGTGAAACTGTATCACATAAAATGAAGAATATTGAGAATGACCCCAAATTATCTAGTGCACCATTGACTCACTCCAAGTCCATGAACGTCCAAGAGATACACGTTAAGGAGCTACATGATCTTCAACAGTTGACTAGAAGATTTTTGGAGAGTAACTTCGATGATTCATGCAAAGAATTCCCTTAGAAGGCCATCCTTCAACAATGTCACAAACTTTTCACGTAGATGCCGCCATTCTCCAGTTCTATGGTTGTGAGTCCTATTATATTCACACCACAATATGGGATCTCTCTAGTTAGGATCAGACTGAATTGGCTTCGGGAAATATGCTTCTTTGATATTCCTCATCGCAGATACTAACTCTACAAAGTTGATGGTTAAGTTATTATCTTATAGTGTGGGATATGGGGAGTCTCGGGCCCCTGATACCTCATTCTTTTGTAATGCTATATTTATCAACCATGGTCGATTCTTCTATCGGGAGAGAACCTATTCGAGGATCGAAACCTTTTTTTTGTTGTGTCGCTCGATTCTTTCATATAGTAGAAAACGACCTTTAGAGGACCACCGATACATATCGAAGTCGCTTTTTAACTTGTCCTAGTTTTTTCTCGATCCCGTCTTTTGGCTGTTATAGAAAAACTGAAATGGTTATCTTCTATCCTTATTTTGATTCATAATGTCTATGGACATCCGCCATGTGGTCGCTTGACACTCAACTAGTCTTTCCTTCAACTTTAGGGAGGCGTCGAAGCTCCATAGATTTAAACCCTTTATAAATGACTCTGCTGCCCACTTATTTGGTACCGCAGATAGTAACATCCTCTTTTTCTGGCATCGAATCACGAACTCTCATACCAATTCAGACTTGCCTTGCACAATCTTGAATATGTCCGCCTTTCTTGCTTGAACCTTCCTTTCCCCGGCATGGGCTTTAATGAATGAGTCTGAAAGCATATCAAAAGAGTCAATTGAATGCTCGGGTAAAAGGGAATATCATGTCAGGGCCTCCTTTTTAAGGGTTTCACCAAACGTTTTTAAAAATACTGTCTCGATCTCACACCCAGCCACATCCTTTCTATCACAGCCCTAGTGTAGGTTGTGATGTGCTCCTGTGGATCTGATTCCCCATCATACTTTGGTATGTCCAGCATCTTGAACCTCTTTTGGAATTAACTATGGTGTTGCACCCTATTTAAATGAAAATTGTGTGTATTTTTTTTAATCTCGAGCATTTAGTATTGGTGGGGTGCCCAGAATCTAATCCATCCGAGCGTAAAACTCTTTTGCATTTTGATCCATTGTTCGTTCATTTCCATCATAAACCTCATGAGCTTGATTTTGAAGGGATCATTCTGTTGTTGTTTCTATATCCGCTACTGGTCTCTTTGGCTTCGTCGAAACCATCATCACCTCTTAGGGTGTTGTTGTTGACCCTTTGAGCCGTTTGGTTTGCCGGAGCACCAGGAGGAATCAGGCCCCTTTCATTCGTGCTATTGGAGGCACCGAACAAAGCTTGTTTCAACTCCATCATCACCCAATCCTATATTGAGAGGTGTTTCATGATTGTTTTTTGTTGTTCCCTTAAGATTTTTGCTGTTTTCAAGACATGTTCCTCCTCCACATCATTGGAGTTGGCCCCCGCACATACCAGAGATACCGTCCTTCAAAAATCGAGGTTGTTTCATCACCCTCGTTATGGGTATCGCTGATTGAATCATCATGTTGGGACAATTCTTCGTGCCCCTCAATGTTATGAGCGACGTTGACATTTGATGTAATTTCTTTTTTCACTAAGGAAAGAATCAAAATGAATTAGTAATAAAATTGAGGATTAAAGCAATTACGTGACTGTCTATGCCTTACGGTGTGCGTCAAACTATTTACCCGTAAAATAATACAGTTAACTTTATTACATGGTTAAGATACAAGAGAATTGATTTGATCTAAAAGATGGTAAAGAGATAAAAAATAAATATAATGATTAGTAATTGAAATTGAAGACGATAACAGGCGTGGCTTCGGACGATATTTTTCCAAGAGCAAAAATGAGAATAACGATCAAGTTTAAGTGAAATTGTTAAATTGAAAGCAAAAACAACAAGATAAAGGTTTAGTATGCAGAAATTATTTAATGTCCATACAGTGACTGCTAAGCCTGCTATTTATAATTTTACATAGGGAAATAAGACCCTAGAATAAAGCTCCTTTTAAATGATGATAAAAAATTCATTGATGAGCATGTAACGGCAGGCCAAGAATGCGAATATTCTGTGTAACGGTAGCTCGTTTAATGGTATAAAATTATTCCCTCGTTAAATGTTATCTAATGACAAATACTTGATCTTCTCCCATTGACTACGCTCCCTTCGGGATTTACCCGATTTGGGTTGCATTTGTTGTATCCGGTATTGGTTGTTGCTTAACTCTGCATTTGACTATCTTCAGTTCCACGTATCATGTTATCATTCAACCATTTGTTATAAACCAATTTTACCCCATACATAAAGAAATGACCTCGTATGATATACATTATGGTTTTCCAACAAATAGGTTACGGACGAACCCCTTCCGCTCTTCTAGCATCCCCACTCTCTGCCCTAATCATGAAGCATATGCCAGGGGTATCCACTTTCTGGGGCTCAATGCCATTTGATCCACCTTGAGAGCCTGCAGAAAAAGCATGCAGGCAATTTTCTTTTTTAAATCCGAGTTGCAACACGTGCTCAAATGTTTTACCTGCTTATGTCGCGGTAACAGTTTCCAACATAATAATCACATCAGACCATTACCAATAGACATGCATGGTACTGTTCTGCGCGCAGTTTGAGGATCTTCTTTTACTATTTTGGTTGATGCATGTCATGTTTGGTTCTTCTTTTCTGAAATTGATTCTGCACTGTTGGATGTGCTCCATTTTCATGCGTTTAATCTGATGGCACATCGGAAGTAATAACAGAATCTTATTTATGTGTAATTTAAATAACTAGTACGTATGGAGATTTTAGGATTACCTCTTGAAGCGTAAACACAACAAATCTATGTCGTTCTCCAATTTTTCGGTTGAAAAAGCACCAACAGCTTTCCACAGTCTTATATTATGTTACCCAAATAATAACCGAAAATAGAGAATTTTGGGTGGGCAAAATTCTACTAAAAACCGCAGTTAGAATTGTGTCAAAAACGTCCAGCCCCTATATGTATATATATAGCTGCGTTTTTTAGGTCAAAACCGTTTTCAAAACTTGTTAGGTTTCCTTCTCCCACTAAGGGACGGTTTCCACATTTTCTTTCCCACTCAGTAACAGTTTCCACTATTTCCTATTATTTAGGCACAGTAGGGACCACATAATTTAATTAACAAGGCTTTCTATTATGATATTAATTTCGAAATTCTTAAATTAATTTTCATCATAATAAATTACGAATTATTTCACTAAAAAAATTCATAATTTCACTCCTTAGTTCAATTTCAAAATTTTTCCATAAAACCTTATTTAACTCCCCATGTTAAGATTCAGATACTAATCAATCAAATTAAATTACTGACTATTTAATTTATTGATTACTTCCTTTAGACTTACACTTAACTTATTTCATGTGTCGGATACAAAATCCACTAGCCGGGTTTACACATGAAAACTTATATGCTTTCATAAAGGAGTATCAACAATCTCAAAATAGAGACACGGATTCCATCAACTAATTATTACTTCGGCAATGTATATCAATGTTATCCAATTTACCAGGCTTATTGACTCGCGAAAGAATATCGCTTTTTAATAAATCAAAACAACAAGTGACATGCACAGCTAATAATAATTATATCAGGATTAAGAGTATAACTACATAAAATGGACTAGAGAAATTATTCTATAAAGTCAGTATAAAATATTCATCTCTACTTGATCCGTTCAATACATACAAAATGTATTAGCACAAGAAGTTGGAATTAAACCATTCCTATAATCAAGATAAATTATATTTAATCTTGTGCTACAGTCATTCCGATGATTTGTCCAATTCCATGATTAGATTGTGAACATTAACTTTTATGTCTTACAAGAACCAATAATTTAATCTTTCGTGTATAAGCTAAACTCTATACACTAAATCATCTACTATGTAAGCAATGGACGCACAAACCAACACATAATCTACTTAAAAATAAAACTTTATTGAATTTTAACAAGTAAATAAATAATTGTTCATAAAGAGTACTATAACAATACGCATGGCTTATAGTATATTCTAACAATCTCCACTTAGACTAATTACGACGCGTCTACAATTTTGACACCCATTCCTTCTACATGCTTATCAAAAGTCTTCTGTGGTAAGCTCTTAGTAAACGGATCTGCCAAGTTGTTCTTTGACGAAATCTTGGTGACCACTACATCCCCTCTCTGAAATATACGCTCAATGTGCTTTGCCCTCTTATGGCTTCGTGGCTCCTTTGAATTTGCAACCGCACCACTATTATCACAGTAAAGTATAATTGGCGCTTGAATCGAGGGAACCACACCCAACTCTCTCAGGAAGTTACCAAGCTAAACTGCCTCATTGGCTGCCTAAAAGCCTGCCACATATTCGGCTTCCATGGTGGAATCAGCAACACAAGTTTGCTTGATACTCCTCCAACATATGGCCCCACCTCCAAGAGTAAACACATTACCTGAGGTAGACTTTCTAGAATCTCTGTCTGATTGGAAATCTGAATCAGTATACCCAATAGGTACGAGGTCATCCGAATGGTAGATCAACACGTAATCCCTAGTCCTTTTCAGGTACTTGATTATATGTTTAACCGCCGTCCAATGCTCTTTCCCAGGATTCGACTGAAATCTGCTAACAACGCCAACGACAAAGTAGATATCAGGCCTAGTGCATAACATAGCACACATGAGGCTCCCCACAGCTGATGCATAAGGGACCGCCATCATCTTTTCTATCTCTTCATCAGTCTTAGGACTGATCTTTAGATAAACAAATTCCATGTCTGAAAGGAAGAAATCCTTTCTTGGAATCATACATGCTAAACCTGGAGGGTATTGTATCAATATAAAGACCTTGAAATAAGCCTAATATCCTTTTCTTGCGGTCTCGCAAGAGTTTGATCCCAAGGATATGAGCCGCTTCTCCCAAATCTTTCATATCAAAATGTGTGGACAACCATTGCTTAACTGAATTCAACATGCCCACATTATTTCTTATGAGCAGTATGTCATCTACATATAAGATAAAAAATGTCACTTTGTTCCTATCCCACTTTTTATATACACAAGATTCGTTAAGGCACTGATCAAACCAAAAGTATTAATCGCCTTATCAAAACAAGTGTTACATGCCCAAGATGCCTGTTTTAGTCCATAAATGGACCTTTTAAGCTTACACACATGTATTCTTTGCCACTTTCCATAAAACTGTCTGGTTGCATCATATAGATGCACTCATCAAGACTTCCATTAAGGAAAGCTGTCTTGACATCCATTTGCCAAATCTCATAATCATATTGAACAACAATAGATAAGAGAATCCTTATAGACTTAAGCATGGCTGCAGGCGAGAAGGTTTCCTCATAGTCGATCCCTTTTTTCTGAGTAAACCCTTTCGCTACAAGCCTTGCTTTAAAAGTTTGTACTTTTCTTTCTACACCTCTCTTTTTCTTATAGATCCACTTGCATCCAATGGGTTTAACCCAATCGGCTGCTTCTACAAGCTCCCAAACCTGATTAGAGTACATAGACTCCATCTCTGATTTCATAGCAGCAACACACTTATCAGCATCCTTATCATGTAGTGCTTGGTCATATTGACAGGTTCGGAGGTAGGCTCCTAAGGGATCCAATCATATGATTATCCCAAGAGCATATGACGAACTAGCTGTCTTATTCCTCTCCCACTATGACTACGCACTACATCACTATGATTTTATGGTTGAACCACAACATCATCAGAAACCTGAGTCTCCATGCTATCCACAGGGATATCAACGACTTCTTCCTGTTGTGCAGTCTGCTCAACATGACTCCCACTACTTTGTGGTAGTGTGACTTAGGGCACTTGTTCTTGTGGGACATTAAGTCTATTGACATTTATCCCACTACTAAGGTGAAATAGTATGTCAAAATCGACTTCAGGGGTTTGGATATGGTCGTTTTGATTTTCAGATGACTGAGTTTCCATTCCTTTGATAAGTTCATGTAAAACAAGTTTACTTCTAGGAACATGGTTCATCAAATAGTCCTCTTCTAGAAACTTGCCATTTGTGCTAACAATTACCTTTTTCTCTTTAGGACAATAGAATAAACCACCTTTCGTCCCTTTTGGATAACCTATAAACACGCATACATCCGTTCTTGCCTCCAATTTATCCTTTTTCCCCTTTAGCACATGTGTTGGATAACCCTAAACTCGAATATGCCGCAGACTAGGCTTGCGCCCAGTCCACAATTCTGTAGGGGTCAAGGGTACTGGCTTTAAAGGAACTAAGTTCAGAACGTAATTCGCAGTTTCTAAGGCATTTCCCCAAAAAGATGAAGGCAAATCGGAATAACTCATCATTGATCTAACCATTTCCACAAGAGTCCAATTTCTTCTTTCAGCTACACCATTTTGTTGTGGAGTTCCAGCTGCGGATAATTGAGATGTAATTCCACATTCTGATAAATAATCAATGAAGTTCGTAGAGAGGTACTCCCCACCACGATCAGATCGTAGTGTTTTGATATGTTTATTACGTCGCTTTTCAGTCTCAGTATTGAATTCATTTAACTTTACAAAACATTCAGACTTTCGATGCAACAAATAAATATATCCATATTTTGAGTAATCATCTGTGAAAGTCACAAAATACTCAAAACCACCTCTTTCTTGGATATTCATTAGACCACACAAATCAGAATGAATTACCTCTAATTTATAACTTGCCCGATTTCCTTTTGAGGGGAAGTTTAGTTTTGTCATTTTTCCTTCTATACAAGATTCACAAGTTGGTAGTGCCTCCACATTCAATGAACATAAAGGTCCATCCTTGACCAACCTGGAAATTCTGTTTAGATTTAAATGACCCAAACGCAAGTTCCATAAATATGTTTCACTCAATTCGGAAGAACGTTTTCTCTTACTTGGTAAATCAACATTATTCAGTTCTTTAAGTGGTAACGGTTAATAGGGTCAACAAAAAAAGACCATTAATCAATGTAGCCGAAGATAGATAACGCTTATTGTGAGTAATAACACATTTATCAACGTCATGAAAATTAAAATCATAACCATCTCTCATAGCGCTAGAAACCGAAATTAAATTCCTTCTAACGGAAGGTACATATTATGTGTCTTTTAAAGCTAAAGCTCTACCACTACCAAACAAAATACTAATATTTCCTAATGCTAAAGCTGGGGCTGCTGAACCGTCTGCTTGATAAACATTGATTTCTCCTCTACTTAGCCGCCACGTTACCTGAAACCCCTGCAAATAAGTGCAGATATGATTAGTGACTCCCGAATCTACACACCATGACATGGTAGAAACAACCGCTAAAAATGTTTCAACGACAAGTAGATGTAAATCACCTGGTTTATTTTTCAGCTTGGCCAAATAAGTGGGACACTGCTTCTTATGATGCCCGGGCTGATTGCAGTGATAACACTTGCCCTTAGCCTTTTTCACACCAGCAGTCGCGCCACCAACAGAGGGTCTTTGAGCCTTTTTCTTTTTGTGCCTGCCTCTCGGCTTAGAAGAAGAACCTGCCTCAAAATTCAATGCCACCGGAGGAGCTTGGGACTTGATAATAGTCTCTGCCGACTGCAGCTCATTCAGCAATTTCGCAAGGGACAAATCCATTTTGTTCATGTTATAATTCAGCGAAATTGCTGAAAGCTGTCAGGAAAAGTCTGTAGGATCATTTCAACTTGCGTGTCCTTATCAATGTTAGCTCCAAGAACCTCCAGTTCATTCAGAAGACTCATCATCTTCAGAATATGGTCCATTACCGATGAACCTTCAACCATTTTGGTATTCAGAAGGGCTTTCATGGCAGTCTTCTTAGCCGCACGATTCTGATCTCCGAACATTTCTTTGAGATTTTCCAGAATGTCATAAGCAGACTCCATCGACTGATGCTGATGTTGTAGAACATTCGACGTGGATGCCAAAATGTAACACCGTGCCATCTCATCAGCCTTAATCCATTTCTGGTAAGCCTTTTGTTCATCATCTGTGGCATCATCTCCAGGTTTTTCTGGACATACCGCATCGAGCACAAATTTGTACTCTTCAGTAATTAGAAAAATATCCAAATTTCATTTCCAATCAACATAATTTGGACCCTCAAGTTTGTTTTGGGTAAGAATGGCAGTAAGGGAATTCAAAGCAGTCATTGTAAATATGGGAGACATTAAATATTTAAATAGATCAAATTAGTTCGTATTATGAACATTAAAATTCAAAACACATTATATATATACAATCTATGCACCTTGTACAACAAATTTCTATGGGAAAGAAGCTATTCTTGCAATATACATATATAATGATTGATTTTCACTGTATAAATTTAAACAGGTCATACTCAGATGGAGAGTAAACTATTAATTTAAGCCAAGTGAATATCAACATTCAACATATATTAGTTCCATTGAACCAACATGCATATTCAGATGGAGAGTAAATACAAATAATCAATTACTAGTATAACATAGTGATTATTCATAATATTTTTATCCGATATGGAAGAAGACCTACGTCAACGTGTAAAAATATTATATCCCTAATTTTTAAGCTCGGGGACCAAGGGAATTGATCCCCACAATTACTGGAATTAAAAACAACTAACAAAAATTTTCAGAATTTTAGAAAAACGACAAAAACACCATCTAAACGACTCCGAAATCCCAAAAAACGGCTTCAGTCATGACTGAAATCCATGAGTATTTCTCACTGGGCCGTTTTGCATGGACCTGCAAAATTTCAGGTCAATCGGAGTTCGTCAACTTTTTGACCTCCGATTTTCTGCCCTAATTCGGCAAAACTTGCTTTTCCATTTTACATGATAAAATTCAACTTTCAGATTATTCTAACTCAAAATCACCAATATTAAAAGGATACATCAAGTTTTTAGAATAATCTATATCACCCATAATAGATAATCACACCAAAAACAGTGCAGGTTTTCAGAAAAACAAACTTTGCATGTAATTCAAAACTTGCATATAGAACATGATATTTATCCTTATGTTTTATTCTAATTATTTAATTAGACATGAGTAGAATTGATGGAATATATACCACAGCGGAAGCAATAACAGAATCTTATTCACGTGTAATCTAAACAACTAGCACGTATGGAGATTTTAGGATTACCTCTTGAAGCGTAAACACAATAAATCTATGTCGTTCTCCAGTTCCTCGGTTGAAAAAGCACCAGCAGCTTTCCACAGTCTTCTATTGTGTTACCCAAGTAATAACAGAAAATAGAAAATTTTGGGTGGGCAAAATTCTAGTAGAAACCGCAGTCAAAATTGTGTCAAAAACGTCCAGCCCCTATATGTATATATATAGCTGCGTTTTTAGGTCAAAACCGTTTTCAAAACCTGTTAGGTTTCCTTCTCCCACCAAGGGACGGTTTCCACATTTTCTTTCCCACTCAGTAATAGTTTTTACTATTTCCTATTATTTAGGCACAGTAATGACCACATAATTTAATTAACTAGGCTTCCTATTATGATATTAATTTCAAAATTCTGAAATTAATTTCCATCATAATAAATTACGAATTATTCCACTAAAAATTCATAATTGCACTACTTAGTTCAATTTCGAAATTCTTTCACAAAACTTTATTTAACTCTCCATTTTAAGATTCAGATACTAATCAATTAAATTAAATTACTGACTATTTAATTTATCGATTACTTCTTTTATACTTACACTTAACTTATTTCATGTGTCGGATACAAAATCCACCGGACAGGTTTACCATGAAAACTTATAAGCTTTCATAAAGGAGTATCATCAATCTCAAAATCGAGACATGGATTCCATCAACTAATTATTACTTCGCCAATGTCTATCAATGTTATCCAATTTACCAAGCTTATTGACTTGCGAAAGAATCTCGCCTTTTAATATATCAAAACAACAAGTGACATACATAGCTAATAATAATTATATCAGGATTAAGAGTATAAGTACATTAAATGGACTAGAGAAATTATTTTATAAAGTCAGTATAAAATACTCATCTCTACTTGATCCGTTCAATACATACAAAATGTATTAGCACAAGAAGTTGGAATTAAACCATTCCCATAATCAAGATAATTTACATTTAATCTTGTGCTACAATCATTCAGATGATTTGTCCAATTCCATCACTAGAATGTGAATATTAACTTTTATGTCTTACAAGAACCGATGATTTAATCTTTCGCGTATAAGATAACTCTATGCACTAAATCATCTACTATGTAAGCAATGGACGCACAAATCAACACATGATCTATTTAAATTTAAACTTTCTTGAATTTAAACAAATAAATTAATAATTGTTCATAAAAAATACTGTAACAATAAGCATTGCTTATAGTATATTCTAACCTAATCACCTTGAAAGCATCAGCTTAACCATCAGTCTATATATAGACCAATACTATATGTCAATGGAAGATATGATGAAGGCTAATAGTGTTGTCATATCTTCTATTTTGTGAGAATTGTATTATAAATTGACTTGTTTTATGTTTGTTATCAGTGTACTGCAATAACATTTTTTTATCCGGGATTGAGACCGGAAATCCAACCTGATAGAAGATATTTAATTTGGTCCCTAAAACCCTCATCTTCATAGAATAAATAGTCCATCAAGTACATATATAAAGGCCAATTGACAAGGACAACCATTAAATACAACGTACTACTAATTAAAGGACAGTTTTGAGGAAATATTGTCAATATATCTAATGAAAGTTTTGCATTATATCGGCACTTTCCAAGCTGAAATCATTTCACTTGTCTGAAGTTAGAACATATGTTTATAACTTTAGGATAAGGAAGTAACTTTGGCAGTGTATTTTCCACGTGACTTTTCGATCTTTAGGCGAAGAACTTCTAAAATGCAAGCTTTAATCTTCTTCTTTTTTCTCTAGTATCATTTGTCTTCTTTAACTTGCCTTTCATAAAGTGAACATATATAAGATTTATGTCCAATATAAACAGTAAGAAATAATGCACGCAGACAGCTCCCAAAATCACCAGTTGGTAAAGTAACTGTATATACGTCTAGCATATAGGCTTTCTCTGAGATTCTGGTCCAGCTAATCCAGAAGGACGTACGCACAATCCCACTAATACTGAATAAGAGTATAGTACTGTTCCAAGAAAAGTTAGAACAATCTATATATAATAAAGGGAGGTAACTAAAAATTAGATATACCTTTAGAGTTCGGAACTGAAATGATAACTTTTTGGACTCAAAGTGCTTTTCTAATATTAAAAAAAAGTTACATTTTTAGCTATTTCGCAGTAATTTACTGCGAATTAGATTAACCGGAAAAATCCAGTTAAATTAATTCACAGTATTTTACTGCGAAATAGTTAAAAAATTAATTTTTTAATAAAATTCGCAATAAAATACTGCGAATTGTCCTTTTTTTTCATTAATCACCTGTCCAGGCGCAAAAAGAAGATGCATTTCGCAGTAAATTACTACAAAATGCACAATTCACACTAATTTACTGCGAAATGTACCTTGTTTTTTGGGCCTGGACAGGTTATTTTAATTGATACAACATCAATAATTCCAAATTATTAAACGCAGTATTTTACTGCGAATTCATTTCAAAAATTGTATACCCCGACCTCGGACTTGCCTTATTTATAGGCGTTTGATCTTCATGAACGTTCATTCAATAAACTTCCCTCTTCTTCTTATAATGTCTGAAGTGCAAAAATAAGGGTTTCTCTTTATTGGGGTGGTGAGGTTGTGCTGGAGAATAACTCTGTAAGGTATAGTTCACCACCAGAGTGTCACGTTAAATTTCCACTTAATATGGAGTACAATACATTGGTATCATTGTTACGTAAAAAAATGAGTGAGAGGAGGCGTTCGGTTAACTTCAAAGTAACCGGTAGATTTCCGTATTCAGTGGCTCCGCAGGGGTTTGCTTATTATTCGGAGTTTAACATCGATGATGATGAGACCCTTAGAGATTTTTTGCGAATTTCGGAGGAATATAAGGAATTTATTGTAATAAAATTATTGGAAATGTACGTTAATGTGGAAGAGGGTGTGCGTAACATGGATAGCCCCCAGTCATCGGGTGGTTATTCTGGAGCAATTTTTGCCGGACAGATTGGTGAAGAAAGAGTTTGCATTGATTTAAACTTGTCATCACCAGCGAATGAGCAGACACAAAATAATTTATCGACTTTATATAATCAGCTACAGGAATGGTAAACTTCAATTTTGGTGTGGTTTTGCGCTGATTATTTTACAGTTAAATTTGATTTGTATTAACGGTCATATTTTTCATAGGGGGTACCGTCCGGATATGAATTTTACGAGTTATGAGCCGACCCCTAGTGGTGGAGTATTGGATCACGGTGGTCCATCCGGGAGTCATCACCAACAAGAATTGTCAAGATAATACGACTTGTAAGTAAAGTGATATAGCTATATATACAATATTTTTCCGGAGTATTAGGTAACGTATCTTGTTGTTCTTTTTGTGCAGTGAAAACCAGCTTCTTGAAGCTCCTGACCTCACACAGCTTCCCATATCACTCGTGATTTGGCTGATGCATAGAGTCAGGAAGATGATAGTGACTACGACAATAATGCGGATGAGTCTGCGGATGACACACCCTTCACTTTTGAGGTTGGTGATGAGGAGGAGGAAGTGAATGTTGAACATGAACCGGCGAGTGAGCATGTTCCTCCACCTCCTGTAAGACCAAGAGTGTACGAGTCCAACGTGTCATTTCATGAGCGGAATATCCCTTACCTTGATAATTTGCCAAGCATGCTGAACGTGGATACGCTCACAAGAGAAGGTGATAAATTCCGATCACAAATGTGGGATGAATTCAGGCCATTTATTTTGACTAAGGGCATGTATTTCCGTGATAAAGCTCGCCTAATTAGGGCTATAAACATCTATAACGTATAAGAGTGACGTGAGATGACTGTAGTTGAGTCAACTACGGATAAATAGAAGGCTGTATGCCGTAGATTTTTTATGGGTTGTCACAGGATGTTGCGTGCCACGAAGATAAATCAGGTTTGTGTAAAGTGGGTAAATATATTAGCGAGCACAGATGTGAAATGGACACATACATTGAGAATCACTTTAACTTGGATGTCGACTTGATTTCTCTTATCATGATTTCATATTTGGAAATGTCCATTAGGTTCAAGATTATAGAGTGTATCACAGCCTTCCATAAAGAGTATGATTGTACTATAACAAAAAGAAAGGCATATCTCGGTCACAAACGTGCCTTTGAACTTATCTATGGCAACTGGGATAAGTCTTTTTCAAATCTTCCCAGGTACATGACCGCATTGCAACACTATAACCCCGACACTGTTTTTGAATGGAGGCATGAGCGGAGTCCGGACAAACCCGAATATATTTTCAACTATGTGTTCTGATCATTTAAATCGGTAATTGATTGTTTTGTGCATTGTCGTCCTGTTATTTCCATAGACGATACACATATCTATGGAAAGTATGATATTGAGCTTTTGATTGATGTTGCTGTAGATGCTAACGGGAAAATATTGCCATTGCCATATGTGCCAACGAAAGCGAAGAGACGTGGACCCATTTTTTGAACCACTTGAAGGAGCATGTTGTCAGACAGCGTTCAGGTACTTGTCTAATATCTGATCGGCATGGTGGTATTTTAAGTTCTGTATGTCACTTGCCTGCATGACAGGAACCATATGCATACCACCGTTACTGTGTGCGGCACCTGAAGGCCAATTTTCAGAAGAAATTTTCTGACAAACCTTGCATGACTTAATGTGGATGGCTGCAACTGAGCACCAGCAATGCAAATTCAATCAGCGCATGGAAGCGATCTGACAGATAGAACCAAGATCCTATACATGGTTGATGGGGCATGAGCTTCACATGTGGACATTGCATGCTGATGGCGGCAGACGATGGGGAGCATTGACTACAAACGTGTCGGAGTCATTCAACGGCTTGTTGAAATCTGCCCGTGGACTGCATGTTACAGCCATGGTTCGCATGACATTTAAGCAGAGCGCGGAGAGGTTTGTTTAAAGGCATGCAGTCGCCTCAGCATTGATGGACCGGGGTGTTGAATTTATACCAATACCCATGATAAGATTTGAAAGGTCGAGGAGGCGAGCACAGTAGCATTCATTTCTTCAGTACAATCACGAACGAGGTGTATTTGAAGTTAAGACATCCATCAGTGGACACCGTGGGAATAATCTACATACAGTTAATGAAAATAGAAGGTTGTGTTCGTGTGCAAAGCGGACCATCTACCACATATCGTGCGCACATGCGTTGAAGTGCTTCCAGCAAGTTGGTTATGGGGCAACAAACTATATTGATAGGCAATACAGTGTTGCTGCATATGTAGACACATATAGTGGAAAGTTGCAGCCATTAGGTGCTGAGCATTATTGGCCACCGGAACCTTTTAAGATGGTATATAACAAGGACTATTTGTGCAATTTGCAAGTCAGAAAGAGAACGCGCATACGAAATCAAATGGATGTTGGTGACACAGTTTATGCGCGTAAATGTGGCATATGCTCGCAAATAGGACACGACCGTCGAAAATGTCCTTCAGCCAGCGTCCGAGGTGGTGGTTATTCCGGTGCAAGTTCTTCTAACGTACCGAACTATCCTGGAAACCCCGAGTAATTCATTTTGATTTTTTTTGCTTTTTATTCAAGTTTGTACTTGCATAAGTTTCAATTTAATGAAATAAAAGAATATTGCAAATTTCATCTTTTTTTCTAACGTTATATTTTGATATGGTTGTTCCAAATTTTGATATTTTGTATCTTTACATTTATCGTGTTTGTGTTTGTATTTTCCCTTTTTCCAATAAAAATGTTAATTTTATTTTAGGTTGTCAATGTTAGTGTTTGTGCTGTACTGTTTAAGTAAAATTCCTGTTGAAGCGCAATTAAAATAAAGTTGTTGCTCTCATATAATTAGTATGTACATAATGCACTATTTACATAAATTACAAACAAAATAAATCAATGTGTCCCGCAGCCAGTGTGCTTCTGTGTCGCCGTTGGCCTAAGTCGCATCCCCCGACGGTTGGGTACACTATCTGGATCATCGTCATCTAGCCGCCTCTTTAACGGAGGATGTGCAGCCACATCTACTGTGCAACTGACAGGATCGGAAGAATAGAACGTACGACCGTCGACTTCCTACAAAACAACTAATAAATTAGCATATGAAGAAGATATTAGTTTGAAATATGTGTTAAGTAATAAATTATTTACTCACCGTGGTCTCCTCGGCCTCCTGGGTATATGTATCCGTGATGTGCTCATCACCTACTGTACTTGCCTCGAAGATGGGCTGAGACGAAGACTTCATATGAAAATTAAATTAATCATTGATGCAATATTAAGGAAAAGAAAACAAATTGAAATTCTAAAATAATAAACACATACCGTCGCATGTGATAGATGCATCTGAACCGCCAATGGGGGATAACTCAACCTGCGCCCGCCATCCACGTCACGTATCGGGCGATTGTCAGCTGCGGAAGATGGGCCCTCCTGGTAAATCGTAGGTGGTGGTGGAATACGCTCAGCTCTATCGTCCCAAAGGACTAGCTGCTGTTGTATCCACGTCGCATACTGCTCATCCATGTTGATACGATCGTCGCGCTGATAGTGAGTGGCAACCCATACAGGCTCCATCGATATAGTCTGCGGCCGGCCAAACTTTCGAAGGACACGCCCCGTGGCATGATACTCAAAGTAATACCAAAATATCAATGGGGCGGATGTGCTCCAAATAAGCCGGTCGACTGAGCAACAAGCTGGTAGCTCAGCAAGAAAGTCGTCGTTGTATGGCGTCCAGATGAATTGCCAAATATTAACACAAGTGTCAGTACGCAAATGCAACTCAGTTCGTAAAATACAACTGTAGGTACATATTTACCTGTCCGTCCACGAACATATCTAAGACATACTTGAGGAGGGGGAGATTATGGTGAGCCTCTGTCCCTCTGTATGCCAATGCCGCAAAATCCATCTGATAGCTAGAGGGAGAAATGGATAACGCTGATCGGGCACAAGTGCTGGTGTAGGTGGCTACAACGGAAGGATCCGATGCCAGGCCCAAACCTAATATAAAATGTTGATGGAATAGTTATATGTCATTTAGCGATATTGAATTTCAAAGTAAAGAACAAAATATTCAAAAATTTTGTCACCTGTAAGAGCGGGAGAAAACCGCATATATCAACTGATGGACCCATGCTCGTCCGGCACATGCTACTGTATAGGTACGTAAGGAATGCTCACTTTACTTCCCCAGGTGTCTGGGAACAGTACACACCCGAAGAGCAATAGCAACACACAACGTGTGTACCGGGCTATCTAGAGATCCTTCGTCTACTGGGTAATACTGTGGTGCAAATCCGCCATGTGATATCTGATGGCTGATAAAGCAATGCGAACGCCCCCCTGCCGACCCTCAGGTCTAAGTCCAGTGCACTGCCCCATCAGCTCCGCCATCTGTGCACGCGACACTCCTCTAATGTAGGGGGCAGTGTCAAGGCGCTACCGTCTATATGCAGTCTGTAATGAACCCGGACATCCTCTAAGTTGATAGTAGCCTCTCCTGTGGGCAAATGAAATGTATGCGTCCCCGGTCGCCATCGCTTAACCAATGGCGTGATGAGCGACCAATCTAGATGAATCCGCCTAAGCTCAAAAATGGGATATAATACCGCATCCTGGAGGATGTGTACTGCACGCTGATGCAACAGATGGCCAGCAATAAAGTCCTAAAGATCGTCAGGTCTCCTAGGCCAGAGAGCCTGCTCTGACAGCTGTCCCTCCCACACATAGGAGGACCTATGGTCGCCCTGTAGCACTAATAGTTGATCTTCAACAGGTCCGGGATGTGCAGGCGGAGGAAAGGCCATGACGTCTAATATAATGTAAACAAAATTAAAAATTAGGATGTGCATTATTGAGTTAGCTACTAATGGAATTATTATTGAGTTGTCACGTCGTTTTGAAAAGGTTCAAAGCCATGTGGAAAAAGCTATTTTTTTCCCGAAGAATGTGCATCTAATCGTAGTAAAATATTACGTATTGTTGAGTTGTCACGTCGTTTTGGAAAGGTTCAGAGCCATGTGGAAAAGTTATTTTTTCCCCGAAGAATGTGCATCTAAATCGCAGTAAAATAATACGTATTGTTGAGTTTTCACGTCGTTTTGAAAAGGTTCAAAACCATGTGAAAAAGCTATTTTTTCTCCGAAGAGTGTGCATCTAAATCGTAGTAAAATACTACGTATTGTTGAACACTATGTTGTTTCACCTATAAATAATGGGCGCATTGTAGTTAATTTGTGTGCTCAAAATTTTTCCCATAAATATTTCATTAAATAGCTCAACTTGGTCATCCACCAATTTGCTTCTGTGGAAAACCATGCATAAAGGACTGTATGTGGGAAGGGGCTGACGTTGGACGCCGCTTCTGGTGCTGTATGAACAGATTGACCTACTTGTGAATTTGATGAATGCGCTGAGGAACCATGTTTTCAGGAAAGCTATAGGAAGAGATTCCAGGATCTTCATGATATGTGGTTATTCCAGGTGAGAATACAAAATGAGGGAGATAGAATTATTACCGAAATGAGAGAGAAAGCGAAGGAGTTGGAAGATAAAAATTGGAGAGCTGAATGGAATTGTCAAGCATACAAGGAACGTAACGAAAAATATGAACGGGAACTTGCGGAGGTGAAGGCGAGAGTGAGAGAGTTAGAAGAAGAAAAACAACAAATGGAAGAACGACTTAAGTGGTTGGAGCGAAGAATAAATGGTATCTAGGACTAACATTAGCTTGTATGTTAAGTGTCATTTTCATATTGCATGTATTTTTATTATGTTGGCCTGTTATGTTTTTTCTTGTGGTGTAGTCAAGGATACCCCTAGTACTTTGTTTGTCTTTTGTTTTTTGTAATTCATGAAGGTACTTGTGTGTGTTTCTCTTTATATGAAATAAAATAAATTTTCGCAATATCGTTACATCTTTTTATTTGTAGTGTTTGTGTTTTCTTAACTTAGAATATTTAAATTCTAAATTTTTGAATTGGAGTGAATAATTATGTAAGAGTTCCAGGCTTGATTTTTGATGTCGGGTACCACCGAGTTATCCTTAAAATATTATTCTTCTCAATTTCAATATTTTTAAAATTTTCTTACCTTAGAATATTTTAATTATAAATTTTTGAATTGGAGTGAATAATTATATAAGGGTTGCAGGCTTGATTTTTGATATCGGGTACCATCGAGTTATCCTTAAAATGTTATTCTTCTCAATTTCAATATTTTTAGATTTTTCTTACGTTAGAATATTTAAATTATAGATTTTTGAATTGGAGTGAATAATTATGTAAGGGTTCCAGACTTGATTTTTGATGTCGGGTACTACCGAGTTATCCATAAAAAATTATTCTTCTCAATTTCAATATTTTTAGAATTTTCTTACCTTAAATATTTAAATTATAATTTTTTGAATTGGAGTGAATAAATATTTAAGGGTTCCAGTCATTATTTTTTATGCCGGTTACCGCAGAGTTATTCTTAAAAAAATTTTCTTCTCAATTTCAATATTTTTAGAATTTTTTTACCTTAAATATTTAAGTTATAAATTTTTGAATTTGAGTGAAAATTATGTAAGGGTTCCAGGCATGATTTTTGATGTCGGGTACGACCAAGTTATCCATAAAATATTATTCATCTCAATTTCAATATTTTTAGAATTTTCTTACCATAAATATTTAAATAATAAATTTTTGAATTGGAGCGAATAAATATGTAAGGGTTCAAGGCTTGATTTTTGATGCCGGGTACCGCAGAGTTATCCTTACGACACTAAATGACACTAAATTTTGCTATGCTACAAGGATCTATATTTAACTATGGTACAAGGCTCTAAATTTTACTACGCTAAAAGAAACTATATTTTACTACACTACAAGGCTCTACAATATGAACATAAAATAAATAACACAAACAATCTAGTACCAATTTTTTCACAAATATAACATAAATTCGGGTGTCAAATAAATCAATCCGGGTATATTAAAGAACACAGACATAATATAAATTCACATGTAAACATACCAAGAATACAAATTTACATGAATATGCGAGTTTCGCCATAAACTAAATAGAATTACCTCGACGGAATTTGTTTTGAATTCGAAATTTTCTATCCAAAACACGGAATCGAACTTTCTTTTGGTATGTGGGACCTACCATCCGCGTTCGTTGTTGACGGGTGGGCCAAAATTTCCTTTTTAATAAAGGCACGGGGTGGGGGGGGGGAGCCCGTGGGATATTAAAATGGAGGTTTTACTCTTTCAATATGTTTGTCGTTGAGGAAGACGACTGGTTGTATATAAAGTAGCATTTCAGAGTAATTTACTGCGAAATGCCCTATTTCGCACTAAATTACTGCGCAATGCTACTTTATATACAGCCTGGGCCCACCTTTTAGCTATTTTGCAGTATTTTCCTACGATTTTTATTAAAAATTAATTTTTAAACTTTTACGGAGTAAAATACTACGAATTAGGTTAACGAAATTTTTTCCGTTAACTTTATTCGCAGTAAATTACTGCGAAATAGCTAAAATTAATTTTTTTTTTAATATTAGAAAAATGCTTTGAGTCCAAAAAGTCATCATTTCGGTTCCTAAACATAGTATAAGGCGCACAACGACAGTAAAAAAAGTTAACAAAAAACCCCATATTAATAATGGAGCGTGTAACGAAAAATGCAACTGGCAAGATTTTTTTTGTTTTTTTGGATGGATTTTGCCACGTTAGAGGAATTGCTTCATTTTTAAAAGGGGTCGTACTTTGAAGTTTCTTCCTTTCTTTTGTTATTGAGAATTACTAGGTATCATAGAAGAGGAAAAAGAAAAAGAAAGAAGAGAGAAGGTAAAAAAATTCAGAGAAAAAGTAATCCGATAACAAAATAAATAAAGTAATAATATTGGATAATAGCTACCGGATAAAATTTTTTTAAAGTACTAAAAAAAGTATTTTTTACTACCTAAAAGCTTGGCCAAACATGCTCTTAGTATGTCAAATGCTTCAAAATTTTCAATATAATTATGTATCCTTTATGTTTAGGTTAATGGGTGATGAAACATCCAAATTTAGTACGTAGATCCGCTCCTGACTAGACATATAATACTTCAAGTCTAATTATCTTATATATAATACTAGTATAACATCGCTCCCGCTTCATTTTAAGAAGCCTTCTTGAGCATGTGGTCATTACAGTTTGATCCAATTCGTGACGGATGAAAATGAGAAATTTCATTTATATCCTTCTTTCTCACGGCAATGACGTCAATTTGCACCATTATCAACGTGTGGACGCCCTTCTTTACTTCCTTGTCATCAAAATAATGCTTCAATAGCTAAGTTCTATCACAACAATTTTGTGAATCTAATGCTTCTCTAGCCCATCATTCTCATAACTACTCTTTCATATTCCTTTGTATCAAAACTTAATTTATATGCAAACCTCATCCATGCATAGTAGACGAACTAATGCGTCCTTACAACAATTTTCGAATACCACATGAAATAGAAAACTTGATGTATTTGCGATGAATCAAGTTTATTTATGCAACAGATATATAACTAATTGCTACAAATTACAATGACCATTAATTAATCCGATCCACCTATG
This sequence comes from Nicotiana benthamiana, assembly GCA_034376525.1. NCBI lineage: Eukaryota > Viridiplantae > Streptophyta > Magnoliopsida > Solanales > Solanaceae > Nicotiana > Nicotiana benthamiana. The sequence goes on from CM067336.1 coordinate 92,208,476, forward strand.
GGGAATGGTAGCTATCACTTTCCTTGCAAAGTTTCAGTTATTTTCAGGTCCTGGCATGCACCCATTTCAGAATTATTTTAGCATGTGTTTATTGTGCATCCTAGTATAGGTCTTTTTAGGTAAATTGCTAGTCACTGTTTAATGTCCATTAGCATATGTCCCCACAATGCCATTATTTTGTGTCTCATTGAAGGTTGGAAAAATCATAACTGTTGACAATGCTAGGATTGTCATGACTCATGAATTCATTATAATTACTAATACCTATCATTCTTTCCTATTTTTAAGCTTTAAACAACATTGTCGAATCAACTTCTTGTCACTGCTTGCTGTACTCAGGCCTTTACTGTTGTTTCGGGAAATTTGGCTTTGTATTAGTGAGCCAAGTTTATTGATTTCTTCTTGTGCCCCAAATGGAAAATAGTGAACTCACTATTACTCCCACCAGGGAATGATGATCAGATTTAGGACACATCCACTAAATGAACAACAACAACAACAACTACCCAATATAGTCCCACAAAGTGGGGTCTGGGGAGGGTAATATGTAAACGGGTCTTACCCCTACCCGAAAGGGCAGAGAGGCTGTTTCCAATCGACCCTCGGCTCAGTGAAGGAAAGAAAAAACAAAAACAAACACAAAAGAGCATTAGTAACTCCAGCAGAAATAGCGTAAATAATTATCTAAACATAAGAACCATAAATAAAATAGCATGCAATAATATCAGACAGTAACTTCAATAAATAACTACCATAAGGGAGACACAATCCAATGCACAAATCATCAATGGATAGCCCTGTCAAGCCTCACCCAACCCCGGATGAGGAGTACGAAAAACTCTAGGAGATCCTATCCTACGACCCGGATACTAGGCCTCCAGACTTTCCTATCAAGGGCCATGTCCTCGGAAACCCGCATTCTAGCCATGTCCTGCCTAATCACCTCTCCCCAATACCTCTTAGGCCTCTCTCTGCCTAGACGTACGCCGACGATCGCCAGCCGCTCACAACTCCTCACCGGGGCATCAGGACTTCTCCTCCGCACATGCCCGAACCACCTCAGCCTCGCTTCTCGCATCTTCACATCCACCAGGGCCACCCCCACCTTCTCACGAATAACTTCATTCTTAATATTATCTAACCTGGTGAACCCGCACATCCACCTGAGCATCCTCATCTCGCAACCTTCATTCTCTGCACATGAGAGTTCTTCACTGGCCAACACTCTGCCCCATACAACATGGCAGGTCTAACCACAGCTCTATAAAATTTCCCCTTGAGTTTCTGTGGAACGTTCTTGTTACATAGGACTCTTGATGCAAGCCTCCACTTTGACCATCCCTCTCCTATACGATGAGTGACGTCCCCGTCAATCTCTCCATCCCCCTGAATCACTGACCCAAGATATCTGACACCGTCCCTCTTAGCTTTGACCTGAGATCCAATCATCACGTCCCTGCTTACTTCGCTCGGCTTGGCGCTAAACTTGCACTCCAGGTATTCTGTCTTAGATCTGCTTATTTTGAAACCCTTAGACTCGAGAGTCTGTCTCCGTACCTCTAACCTCTCAATAACACCGACCCTCGTCTCATCTATCAAGACTATGTCATCAGAAAATAGCATACACCAAGGCACATCCCCTTGAATATGATGGGTTAGAGCATCCATCACCAAGGCAAACCAGAGAGGTCTAAGCGCCGATCCTTGATGGAGCCCCATAACCACTGGAAAATGGTCTGAGTCGCCACCCACCGTCCTAACCCTAGTCTTAGCTCCATCATACATGTCCTTGATTACTCTGATGTAGGATTCCGGCACGCTCTTCGCCTCCAAGCACCTCCATAGCACCTCCCATGGGACCTTGTCATACGCTTTCTCCAAGTCGATAAGCACTATGTGTAGGTCCTTCTTCTAATCCCTGAACTGCTCCACCAGCCTCCTGAAAAGGTGGATAGCTTCTGTAGTGGAGCGACCCGGCATGAAACCGAACTGGTTCACAGATACAGATATCATCTCTCTCACCATCACCTCGATCACCCACTCCCAGACCTTCATGGTGTGACTTAATAATTTGATACCCCTATAGTTGTTGCAACACTGGATGTCCCCTTTGTTCTTGTACAAGGGCACCACTGTACTCCACCTCCACTCCTCCGGCATCCTTTTGGTCCTAAAGATCGCATTGAACAACCTGGAGAGCCACTCCACTCCTGACCTACCCATGCATTTCCAGAACTCCACCGGGATCTCGTCAGGCCCGGTCGCTCGACCCCTACTCATCCTACGCAAAGCCCCCATGATCTCCTCCGCCCTAATGCGTCTGCAGTACCCAAGTTCTCTATGTTGCTCTGAATGCCCCAACTCCCCTAGCTATATGTTACGATCCCCCTCCTCAAAGTCTCTAAAGTATGCCTGCCACATCTGCTTGACTTGAGACTCCCCCATCAGAACTCTACTATCATCGCCCTTGATGCACCTTACTTGGTCAAGATCACGTGCCTTACTTTCCCTTGCATTAGCTAACCGGAATAACTTCCTGTCCCCGCCTTTATCCCCTAATTCCTCGTACATGCGACCAACCGCCGCATTTTTATCTTTCGTAACCGCCAGCTTTGCTTCTTTCCTCGCTACCTTGTAGATCTCCCTGTTTGCTCTCCATTCTTCCTCGCTTGTGCTCCCTGCCAACTTAGCAAACGCCGCCTTCTTCACCTCCACTTTTCCTTGGACTACATCGTTCCACCACCAGTCACCCTGATGTCTGCCTGAATAGCCCTTGGCTACCCGAGCACATCCCGTCCTACCCCTTAACCAAGTTCGCCGTCTCTGACCATATAGTGTCCGCTTCCCCAGAACTTCTCCAAGCTCCGCCCTCAGCTAACCTCCTTTCCAACTCCTGTGCTTTCTCCTTAGTCAAAACACCCCATCTAATCCGCGGTTGTCCCCGAGCACCCCTCCTCTTCCTCTTCACCAAGAGACCGACATCCATCACTAGGAGTCTATGAAGATTCGAAAGGGACTCTCCCGAAATAACCTTCCAGTCCTTGCACATACCCATATTGCTCCTTCTGAGGAGAAGGTAATCAATCTGAGTCCTCGCCGCCGAACTCTTGAAGGTGACCAAATGCTCCTCCCTCTACTGAAATGTCGAGTTCGCAATCAGAAGCTCGAAAGCCCTAGCAAAATCAAGCAGCGACGTGCCTCCTCCGTTCCTAACCCCAAAGCCGAAGCCGCCGTGCACCTCACCGTAACCACCAGCATCAGCCCCAATATGACCATTAAAGTCCCCTCCAATAACTAACATCTCAGATTGGGGAATACTACTCACCAGATCATCCAAGCCCTCCCAAAAGCGCCTCTTAACCTCCTCATCTAAGCCCGCTTGCGCGCATAAGTGCTGATGACGTTGAGGACGTAACCCCCAATAACCAACTTAATAGACATTAACCTATCATTCACTCGCCTAACCTCGACCACGGACTCCTTAGATCCCTATCTACCAAGATGCTCACTCCGTTCTTACCTCTCACGACCCCAGAATGCCACAGCTTAAACCCGTATGCATTCCTCGCCTTCGACCCTTTCCACCTAGTCTCCTGGACACATGCTATGTTAACCCTCCTCTTCTGAAGAACCTTCACCAACTCAATGGACTTACCCGTCAGAGTGCCTATGTTCCACGACCCAATCCTTAATCTATGAGCGTCCGCTACCCTCCTCCCACCCTTACCTCCCGCCCTACCTGCAAGACCACTCCCTGCCCCCGTACTCACCCCCGCTGCCCCCACCCTCCGAGGACATGACCTTACACTATCATCCCCCGCCGCGGCCACTATCCCTCCAACCGACTATGGAGAATAGTGACGCACACACGCACAATAGCAGAATACGCAAAAAGATGCAAACTAGATAGCAACAGAGTAAACCTCACACAGAATGCTAGCTAGAATACGTAAAAAGGTGTACAGAGTAAACAAGAGAGCGGGAGGTACTAACTCCCGGTGGAAAAACCTGAAAGTATGATTTGATGCGCCCAAGGTCAATTGCTACCAACTCTTGCACGTTCCAGCCGGTGTTGCTTAGCTCTTCACTCCCGCACGCCGCAAAATGGACTCGCTGCCGCGACTAGTACCTGAGGCAAGTTTTCCTGAAGCTTATCGGAACAAGTAGTTCTGCAGCGTCCTGCCGAATATCTGAACGGGAGTCGCCGGAAGTACTGTAGCTTGCCGGAAATCCTCGCCGGAAAAACAAGGCACCTGTCCAAGAAAACAGAACACACCCACACACACCCACAAAAAGCAAAAGAGAGAATGGGAAGAAAAGAAAAAAGGAGATGGTCCGCGGAAATGGTGAAGAAAATCTGGATTCGATTTGACTAGATTTTGAAGGGAAATTGAAAAGAAAATCAGTAAAATTACTAGGTTTGAACAGAAAGTTGAATAGAAAATCAGTAAGTAATTACTAGAACGGAGAATGAAAAGATCGGTAGAATACCAGGCTTTGGGGGGAAAGGGTTTTCTATACCAAAACATGATACACAAATTGTTAACACAGATCGATAGCTGAATATATATGTAAAAAAATATAATGGTAAAACAAATGCTTTACCAGAAGTTTATATAAATAGATCTGAAACACAGCTAACCAAAACTTTTTTCTGATTTGATGGTCTGAAGAAATTATTTTGAAATCCTAATCTTGAAATGTTGAAAAGGCGAAAAAGAAAGAAAAAAAAAAATCACCGGAAAAATTGAATAAAGAACGCCAAAAGTTGACGGCCGATTCTCTGAAAGATACATTCTACGGGAATTTTGAAAACAAAGTCTCACATCCAAAAGGTGATAAAAAATAAAAGCTACATATATATATAACGTGAGGCCTTTTTCAAAACATCTAAGTTTTATTTTTTGGTTCAAATCCGACAACACACAGCATGTTAAAAGTATTTTCAGACTAGCTTAATCCAGCAAATTTCACATATGATCATTAAGTTTTATCTGTTGTAGCGATTATAAAAATAAAATATGACCAGAAAGGAAGTTTACATTTTTGGCGTAAGATTATAAAACGTCATTCCTCACGTTAGCAATTTGCCACTATAGAAATCCTCTTCCTTGATTGTTCTTAAACACTCTAATGGATATATACTCCGTCAGCATAGAAGCTTCAACCTTACTAAACGTAAAGTAGTACTTTTAACCTTCTTTTAAAATAAATAAATAAATAAAGGATCGAGAACAGAGCTAGTGTTATATGGAATCTTTAACTTAAATAATTAAAATAATTAGTGAATCACTTAAACAAAATTTTGAAAGCTGGCCAAAATAGTATAGTTCTGATCTCAAAGCAACGTTTTAAGAAATATTTTCTTTGAAAATTTAAATGGAAAAGGATAACCGTGGAGGTTCAACGGCAGGTATAATATCGTTAGTTTATGTATCTCTGTAAATCACAATAAAACCTGAAGCCGATTGATTCTCATGAAGCTCACTGATTTAACAAAATGTTGTTATTGAGAGCAACCACTACTAAAAATCCATAAAAAAGCGACCGAACTTTGGCGACAAAATTGGTCCGTCAAGAAAAGCGATCAACATTGGTCGTTAAATTGGAAAAAATAATTAAATAATTATTTTAAATACATCACCGATTATGAATGGCCGCTTTTTGGTTGCTAATTTGGTCAAAATATTAACCGGACTGGTCACACTTGTCTGGTCAAATAAATACTGAAATTAGCGATCAAAATGGGACTCAAAAAATTTTAATAATTATAATGTTATTTACAAAAATTATAAAATATAAATAAATATAATTCAAAATTAGCGACCAAAGTTGGTCGCCCACGAAAGAGGAAGCAGATAGAGACCAACTTTAGTCGCTAATCTGGGACCCAGTAATAAAAATTTAAAAATTATATTATTATTTAAAAAAATTATAAAATATGAATAAATATAATTCAAAGTTAGCGACCAAAGTTGGTCGTTTACTAAAGGGGAAGCAGATAGAGACCAACTTTGGTTGCTAATCTGGGACCCAGTTCTAACGTTTAATAATTACATTATTAATTTAAATATTATATAAAATGCTATATTATAACAAGTTAAACGTTTTATGTGTGTGTGCGCTATATAATTCTCTAACATGCTATATATGTAGTTTTATGTATGTGTATATATATGTAAATTGAATCATCGACTTAGAACCTAGTGATGAATGAATGTAATTCGTTAACTCTGTTACAATACAAATAATGAATACGGTATCATGTACTATAACATGCTATATATGTAGTTAAAGTAGCTCGAAGTGTGTGTGTTATATATGTATACACACTAATATATACTATAACAAGTTATGTATACGTTATAGTATTACATTGAAGTATCTTTGTGTGTATATATATATATATCTGTGTGTCTATATATATATATATGTGTGTGTGTGTGTGTGTGTGTGTGTGTGTGTGTGTGTATGGATGGATGTATGTATGTATAAGCGCTCGGAATACAGGACCTAGTTCTTTTAGGTATTAATGCACTTTTAAATTGATTCATCAACTTATAACCTACTTAAATGCATGTATATATATTAAAAACAAAATATCTCGACTTATATCAATTAATATGTTATAATTGATTAATCGATTTATAACCTAGTGATGAATGAATGTAATCCATTAACTTTGTTACAATACAAATAATGAATACATATACTATAACAAGTTATATAAAAGTTATAGTATTAAAGTGAAGTGTCTATGTGTGCATATGTAAGCGTTTGTGTGTGTATATATATACACATATATCTAAAAGCTATATTCGATATAATATAGTATATTATAGTATATGTTAGTGTGTGTGTATATATATTAATATATATATATATATACACACACACACACACACAGAGAGACACTTCACTATAATACTATAACGTTTATATAACTTGTTATAGTATATGTTAGTGTGTGTCTATGTCACGATCCACATAGTATACTGCTATGGCGTGCAGCTCGATATATATATATATATATATATATATATATATATATATATATATATATATATATATATATTTGCAACGTGCAGCCTGATCCAAAAATAATAGTTGACTGCACTCACTAGGGTGTGCATACTCCGGAAGGGCTCCTACAACCCAAGCGCTATACTAATGCGGCATGCAGTCCGATCCATTTAATATACTACTGCATCGTGCAGTCTGATCCGTATAAATATACATACTTCTGCGGCGTACAGCCCGATCCATAGCACATCAAATACCCTAACAGTGGAGTTCTCGACCCCTCTCAGTCAATACAGACTTGTCCTCTCGGGCGCACTAAGATAAGACGGGTTTCCCAACCCAAACATTATTCTAATTAGGATTTACCAATTTTTAAAGTCGTTCATATTATATTTAAAAGTGAAGAACATGACTGAGGTATGTTTTTAACAAGTATAGTGAGGTCAACCAGTACAAATTCCCCTAAGGGTTCTACAGATCCGTACAAGGCCCCAAACATGGAAACTAGCCCATACTACAATAGTATTAATTAAGTCTTAGTAAAAAATACAGCAGATTCATCGATCAGGATGGACCTAGTCCAAATCCCCAACAATATCAGACCCCATGCTCACCATGCAGTGTGTGTCTCGTCTCAACATAGCACTACGAAGTGCCAATCAAAGATTTTAAACGCTCAGGACATCATTTATAGCCATTACTCACCTCAAGCAAGCCGAAATCCTAGCTCGCTACTCCCTTACCTAGCAAATCAACTTCCTCGAGCCTTGAATCTGATAAAAACTACAAGGAATATGTTACAATAAGCTAAGGGAATACAACCAAATCGAAAAGACTCGAAACATATCGAAAATCACGAAGCTAGCAAAACCCGATCCCAGTGCCCACTTCTCGAAAAATTAAAAAATTTACATCACAAGATTTCTTATCTCATTTTGAGTCTATATATACCAAATTAACCATAATCCGAGCTCAAATGTTTCCCTTAACCCCAAATTTTTTCATTCAAAAAGTCAAGCCCTATTCTTCCTTTTTTAATAAAATCTCCATGAATTTAAGTGTTGAATCCATAATTAAATGATGTTTCTAGGTCATAGGACTCACCTCTAATCGATTCCTAATCAAAACCCTCTTTATTCCTCGTCAAAAGCTCTTAAGGTTACTCAACAATGGAGGAAATGGGAATTGGTTCGCGGATAAAATATTAATAAAACCCTAGTGTCTGCGCATATTTTACTCTATGCGATCACATCCAAGCCTCTGCGATCACATAGCTCAACTTTCCTAGGCCTCCAAAATGGCCTATGCGAACGCTACCCCTTTACTGCGATCGCACTGCTTCACTAATAAAACCTACGCGATCGCATACACTACTTCGCGATCGTATTACACCTCATGTGATCGCAATGAACAACCTCCTCAACCTATGTGATCGCATACCATCTTCTGCGATCACATTGAGAAATCATAACAACCTTCTAAATCCTTCTATGCGATAGCAATTGCCCTCCTGCGATAGCAGAGAACAACAATGTTCTGCAACAATCAGCTGAAATCTGTAACTTTCAAAAACCAAGATTGGTCTGATTGACCATCCGAAATCACCCCGAGGCCCCCGGGACGTCAACCAAAAGTGTCAACCCATCCGAAAACATCACTAAAATTTGTTCCAATTATCAAAATACCACAAACAATACCAAAACCATCAAATTATATTAGATTTAAGCCTAAGTTTCTTATAAATTTTCGAAATACACATTTGATCAAAAACCCGACCAAAACACCTCCAAATGATCCGAAATTTTGCGCACACAACCAAAATCACCTAACAAAGATACTGCAACCAAGATTGCTAAGAGGGTCATTTGCATTTAAAGCCATGTGTACCTGAGTGATTGACATAGATAAAGTTAGTAAAAAGAAGGAAAGAGAAGCAAAACATAAAACTAGCTACACAGATAGTCAATACCGTAAGCTCCCCAACAATGGTGCCAAAACGTGATCGCTGCCAACTCAACACTACACGAATATAAAGAGAGCTGGTCGTTACAGTTTTTACCCGAATAGTGGTTCATGATCGAATTTCCGCAAGGAGCTTGGAAAGGGGTAGTATTGTCTGTTTAGCCTAGAATTATGTTTGTACTTCTAATTGTACTCCTAACATTTTTGGGTTTTCTTTGTATTAAAACGACTATTATGAACTAAAGATTAAGACTAAATTATGCTAAAATATTTCTAGGTTGTAACTAATAGGGAGAAAGGCACTAAGGTTGTGGCTTTACCTATGTTATTAGCTAACAGGTAGAAACTATAAAGAATAGATTGACATATTTGGGATTTATGTTATAACTGTTGCACAATTATACACTCTCACACCTCTAGGTAGAGAGAACATTTTTGCCCAATTGACTCTCTCAAGACCGGTTGGGTAGGCCAATTAGACCAAGCAATTGTGGTTCAAGTAGAGTGATTACTCTCTCGAGATTTCCTGTTAATTGGGACTATCATTTCTCATGTGTCCATCCCAATTCCTTATTGGGTCAATTTTGGGGTTATAGACTCTCTTTCTCAAGAAGAGTCAAAACATACTAAGCTAGAATCAATATTTGAAACTACCAATCCTTAATTAAAGCATAAAATTAACTCAAATAACAAATACCAAATATTAATCTATCATTAGAAAATAATACTCATCAATTACTCACACTAGGGTTGAGCCACAACCTAGCTAATAAGTTTAGCTAGACATAATTGAATAAGAAATAGAAGAAGAAATAACCATATTAATTAATAACTAAATTAAACTACAAGAATCTATGGAGAAATTAATGCTAAAATGCCAAAATAAGCTAAAATGTTGGTCCTCACGAGCGCAGCTCTGTCCAGTAATTAAAACTTAACCTAAAAATGGTAAAACATTCTATTTATAGTGGGCTGGAAAAACTAGACAAAATTACCCCTGCGAGGTCAGTGCAGGCTGTACAATTATGACCCGGCCACACTGGCTGTCTGACTTCCATTTCTATCTTCTCAGAAGTGGCTGGTGCGGCACGAGGATATCTGGCGCGGACCGCATGAAGATGACCACAATCGCGTGGCTGACCTTTACCCAAAACTCCATCTTTTCTAAACCTCTTGGCGTAGACCGCATGGCAAAATAGTGCGGCCGTGTGAGCTGGACGCAGGATTCCTCAATCCAACCGTGGCCGCGTGGTTTATGTGTTCACTATGCACTACTCTGAACTCTCCTAATGCGGCCGCATGCACACTTGTGCGTTCCGCCTTAGCTCCTTTTTCCACCATTTTATTAGTCTTTGATACTTGAGAAGGTTTCACTCCGTTTTGAGCCGGTCTTTGATATTTCGTCACTTTATCGCTCAAACTTGCAATCAAGCATAACCTTAAGCAATTTGGGACTATTGTTAGAAAATACGCTTAACGCTAGAGGGGGGGTGAATAGCGTTATAATAAAAATTAGCGTAAACTTGCGGAATTTAAAAATTGCAGGAAAGAAATAAGTGCGATAAGTAAATAAATAAGAACGAACGCACCGATGTATCCTGGTTCACCACAACCCGTGGCTAGTCCAGTCCCCGAGAGACTCTCTCGAGATTTCCACTAACACTGTTAAGCTTACGGGTGCTCAACAAACCTTTACAAACTGAGGACACAAGCCTCAACAACCTTTGCTTGAAGATACAACACTCCAAGACTTCAACCAAAGGAAACACAAGTTCCTTCTTACAATACATGGGACTAACACTTCCCTTCAAGTGTATAAAACACTTAGCACTCACTTAAACAAGACTCTCTTAATAGAGTAGATATGAGTAAACAGATACGCTCAAGAACGCAACAACTTTCGTCAAAAATTTTGGCTCTCAAAACTTATGTAATGAATAGAAAGTGATGAACAATAGAGTATGCAAGCAATAGCAATAATATGATCAGTTGTTGTATTTGGAAGACTGATTTGAAGCTGTATTTATAGTTGCAAAACCATGCATTACCGTTGCCTGATTGCCAATTAAGAATTGTTGATTTTACTCAGTGACAATCGATTGTCAAAATGCCACAATCGATTGTTTGCCAATTGTTCCAAAAATCATTCCCAGATTTTACGCTTAACAATCGATTATCTAAGATCAATAATCGATTACTGGCAACGTTCAAAAAATCATTTCCAGATTTTACTTAAAATAATCGATTGTCAGAAATCTACAATCGATTACTTGGCAACGTTCAAAAAATCATTTCCGGATTTTACTTAAAACAATCGATTATTAGAAATCTATAATCGAAACCTGACGGTGTTTGAAATTATTTTGGCAACGGTCAATTACACAATCGATTATGCTATGAGAACAATCGATTATATATCAGTCTTTGAAAAATTAATTAGACACTGCCTTAATGCACTCGATTGTCAAAGGTACACAATCGATTATTTTATGACTTTGAAAATGTCTGATAGACACTGCCTCAACACAATCGATTGTCATAAGTTCACAATCGATTATTTTGTACCTTTGAAAAACTTTGATGTACACTTCCTCAACACAATCGATTGTCATAAGTTCACAATCGATTATTTTGTAGCTTTGAAAAACTTTGATGTACACTGCCTCAACACAATCGATTGTCATAAGGTTCACAATCGATTGTCATGCAGATTTGAAAAATCTGATGCACACTGCCTTAATACAATCGATTGTCATAAGTTCACAATCGATTGTCATGCAGCTGACTTAACATAATCGATTATCATAAGTACATAATCGATTATCTTAGTCCAGATTTTAGAGGCATGTTTAAAAATCATTTTGACTAAAGTAAATATGCATGATTTAAAATCATTTTGCTTTAAATTAAATACGCATGATTTGATAAAAATGTTTTTACGAGAGAAGCCAAGTCTTGAGTCAAGTTATCGGATCAAGATCACAATTAAAGAATGACTCATGTATAACTTTATATCTTTGCTTGATCTTGGTCTTGTGCTTGAATCTCGTTATATATCAATTGCGCGCTTGTGCTTGGACCTCGTCATATGTCCATTGCGCATAGTTTATCGTTCATCAAAACCTACAAATATGAACAGACATTTTAGTATAGTGCCTTGAGAACGTGTTTCAACAATTTCTCCCTTTTTGATAATGGCAAACTTTAGTCGGGATATGCATATTTGATAATTCATAATGACGATTTAAGACAAGTAAAGATATGCAACAATATGCAACAAGTCTCTAGATGTGCAATTAGCTCCCCCTCAATTTATGCCAATAAAAATTAGTGCATATCCCTTATTCTTCCCCCTTTTGCCATTAGCAAAAAATGGGAAAAGTAAAAGACATAATAAAGCAAATAATATCAACATAATCGATTATTGATACTAGATAATCGATTATATACTAAAGAGAATCGATTATCCTTAGGAGAAATTGATTATTCTGCATCAATCTTTATTATTCCCCCTGCCTTTAGGGCGATACCTGCAAAAATTCGTTAGACGTCTCCGAAGCTCAAGTTAGAAATCATGTGAAAGGGAAAATGCAATGCATAACTTAGATCAACGTGGAGTCAAGAATCCCGAGTTCGCTACGAATTCGGAAGAAGGACTCTTTCTCTAAGGGTTTTATAAAGATGTCGGCCAATTGATCTTTGGTTTCAACAAATTCAATTTCGACATCCCCTTTGAGAACGTGATCTCTTATAAAATGATGCCTAATTTCAATGTGTTTTGTTCTTGAATGAAGAACGGGGTTCTTCGTCAAGCATATGGCACTAGTATTATCACATCTAAGAGGGATATGATCAAGACTTAGGCCATAGTCCAAGAGTTATTGTTTCATCCAAAGGATTTGAGCGCAACAACTCCCCGCGGCTACGTATTCAGCCTCGGTTGTGGACAACGCAACACTTACTTGTTTCTTGCTAAACCAAGAAACGAGAGAGCTACCGAGCAAATGGCAAGTGCCACTAGTGCTCTTGCGGTCCAATTTGCATCCAGCAAAATCGGAATCGGAATAGCCAACAAGTTGGCATGAAGAACCTTTGGGGTACCATAGACCCACATTTACAGTACCAACAAGATACTTCAATATCCGTTTCACCGCAGTTAGGTGAGACTCCTTCGGACACGATTGATAACGAGCGCATAAGCACACGCTAAACATGATGTCCGGTCTACTAGCAGTAAGATAAAGGAGAGATCCAATCATACCTCGATACTTTTTGGTGTCAACTTCCTTACCTTTCTCATCTTTGTCTAGATGATCGGATGTGCTCATGGGAGTGGCCATTGCTTTTGCGTTGGTCATTTCAAATCGTTTCAGCAATTCTTTGCAATATTTATCTTGACAAATGAAAGTTCCTTCTTTCATTTGCTTTACTTGCAGCCCCAAAAAGAATGTTAGCTCACCCATCATAGACATCTCAAATTCGCTTGTCATTAGATCGGAAAATTCCTTGCACAAAATATTGTTAGTAGCACCAAATGTAATATCATCCACATAGATTTGAACTAATAAAATATCATTGTTTTTATGCTTAACGAAAAGAGTGGTGTCAACTTTCCCCCTAATGAAATTATTTTCCAAAAGAAATTTACTCAATCTTTCATACCAAGCTCGGGGAGCTTGTTTAAGACCATAAAGAGCCTTTTTAAGTTTGAAAACATGATTTGGAGATTTAAAATCTTCAAAACCCGGGGGTTGTTCAACATAAACTTCTTCTTGAATAACACCATTTAGAAAAGCACTTATTACATCCATTTGATACAAATTGAAATTCATAGAAGATGCAAAGGCAAGTAATAAACGAATAGCTTCTAACCTTGCTACGGGAGCATATGTTTCTTTATAGTCAATACCCTCTTCTTGATTGTAGCCTTTTGCTACAAGCCTAGCTTTGTTTCTAGTGATTACACCATTTTCATCTAATTTGTTTCGAAAAACCCATTTCGTACCAATTATGGTATGATTTTCGGGTCTTGGCGCCAAATCCCAAACGTCATTCCGTTTGAATTGGTTAAGCTCCTCTTGCATTGCCAAGGTCCAAAATTCATCCCCAATTGCTTCGGAGATGGTTGTGGGTTCAATTTGAGAAACAAAAGCAGTATGTCCTAAGGTGTTCTTAAGAGAGTTTCGGGTACTTACCTTTTCTCCAACGTCGCCAATTACCTGTTCGAGAGGGTGATCTTTGATTCTCCTCCATTCGTTAGGCATTTTCGTTTCTTTCTCCAATTGTGGCGCTTCCTCCGATAATTGATCGAAGATTTCATCTTGAGTTTCCTTCGGAGTTTCCTCTTGTACTTTGTCTTGAGGACTTAGTGAGTTTAAAATACCTGCAATATCAAAACCAGAATCCTTTCTCGCCAAGCGAGCATTATTTTCGGAAAATACAATATGAGGGGATTCCTCCACAGTTCCGGTTCTATTATTGAATACCCTATATGCTTTGCTACGAGATGAATAACCAATAAAAATTCCTTCATCGGATTTGGCATCGAATTTTCCCAATTGATCTTTTCCATTGTTATGAATAAAGCATTTACAACCGAATACTCTAAAATGGGAGATATTTGGTTTCCTTCCCTTGTAGAGTTCATAAGGGGTTTTCATGAGTATTGGCCTTATGACTACTCTATTCAAAACGTAGCATGCGGTACTCATGGCATCCGCCCAAAAATGTTTGGGAATCTTAGCCTCATCGAGCATGGTTCTAGCCATCTCTTCGAGACACCTATTTTTCCTTTTCACCACCCCATTTTGTTGTGGTGTTCGTGGAGCGGAGAAGGTGTGCTCGATACTGAGTTCGTCACAAAAGTCCGCAAAGAGATTGTGATCAAACTCTCCCCCATGATCACTTCTTATTGAAGTGACGGTTGTGTCCTTTTCGTTTTGAACACGTTTAAGAAAATATTTGAAATTATGAAAAGCTTCACTTTTATGAGCAAGAAATAAAGTCCATGTAAATCTAGAATAATCATCAACAATAACAAAAGCATAACGATTTCTACCTAGACTTTCAATGCGAGATGGTCCAAATAAGTCCATGCGAAGTAATTGCAAAGGTCTAGTAGTTGAAACAATATTTTTCGATTTAAAAGATGCTTTTGTTTGCTTCCCTTTTTGACAAGAATCACAAATAGAGTCTTTTTCAAATTTCAAATTTGGAAGACCAATGACTAAGTTTTGTGAAACCAAATTATTCAAAAGATGCATGTTGATGTGAGCTACTTTACGATGCCATAACCATGTATCATCCTCTTTGCTCATAAGACAATTCACATATCCAGGTGAATAATTTGCAAGATCAACCATATAGATGTTATCCATTCTAAAACCTCGAAGGATAATTTTAAAATCGCTACGGTGAAAAACTAAGCATTCATCCGAATCAAATAAAACAAGATTTCCCTTGTCACATAATTGACTTATGCTCAAGAGATTATGTTTTAGACCCTTAACTAGCAATATATGCTTAATGGAAGAGGACTCATCTTACCGACCGATCCAATGCTGATAATTTTTTCTTTGTTATTATCACCAAAAATAACGCTTCCTCCTTCCTTGTGTTCTAGTTGAAGGAACTTGGATTCGTCTCCAGTCATGTGCTTGGAGCATCCACTATCAAGGTACCAAAGTACACTTGACCCCTTCAAACACACCTACAAAACAGATTAATGAGTTTTAGGTACCCATGCCATTTTGGGTCCTTGGGGGTTAGGCAAATCATAGTGATGTGATTGAGTGTTATGTCTATGTCGTGTAAAACAAGCAGGAGCAATATGTCCAATTCGTCTACAATAATGACAAACAACATTAGGATTATGCATTCGTCTAGGTTGATAGTAATTGGACGGACGAAATTCATTTACTCTATTCTTGACAATATGATTATTGCGCAATTCATGAAAATCATTTCTCCTACTATTTGTTCTAGGATATGCAGCATTTCTAGAATAGTTATTTCTAGGGTGAAAGCCATTTCTAGGTGTTCTAAAAGGTTCGAAGTTCCTTCTAGTGTTTGGCCTAGAATGTGCGTTATTTCTAGAATGATTATTTCTAGGTTGCGATTGTTGAAAGCCATTTCTAGGTTTGTTATATCTAGGATGAGCGTTTGTTTTATTAATCCTAGGTTGAGCCTTAGGTTGTTGGGGGTTGGCTTCAACCTTTTCTTTAGGCTCATTTTTAAAACCTATGTCATGCTTGGTCGACTTCAAATTAACAAGGACTTCATTCAAATTTTTATGAGAAGAATTAAACTTATATAGGGTGCCCTTAAGTCTTTCTACCTCATTTTTGAGATGCATGCAAGAAGTACAACTTTTACTAGAACTCTCGGGTTTGTCGGCGCTTCTCTTGCCGAAAAATTTGTTTTCTTCTTTCAACTTCTCATTTTCCAAAAACAGTTTTTCCAAATCCTTTTCTTTCAAAGAGAGTTGTTTTTCAAAATCTTTTTCTTTTAAAGAAGCATTTTCTTTTATGCTTTTAACAGTTTTGGAAGCTTTAATAAATTCAGTATACAACTCATCAAAAGCATTTTGCATTTCCTCAAGAGAATAGAAATTTTTGGAAGAAATTTGACATACCTCTTCTTGATTGTTTTCGTGAGCCATGAGACAAAGATTTGCGGCTTCGTCTTCTTCTTCCTCACTCGACTCGTCACCGGAGTCGCCTCCCCAAGATATGTATCCCGTTGTTTCTTGAAGGGTTTCTTCTCCTTTTTGGCATTTGGGCAATTTGATTTAATGTGCCCGGTTTCTCCGCACTCATAGCACTTTATTTGATCTCCTTGCTTTTTGCCCTTTCGTTCATACTCTTTTCGCATGAACTTTTGAAATCTCTTAATAACGAGTCCGAACTCGTTGTCTCCGTCCTCATCATTTTGAGGTTGGCTTGTGCTTGCCTTAAGAGCGATCTTTTGTTTCCTTTGATCACCAACAAGAGGGTTAAGTATAGTAGATTCATAAGTTTTAAGATTACCTCTTAATCCGTCGATGGTGACATTTGAAACGCCAATAGATTCTTGAATCGCGTCGGCCTTGGATCGCCATGCCGGAGTGAGACTTCGGAGAATTTTTCGGACAAGTTCCTTATCCGTGAAGGTCTTCTTAAGAGCATGTAAATCATTAACGATTTTTGAAAATCGTTCGAACATCTCATCGACCTTTTCGCCTTCCTTCATGTGAAACAATTCATATGCATGGGTTAGGAAATCAATTTTATCTTCCCTTACCTGGTTCGTACCTTCGTACGTAATTTCCAGCTTGTCCCACATTTGCTTCGCCGTTGTGCAACATGATATTTTCCTGTAATCATCAGCATTTACAGCACAATATAATAAATTAATGGCTTTAGCGTTGTTTTGCACCTTTCGGATATCATCCGCATCGTATTCATCTTCGGACTTTGGAACATCTTTATTTTCAACCTTTTTGGTTGGAATTTGTTCTCCCTTCATTATAACCTTCCAAAGATGAAAACTATTTGATTGAACAAATATTCTCATCCTCTCCTTCCAGTACGAATAGTTTGTACCGTCGAATAGTGGTGGTCGGGTGGAGCATTGTCCTTCACCTATTGCTGCAAAAGAATCACGAGTAGAAGCCATGGATTGTTTCTCTCAAACGGTTAAGTCTTCAGAGAGTTGGGCTTTGATACCAATTGTTAGAAAATACGCTTAACGCTAGAGGGGGGTGAATAGTGTTATAATAAAAATTAGCGTAAACTTGCGGAATTTAAAACTTGCAGGAAAGAAATAAGTGCGATAAGTAAATAAATAAGAACGAACGCATCGATATATCCTGGTTCACCACAACCCGTGGCTAGTCCAGTCCCCGAGAGACTCTCTCGAGATTTCTACTAACACCGGTAAGCTTACGGGTGCTCAACAAACCTTTACAAACTGAGGACACAAGCCTCAACAACCTTTGCTTGAAGATACAACACTCCAAGACTTCAACCAAAGGAAACACAAGTTCCTTCTTACAATACAAGGGACTACCACTTCCCTTCAAGTGTATAAAACACTTAGCACTCACTTAAACAAGACTCTCTTAATAGAGTAGATATGAGTAAACAGATACGCTCAAGAACGCAACAACTTTCGTCAAGAATTTTGGCTCTCAAAACTTAAGTAATGAATAGAAAGTGATGAACAATAGAGTATGCAAGCTATAGCAATAATATGATCAGTTGTTGTATTTGGAAGACTGATTTGAAGCTGTATTTATAGTTGCAAAACCATGCATTACCGTTGCCTAATTGCCAATTTAAGAATTGCTGATTTTACTCAGTGACAATCGATTGTCAAAATGCCACAATCGATTGTTTGCCAATCGTTCCAAAAATCATTCCCAGATTTTACGCTTAACAATCGATTATCTAAGATCAATAATCGATTACTGGCAACGCGCAAAAAATCATTTCCAGATTTTACTTAAAACAATCGATTGTCAGAAATCTACAATCGATTACTTGGCAACGTTCAAAAAATCATTTCCGAATTTTACTTAAAACAATCGACTATTAGAAATCTATAATCTATTACCTGACGGTGTTTGAAAATATTTTGGCAACGGTCAATTACACAATCGATTATGCTATGAGAACAATCGATTATATATCAGTCTTTGAAAAATTAATTAGACACTGCCTTAATGCACTCGATTGTCAAAGGTATACAATCAATTATTTTATGACTTTGAAAATGTCTGATAGACACTGCCTCAACACAATCGATTGTCATAAGTTCACAATCGATTATTTTGTACCTTTGAAAAACTTTGATGTACACTTCCTCAACACAATCGATTGTCATAAGTTCACAATCGATTATTTTGTAGCTTTGAAAAACTTTGATGTACACTGCCTCAACACAATCGATTGTCATAAGGTTCACAATCGATTGCCATGCAGATTTGAAAAATCTGATGCACACTGCCTTAACACAATCGATTGTCATAAGTTCACAATCGATTGTCATGCAGCTGACTTAACATAATCGATTATCATAAGTACATAATCGATTATCTTAGTCCAGATTTTAGAGGCATGTTTAAAAATCATTTTGACTAAAGTAAATATGCACGATTTAAAATCATTTTGCTTTAAATTAAATATGCATGATTTGATAAAAATGTTTTTACGAGAGAGCCAAGTCTTGAGTCAAGTTATCGGATCAAGATCACAATTAAAGAACGACTCATGTATAACTTTATATCTTTGCTTGATCTTGGTCTTGTGCTTGAATCTCGTTATATATCAATTGCGTGCTTGTGCTTGGACCTCGTCATATGTCCATTGCGCATAGTTTGTCATTCATCAAAACCTACAAATATGAACACACGTTTTAGTATAGTGCCTTGAGAACGTGTTTCAACAACTATTTTGTAGCAAATTATACTCAAAGCATAGGCAAGTAGAGAAAATTTCTTTTATGCCATAACACGTGTTTTTTGTACCCATTGGGTTTTTCAAAGGTTCGATCGATCGTATCCTAATTTGTAATATGTTTGTGTTACGATAATTGAGTACATCTTGAGGATTTTTCGAAGGATGATATTATCGAAGGCTTTAAATTATTCGAGGGCTGATCTTATCGAAGCTATTTTTTAATTTTCTTTTGTCGAGGGTAGCCTAATTCAATAAGTTTTATTCAAAGTATTCGAAGGCCATTAACTTATGGCGGAAGTCGGACGTCTCCGAGCCGTATTATTTTGGCCATAGACTTTATTATATGATCATAACCTTCGGGTATGTCTCTTGGACTTGTTCTCGATAACCTTTTGAACTTGTTCGAAAGATTAGTCCCCGAGTATGACGGACTTGTCCTTTATGTTGAAAGGATTCCTCTTTGAGGTCTTACGAATTCGAGCTTAGATGACACGAGTTTGTTGAATGTCGATGATATTCCCTGAGTATTTGATGTGTATTCGCATTTTGGCACTTAAGTCGTTTCTTGCAAAATCTCAAGTATGATAGTAGCAAATTTCTTTGACACGCAAATTGTTTAAGTACAGAAAAGATACTTCTTTGAATAATTGATTCATGCATACATGTTTGCCATTGGTGCTCGACTATTCTATATGGACACAGTTTATCTGACCATTGGCCCATTACAAAGTTTTCTTGTCGAGGTCCTATTTGGCATGAAGTATTTTTCTTGAAAATATAATCTCCGAGGGTGACGCCCCCTAGTATTCGAGGTTGATGCCTCGTGATTTGACTCCTTCGATGCATGTCGAAACCTAGCGCTGGGTTCTCCGACCTTGACCAAAATTACGGCCTCGGAGCCTTCTACTAAAGAGAACGGAGTAGCCCCCGTGCTAGAATTTGATGTCGTTCGATATGCCCAAATGACCTCGGGTAGAACTTTTCTCCATTTTCCTTTTGCATCGTCCAACCTTTTCTTTAGATTTTGAAAGATAATTTTATTTTTTGACTCGACATGTCCGTTCCCGGTTAGGTCGTACGGCGTTGATATGATCCTCTTTTATTTTGTGTGCTTCAGGGAACTATGTTCCCTTGCTGTCGACGAATTACTTTCCATTATTACATACAATCTCGGCAGGTATCCTGAACCGACATATGATGTGGTCCCAGATGAAGTCAGTAACTTCCTTTTCTCTGACATTCTCGAAGGTATGTGCTTCCACCCATTTAAATAATAATCAGTCACAAACAAAATAAATTTAGCTTTAGCTGGGGGCGTTGGTAGAGGGCTGACATGTCTATTCCCCATTTCATGAAATACCACGGGGATAGGATTGAGTGGAGTTGCTCTCTGGGCTGGTGAATCAGTGCCGGTCTTAAACAAAAATGTTGCGTTCCTTCTCATCATGTCACACTTTATTTTTGAACAATTTAACCTTAGCAATCTTAGTTTTTAAAATTAATAATATGACTTGTTTGAACCTACATGGTAAAACTCTAGGTAAAATATGAGAGAGATGAAGAGAGAACATGCTTATTCTTTTAAAGAACATTATTAACTAGAATGTCAGAGTTTGATTCCGTGACTCTTTAACTCAAATATCTCTTGCTTCTTTCCTGGGCTTGCCTAGGAACACAATTGGGAAGTAGGAACCAAGAAAACTAAATAGGTTTTCAGGGAGTAGCCCTTCAAATGACAATCAGCTACAAAAATTAATTTCTAGAGACCACCCAATTGAGAGAATAAGCACCTTGCCACTATATGTTAATTTTGTTTTCTAGGATTAATAGAAATACCAATACAGTCATGGAATGTAAATATATATGTCATACTTCTTGATTAGGTATTTTATAAGTCAGTTTTGGTAGTAAGAATTATTATTGGAGTTGTTTAGTAATTAATGCTCCAAATGATTCTTGTGAAGAAATTACTAATCATCAGAGAGTCAATTGTGTCCAAAATCTTTGGTCTATATGTGACACAACTGATTGGGCTTGAACCCCATTATAAGAGATTTGATCCAGTGACGTACTTTCAATTAAGGAATCTTTACACACACAGCCCAATTTCCCTATTTAGACTAAGAACCACAAAGCAATTCTCAATATCCTAGATATTCACAATCCTTGCAAAAAATTGTGAATAAATAAAACATTATACAATAAGAAAAAATGCATCACCTTATCCTTTTTTTTCTCGTAAGAAGATAAGAGTACGTTACATAGCATGATATTTTCAATATACTTACACTAATTATTATTATTATTATTATTATTATTATTCGGTATTTATTATTGGCATTGAGTCTAGATTAATCATGATTCACATTAGCAAAGGCTCATTAAAAAAGAAAGCGGTTTTCAACGAACTATTACTTAGAAAACAGAAATCATCGCATGAACAATTCGTTCAAATTAATTCAATTTCAACCATAAGAAGAGTTTTACTACTTCTACTATCATTAATCATGCCTTTAATACGGATTAGAAGCTTTTTCTTCCGTGGTGCTAATGATTTGTCTGTTAAAAAAACGCTTCATGCTTTTTGTCTCCTTTTTATCTTTATAAATAATGCAACACATGTCGGAGGGATTTAGGTCAATTTTAAGAGTTTTAGTCAAAATAGTTTGTAAATTGAACAAGTTTAATTTCCTTTTTAGAATTTGACATTTGTGTTATGAAATAATATAAAAGACAAGAACAATATAGATAGAATAGGGAGAGAGAGGAGTATTCTTATTGATACTTGGGGTGATTTACAATGGGGTAAGACCCCTCTATTTATAGGAAGATAAATGACTTAGCTTCAAACTAAAACTCTTAGACATTCACTCTAAATAGAGTTCTATTTATAACACTCCCCCTTGAATGTCTATTCAACAATGTGCCTCGTTAAAACCTTAAAACCAAAACCCAATGGGAAAAATTAAAGAGAAGGAAAAAGAGTACACATGTTTGAATATGCGCCTATTGGTTGCCTCGTTAAAAACCTCGCAAGGAAAACCCAGTTGGGACAAAACCTTGTAAGGGAAAAAGAGTGCAACGCGCATTAACTCCCCCTGATAAGAACATCAGTTTATATCCTTGAGCATTTGCATTCCAATCTTGTGCACCATCTTCAAAACAATCTTTGGTAGATGTTTGATAAATAAATCAACCATATTGACTTGAATAAATATTCCGCACCTTGAAATCATCATTCTTGATAGATATGAACATCTTCGTATAATGTCGTGGAATGACTCTTCAATATCTTCATAGATATATTCTCAATGCCATCATGCTTATAGTTATAGCAAGATACATATGTACACAAATTGTACTTAGGATGTGGTACTTCAGGACCAAGAATTGTGTATGCTTCAAGCAACTTAAATCTTTCAAGTTAAGTCATATAAATCACATAATAGACTTTAGATGCATATCAAGTTTTCATGTCATGCTAAACAAATAAGATATCGAAAACTGATTATACATACCTTTGACTTTATACTTTCAAGTATTTGAACTATATGTCCAAATCTACATGGAATCAAGTATTTGTCTATACGCTTTAAGCGTATCAAAGACTTTGTCCTTCTGGGACTTAATATGAGCATTTGTAGTGAGAATATAGTCACTTTCTTTGGGTCAGCAAATGCGTATAGCATGCTTTGCAATATGTTGCAATTGAATTATCCCTTTTATGAACTTCAGGTTCATATCATGATATTCGGGGATTTACATATACAAATGATAATTCATCCCATGTAACCTTTTCTTAAGTGTTTATCATGTCTCCCCCTCATGTTAGAAAAGCTAACTTGTTTCCTCAACTTTGAGAAATCATCTTTGTGCATTATCATGTCAATATACACAGCACATTAATAATAAGATGAAATTATTTGGTTCCTGACCCTGAACCACTTGTGAGGGGAGAATATACTCTCGTATACAACGCATATCAAACTGATATATATAACTTTGTTCTCATAAGAAACAGTTTAGCTATTAAGTGGAGGCACTCAATAATTATCTTGCTAAACCAACTTTGATATAAACCAACTTATCAAGATGAACTATCTTGAGTAGAAAATCTGGAAATTATGCTCGAAGTTAGATTACTGAGCAATTTACCTCGCAAGCACCGGCCAGGCTGCGGGTTAATAACAATTGCGCATGTAACCATTTCATAGATGCATCATATGTGGTATGCATGGCAGGTGAATGGGCCCATATTCACCTTTGATATTTCCAGAATTTATGGGCTTCAACCCGAACTCTTTAGTTGGTCAGTTCATTAATGAGAACAAGTGATACAAGAGAATTCGTAAAGAACTTTCTAGTTCTTTAATATTCACCTATGTGAATTTGCACATCATACTTAAAATGAGATGGCTAACACGAATGCCAACTGAATAAATTATCAATATTGGTAAACTTCAAATTTACACCATGACATGTGCACTTATCAATAAACTTCAGGTTTATTATGACATGGGTTTTTATACCAATAGATATCCACTTTATTGTGGCATTCTTTCGTTTGTGTAGTACAAACTGGAGAACAAAGGGGTAGCTTTTCATATACAAATTACCGCGCTACAAGTTGTAGTAATAGGAGATATCAAATCCTTCCTTTATTTATAGTCTCAATATAATCAATCGCTTTCGCGTGTACTTTGGAAACTAAATAAGTTTCTTTGAGACTTACTACAGCACAATACTCAATTGTGTTTCTCCAACATAGTAATAATTGGCTCTTCTAGAGCTCTCAATTAATTTTGTACTACCACAGATTCATCAACATCCATGTGGTGAATATCTTTCTTAAAGAGAAATACCATTATGGTCATGTCAAACTTATATGCAAGATATGTTTCTTGCATTATCGTTGTCCTTTAATAGTCATATTTCCAAAATACTTTGGCGTATTTCCAAAATACTTTGGCGTACAATAGGTACGTGACCAACGATCATTCATGCCATATATATAGCGAACAGGCTTAACACCATTAGGTGTTTCAACTAGAGGGCCAAAAACTTCACGTTTTGCCAGCGAATTCAATTCTGATTGAATTGCTTCTTGCCACTTTGGCCAATCATGTCTTTTTCCACATTCTTCAACAGATTGAGGTTCGAGATCCTCACATTCTTGCATAATGCTAGATGCGACATTATAAGCAAAGACATTATCCACCACTATATCCACTCGATTAATATTTGCCTCAATATTGATTGGATTTATGGATAGTTCCGTATTTTCCAGAGCCTCGGGCTCAATGGATTCTTCATGAATCTTAGAATTTGTTAAATCATGAATTTCCTCATGAGATTCTTTCGTAGTGTCATTTTGATCATTTGCTTTCCTCTTTCTAGGATTTCGATCTTTGGAACCTAATGGTCTGCCACGCTTCAGGCGTGCATTTGACTCATTGGATATGACACTAGATGATTGTCCAACGGGGACATCAATACGGATTGGGACATTTTCCGCGGGGATGTGGGATTTCGTTATCCTTTTCAAGTCCGTAAATGCGTCAGGCATTTGATTTGCTATTCTTTGCAAATGGATAATCTTTTGTATCTCTCTTTCACAAGTAGAGGTATGTGGATCAAGATGAGATAGTGATGCATTTTTCCACAAAATTTCCCGTTTGGTTTCACCAACTTCTCCCCCTAATTTTGGGAAAAGTGTCTCATCAAATTGACAGTCTGCAAATCGTGCAAATCTCCTTTCAATGTTTCGAGGTAGCGAATTAATGGAGGGCGATTCAAACTCAACATATATTCCTAACCTTCTTTGCGGACCCATTTTGGTGCGGGATGGCGGTGCTATAGGCACATATACTGCGCATCCAAAGATTCTTAAATGGGATATATTGGGTTCATGACCCAAAACTCATTGCAACGGGGAATATTTGTGATAATTCGTCGGTCTGAGACGAATTAGCATTGCTGCATGCAAACTGGCGTGACCCCATACCGAAGTGGGCAGCCTCGTTTTCATGAGTAAATGAGGTATTCAAGATTATACTCATGTATTGTCTCAATCTGATATCCATTTTGAATGATATCTTTAAAACTTAACAAGTTCCTTTTAGACTTGGAGGAGAACATTTTGACTGATATCATTAAAACTCAACATGTTCTTCTTAGACTTGGAGGAGAACATTGCATTCTCTAAAATATCGTTCCTTTAGGCAGAGTTATAGTTGCTCTTCAGGAGCCTTCAATCAATTTAATTCCCATAGTTTGCCATACAAAAGAAAATATACGAACATGAGAATAAACAAGTTCAATTCGTTTGTTTCATATTTAAACAATATTTTCAAAATCTGCTGAGGTCAGTTGACTAACTAAAATCAGATAGTCGATTATATGTTTTCCATAATCGATTACTATGCAGTTTGAAAATTTCAGTTTAAGCATTTTCTTAAAACAATCGATTGTTAAACACACACAATCGATTGTTGAACATTGACAATCGATTGTTAAACACACACAATCGATTATTTGCTATTTTGAAAAACTTCAGATCACACTGTCTTAAGACAATCGATTGTTAAATATAGACAATCGATTGTTGACTATTTTGAAAAATTCCAGAGCACATTGTCTTTAGACAATCGATTGTTAAATATAGACAATCGATTGTTGACTATTTTGAAAAATTCCAGAGCACACTGTCTTAAGACAATCGATTGTTAAATATAGACAATCGATTGTTGGCTATTTTGAAAAAAATTCCAGAGCACACTGTCTTAAGACAATCGATTGTTAAACATAGACAATCGATTGTTGAACATTGACAATCGATTGTTTTGCAGTTGTAATGCGAAATATTAGATAATCGACTAACTGTTAGGTTAGTCGATTAGCGCTACTGGAAAATAAAAATATTATTGAATTCTGAGCATATTGAAATATTCTAAAGAACTAATACTAATATTATATCATAAACTAACTAATACGAGCTGATACTAATGACTATTAGTTTATTCACTAACTATTACAAATAAGTGAAATAAAATCAAACAACTCCATCTTCTTTCATCACAGATCCATCACCGATTAGGTGGTCTATTTTCCCATCGGGTTGCTCAAAGAAGTCTGCCACATCCAGGTGGGTGATGTCAAAATTGTCGTCAGAGACAAAATTTGTTTCAGGGCCTTTATTTTTTAGAAAAGCTTGATAAAGATCAACCAAATGTCTTGGTACACGGCAAGCTTTTGACCAGTGCCCTTTTCCACCGCAACGATAACATATAGTTTCTGAACTTTTTGCCTTAGGATCCTCATAATCTCGTTTCTGCTTTCGGCGGTTATCTCTCCTCAGGGGGTGACGGACATCATGGATATTTCTTCCTTGTCTACGTCCATGGCTATGACCCCGATTACGACCACGACCATGGTTAGATCCATGGCTCTTTTCATGATTGGCATAATGAGAATACACCTTATCTGCTACAGGCACTGGTGTAGACCCAGTGGGTCGACTTTCGTGATTTCTCATGGGCAGGTCATTATTTCGCTCAGCCACAAGTAGAAGAGAAATAAGTTCAGAGTACTTTGTGAAGCCTTTCTCTATGTACTGTTGTTGCAGTACCATATTGGAGGCATGAAACGTTGTAAACGTTTTCTCAAGCATATCATAATCGGAGATTTTATCTCCACATAGCTTCAATTTAGAAGTAATTCTGAACATTGAAGAATTATATTCAGAAACAGACTTAAAGTCTTGGAGCCTCAGATGAGCCCAATCATATCGTGCTTGTGGCAGAGTGACCAACTTCAAGTTGTCATATCTCTCCTTTAAGCCGATGAGTGGATCCTTGACGGTGAGATATTCAATCTTCAAACCTTAATCAAGGTGATGGCGCAAGAAAATCAAGGCCTTAGCACAGTCTTGGGTGGATGCTTTATCTCTATCTTTAATGGCGTCTCCAAGACCCATAGCATCTAAGTGGATTTCAGCATCCAACACCCATGTCATATAGTTTTTGCCCGAAATTTCAAGGGCAACGAACTTTCATTTCGTAATGTCAGACATAATCGAAAATCAAATTAGGAAGAGAGAAATACCTTAGTTTTTCTTGGGAACAATTCTTGAGACGGTAGAGACTCGTGCTGATAACGTGTTATGAAATAATATAAAAGACAAGAACAATATAGAGAGAATAGGGAGAGAGAGGAGTATTCTTATTGATACTTGGGGTGATTTACAATGGAGTAAGACCCCTTTTTGATAGTGCATAAAAGGAGCTTATTAATTTTGAAACCTGTGAAGTTATATTTTCATTTTAATCCACTTAAAAGGAGTTTATGTCATTTTATAGTAAACGAGTTGCCCTTATACTATGTATTTAATATTTTTTTCTTATAAATATTGAGTTAGGTCCAAGGTCTACTTATCAGTAAATATGTTAAATATTAAATTCTCTTAATTTTTTGGTGAGTTTATTTTTATTATTATTTAAATTCTCTTCATAAAAATCTTATTTATGCCACCGCTTATAAAGGATAGAAGCATCACCTGGAAAGCAAAGATGTCATCTCTCGTCATTAGTAAAGCCAAAGTTGTAAATTTAAGTAGTGAAAAAGAAGAAATCAACCTCAAATTCTGACAAGTACTCAAAAAGAAAAAATCAACCTTAAATTCTGGTACCAAAATTTTAAAAGTTCAGTAGGCATTAGGCAGTACTAGTTGATTTGCAGTGTGACTTAATTTTTGAAAAAGTAGTAACTAAAGATGCCTTTCGTACATTTAACTGAATTTGGTACGTCCAACACATCATATTTGTACTAATTAATGTCCCCCATTGTTTTACTGCACGCGGTACTGTGTCTTATGTTGCATCAACCGTCCGTCTTACTCTTGTAGATTCCTCTTACCCAACAACAACAAAAAACTAAGTACAATTTCACACAGTACAATCCGAATAGGGTAATATATGTCTTACCTTATGAAGTAAGAGAGATTGTTTCCGATAAATTCTCAGGTTAGAAATAATAAAAAAATATATTATAATCAAACAGTAACAATGACAAAGAAATAATATAACAGAAACAAATAACACAGCCTGTAATAGCAAAGGAACTAGGAATGCAAAACTACAAGAGAAGTATGAAAACTATACCGGCAACAATGCCATGTCGTCTAACAACAATTGTTTTTTGTTCAACATATCAAATTTGGGTTACAATGGATTATTTTTCGGTTCAATAGGAATTCATGCACTAAATGTTATCTATATATAAGATTATAACTCAAAACATGTTTAATACATATTCTAATTTACTATTTTATACAAAAAAATAATAATTTATAAACTTGAACTTTTGACATAGAAATAGTACTCCTTTTTTCTCATTGATGGAGACAAGAGCTCCTGGATTTTTCCAAATGAATTGAAATTCAAAAATAACATGAGTCTCCAAGTCAAATGAGAATGAATGAGAGAATTTCAAAAAATGTCTTTCATTAGTATTCCCAAACAGAGCTTTATGTCTATTAATGGAAAGCTAAATTAAAGCTGACTAACAAAAAAACACAGTCAACCTACGCTGGGGTTTGAGCTTCTGCAAAGTTCTCTTTTGCATAATTCTCTTTGTTTTTATCTAAATTTAGTACTACATATTTCAACTCCATTTGCATGTAAGACGTCATAAAGCCGAAAGTATATTTCTGGTTTTGATGATCGTCAGCTTTAACGCTGTTAGAAGCAGCAAAGGAAAAATCTTGCAGCTCTAGTTCTCAATAAATATATATACAAAACACATCCATTTTATACATCCCCTTTGAATTAATTAAATTAATCTTTGTGTCCAATAATCCTTAAATTTAAATCTTGAATTCATTCTGCAGATGCTGACGTTTTACTTGGGACGATGCGTTATTACTCCTGGTTATATTTCTACACAAATACATACGTTAATTTGCAATTAGTACTTTACATTAGGGTAGGATCCCAAATACCTTGGTCGTGATGATGCCAATTATAATATCAGGCAAGCCAACCCAATAGGTACCTTCTTTTAAAAACCATTTTTGTAAAATTGATTAAGTCTCGAACTTTCATAAGAAATATATAAAACACTGAAATTTGCGAAAAGACAATACAAAATATTCCAACACAACCCAACAAATCCGGTGTCACAAGTCTAAAGCATCTAAATACAACCAGTCCGGCTGACTAATATATAATAAGCCCTAAAATGTAGAAAACAAACATAGAAAGGAGGAAAGCAGAGTTTTGGACGCCGTACAACTACTTTGCAGTCTCCGGAAAGCTCCGACAACGCTGGGGACCCTCACTCTGTCGCTCGGGCACCTAAATATGCACACAAAGTGCGGGAAGTTACGTGAGTACGCCAACTCAGTAAGTAACTAAAGTAAATAAGGTCTGGGTACAATGACGAGCAGTCTAAAAATCATATATAAGAGTATCCAATAGAGTATCAAGTCAAACTCAACAGTTTAAAAGCTAGTTACTTCGTAAAAACTTCAGTTTCAATTGAAATACCTTGTTTACTTAGCAGATTTCAATAGAGGCTCGTTATAAAAGAAGAATGAAAAAACAACAAAAGTGTCATAAATGGGCCCATCGGGCAGTTTTCCACTAATGCCATGGTTAAAAAAATAGAAAAATGGTCATAAACTCAAGTAATGAAGCTTAGGTGGCTTTCTCAACTGATATTTTTCGATTTCCCATTGAAATTCACTGCGGTAGCTCACTTCCCGTCTTTAAAAATGGAGAAGTTAGCAAAAATACGTGAAGGAAACCTTATATACTTTTTGACCTAGGTATTTCGCACATGCGGTCTCTTTTTCCGCTTCTGCGCTACTGCCTTTGGGGTCAATCTTCTGCTACTGCGATTTTCACTTAAATCACTGGAACTGCATCTGCGACCTGTCTTCTGCATTTGCGGTCACGCAGGTGCGCTGAAGATTCTGCACCTGCGGCTTCTCGTCCTCTAGTCCCTGGTCGCTATTGCGGCTTTCCCAACACTTATGCGTTCTCGCACCTGCGGTCTCCAATTCCCAGGTGCGGTTATGACAGGGAGAGCAACTTCAGGTGCTCATTTCCAAAGTTAAACTTTTCAAAAATCTTCCGAATGAATCCCGAGGCCCCTTGAGACCTCAATCAAGAGTACGAACAAGTCATATAACAACATATAAGCTTATACCAACCTTTGGAACACACCAAAAAATATCGAATAAACACTCTCGGATTCAAGCCTAAGGATTCTAAAACTTCTATATTTCGCTTTCGAACAAAAAGTTCATCAAACCTCGTACAAATGACCTGAAATATCGCACACACGTCACACATGACATAATGTACCCACTCCAACTTCGGGAATTTCATTATGACCCCTATATCAAAATCTCACCTATCAACCGTAAAGTGCAAAAATCCCAATTTCGACAATTTAAGCCTAAATCTACTCTGGACCTCCAAAACACATTCCAATCATGCTCCTAAGTCCCGAATCACCTTTTGAATCTATCTGAATCATCGAAATTCACATCCGAGCCCTTATTCACATATATCAACATCCGGTTGACTTTTCTCACTTAAGCTTACTCAAACGAGATTAAGTATATCAAACCTTACCCAAAACCTCTCAGAACCCGAGCCAACCAACCCGATAACATATAATACAGCTGAACAAGACAGTAAGAAGCAGAAATGAAAAAAACGGAGCGGTAATTCATGAAACGACAGGCCGTGTCGTTATAAGGGAGGAGGTAGCGCATACTCGACGGGTTCAACTGAACCTCTAAATTTTGACGCGGAATAAAGTTTATATATAAAAATTGTAAAAATATTCGATATGAACCCATAATTTCAAAAATAATAATAGGTTTAATGCTAAAATTTTTAAAATTTAAACACATAAGATTTAAATTCTGAGTCCACCTATAACGTTACTCTTTATTACTAAACCAGTTGAATAGAGAGCCGGCTTAATTATTTTGAGATTAACCAAAGGGTGTCAATATTGAGATTAACCGAGAAAAATCACAGAGAATGTAGAGAGAAAAAGTAGAGAGAAGGAGGAGAGATTGAGAGAACCGAGAAGTCTGTATTGAAGAAATGAAAAATATCTGATGTCTCGAATGTTCCCTACCTAACTATACAAATACATATACAAATGATAAATGGACGGGTCGGGTATTGGGTCAGATGACCCAGGCTCAGATATGACCCATTAGGCTTATAAGTGTCAGTGGCCCAACACATGAGCCCAAAACATATATCATCACAGCCTACCTGTATACACTCTATATACATCAGATATACAACATCAATACACAACTATACAACTATTGAAGTGGCTTGGAGGCCATGTAAGCTTGTAAGTCAACACCCCCCCCCCCAAGTTGGAGGGGGACACCACCTTCAACTTGGACAGCAGCGGATGCAGGGCAATACCAGTAAGAGGTTTGGTGAGTAAGTTAGCCAGTTGCCGAGAAGTAGCTACATGAAGCAACTTAATGAAGCCACTGTTAACCTGATGCCGTACAAAATGACAGTCTACCTCAATGTGTTTAGTGCGTTCATGGAAAACAGGATTAGTAGCAATGTGTATGGCAGATTGGCTATCACAATATACAGAAATGGGAAGGGAAACAGAAACACCAAGATCAGCTAATAAACGAGATAACCAGGAAAGTTCAGCAACAAGTTTGCTCAAGGCTCGATATTCTGCCTCAGCAGAAGACAGAGAGACAACAGGTTGTTTCTTGGATTTCCAGCTGACCAAGGAACCACCCAAAAGGACAGAAAATCCAGTAACAGACCTTCTGGTATCAGGGCAAGCAGCCCAATCACTGTCAGAATATCCACTTAAAGAGAAATCACCATTGGCAGAGTAAAAAAGGCCCATAGAAGGAGTGCCTTTAAGATATCTCAAAACATGCAGAGCAGCAGTCATATGAGGGAGTCTGGCGCACTTGAGAAACTGACTTAGATGTTGCACAGCAAAACAGATATCAGGTCGAGTATGTGTCAAAAATAAGAGCTTACCCGCTAAGCTCCTAAACTGATCAGGAGAGGGTAAGAGGTCACCACAATCAGCAAGAAGTTTGACATTTGTATCCAAAGGACAGACAACAGAAGATACATTAGAGCAGTCAAACTGATGCAACAAGTCAGAAATATAATTCTGCTGATTGAGGATCATTCCACTAGAAACAGGAGACATCTGAATACCCAAGAAATAATGCAAGGACCCTAGGTCCTTGATTTTGAACTGATCATCAAGAAACAGTTTCAGGGCAGTGATTTCATCATTGTCATCCCCAGTGATAATAATATCATCCACATACACTGCCAGAATCACTAAAGACCAAGATGTGCCTTTGATGAGTAAAGAATAGTCATTCAAAGAGTGTTCATATCCTCTGAGAGAGAGAGCATGAGACAACTTGGCATACCACTGTCTGGAAGCCTGTCTCAGCCCATAAAGAGATATTTTAATTTCGCAAACCAGAGGAGAAGGAACAGGAGAAATAAAATCAGAAACAGCAGCAGAGACAGTCAAGCCAGGGGGCAGTTTCATGTAAACCTCCTCATCCAAGTCACCATGCAAGAAAGCATTATTAACATCAAGTTGAAACAGATTCCAATTCTTTTTCAGAGCAACAGCAATCAAACATTTAACAGTGCATATTTTGACCACAGGAGAAAAGGTTTCTGTGAAATCTATCCCTTCAACTTGAGTATCCCCTCTAATAACAAGTCTGGCCTTATACCTTTCAATAGACCCATCAGCCTTGTATTTAATTTTGTAAACCCATTTGCAACCAATGGGTTTCTTACCAGGAGGAAGAGGAACAACACCCCAAGTTTGGTTTGTGTCCAAGGCTTCAAATTCCTTTCTCATAGCATCCTGCCAAGCTAGAACTGATGCAGCCTGAGAATAATACATTGGTTCAGACTCTAAAGAGGAGGAAGAAGAGCCAGAGAATGCAGGGAGTTGGCAGACATAATCCTTAAGATAGGAGGGAGGATTATGCTGTCTGTTAGATTTTCTGAGAACAAGAACAGAAGGAGATGAATGCAGAATGGGAGGAGAAGGAAGAATAGAATCAAAAGAAGCAGAAACTGGAGAAGGTTGATGGACAGATGTGGGAGAAGGTTGATGTACAAATGAGGGAGAAGGTACATGCACAGATGTGGAAAGAGGAGGAGTGGAAATGGGTATGGGAGAATCAGACAGATCATCATTTTCTCCAGAAGGAACATAAGGAAAGGAGGAAGCAGAAGGAAGAACAGCAGGAGAAACAGACTTAAAAGGAAAACATGATTCATCAAAAAATGACATCTCTGGAGACCAAATATTTCTTGGAAGCAAGATCATATAATTTGTAACCTTTTTTGCCAAAAGGGTCCCAAGAAGACACAAGGGATAGCTCGAAGCATCAATTTGTCCCTTTGAGGGATTGGTACAGTGGCATAAGCAAGGCAACCAAATGCCCTTAAATGGTGAAAGGTAGGAGGTTTCCCATACAAAAGTTCATGAGGAGATTTATTATGTAGCAATCTTGTGGATATTCTATTAAGTAAGTATGTAGCAGTTAATAAACAATCTCCCCAGAAGGATGCAGGCAACCCAGATTGGAAAAGCAAAGCCCTACAAGTCTCAAGGAGGGTTCTGTGTTTTCTTTCAACAACTCCATTTTGTTGAGGAGTATGAGAACAGGAAGTTTGGTGGATGATTCCCTGGTTGCTAAAAAATGAAATACCCTCATTGCTAGAACCCAACTCCAAGGCATTGTCACTTCTAACAGTTTGAACCATAGCATGAAATTGGGTCTTAACCTGAGAAATAAAGGACTTAAGCATAGAAAAGGCATTGCCTTTAGATCCCAGCAAGTGTGTCCATGTTGCCCTTGAAAAATCATCGACTATTGTGAGGAAATATCCACAACCAGAAAAGGTTGGAGTGTGATAAGGTCCCCAGGTGTCCACATGAATCAGTTGAAAGGGTCTAGAGGTTTTAATAGAACTGTCAGGAAAGGAAAGCCTAGTCTGTCTGGGCATAGGGCAGACTGAACAAGGGAAAGATTGTTTGGAAGCAAAAGGGAAAGACAGATCAGAAATACATCTCATATGTGCAAAAGGAATATGACCAAGTCTTAAGTGCCAAATGTAATTCATATCAGAATTCAAATCACTATTACAAGTGGAACTATTTACATGTAAAGATGATGAAACAGTTTTATTGTCAAACAGAATGGCATCATTACAAGAAATAGGCATGGAAGACAAAACAGTGACCTTGCTAGCATCACAAGAAGTAGAAGCAGAGCAAACAGAAGTAGTTGAAGAGGGAGAAGGGGAAGGAGGAACCCATGTCAGCTTATACAAGCCAGCAGCTTGTTTACCAAGATCCAGTGGCCTCCTCAGAGAAGGGTCCTGTAGCATGTGGAGTAAACATGAATGTTCAGTGAACATAACTATACAATGTAACTCCTTTACCAACTTATGGACAGAAATTAAGTTGTGTGTGAAGGAAGGAATCAACAGTACATTTTGAAGAATGATAGAAGGAGTTAGTTGAAAGGAGCCTGTGCATGTTACTTTTACTTTATATCCATTAGGAAGAGTCACAAGGTAAGGAACAGTTAAAGGTGTAAGGTTAAAAAGTAATTGTTTGTCATGGGTCATGTGATTAGCGGCACCTGAATCTATTATCCAAGTGATAGAATTAATACTAGTAAGCATACAAACTTTGGAATCAGAAATAGGGCTCTCAGTTAGCATAGTACCAGCAAAATTGACAGCACACATGGGAGAGGGATTTTGAGCATTGCAACCCCTTAACTGGGTTTGTTGTAATAGATTCATCAGCTGATCATACTGTTGACTGCTCAACCCAGGTATCACAGAACACTGACCATCTGTTTTTGAGACAGATTCATGGCTCGCAGGAGGATTCCCTTGAGGGAGAGACAAATGACCATCAGAATTTGAAGCAACAACATTAGCAGCACCAGATTTCCTCCCCTTGTTAAAAGTTGTATTTTGTGGATACCCATGAAGTTTGAAGCACTTATCAATTAAGTGTCCAGACTTCTTACAGTATCTACAGAACAATGACCCTCTACCTTGATCAAACCCTCTACCATGATCAAAATTGACTCTTTGTTTGAAAGAAGAGGAAGCATTAGGCATTGTAGCCTTGCTAGAGTCAACTGGCTTCCTGTTAGTGTAGGCATTGAAAGATACAGAGTCCGAATTAAAATGAGAGGGAGACTGGACATGCCTTTGCTTCTCATCATTCAGGAGAAAATTATACACACTGTCAAGGCTTGGAGAAGGCTGCATCATTAGAATATTGCTCCTCACCCCCATGTATGTGTCATTGAGGCCCATTAAAAACTTAAACACTTTATTTTCATCATTTTCCTTTATTATACCCTCTTTGGCAGCACAAACACACCTTTGGCCATGGTTCACAGACATAGATTCAAGTTCATCCCATAGACCTTTGAGTTTATTAAAATAGGATGCTATATCTAAGGACCCTTGTGAGGTGTTTGACAACTCTCTTTTCAATTCAAAAATTTTGGTCCTATTGGCAGTGCCATATCGTGCCTGAAGTTGTGACCATATGCTTTCAGCAGTATCAGAATAATGCACAGATTCAGCAATCGTAGGATAAATAGAAGCAGTTAGCCATGAAATTACCATGCTATTACACCTATCCCATAACCTTTGTTGGGCCACATTAGTGGCTGGTCGAGGACAGGTTCCATCTACAAAACCAATTTTATTTTTGGCAGTCAAAGCAACAACCATTTTTCTCCTCCATCCCCCATAACCATCACCCGAGAAGGGAGTGGGGACAAGAGATACCCCAGGAACATCAGAGGAGTATAGAAATAGAGGACTGGTAGAGTCCAAAGTACCAGCATTGGTGTTAACAGCCATGACACATCAACAAAGAAAACAGGTTCAACAACCAGAGTGCAACAAATCAAATAACCACACACAAAGCCAAGTACTCAGATACAGAACCAATTCAGTACAAACAAATCACGTAATACTGAATTTTAAAACAAAGTTACCCTCCTTCTTCGCTACCGGAAGAAGATCGGCCTTCAAATAATAGGGAAAACCCTAGGTATGAAACCCTAGGTTTAAACGTTGAGTCTGTCACCGGAAAAGTGAGAAACGATGTCAGAAAAGTACCCAAACATCCATCAGATAAGAATCGGACCACCAGAAGGCTGTAAAGCAGCAAGTCAAAACCACTAGAAACCCTAGATACCGATAACTCACCAACATCACCCAAAAAAAACCAACAGAGATTCTTAGAATGTTGAGGTAACGAAAATACACCTGGATATCATGATGAAAAACACTCTGAACCATGTCCGATCAAAGTCGGAAGCATCATCGACCAATCGGTCTCAGAGAGATCCTCAAAAACCGTCAAACAAAGGCTCGAAAGAGACACCGATATGCAAATAAACATGATCGGATCGTTGTGAGACTCTGATACCATGTCAATATTGAGATTAACCGAGAAAAATCACAGAGAATGTAGAGAGAGAAAGTAGAGAGAAAGAGGAGAGATTGAGAGACCCGAGAAGTCTGTATTGAAGAAATGAAAAAGATCTGATGTCTCGAATGTTCCCTACCTAACTATACAAATACATATACAAATGATAAATGGACGGGTCGGGTATTGGGTCAGATGACCCAGGCTCAGATATGACCCATTAGGCTCATAAGTGTCAGTGGCCCAACACATGAGCCCAAAACATGTATCATCACAGCCTACCTGTATACACTCTATATACATCAGATATATAACATCAATACACAACTATACAAATATTAAAGTGGCTTGGAGACCATGTAAGCTTGTAAGTCAACAAAGGGAATTGTTCGAACACTCCCATTTGAATGAGGTAACATATATACCTCTTGTGAATCGTGGAGCTGTTAGATAGAGAAGTATTTTTGAAAGAAAATACTAAAATATGACAGAATATATGTACTTTATTACAATCCCTTGCTGTATTTAATTATTATATAGTAAACAGTACTACTTCGAATAGATGAGATTCCTTTGGAGTGTGGTGGGGCCATGTGGACCCCAAGAAAACTGATTACTACTACTACAATAGGACCTTTCTGACAAGTAATAAAAAAAAAAGAGATCAGATATGTGTTGGTAATTTCTTTGAGAGAGAGAAAATATACTTTTGAAGTTTCATTCATTTTGGCCAGAAAGGAATTGTCAGTAAAACTGTATTGAAGGTTAAGATATGATAGAGAGCGAGATACATTATATTGAGAGTGTGTGAGAAAAGTTCAAAAAAAAGGAGAAGATAAGACTTTAAATATGAAAGCAACAATAGCTGCTGCTGCTGTCAGCTCTTTGCATGTGTGCCCCTTTCTCATGTGCTCCTCTTCTTTTAACACTTCTACTATTACTGTATTATTACTATTAATTTCCTGTTTTACTTCTTTCTTTTTTTTGTTTTTAACAAGATATTGAAGTTCGATAAAATTTAAATTTACACTAAAATATTTTACATTGGGGTTAAAATAATATTTTCTAACAATAAGAATAAAAGAAATGCTTATACTGCTTTGTACTACACCCTGCTTTACTACTGTTAATTGTTTACAATACAGTAGAATAATATATTTATTTTTGTCGTCATAGATTACTATTCATCTTGAACCCCCATTTTCTGGACCCACTGCACAAAATGATTAATTGGGGCGATCCGGGGACGGGGTGGTTAAGGAGAGTATCAACTTTGAGTTCTGAACTCGATCTTACACATTTCAATTAGTAATAATACATAGATTGTAAAAATGATTAAAAGAAAACACTTAACGACCATAATATTTACAAAGAAATGATTTGGATAATGAATATTTTTTAAAAACGGGTCAAATATGAATAAGAATCATATTATCTATTTAAAAAATGAATAACTAGTGTGTCACCAATATGTTTACCTTTTACATTTCTAAAGCCTCAAATTAAGGGTTTCTCAAATTAGGGAGACTAAGAATTCTCACAAAAGTAAGCATATGCAAGAAGTCATGGATAATATAGTTAATCATATTATCCGCCGGTTAATCCATTTTTAATCCAACTCGTAGCAGTAGCTGTGGTTGTGGTTGTTGTGTTGGCTGCTGCCATTGATGATTGCTGTTTGTTTGCCACTATCTCATACGCATTTTCCTCATCCTCGTCTTCGTTGTCTTCATCGTCCTCGTCTTGATCCATGTTATCACTCTCGTGGTCGTGATCCATTCGGGTACTTTCATGGTGTTGTTGATGATGTGGCGGAAGCGGCCATTGTTGTTCTGGACTAGCCATGATCGGCATCATTGGGTTGTTTTCGGGGTTTAATGCAAACCCACTTGCTGATGGATTACTGAATGAAGAGGATGAAGTTTCGTTCTTAGCTTTCTCCTTGTACAATGCGTCGAGCTGGTGGAAATATGGGCAAGTCTTGGAATCTTCTGGTCTCTTCTTGTTACTCTCCTTCACTTTCTTGAAGTACTTATTGATGTTCTCCCATTTCTCTTTGCATCTCTTGGCATTCCTGTTGTATCCAAGCTTCTTCATTCCAGCTGATATCTCCTCCCAAAGCGGCCCTTTTGGTCCGTTTTCTTGGTACTTAACATCTAGCTGTGTTCGTAGCTTAATCAACGCTTCAACTTCTGCTTTTGGCCATCTTGAAGAGCTTGCTGGAGTACAACCCTCGCCCCCGTTATCACTTTTTGGTGTTAATTCCACGTTCTTGGCTGGTACTGGCGGTGTTAGTGGCAGTGACTGTACTGGTACCGGAGCTGGTTTCGTCACTGGTAACGATATTGGAGCTGGTATTACGGGTGATGGCTGAGGTGGCGCTGGTGATACTGGAACTGCAGTTGGTTGTGTTTGTTGCTGCACTACTTGTGAACGTGTTGCCGGCGGAGGTGGTGGATTTTCGGGTAATTGTATTTGTACTTGTGCTGATGGAGGAACAACATTGATGTTACTTGGAATTTGGATGTTTTGCTGTTCAGTTATCTTTTGCAAGAATGAAACAACAGCTGCATCTTTAGCTGCTGCCATTGATCTTTCTTGGACTAAAAGATCATGTTCCCTATTCATTCTTGCCACTTCTTGTACTCTCCATGCTTCTTCTCGTACCATCCTGTCACGCTCTCGTTTCTCTAATGTCTCCAAAAACCTTCTTTGCAAATCCTCTTGTTTGTCAATTACATCCTTCATTAACCTCTCAAAAAAATCCTTCCATTTCCTCTTCTTCTTATGCCGCCTTTGTATATCCTCGTCCGAGGAAGTAGATGAAGAAGTCGAATACGACATTGCTGAAATATTCTGACGGGATGGAAAATTTGTAGTTGCTTGAAGATTATTTATGGGATTATTAGCTGGTTGTGGCAATGGTTGTGATGATGGTGCCATGGAAGAGCTTAACGGAATATTTTGGTGAGAGATTGTATTTTGATGAGAAGACACAAAAATATTATTCGGTGGAGCTGATGAAACAGTAACAGTAGTAGTAGTAGCAGCAGCTTGTTGTTGTGAAGCTGGGAGTTGAAGATTTATGGTATTACCATTTCCAGATGGCATTGGCATGGCCATGTTTATAGGAGTAGCTTCCAATGGAGGTGGTGGGGGACGAGAAGAAGTAATTGGTGGTGGCAGTAATAAAGAATGATGAGAAGAAGGGTTATTTTCAAGAGCTTCTAATTGTTCAAAGAAACGATAAGTTTTGCCATCTGCTTTAGAAGCTCGACCATCTTTAGTTCTCCTGTGATACTTGTAAACATTCTCGAATTTCTCTTTACATTTCTTTGCACTTCGATGGAAACCCAGGTCCGCCATTTTCCTGAAATTTTGGCATTAGAGAAAATGGTAAGCACACAAGTATAATAACCAAAACCAAACTCCAATTTTTTAATACCTTGATTATTGAATTCATCAATAAAACAAATTTCGATGTGGTACTAGTACTTTTTACCACATAAAATAAACATGAAGATTAAGAAATCAATAATCAAGATTAAGGTAATTGAGATCTTTTAAACAAGACAACTGAAAGAGACAACAGAAGGTGGAAAGAATTTATTGGAACACTATAGAATTAACCACATTTTTTCTCCAATGGAGAATTAAGAAAATAAAATCATGGTGCAGCATAAATCTTGTTTTTACTTGTATAAGATTTTGATTACAAATCAATCTTATTTGCTGAATTTGAGAGGAAGGAGAGAACGTAGTAGTTCATAGAACTGGAATTCTCAAAAAAGATAGATTGGTATCCAATAATTCTTGCTGGAAATTGGCAGAGAAAAAAAGCCAAAAAAAAAAAAGCAAAACTGAATTTGGCCCAAAACCCGGAAGGAATCTGAATTCCCTCAAATTTGCTGTATTGTAGTGAAATGAACTGAAAAAACAATGACCCTTTTAATCAAAAAGCAATAATTCAATGGAATTCTCATCCATAGATCTATCTTTTCATTTCCCAAAAATAAATACTACTCATTATGAGGAAGAAAAAAGATTCTTGTTACCATCAATTCAGTGCATCATGAAACTGATGATGATGATGAGAATGAGAGAAGAAGTAGCAATAAAGAAAGAAACAGCAAATGAATTTAATTTTAGTATTAATAATTATAGTACCTGGAAACTTCTTCCCATAAGGGACCTTTAAGACTAGAATCTCTAAAAACAAGGTCCATTTCCGACCTTATTTTCAGCAAAGCTATTGTTTCTTGTCTTGGCCATCTATTTCCACCACCTGAATTCCTCTCTCCTTCTTCCATATTTCTTATTGCTCTATCTTCTTCTGTCATAAATGAAATTCCGCCACCTCCAATAGCTATTTCACTACTTCCTCCACTAGCTGCTCCGCCGCCGCTTTCTGGATTTTCTCCGCCACCTCCTGAATTAGTACTGCTTATTATCCCAGAAACTCCTAGCATCTTTTTTTTCTTTTCTCTTTTTGTTTTTCTAAAAAGAAGAGAGAGGAGTACTGCTACTATATTTCTACTTCTTATTAACCCCCTCCTCCTCCTCCTCTTCTCTTTCTCTTTCTCTTTCTCTTTCTCTTCTGTGCAGCAATTACAGCTGATGAATAATAGAAGAAAAAAAAAGATGGTGAATTCTGAGAGGTTTTTATGAAGATGGGGGATGTGGTGAATTTATTAATTTATTTCGGTGATAAATTTATTAATTAATTTATCAATCTCACACCTCTTAAAATACAAGAAATTCATAAATAAAAAGGGTAGACCCAGAAATATTTATATTAAAAAAACAACCTTTTGCTTCTTTTAGCTACGGAATCTTCAGATTTCTCTTCTATTATTGTCATGAAATGGTTTTTCCTTTCAAGAAAACTAGAAGGGTCACTTTGGTTTCACTCATGGTAACAAACTTTAAATAATTGTGTGATATTCAAAATGGTTTACGTATATGTATATGTAGGTATAGATAAACTAAAAAAGAAGGGTGTATTATATATATATAATGGAAGATAGATGAGTAGAAAGAAGAAGAGAAGCTAGCTACAGCTGCAGATAGCGACGATGAATATAATATGTTGGTTTTTGTCTGTCCAGCTAAATATAGTTAAAAGCCGGCCCATGAAGGTCACCTTTGCTTTTTAGCCATTTTGGATTTCAGTATCTCTTCCCTACACTTGTAAAAATTAATAGACCAATTTTTAAAAAAAAAATTATTTCTTCAATTAATTTTTACATAACACTATTACGAATTAACTTGTTATATAATTTTAAAATTTTAGATAAAATTTAATTTCTTAAAAATATTAAAATCGATGCCGAATTGAATAATATATGAAATGATTTGACCATCTTACACAGAACTCCTTTCATGACTCTTTCCAAATCAAAGAGCAAAAAGTAAAAAAAAAAAAAAAGAAATTAAATACGTTGAGTGTGGTGGGATTTTGGAGAGCGGGGATAATGGAATGACCAAATTACCCCCTAACTTGAATTTTTGGACCTTATTTTAATAATTGATGCTAATCTTTACTCATTTTATATTGCTTCACCTGATGATTGATCTGGGATTTGTGTGATGTAATCCCAGGATTTTTCGATCCGGGGTTAGTAGTCTTGATTTTCCCAAAACACCCTCGAAAATTGCTAAGAGCTTAGCAAAATAAAAGTAAATTGTCATCGGTAAATTAATGTGTGCTAGTTCGCTTTTTCTTACTATATTTATTTATTTACTTAAAAAGGCTACAAACTTTTTATTAAGTTAATTGGGTTAGACTATGGTGCTAGTGCAGCCACGTTGGTTTAGGGGACCCTAGCTACAAATTTTTTAAAAGTTTGACAAAATTGGTTAAATGTAGTGTTCAAAAAAATTGCCACAAGTTGAACAATTGAATATTTTTTTTAATGGTGGGATCCATTTGTTGAATTAAACAAGTTAGATGTAGGTCATATTATTAGGCAAACCCATTTAATGAATTGTAGTAAATAGTGTCCAATTCCGTTAGGTCGCAACCTACCGTAATAAATGGTCTACGAATTTCACGACCATGTTCTT
This sequence comes from Nicotiana benthamiana, assembly GCA_034376525.1. Taxonomy (NCBI): domain Eukaryota; kingdom Viridiplantae; phylum Streptophyta; class Magnoliopsida; order Solanales; family Solanaceae; genus Nicotiana; species Nicotiana benthamiana. Next base: position 92,251,507 of record CM067336.1, read on the forward strand.
ACCATTTCTCTCATTATTAGAAAAATAGGTATATATATATATATATATATATATATATATATATATTGTGTAAATTTTTGAAAAAGAATATAAGGATAATGTGTTACCAAATTAAAAAAAGAAATACATTTGGTACGCCAGTATTTTTTAGTAGTTAGTTTTATGTAACCCATGTTTCTTAGATTTTTGTGATATTATGTAGATATGTTAGAATAGAATTATCAGGACTTACCATATTAAAACCAAAGACCAGTTTCCTTTTTTATTTGGGCTGGTTACCTTTTATTTACGTAAATGTTTAATACTTTACTATATGTTATCAATCTCGTACGAAAAATTATGATAATATTACGTAATCTTGGAGTATTATATGACATAATATTCCCAGATTAATATTACTTGTGTTATAAAATATTCTATTTAAGGTGAATGTCCATATTTAGAGAGATCCTAGGGTTTACTACTTGGTGGCTAAGTCACCACCTCCCTATAAATAAAGGGGTTCTCTCCCATTGTAAATCATCCCAAAGTATCAATAAGAATACTCCTCTCTCTACTTTTCTCTAGATTGTTCTTGTTCTTGTATTATTGTTCTTGTTCTTATATTATTTCATAACACGTTATCAGCACGAGTCTCTAACCAATTGAATTTGATTTCTTCCTTCTTCCAGAATTTCTATACGGAAAAATAGAAGAGATGGTATCATCATAAAGTAATGCAACGGGATGGAAACTCAAGAGGTATATTTGATATCACAACATTTATTGGTATACCTTAAAGGTAAGTAATTTACTTTTCCCTTTCAAATTCTTGAAATTCTACGATTTGATTTCATATACAAACATAGACAACAAAGTTTGATTATAACTCTAATGGAGTTTGTAAGGAATTATAACCACGTGAAGTGGTAAAAGTTCTATGTCTTGCCATGATTAAATTCATGTATGATTGTGGGCAAAGAATTGAAAATCCGTCCCATTGAATTTGCTTCATTCTCATTCCCTTTAGAGAATGTGATAGCAGTATATGATAAGTCTGAAAGAAGACAAAATTATTACCGTGAAGGTATCAATGGATGTGGACGTGGCAATAGACGAAATTATAATCGTCATCATTGTGATAATGAGAATAATAAAGATTCTCAAAATAATCTTTCACTTTATGAAAGTAATATTTGACATGAGATTGTATATAGCACATACAGATGATTATGATCCATTCCCTGAAGTGAATGTGATAATTGTAATAAAGCCCGTAAGTATGGACACGCTCTTGATGTAATTTTGTTTTATGTCTGACATTATGAAAAGAAAGTTCGTTGCCCTTGAAATTTCGGGCAAGAACTATATGACATGGGTGTTGGATGCTGAAATCCATTTGGATGCAATGGGTCTTGGAGACGCCATTAAAGACAGAAATAATGCATCCACCCAAGACTATGCTAAGGCCATGATTTTCTTGCGCCATCACCTTGATGAAGGTTTGAAAATTGAATATATCACAGTCAAAGATCCACCTATCTTGTGGAATGGCTTAAAGGAGAGATATGACAACCTGAAGTTGGTCACTCTGCCACAAGCACGATGCGATGAGAATCCAAAAGCAAATAGTTCATAAACTATATATTATCGTTGCGGTGGAAAAGGGCACTGGGCAAAAATTTGCCGTGTACCAAGACATTTGGTTGAGCTTTATCAAGCATCTCTAAAAGGTAAATGCCCTGAAACCAATTCTGTCTCTGACGACAATTTTGACATCACCCACTTGGATGTGGCAGGCTTCTTTTAGCACCCTGAGAGGAAAATAGACCACTTAATTGGTGATGGATCTGTGATGAAGGAAGATGTAATTGTTTGATTTTATTTTACTTATTTGTATTAGTTAGTGAATAAACTAATAGTCATTAGTATCAGCTCGTATTAGTTAGCTTATGATATAATGTTAGTATTAGTTCTTTAGAATGTTTCAATATGCTTAAATTTCAAAGATATTTTTATTTTTCAGTAGAGTTAATCGACTAACCTAACAGTTAGTCGATTATCTAATATTTTGCATTAAAACTGGATTTTTCCGCAAGCTAAGTTAGTCGACTATCTGATTTAGATAGTCGACTAACCTGATGACTGTTTACTAAGTTAGTCGACTATCAACTTAGTTAGTCGACTAACTAATATTTCGCATTAAAACTGGACTTTTCCGCAAGGCAAGATAGTCGACTATCTGATTTAGTTAGTCGACTAACCTAATGACTGCTTCCCAAGTTAGTCGACTATTAACTAAGTTAATCGACTAACCTCAGCAGATTTTGAAAATATTGTTTAATTATGAAGCAACGGATTAAATTTGTTTATTCTCATGTTCGTATATCTCTTTTGATTAATTGATTCATGTACCACACATACGATATTCAAAGAGAAGAAATATTACTCTCATTTAAGTATGTGTAAGGCAGATGTTACTACAATTTCTGGTAGTAGTAAATTGATTAAAGGCTCCGGAAGAGCAACTATAACTCTGCCTAAAGGAACAACATTTTAGAGAATGCAATGTTCTCCTCCAAGTCTAAAAGGAACTTGTTGAGTTTTAAAGATATCATTCAAAATGGATATCATATTGAGACAATAGATGAGAATAGTCTTGAATTCCTCATTTACTCATGAAAACGAGACTGCCCACTTCAGTTTGGGGTCACTCCATTTTGCATGCAGCAATGCTAGTTCGTCTCAGAACGACGAATTATCACAAATATTCCCCGTTGCAATGAGTTTTGGGTCATGAACCTAATATATCCCACTTAAGAATTTTTGGATGTGCAGTATATGTGCCTGTAGCACCGCCATATTGCACCAAAATGGGTCTGCAAAGAAGGTTAGGAATATATGTTGAGTTTGAATCGCCCTCCATTATTCGCTACCTCGAAACATTGACAGGGGATTTGTTCACTGCACGATTTGCAGACTGTCAATTCGATGAGACACTTTTCCCAAAATTAGGGGGAGAAGTTGGTGAAACCAAACGGGAAATTTTGTAGAAAAATGCATCATTATCTCATCTTGATCCACATACCTCTATTTGTGAAAAAGAGGTGCAAAATATTATCCATTTGCAAAGAATAGCAAATCGAATGCCAGACGCATTTACAGATTTGAAAAGGATAACAAAAAATCACATATCCCCGTAGTGAATGTGACAACATCTGATTCACGAATACATATTCATTATTGGAAGAATATGAACATGAAATTGGTATTGAATATACCACACTCACCCCTAGAAGGAGGTTTGAGATGATATATGAAAATAATATCATTGTTATGGCATGAATAGTCATTGGTCACGTACCTATTGTACGCCAAAATAATTTGTCAATGTGATTATCAAAGGATAATAATAATGCAAGAAACATATCTTGCATATAATTATGACATGACCATAATGTATAACTTTCTCTTTAAAAGAGATATTCACCACATGGATGTTGATGAATTTGTGGTAGTACAAAATTAATTGAGAGCTCTAGAAGAGCCAATTATTACTATGTTGGAGAAATACAATTGATTACCAATAAGGTATTGTGTTGTAGTAAGTCTCAAAGAAACTTATTCAGTTTCCAAAGTATATGCGAAAGCGATTGATTATATTGAGACTATAAATAAAGGAAAGATTTGATATCTTCTATTACTACAACTTGGAGCGGGATAATCTGTATGTGAAAAACTACCCGCTTTATTCTCCAGTTTGTACTACACAAGAATACCACAATAAAGTGGACGTTTATTGATATAAAAACCCATATCATAATAAACTTGAAGTTTATCGATAATTGCACATGTCATGGTGTAAATTTGAAGTTTATCAATATTGATAATTTATTCAGTTGGCATTCGGGTTAGCCATATCATTTTAAGTATGATGTGCAGTAATAGAGAATTCACATGGGTAAATATTAAAGAACTAGAAAGTTCTTTACGAATTCTCTTGTATTACTTGTTTTCATTAATTAATTGACCAACTAAAGAGTTCGGGTTGAATCCCATAAATTCTGGAAATATCAAAGGTGAATATGGGCCCATTCACCTGCCATGTATACCACATATGATGCATCTATGATATGGTTACATGTGCGATTGTTATTAACCCGCAGCATGGCCGGTGCTTGCGAGGTAAATTGCTCAGTAATATAACTTCGAGCATAATTTTCAGATTTTCTATTCAAGAATAGTTCATCTTGATAAGTTGGTTTATATCATAGTTGGTTTAGCAAGATAATTATTGAGTGCCTCCACTTAATAGCTAAACTGTTTCTTATGAGAACAAAGTTATATATATCAGTTTGATATACGTTGTATACAAGAGTATATTATATTCTCCCCTCACAAGTGGTTCAGGGTTAGGAACCAAATAATTTTCATCTTATTATTATTGATGTGCGGTGTATATTTTCATTAACACCATAATGCACAAAGATGGACTCTCAAAGTTGAGGAAACAAGTTAGCTTTTCTAACATGAGGGGGAGACATGATAAACACTTGAGAAAAGGTTACATGGGATGAATTATCATTTGTATATATAGATCCTCGAATATCATAATATGAACCTGAAGTTCATAAAAGGATAATTGCAACATATTGCAAAGCATGCTATACGCATTTGCTGACCCAAAGAAAGTAACTATATTCTCATTGCAAATGCTCATATTAAGTCCCAGAAGGACAAAGTCTTTGATACGCTTAAAGCGTATAGACAAATCGGTTTCAAAATGACTTCTTAATAAAGAAGATGAGCAAATTATCAAAGTGATCATAATGGGGAGGCAAGTGATCTAGAAGATCACATGACATAACACTTCATAAAATCTCATGAGAGATTCAGGTACCTGAATATATGAATAAAGAGATCTCCATGTTATGTCTTTATGAAAATTTACTGGAACCGATATAAAATGTTCGTCGACGACATCTATGATGACGCTAAATATCGATGAGGATCTTATGTTTGTCGAATACAAACAAAAATATTGGCTAAATGGAAGAGATACAATTCAAGCAGAATTGATTCCATATGAAAGACATGTAGTTTTGGACATGTTGTTCAAAAACTTGAAAGTATAAAGTCAATGGTATGTGTAATCAGTTTTCGATATCTTATTTGTTTAGCATGACATGAAAACTTGATATGCATCTAAAGTCTATTATATGGCTTATATGACTTAACTTATATGTCAATCCATGAAAGATTGAAGTTGCTTGAAGCATATACAATTCTTGGTCCTGAAGTACCACATCCTAAGTGCAACTTGTGTACATATGTATCTTGCTATAACTATAAGCATGATGGCAACGAGAATACCTCTATGGAGATATTGAAGAGTCATTCCACGACATTATATGAAGATGTTCATATCTATCAAGAATGATAATTTCAAGGTGCGGAATATTTATTCAAATCAATATGGCTGATTTATTTATCAAATCTCTACAAAAGATCGTTTTGAAGATGGTGCACAAGATTGTAATGCAAATGTTCAAGGATGTGAATTGATGCTCTTTCCAGGGGGAGTTAATGCGCGTTGCACTCTTTTTCCCTTACAAGGTTTTGTCCCACTGGGTTTTCCTTGCAAGGTTTTTAACGAGGCAACCAATAGGCGCATATTCAAACATGTGTACTCTTTTTCCTTTTCTATAATTTTTTTCCATTGGGTTTTGTTTTAGTTAAGGTTTTAACGAGGCACACTATTGAATAGACATTCAAGGGGGAGTATTATAAAATATTCTATTTAAGGTGAATGTCCATATTTAGAGAGATCTTAGGGTTTACTATTTGGTGGCTAAGTCACCACCTCCCTATAAATAAAGGGGTTCTCTCCCATTGTAAATCATCCCAAAGTATCAATAAGAATACTCCTTTCTCTACTTTTCTCTATATTGTTCTTGTTCTTGTATTATTGTTCTTGTTCTTATATTATTTCATAATAACTTGTAGATTGTTTGCAAATTGTCATAATATTCTTCCCATTTTCTTTTCTTTGTAAACGTTGGTGTTAATAAAAAAAAGTTAAACTTGTTAGTGTTAGTCTTTTCTTTATATCCCTGCATTTTTCTAACTTCTCGGAAATTTCCGTCCGTGTACTTCTTTTATTTACTGAAATTAATACTTTTGAATTTTTGTCTAAATTAGTGGCTCGATAATTTGATTTTATGAGATTTTCAGAAGACTGTCGATGTTCTTATGCGGTAAAATTTATTACCAATTATTTTATTACAATGAAAGGTGTTTTTACTATTTTTGTTATCTTTATATTGTTAAACGTTTATGAAATAGTCTAATATGACCAGTATAATACCTAAAAGTGCTTGTCACGTATGGCAGTCTCAATTACTTAATATTTTATTCCTGACATGTATTTTAAATTATTAATCAATGTAACTGAATTTATAAATAATATTACACACCTTCTCGATATCTAGCCTAATTCTACCTGAGCAACACCAAAATTTACTGATTCTTTCTTTCTTCCTTCTTTCTTTTTATTTTTCTCCTTTAGAATAATTTTGAATTTCCGTTGGATTTCACCTTTAATATTTCTTTTTGGGGTGTTCTTGTTATGGAGTTTTGCAGTTTTTTCATGTTCGAATCAATACCAAAAGAAATGCGAAAAATAATTAAATTGATCACAATTTTATATTTCTTTTATACTATCCTGAAATTTTTATCATATTTTATGTGGGACACGCCCAAATTTCATTTTCATTGAAATCGTGTTTGTAGTTGTAGACCATATACTCAATTTCGAACTGGAGTTAGAATTTTCTTTACAATTTTTTTATCTTCATTTTGATTGTCAAACTTTTTTCCCAGCCCTTGTTAAGATTTTTTCTAAATAAAGAAAACTGTAATAGCACAATTGCTTGCTTGTTTTTATTACTAGCACAAATATAACACCAATGATTTAATCCTTTTTACGCTTGTGGTAGTACTAATAACAAATTAGTAACAAAAGGATTGCAGTAAACCGTTTAGATAAATTCACATATCAAATAAGTCTATAGGGAACTTTTTTTTATAAAATATTTCTACTCTGTGTCCCGTAATTCTACAGAGCACTCGACGTACCAAAAAAGTAATTTATTGTAAATTTAATAAAATAGCAGGATACCATACGGGGCAATACCTAAAATTAAGCAAAGCTCACATTAAGTGCCCCTTTGGACATATAATTTGATGGAAGATTTTTCCAAAATTTTTTTACTTTTTATCGAAATTAGAGTTTGTTCATAAAATTTTTAATTTTAACATGAAAATGCAATTTTTGAAATTTCGAAAACCTTCAAAATGTTATTTTTCAAAATTTTGAATCAAATCACTCACAAAACTTTAAAAACAACCTAAATTGAAATTTATGTCCAAACTCAACTTTAAATTTCAAATACCATTTTTACTTGAATTTTTTTTTTTTTTACCATTTTTCCGAATTTTGACAATTCTTATGTCCAAACGCCTACTAAGTTTATAAATTTAGAGCCCGTTTGGACATAAAAAAAATTTCTTTTTTTTAAAAAGAAATTCACTTTTTTCGAAATCAATGTTTGTTCATAAAGTTTCCAGTTTTCACTTGAATATGGATTTAGAAAATTTTCAAAAATTCGAAAAACACCAAAAAACTATTTTTTTTAAAAAATTCACTCAAACTACTCACAAAACTTCAAAAACAACCCAAAATTATATTCATGTCCAAACACAACTGTTGATCCAAGTTCAGGTGAAGTTTTGAAGAATGATAAATAAATTTTGTCATGGACCAGGTCCATCATGTGAGGCACAGTATTTATCAACCTAGACATGTGAGATACACGTGAAGGAGATAAGTCTCAGTGATCAAGCTACAACATCTCCTGAACTAATCGAAAAGGATCCATATTGGATGAGGAGAAAAAGTCTCCTTATGGGAAGAGGATACAATCCGGATAAAGGATAGGGTTAGAGCTTGTATTGTTCAAGGACTCAACTTCGATGGAAGATCAGCAATAGAGTATCAATCAAACTCTGATTACTAACTCATTAAATAATAGTGCTTTTTCTCTTTTACAGGTATTGCACATACGCAGAAGTTAAACTAAATTGAGAGAAAGCGAGCAAGGCAATTTTGCAAGCAATTTATGTGAGATTTAAGTGTGCACTCTTGAAGCTACATGAACAAGATGGAAAAACCAGTTCCATTGTGTTTATTCTTATTCTAGTTCAATTGTAGTAGGTGGTTTAAATCTATACCTTTTTCAGTTTTTATAGAAGCATTTTGTAATAGATACTTTGAGTGTTCAAGTTATAGACTAACCTAAAGGTGTCGCAACAGTTGAGGCTATGTGCTACACAGGGATTAGAGTTAATCATTAGATTTACAAAGAGTTTTTGTAAATGATGTTTTAGCTAAGTGATTTTAGTGGATGTTTGGAAAAATTCTACTAAGTAGTAGGTCGTGGTTTTTTCACCTTTAGAGCCATGTGTTTTCCACGTAAAAATCTCTGTGTTCTTTATTTTCTGTACTTTTAATTCCACAAACAATAGTAGTTATAACACCTAGAAGAACCGGGTTCTTCTAGATTGAAAATTGGGTACCACACAAATCACCCCCTCTTATGTGGTATTGACATTTAGAACATCAATTGGTATTAGAGCAGGTTAACCTTAAAGAGGCTAACACCTTAGGAAAAATATCAACATGAGTGCACCACATGGGAACTAGGAAGGGTAATCCACTGCCAGGCCTTCATTGTTCAATGGACAGTACTACTCTTGGTGGAAAAATAGGATGAAGGATCACATCATAGGAGAAGACTATGAACTTTGGGACATAGTCATTTATGGTCCTTTGGCAACTACAATAAAAAATAAGGAAGGAATGGATATGCCAAAGACAAGGGCTGACTGCACTACTGAAGACCTAAAGAAATAGGAGAAAAATGCTTATGCCAAGAAATGACTTGTGTGTGGACTAGGTCCAAATGAATACAGTAGGATCCAGATTTGTACTACTGCTAAGGAGATATTAGACACTTTGCAAGTGGCTCATGAAGGAACACCTCAAGTGAAAAGATCCTGAGGAATACTGTTGTATTCTCAATATGAGAATTTTACTATGAAGGAAGGAGAAACTATCCAGGAGATGTATACTAGGTGCACTACACTAACAAATGAACTTAAGTCTCTTGGAAGGATTATTCTTGAAGAAGAAAAGGTAGAAAAAATCCTGACAACGGTTTTACTAGTCTCATGGGAAAGCAAAATCACTGTCATTCAGGAATCCAATAATATTGCTACTCGCAGACTGGATGAACTGATTGGAAATCTTATTGCTTATAAATTGAGAAGGCAAACCATGAAGATGGATACACCTAAGAATGAGAGAAGCCTAGCACTCAGAATTGCTGAAGGTTCAGATCTGGAAGATGATGAGATGGCTATGATCACTAGAGATTTCAAAAAGTACATGATGAGAGGAAATGTTTCTTCAAGAGGTACAACCTTCAACAAGTCAAGAGCTCCTGAGAAATAGACCAATGTGGATTGCTACGAGTGTGGTAAGACAAATCACATGACCAAGAACTGCCCTCAATGGGAAATTGAGTGGAAGAAAGGAAGGGATGAACAAAGGAACAGGAAGAATGAACGGGTTCAACCAAAAAGGAACAAAGGTTCAACCAAGGCTATGGTTGCTGTTTCGGGAGAAACTTCAAATGAAGATTCAGAAGATGAAGCTGAAGAAGAGGAAGCACTAATGGCCATCGGAGAATCAGATAATGAACAATAGCTAAGTATCCTTTATCTCAAAGACAAGATTAAATTTTTGTCTAAAGAAAAGTTGGTTGAGCCGTTACTAGACTTCATTGATGAATCTGAGATAATTAACAGTTAGAAGGAAGTTCTGTTTATGGAATGTGTGATCCTAAAAGCAAAATGCAAAAGTCTTGAGTCTAAGACTAATGAGAGTGATAACACAAATGCTAACTTGAAGAACCAGGTTCTTGAACTTGATAACAGTATCCTAGAACTTAGGTCTGAAACTTAAAAATGATACTACGAACAAGAAAGAAGAAAGTTGATCACACATATATCACTCTAAAAGAAATTTTGGGAAAATGAAAGATGAACTGTATAAGAAATATGAATTCATCCAAGTCCTAAAGAAAGATCTAGGAAAGGTTAAACATGAACTAGACAGAATTTGCAAGTGGAACAAGGCTTCTGATGCACTTTCTTGGCTGCAAAAGCATCTCAGTAGTAACAAAAGAGGACTTGGCTATGGGAATAAAGCTCCAAAATAGGACCCTAAAAGCAAGTACCTCCCACTTCTTGAAAATAAAATTTGCACACACACTGTGGTAAGACTAGTCATTACAAAAATGAATGTAATGCAAAGGAAAAGACCAGAAAAAAGAACAAAGCCTTTTTTCAAGAGAAAAACAAGCTGCCCGAGTCGGCAAGAAGAAATTTGATTCATCCTCTTGCCTATAGAAAGGGACCCAAACTAGTTTGGGTTTCTAAGACTAACCCCTAATATTTTTTGCAGGTCCAGGTGAAAGGGAGGAGCCAAATATGGTATATGGATAGTGGCTACTCAAAACATATGACTGGGAACAAGGACCAGTTCCTTTCACTTGAGGACTTAAAATGAGATAATTTCTCCTTTGGTAATGGAAAGAAAAGTGAGATCATTGTGGTTAGAAAGGTAGGCAAAATAGATTCTCATTCCATAGAGAATGTCTACCTGATAGATGACTTAAAATATAGCCTAATAAGTGTGTCACAATTGAGTAACAGAGGTAACCTTGTAGCTTTTACATCCACCAAATGCTTTGTGATTAACCTTACTACTGACAAGATTATTTTGCAGAGAAAAAGAGTTAACAATATTTACTGTAAATTTGTCTACTCTCTCAGAAAATAAACTCGCTTGTTTAAGTGTGTTGGTTAATGATCCCCTCCTGTGGCACAAAAGACTTGGTCATGCAAGTCTAAATCAGCTTAACAAATTAGTCTCTAATAACTTGGTGATAGGGTTACCTAATATTTAAGTTCAAGAAGACTTGGTGATAGGGTTACCTGATATTTAAGTTCAAGAAAGACAAAGTTTGTGATGCATGTGCAAGGGGAAAGCAGGTAAGATCATCCTTCAAAAGCAAGAACATGATAAGTACAACCAAGTCGTTGGAACTGATCCATATGGATCTATGTGGTCCAACGAGAACCATGAGTAGAGGTGGAAAAAAATATGTAATGGTGCTTGTTGATGATTATTATAGATTTACCATGGTTCTATTTCTAACCTTCAAAGATGAAGCATTTGACATATTTACTGCATTTGTTAGAAAAACTCAGAAACAATTAGGAAATCAACTTGTATCCATTAGGTTTGATCGTGGAACTTAATTTGAAAATTTCAAGTTTGCTGAATTCTGTGATAAAAATGGTATAGAGCATAATTTCAATGCCCCTAGGACCCCTCGATAAAATGGAGTAGTTTAAAGGAAGAATAGGACTCTTGAGGACATGGCTAGAACCATGCTGCTTTCTAGTAAATTGCCTCACAACTTCTGAGTAGAGGCTGTAAATACTGCATGTTACATAATCAATAAATGCATGGCCATACCTCTGGTAGAGAAGTCTCCCTATGAGTTACTTAAAAGGAGAAAACCAAACATATCACATCTTAGGGCATTTGGTTGCAAGTGCTATGTGTAGAATAATAAAAAAATTCCTAGATAAGTTTGATACCAGAAGTGATGAGGGAGTATTCTTAGGATATTTTTCACATAGCAAAGCATATAAAGTTTTTAGTAAAAGTACTCTACGTGTAGAAGAAAGTGTACATTTAGTATTTGATGAAACTAATATTCTTTTTGAGAGACAGGAACATGAAGATGAAGCCATGGATTGGTAAAGGAATTGACTGAATCCCCAGCACAAGTCAGAGTGGTATCAAAAGAAGGAACATGTGATGGAACGTGTCCTTGAAATAAGGGCAACCTAACAGGGGGAACTAATCAAGGAGAAATTGAATCAAACATCCTAGAGGAACTTGTTCATGAACTTGTTCCTCAGCAACAAAACATGGGAGAAGCATCACATAGAGAACATTTCCATTGATCCAACATCTGGAGTCAAAACCAAATCATAGTTAAAGAATTTGTGTGCTTTTGATGATCTTATTGAACCTAAAAATATTGATGAGGCTTTGAAGGGTGCAGATTGGATAAATGAAATGCAGGATGAACTCAACCAATTTGAAAGAAGTCAAGTTTGGCATCTAGTTCCATGACCCAAGGACAGATCATCCATTGGTACAAAATGGGTCTTCAGAAATAAATTTGATGAAGATGGAACATTTACAAGAAACAAAGCAAGACTGGTGGTACAATAATACAGCAGTACAAGAATACAGCCAAGAAGAGGGCATAGATTATGATGAGACATTTGCTCCAATTGCAAGACTAGAGGCAATCAGACTCCTCATAGCCTTGGAAGCACATATGGAATTCACTCTCCATCAGATGGATGTCAAAAGTGCCTTCCTGAATGGATACCTAACAGAATAAGTGTTTGTGAAACAACCTCCAGGGTTTTAGAGCAAGGAATGTCCTGAGCATGTGTACAAGTTAGACAAAGCTCTTTATGAGCTCAAGTAGGCCCCAAGATCTTGGTATGAACGACTATCCAATTTCCTACTGGAACATGGTTACAAAAGAGGTAAATTGACAATACTTTATTCTTAAGGAAAAAAGGTAAATATCTTCTTGTTGTGCAAATTTATGTGGATTGAATCATATTTGGGGCTACTACTGATAGGCTGAGTAATGACTTTGCAAAACTAATGGGGAGTGAGTTTGAAATTAGCATGATGGGTGAGCTTAACATCTTTCTAGGCTTGCAGATCAAACAAAGTCCAAATGGAACCATGATCCATCAACAGAAGTATACAAAAGAGGTATTCAAAAAGTTTAAAATGGAGGATTCTGAAGAAATAGACACACCCATTGCAACTGCCACTAAATTAAATATTGATGAACCTGGTTCATCAGTTGATCAAAAGTTGCATAGAGGTATGATTGATTCACTCTTGTATCTTAATGCAAGCAGACCTGATATTATTCTCAATGTAGGGCTTTATGCTCGTTTTCTAGCAAATTCAAAAGAGTCTCACTTGACTGCTGTCAAGAGGATACTGAGATATCTAAAAGGCACCACTGATCTGTGTCTTTAGAATCCTAAAGGTAGTAATTTTGATCTAGCAGGATATGTTGATGTTCATTATGCAGGTTTCTTAGTGTACAGGAAAAACACCTCAGGTATGGAACACTTCCTTGGTTAATGTCTTGTGTCATGGGCTACCAAAAAGCAAAACTCTGTAGCCCTATCTACTGCTGAAACTGAGTATGTTGCTGCTTCTTGTTGTGCTCAATTGCTATAGATCAAACAATAGTTGGTAGATTTTGGAATTGAAGTGGGATGTATTCCGATATTTTTTGATAACACTAGTTCTATAAGTATGACAAAGAACCATGTTCAACATAAGAGGACTAAGCACATAGATGTTAAACACCACATTTTAAGAGATAACTATGAGAAATGATTGATTTCAATAGAATTCTGTGCTAGTGATAAACAAACAAATAACTAACATTTTCACTAAAGCACTGATTAAAAAAAACTTTGAGAGGAACAGGTTAGGATTAGGGATGATTAAGATCACATAATAGGTCTAGTTCAAAATGTAAAATGAAAAAAAAATTAAAATAATGAAAAAAATTATTTTGGTTAGGAGTTCTAACTTTGTGTAAATATCTAGATCAATTCTTACTCAGTTTCATACTTTAATTAGTATACTCCTGTGACATGTGTATATATATGATTCACTGATCTCTTACAAAGTTTCTTCTATTTTGATATTTGAGGCATGTTCAAGAGAGTTCTATATAAAAAACCTGGTTCATCAGTATGTGTTCATATGAAAAGATCTGGTATGTTTTCTATACTCTATACAATTAGAAAGATTATTTTTCCAATCATGAGCAGAGGTCCTACATTCATCAAATTCCCATAATTTCTATCCGTTTAGCATTGAACCAGTTTCGTTCCCCTAGAACTCTAAAAATCGGGATTTTTTCCCTAAAATCTAGCGATGCCTAATAATCACAATGAGACTGTAATTACACCTTGATTAGACTTCTAATTTACCTCTGAAAAAGCTGTCATTATTGCATTTAAGTCTAATCACCTTTAAATACACCACACATCTCCTTCTTTAGTCCATACCCATCAAAACTCTTTTCAAGTTCTGATCACTCCTCTTCTCTACAAAATTCCCAAATTTTTCTCTAGAAACAACCCACCATGACTAATCCTCAAGATAACCCTGGTATTCCCCCACCAGTATCCCTTTCCAATACATCCTCATTTAGTGCCCTAGTGAAACCCCAAAACCTAGGTTTCGTAGGTAGAAAATGCTAGCTAGAAACTATAGCTTCTGGAGCTTTAAGAAAAGCTCTAAGTGAGAAATTGAAGGCTAGTCAGAGGAAGGAAAGTCACGCGCAAGAATCTGACTCAAGCTCTGAATCTGATGATTTTATTTTTGCAGGTGAAGAACATGAGTCTTCTGACATTGATAAAATTCAAGAAACCCCTGGTAAGATAAGTTCTTGTGTGGTATTCTCTAATGTGGTTGAAAGTGTAGAAAATAGGTTTGTCTTGATTGGTTCTATCAAAGATGTAAAGGGGTTGAATCTAGTAGAAGTGGAGGTAAAAAGAAAGAAAGAGCGAGAGAGAGAGAGAGAGGGGGAGCAAGTGGTGCTGAGAGGGGAAATCTCAGTATTCTTTATTTTCTCCACTTTTAATTTCGCAAACACTAGTAGTTAGAACACCTAGAAGAACCATGTTCTTCTAGATCGAAAATTGGTACCACACAAATCACCATGCTCTTATATGATATTGACGTTTAGAACATCAACAACTCTAATAAATATTAAATATCATTTTCACTTAAAAAATTATCAGCTTGTTTTGGAATGTTATAATTCTTACGCCAAAACGCCCACTCTGTGTCCAACCTTCAGCTTAATTAGCTTGAGCCCACTTTGTGTCCAACCTTCAGCTTAATTAACTTGAGGTAGTATTTTAAAAAAAATTGAACTTGGAGTTTAACACATAAATGAAGGTATTTACCGGGAAAAAAACAAAAAATTAATAATTTGAAGGCCCTGCAATATTATCCACAAGAATTCAAAGAACAGAAGTAGGACTATAAAGAGGATTTCAATATCTTCCGAAAAAAGAAACAGAGAAAAACTACAGGTTTCGTACAACGCTATGCGAAAGAAATGGTAATATTATGAATTTAACTTCCACTATATGGCAGTATAAATGGAATTTTTTACAATATATAAGTGGAATTCTATAAAATCTATTTTATCTTATTTTTTAAATCATATATATTATTATTTACGTGATCTAATAGTGTAAAAGTTATAATATATATTCGCATAAAAGTTAAAACTCCAATTCAGTCGCAACGCCTAAATAAAATAAAATAAAATAAGGCGGAACAGATAAAAGGCCCAGTTTGCGTATGATTGAAAATAACTCAAAAACTAGTGAATTATAGAGTCAAAAATAGACAAAAGGGAATGGACCAACCAATAAATAATGCCAAAATGTGGACCCACCAATCAATAAGCCATTAAATGCAAATCAACAATAATTATACACTTATGAATCAAACTTATATACACATATACATTAAAAAAGAGAAAATTTCACATAATAACAATTGGGGTGCCTATTTTTCAACTTTATAACCCATATTTTAATTTACAATCAAGTAGCCCATAAATAATAGGCTTTCAACTCCAATAGATATTCAAAATTACGAGTTAATTTTTTTAAAAATTGTTCAGGCTTTTAAGTTAATTTTTGAATAAGCGAATGTAACTCAAATATTAGTTCAACAAACCAAATTTATTTGGGTGGTAAACATTAGATTTTATCAAGCTAAAATATATGGATTTAAATTTTGAATTTGCTTTTGTGAGAAATTTAGTGTGAGTGTTATTTAAACTTGTTAGAAATAGTATAAGGAGGTTGTAGATAAAATTTGAAGTCATTTAATGGAGATTTAGACTGGTTTTGGACAAGAATTGTAAATGAAAATCGCGGAAGAAGTTCGTCTGCAGATACTTGTATAAAAGTGCATAAAAGTATATAATAGTGTATAAGATGTGTTTATACACTCATATACACTATTATACAAGATTATACAAAATTATACAAAAAAAACTAACTTCATCATCTAGCTTGCGTTTTTCCTTAAATTTAACTCAAATCTTGTTCAAATCTACTCCAAATTACTTCAAATTTAAATTTTGAACTCCTTTTGATATTTTCAATCAATTGGAACAATACTCAATCCAAACAACTAACAAAGTTCAAAAAATCCTATTTTCGAAAGAAAAACTTTGAATGGCATTCAATGGTGGACTTCTACTCTTTAATATTTTGACATTGCAAACATGGGGAGAAGCAGAAAATACACGGCTCCTTGAAGCATATGTAGAAGATGTAAGAAGAAGAGAGAGAGAAAGCAATGGTTGTGAGATTTAACTTCAGAGCTTTTAGAATCAATGATTATAAGAACACATATTTTGAATTTGCTAATGCTTTCGAAATACAATATAGGTTAGATAGGGTAAAACTTAAAAACATGGGCTTTTTTTTGTTATGGTATAAAGTAATGTATATTTCCTTGTAATTTTTTCTTAAAAAAATACATATACATTGAATTATAGATACATAATCTTTTTATTATTATATTGTGTGAACAAAAGAGATAAAGAAAGAATTAAACTCTAGTGGTGGGGTGGGGGTTGGAGGAGGGGGGTTGTATCAGTCATGTATGAGGTGTATTATTGTCATTTCAACTAAAGAAGATGAATTATAGATGTAATATTAATGGGAAAGACAAAAAGATATACATTATAAAACTAAAAATGCAAAATTAGATGAAAAACATCACAGCAAAATTGGCACCATTCGTCTTCTTTTTTTTGTTGCTCTATGTGTGTGCACGACTGTGTGTCGATATTTACTTTTCAAAATTGAGAAAAGAGGAGAATGGTATGTAAATTATTTAGAGAAGAATAGTCCTTTTTTTTTCTTTTCGGTGTCCAGTATCTGCTTAAAGCTCAATTAATTCGAAATATTTGCGACTCAAGTTTTGCTCTAGGGGTAAAATGCTTTCTATCACAAGGCGATTTCATACCCACTATTCAAACCTAAAATTTTTATCACTTTACCACAAAGTTTGATAGTAAAAAAGGAGACTAGTCACATTTTGCAACTCTCTCTCTCCAACTGTATGTATGTGCGTATAAATGTAAGTATACAGAATATGTATCCATTATATACGTATTTTAATGATGGATTGCTTATCTTACTTTTCTTTCTTACAGGAAAAGAACATTATCTTTGGTAATTTGTTTTATGTATTTGCTTCGCTGGCTGTGGGCTTCTCTACAGAGATGCTTACCCACTATGCTATATTTACGGATACAACTGCGAACCACCCCCCCCCCTCCCCCACTCCCTCCCCCCATTACCCCAACTACCCTCTCACGCCCTACGTCTTCATATGCACGATAAAAATATACTCGTATCGAATATTTACACTAAATCTTATTAATTTATTATAGAATAGCGTAAAAAATATTTTATATGTTAATATAAATTATCCAATTGAAACATCTCACTAATCAACGTTATTACAAGGATTTTACCTTTTAAACAATTTGATTGTATAAATATACTTTTACAAAGCACAGAATTCAAACTTTTCCTGCATTTGTTAATTTTATTAGATATCCTAAAGAGAAGTATACTACTACTGAATTACATAATGCAGATATGTAACTCAATACATGTCGAGGCATATCGATAATACGAATTTTCATCTCAACAAAGTAAATACTGTTATAAACTAAAGCAAAAGACAAGAACAATAGAACAAGAACAATAGCAATAGAGAGAAGAGTAGAGAGAGTTCTTCTTATTGAGAGTTAGGAGTGAATTACAATGGTAGAGAGCACCTCTATTTATAGGGAGGAGGAAGATCTTGCTACCAATAATAGGACTCTAAAATCTCTCTAATTAAATACATTAAAGACATTCACCTTAAATAGAAGTGTAAGAATCTTCTATTTCATAACACTCCCCCTTGAATGTCTATTCAATGATGTGCCTCATAAAACCTTAAAACCAAAACCCAATGGGAAAAATTAAAGTAAGGAAAAAGAGTACACATGTTTGAATATGCGCCTATTGGTTGCCTCGTTAAAAACCTTGCAAGGAAAACCCAGTGGGACAAAACCTTGTAAGGGAAAAAGAGTGCAACGCGCATTGACTCCCCCTAATGAGTACATCGATTTATATCCTTGAGCATTTGCATTCCAATCTTGTGCATCATCTTGAAATCATCATTCTTGATACATATGAACATTTTCATATAATGTCGTGGAATAACTCTTCAATATCTCCATAGATGCATTCTCAAATCCATCATGCTTATAGTTATGGAAAGATTCATATGTACACAAATTGTACTTAGGATGCGGTACTTCAGGACCAAGAATTGCATATGCTTCAGGCAACTTAAATCTTTCAAGTTAAGTTATATAAGTCGCATAATAGACTTTAGCTGCATATCAAGCTTTCATTAGTGATACTAAACAAATAAGATATCGAAAACTGATTATACATACCTTTGACTTTATACTTTCAAGCATTTGAACTATAGGTTCAAAACTACATGTCTTTCATATGGAATCAATTCTTCTTGAATTGTATCCCTTCCATTTAGTTGCTTTCTTTGAGTCAGCAAATGCGTATAGCATGCTTTGCAATATGTTGCAATTTGAATTATCCCTTTTATGAACTTCAGGTTCATATCATGATATTCGGGGATATACATATACAAATGAGAATTCATCCCATGTAACATTTTCTCAAGTGTTTATCATGTCTCCCCCTCATGTTAGTAAAGCTAACATGTTTCCTCAACTTTGGGAAATCATCTTTGTGCATTATGTCAATACACACAGCACCTTAATAATAAGATTATTTGGTTCCTGACCCTGAACCACTTGTGAGGGGAGAATATACTCTCGTATACAACTTATATCAAACTGATATATATATAACTTAGTTCTCATAAGAAACAGTTTAGCTATTCAGTGGAAGCACTCAATAATTATCTTGCTAAACCAACTTTAATATAAACCAACTTATCAAGATGAACTGTCTTGAGTAGAGAATCTGGAAACTATGCTCGAAGTTAGATTACTGAGCGATTTACCTCGCAAGCACTGCCAGGCTGCGGGTTAATAACAATGGCGCATGTAACCATATCATAGATGCATCATATGTGGTATACATGGCAGGTGAATGGGCCCATATTCACCTTTCTTATTTCAAGAATTTATGGGCTTCAACCCGAACTCTTTAGTTGGTCAGTTCATTAATGAGAACAAGTGATACAAGAGTATTCGTAAAGAACTTTCTAGTTCTTTAATATTCACCTATGTGAATTTGCACATCATACTTAAAATGAGATGGCTAACATAAATTATCAATATTGGTAAACTTCAAATTTACACCATGACATGTGCACTTATCAATAAACTTCGAGTTTATTATGACATGGCTTTATATACCAATAGATATCCACTTTATTGTGGCATTCTTTCGTTTGTGTAGTACAAACTGGAGAACAAAGCGGGTAGCTTTTCATATACAAATTACCCCGCTACAAGTTGTAGTAATAGGAGAATCAAAGCCTTCCTTTATTTATAGTCTCAATATAATCAATCGCTTTCGCGTGTACTTTGGAAACTGAATAAGTTTCTTTGAGACTTACTACAGCACAATACTCAATTGTGTTTCTCCAACATAGTAATAATTGGCTCTTCGAGAGCTCTCAATTAATTTTGTACTACCACAGTCTGAGGTTCGAGATCCTCACATTCTTGCATTCCGTATTTTCAAGAGTCTCAGGCTCAATAGATTCTTCGTGAATCTCGGAATTAATCAAATCATGAGCGTCCTCATGTGATTCTTTCATAGTGTCATTTAGATCGTTCTTTTTCCTCTTTCTAGGATTTCGATCTTTGGAACCTAATGGTCTGCCACGCTTCTGGCGTGCATTTGACTCATTGGATATGACACTAGATATTTGTCCAATAGGGACTTCAATACGTATCGGAACATTTTCCGCGTGAATGTGGGATTTCGTTATCCTCTTCAAGTCCGTAAATGCGTCAGGCATTTGATTTGCTATTCTTTGCAAATGGATAGTCTTTTGTACCTCTTTCTTTCAAATAGAGGTATGTGGATCAAGATGAGATAATGATACATTTTTTCCACAAAATTTCCCGTTTGGTTTCACCAACTTCTCCCCCTAATTTTGGGAAAAGTGTCTCATCAAATTGACAGTCTGCAAATAGTGCAGTGAACAAATCTCCTGTCAATGTTTTGAGGTAGCGAATAATGGAGGACGCGTCAAACTCAACATATATTCCTAACCTCCTTTGCAAACCCATTTTGGTGCGGGATGGCGGTGCTACAGGCACATATACTGCGCATCCAAAGCTTCTTAAATGGGATATATTGGGTTCATGACCCAAAACCAATTGCAATGGGGAATATTTGTGTCAATTCGTCAGTCAGAGACGAACTAGCATTGCTGCATGCAACATGGCGTGACCCCAAACCGAAGTGGGCAGCCGACGAACTAGCATTGCTTCATGCAAAATGGCGTGACCCCAAACCGAAGTGGGCAGCCGACAAACTAGTATTGTTGCATGCAAAATGGCGTGAACCCAAACCGAAATGGGCAGCCTCGTTTTCATGAAGAGTTCAAGATTATTCTCATCTATTATCCATTAACTTTGCAAACGCAAGGTTGCGTGATGGCAACAAGCACACATTAGACCATCTACAGGATGCGTCTATCAAGACCATGAAATACCTAAACTACCCACTAGGTGGGTGAATAGGTCCACAAATGTCCCCTTGTATACGTTCCAGAAACTGGGGTGACTCAGTCCCAACCTTTGTTGGGGATGGTCTGATAATCAGCTTGCCTTGATAACACGAAGTGCAAGGATATTCATTACTTGAAAGAATTTTGAAATTCTTTAACGGATGCCCATATGAGCTTTCTATAATCCGTCTCATCATGGTTGATCCTGGGTGACCCAGTCGATCATGCCAAAGTACAAATGTATTGGACTCAGTATTCTTTAGATTTACTGTTGAATGTGCCTCAATTGCACTAATTCTTGTCCAATACAGGCCACAAGATAAAGACGGGAATTTCTCAATAACCCTCTTTTGGCCGGAGACATTCTTTGAAGTGAGGACGAGATATTCGAGATTATCTTCATCCATTGTCTCAATATTGTAGCCATTCCGGCGTACATCTTTAAAACTCAACAAGTTTCTCATAGACTTGGAGGAGAACATAGCATTCTCTATGATTAACGTCGTGCCCTTGGGCAGAGTTACAATGGCTCTTCCGGAGCCTTCGATCAATTTACTTTCCATGGTATGACATACAAAAGAAATACAGGAACATAAGAATAAGCAAGTTCAATTCTTTTGTGTCACATAATATTTTCAAAATCTGCTACTAACAGTTGGCTAACAAAATCAGATATGTTATCCATAATCAATTCCTTTGCAGTTTGAAAATTTCAGCGTTTTTCATAAGACAATCGATTATTAAACCCACACAATCGATTGTTGGAACATAGACAATCGATTGTTTTACATAGACAATCGATTGTGGATGATTTTTGAAAAATTCCAGATTACACTGCCTAACGACAATCGATTGTTAGATATAGACAATCGATTGTGGGTGATTTTTGAAAAATTCCAGACCTCACTGTTTCAAGAAAATCGATTGTTAGACAAAGACAATCGATTGTTGGCTATTTTTGAAAATTTCCAGACCTCACTGTTTCAAGACAATCGATTGTTAGTCAACGACAATCGATTGTTGATCAATTGTTTTTCAACTTTAATGCGAAAATAGTTGATAATCGACTAGTTTTTCAGGCTAGTCGATTACCCCCACTGGAAAATAAAAGTTTTATTGATATTTGAGCATATTGAAGATATTCTAAAGAACTACTGCTAACATTGCTTCATGAACTAACTAATACGAGCTAATGCTAATGACTATTAGTTTATTCACTAACTAATACAAATAAGTAGAACAAAATCAAATAACTCCATCTTCTTTCATCACGGATCCATCGCCGATTAGGTGGTCTATTTTTCCATCGGGTTGCTCAAAGAAGTCTGCCACATCCAGGTGGGTGATATCCTCATTGTCGTTATAGACAAAATTTGTTTCAGGGCCTTTTCTCTTTCGAGATGCTTGATAAAGGTCAACCAAGTGTCTTGGTGTACGGCAAATCCTAGACCAGTGCCCATTTCCACCGCAACGATAACATATAGTTTCTGAACTATTTGCCTTAGGATCTTCTGGACCCCGTTTCTGCTTTCGGTGGTTATCTCTCTTTGGGGGGTGACGGACTTCTTTGGAATTTCTTCCTTGTCCACATCCTTGGCTTTGACCCCGTTTATGACCGTGATCATGGTCCCTTTTATGTTTGGCATAATGCGAGTGCACCATATCTGCTTCAGGCAGTGGTGTAGACCCAGTTGGTCTATTTTCGTGATTTCTCGTGAGCAGATCATTATTTCGCTCAGCCACTAGTAAGAGAGAAATCAGTTCAGAGTACTTCGTAAAGCCTTTCTCTCGGTACTGTTGCTGCAGTACCATATTGGAGGCATGAAACGTTGTAAACGTTTTCTCAAGCATATCGTAATCGGAGATGTTATCTCCACATAGCTTCAGTTTAGAAGTAATTCTGAACATAGCAGAATTATATTCAGAAACGGACTTAAAGTCCTGTAGCCTCAGATGGGCCCAATCATATCGTGCTTGTGGCAGAGTGACCAACTTCAGGTTGTCATATCTCTCCTTTAAGCTGTTCCACAAAACGAGTGGATCCTTGACGGTGAGATATTCAATCTTCAAACCTTCGTCAAGGTGGTGGCGCAAGAAAATCAAGGCCTTCGCACAATCTTGGGTGGATGCTTTTTCTTTATCTTTGAGGGTGTCTCCGAGACCCATAGCATCTAGGTGGATTTCAGCATCCAACACCCATGTCATATAGTTCTTGCCCGAAATTTCAAGGGCAACGAACTTTCTTTTCATAATGTCAGACATACTCGAAAATTAAATTAGGAAGAGGGAAAATACCTTGGATTTTCGAGAATGATACTTGAGACGGTAGAGTCTCGTGCTGATAACGTGTTATAAACTAAAGCAAAAGACAAGAACAATAGAACAAGAACAATAGCAATAGAGAGAAGAGTAGAGAGAGTTCTTCTTATTGAGAGTTAGGAGTGAATTACAATGGTAGAGAGCACCTCTATTTATAGGGAGGAGGAAGATCTTGCTACCAATAATAGGACTCTAAAATCTCTCTAATTAAATACATTAAAGACATTCACCTTAAATAGAAGTGTAAGAATCTTCTATTTCATAACAAATACAGATTTTTTTATTTTGACTTTATATTTATTGTCTATTGATATGATCGGAGCTAATAATCTTATTATTGTAAACCAAAAGATTTTTTGATTGGACATATTATTATTACGGTATTATTGCATGGAGTATTTACACTAAGGAAGTCGGAAATTCAGATTACATGATAAATTTTACAGTAAATACAAGCTGTAAGGTAGCTGTACATATTTTTTTTTTTCCAAATTATTGATGCCAAGCACTACTTACAGTTACTGTATTTGCAAGTAAAATAGATTCTTAGCTTTAGGTGACTTTATTAATAAATTAGTTTAATCTGATTTCGAGATCCTTGGATGGCTCTGTGAAAATGGTTTTAGTTGGCATATTTAATTTAATTTACAAGAGAAAATAAAACGGAATGTAATAGGTGATGTGTCCATGTGTCAGTAAGAATATGTGGGACTGTTAATCATTGTAAATTTAAAAATTACTACGGCGCGAGCCCCATATACTATTCAACAAGTTAATGGTATGAGTTGGATGAAGATGAAATGTCAACATCCTTGTATTTTCTTTATATTTCTATACTAAGTGATTATGATTTCACATCATTTGTACAGTTGTAAATCAAATTAAAGAAAAACACAAAGCAATAACCCTACAATAACATTATGTTTGTTACACATTTTACTGGTAATTTTTAATACAAAGTTCAGAAAGAATAATATTATTATTATTATTTGATGGGTTATATCATCTCATGACGGTATTAGGCCGAGCTAGATTTGAACTAGAGTAGACATATTGTCAACAAATTTACAATCCATCCCCATTTAAAGAAGACTCGAGTAAAGGGAACGGGAAGAAAATTTATTTTGGTAAAGATCAAAATATCAAATATTGTATTCATAAAATATATAAGGTAGCAGCTCTATTGCGTATATTGAAATAATAAAAATTAGGGTTAAGTAAAAAGAATTCAAGGGAACTAACTTTAATTATTCCACGCGACATACATCTTACATGCGACGGAATATTTTATGAACTTCATTATGTGACTTTATTTTCCTTTTCAAATTAAGATGAAAAAGTAATGAAACTAAAGGTAAATAATTCATTATTAATTAATTATGTTATATTAAAGATGTAAGTTGTGTGGATTCACATGGATATTTTCTTTTTGAACATGACAAGAACTATTTTGCACAAACTCCATACATCACCCCTATATATATATGGTAGGGTCCTTCACCTTTGTAACAAAGCAATTTAATTTCTAGTTACGTCGTAAATTGATGTGGTGCGACATGTGGAATTCATCCTTAATTATAGGTCTCTGATTTTAAACTCAAAAATGAAATTTTTTTAGTAGGGGTCTATATTCCTTTTATTGAGCCTACCTGGAATTAAATATTCATATCAGTCGAGTCAATTAATTTCGAATATTAAAAACATAAAAGAATTTGTAGTTAGAGTGCAACAATACATAAATGGATGGCCCAAGGTGCAAGGAGAATGTGGCAAGGGCTGTTGGCTCCTCCCATAGACATAAGATAGAGGCACTTTTTCAAAACATGCATGATTTTGTCTTTTTATTGCAAAATTCTTGAGATGCTCTACCATTTCTAGTAAAAGAGCACCTTTTTCTTTACAATTTGAGATAAGTCCCTTTTAATACACACCAACAATGGACTATAATAAAAAATGTCATGTGGTTGTCGTTAAGTTAAATAGATTTTCTATCTCTTTCTCTCCTTCAGATCTATATATATATTTTTTGGTACGAAATAAATATGAAATATTTCAACTCGTTTTGTAACAGTCACTAATCCACTTAGGAAATAGAAAATGACTAGCAAAAATCCGCAAGTAAATCTATTAATTTGACCTTTCGTTGCAATATTTTTTTTATAAAAAAAAATAAGTATGCAATGCGATTTCACAGCTTCTGTGTTTCGATTTAACCATTTGATAGCTACACGAATATTCACCACTAGAGGACGAACAAGAACTCATACATAAATATTATGAAGGTACAATTTGGACTTCTTTTTTTCCCTCATACACATAAATATAATGTACAACTTTACCACTAAAAAGAAGAGATGAAAAACAAAAAATGAAAGAAAAAGACATATAGTGAAAAAGAGGAGGTTCAAGAGAGAAGAAAAGATTAACCAACTAAAGGTCTCAAGTTCCAATTCTAAATATGAAGTTATCTTTATTAGGAAGTACTTTAACCTCTAATATATAATTATCTGGCACGAAGCTGAATTAATGTGAATCCAATATATACAAATAACATATATTGGAAAAGAAACAAAAAAAAAAGAGGCAAATAGTATGATAGTAACTTAGGTGAAAAGGGGAAAGATTAAATGTGAGTAGGAAGAACTAGTTAAGTAATAAGCTTAACCAGTTGAGAAAGATGGACCAAAAATGAGCTGTCACTGATAAAAAAAAACATTGGGTGGCCCCATATGGAAAAGTTACATGTACACAAAGGTTTAATTGTAACATGGTAGGCATGTGAATATAGACATAAACCATGTCCATCCATGTGGATTAACCCCTTTCAATTTATCTGGCATTAGCTAAGCAATCCCACCCCCGACTTGATTCTTCTAATATATATTTTCTAGTAATTAATTTCATATAAGCAAACATTTGTAATAGTTAAAATTACAAAGAAAACATTGAGGGGCTAGAGTAATTTGTATTCCACATGCTTTAAGGAGCCCACCATATGGAAAAGTTTATGACCATAACCACACAATTAACAGTACTCAGAATCAGTTTTAAGAATTATTGAAGTTTGGCTGTCAAATATGGTTGTATTACGAGTACTTGTGGAAAGCCTTAGTTACCCTTAATTTTGGTTTTCGACTTTTGTGTTATTGTGGCCTTAAAGAATGAAACCCTTATTACCACTCTTTCCTACAATGTGCTGTAATTTCTCAACTTTGCATGTTTATATTTGAAAGGGGAAAAATATATGTAGTTAGACATTTTTATAATAATTATTCTTATGATAATATTTTGTTATAACGGTCAAGTTTTTTTGGAATCGATGTTATATTACTACATGTTTCTCTATAACAATATTTTGCTAAACCAGTTAAAAGAAATTCGGGCAAATAATTTTGTTATTGATAGATTTGACCGTATATTTATGCCTCACATAATAATGATATAGACAGAAATGTATTATCCAAAGAGCCTATGTATTTACATTTTTCGGTTCTATCTATACAAATTAAAGCATGCATGTATTTGAGCTTCTTTGCCAAATAAAAAGAATGCTAATATTGTATATGTATGCAATTGCGATTCAGAATTACAAGCTTTTAAACGGCAGAAACATTTCGAATTTGACAAAAGATTACAAAGCTTCACATTGATAGACTTTAACTAAGAGAAGAGAAAGGTATCAATCCCTAATCTCTGTTTCTTAACTGCAAGAAAGTATTATATGTATCAAAATAAGAGTTTAATGTATATATACTGACATATAAAGAATTATTATATTATTAACATAGTTTAAAATGTTATTAATTTTTTTTCAAGTTACCATATTGAATTTGTATGAATTATCTGTTATTATAGGTCAACTTAACGTGATGATGTTACATTATCCACATAAAAACAAATAAATAATAAGAAACCTATGGTAGGTTGATCCTAAAAGCAATAGTGGTTGTTTAAGTTTGGAATCAGAAAGAGAGATAAATAAACAAACATTAGTGTGATTAGGAAGCTAAGACAAGCATGTGCTAAGACTTAATTGCAGCCCAATATAGGCCTGTGAGACAAAGCTTTTAAAATACACATGAAAAGATGTTTGCTTAATATGTTTAATTAAGAGAGCATGAAACCATGTGAACCTTCATATAATCATCATGTATTGCCACATGCCTTTGTTTATTTACTTTCTTTCTTTCACTACTGCCTCTGAAATTAAGAGAATATACTGTCACCAATGGTTACATCCAGATTTAGGTGAACCATAGATTTCACTTATATTTAAAATTCCCTCTTTCCCCTTTTTTCATATCAAGATTTTCGGACGTATATGGAATTCAATCTCAGTACCTTGATGATTTATTTCTTTAATTTCTTTAACTTCTTTGTGTGTTTATTTTTTTAATATTTTAAATTTTCTTAGTGAAAATCTTAACTCCACAACGGCAACGACTATTTTGCAACAGTTAGAGAAAAAATTGCAAATCCTACTGAAGGTAGAAAAATTGGACGAGATGGAATACATCTGTGAGCGAAAAATACGCATATATATGTTATAAGACATGAAATTACTCTGACAAATTTAATACTATCAAAGTAGTCATGTGATGATACTATCAGCAAGCATATTGGAGATCTATCAACTGCTATTTTTGGACTTAAAATATAAAATAATTCATTTGATCAGGGAAGTATAGGGATTCTCAATCTCACTTAACTTAATAATTTCTCATATTTTACTATCATTTGGATTTTGGAATCAATTTAATGATATCGGAATATCATATTAGCCAAATCTCAAGAACAAGTTCCACAGAATTTCAAATACTATAATGAATAAAACTGTAGAGTATACAATCTTCAGGTGTATCATACAGGATATTACAAGAAAATTTGATCATTTTATAATTCCTTTTCATGAGATATCTATAACAACTTAGCATTTCTCTATATCTTGCCTTTAAAATGATGGGCGTAGTAAGTACGGGTGCGCATACATGCAGCTCAAACTTAAGATAAAATTTTCAGATTGAAAAAGTTACAATTCAAATCCAATCATGTCACAATCCCAATTCATCCTTCGTGAATTGTCGTGACGGCATCTAGTCTCTACGACTAGGTAAGCCTAACAATGCGGAAAATAAATAAAACTTGCGGAAGAAATAATTAAAAGCCAAAATAACCAAATAAAACAGTATTAAAAATGCCGCTCGACATATACAATACAACTTCTCAAAAACTAATACACTTTTCCAAAATCCGGAAACTCATGGAACCACAAGCCTTTGGATATCTAACAGTGTCTAACTCCAGAATGTCTAACAAAGAAAAGAAATACAAAAGGGCTAATACTTAAAAGCAAGAATAGAAAGGGACTCCTTGGTCTGCGGACGCGGCATATATACCTCAAAGACTCTACAGAAGTATCTCGCCTCAAGGGTGATAAGACTGAGTGAAAATACCTGGATATGCACATGAAAAACATGCATTATAATTTTTTTCTTTAATTTGAAAAGGAAACAATTAACAAAAGGAAAAAAAATTAATTTTAAATGAATTTTTTCAGTTTTCGCCTCTTCAATGTGTAATACTCACACACGGTAAAATCGGTGTGTAATTGACACGGTTTTAAAAGTTTTAGTGTGTAATACTATTTTTGTATTTTATAAGCGTGTAAGAGATATTTGAGTATAAGGTCATAAGTAAAGTATATATTTTACCTTTATTTTATCAGAATTGTGTTAACTATTAATTGGCTAAACTAACAAGTCGGGTTAGATGCCATCAAAACTTGTAAATTTAGGATCGTAACAAATCCTACAAGTTTTCTCTTTTTATATATGTGGAGGTCTCAATTAAATTATAGACTTTTGCAATTTTAATTTTATTGAGAGGTGGGGACATATTGGACGTGTGTACGCTGCAAGAAAATGATGAGAAAGGGACCAAAGTTCACATAATAAAAGTTGTTTTCCTGTTCTTTACTACTATGTAAGATCTAACACATACATTTCCATATATTGTTTCATTTACAATACCTGGATCTTAAAATAAAAAAGATAAATTGAGTCTTGGATATAAATTCTAAAATCATTCTGGAATTAATGAAAAGTGAAGCTGCATGCCTGGCACTATATGGAATAGATTCTTAAAAATAAATCCAAGATTTTGTCCTAATTATTTGTACCAAATATCAGTAAAACAATAGCAAATATCTTAGATAAGAGAGTCAACAAGATATACAGATTTTGTATTTTCCCTTTCTCTCTATACAGACTACAGAGAGAATTTAAATTATATACAACGTCGGTCTAAGAATTTTTTTACATTATATCATGTCATTGTAATAAGATAACATATCTTATTTTCAAGATTGTAAATCTCATATTCTAAGGAAAAGAAGAAAAGAGAAAATAGTGAGTAATTTACAAGTGGGTAATAAGATGAAAAGGTAAGGCCCATGAAAGCGAAGGTGCAGAGCCGAAGGTCGCTATTAAAGGGCCCATAAGAATGGACCTCAACTTGAAAAAGCCCACAGTCAGCAGTTGTTTGTGTAAAATGAAAAATATTAAGAAAAAATCCGTTAAATGTTGACTTTCAAATGACAAACCACAATTGGGAAAAAGAAAGTGAAAATAAAGAGGAAAGGGATTGTGAGAAAATAGGCTAATGTTGCTCTCACCTCCACTTTCTTCTTTATATTTAAAAAGAAAAAGAAAAAAAACTTGGTTTTACTCATGTCCTCTTCGTGATGTAAGAGACGGAGAAACCCCACAAGTGGATAAGTTTTAATTCTATGTTGCTTTATGAGTTTTCCTTTTTCTTTATTTGTCTATATATTTATTTCTTTTAATAAAGATCAAAATTACTTTGTGTCCGTTAAATAGTTCTTATAACAACCTTAAGTTAATACAATAATAACGCAATTCATATTAGATTTATGTAAATCCGCAGTCGACCCTTTAGATCCGCTCGTGACTTGATATACTTCTCCTATCATGATAATTTTATCCTAATATTTTTCGATTCAGCATGTCAATAGTGGGGAATTAAAAGCTACAAAAGAAGGATCTTTTTTCTTTTAGCAAAATTAAAACTTTACTTCAATAATTTGGGATTGAGACCGGCTTAAGTGTAAGCAAATGTGTACTAACGATTAACATAATCTACTTCATGGGTGAAGCAAGTAAATGCAAAATTTTATAGTGTGCAAATATGGTTAAAATATTATCTATAAAAACTATTAAATTCCCTTGACATAGGAACTTTTGTTGGAAATTATATGTTCAAATTTCAATTATGGCTTCGCCACTTGTTCTCCACATCAAAATTTATAATAGAAAAACATGCAGAGAAAATGATTGATAAATAATGTTTAGAACTAAAAAACTCCAAACACGCATGGAAGAAGCCATGCATGACGATGAGAAGTCTACTGATTTTCCAGATAGTAACTTATCCTAATTTTACAAACAAAAAGTCAAAGTTGAATAAAGTCTAATTCTTACAGTTGTCAAGCTTCAAGCAGAATCAAATTCTAAGAATAGCTCATAGTTGTTTGATTTTTCTCTTGCGAATAAATGAAATTTTTATAACAGAATATTTGCTGAGTATATTTGCGTTATTGGCTTTTCAATTATTTATTTGTGTTGAAGTTAAATTAGTATTGTTGCATCATATATTGCAGATGAGTTCGGGTTAACATAATTATCAAAAATTAATGAAAATTGAATTATGCGTTGTGTGATACTCTTTTCATCTTCTTAATTAATTCTCTAGGTAAATAATTCACAAAGGTGGAGATCTATTTGGAAGTTTCGGATTAACCTATGAGTAATTTACAAAGAAATACCCTAATGAAGACGAGATAACAATAAAGGTAAAAATTTATTTGCATTGGGTATTTATAGTAAATCACATTAAATTACCCTGGTTAAGTCAAAAGGGACTTGAAGATGTGAGAAACTATAATATTAACTTGGTTAAGCAAGAGAAATTTATATTCAAATGCATTTCTTTGATAAATAATCGATTCGGTAAATTTTCACCGCTATGTTACCACTAAGGAGTAGCTCTTGAACAAACAAAGCAGTGACTAATAGAAACCATAAGGGAGAGAAAATTAATAAAACTAGTTTTCGAGTACACGCGCCTATGTCATGAATAAAAAGTTTTAAAAATTACATAAATATTATTAAGAAAATATCTTGAATTATAAAAAAATTAGATGAAATTATGTGATTTCCTAAAATAATAAATATTAATTTTGTTTAGCTAATTCTATATTTTAAAAAAATTAGGGCGTAGAAGTCTTCGTATGCCTTATAGTAATTCAGATACATGAATTTTATTTTTAGTTTAGAAGTCCATAGTAAGCATAATATATTGATTTGTATTATGCAACAACATTTCAGTTTGTCTATAGCTGTTAATTTTTTTTATTTTTTTTTTGGGAAACAACTTAAAAAGGTAAGTCAAAACATGGTTTCAAATACCTTTTTGAACTTAACTTTACTATTCAACTAAGAATATGCTTTAGTTTTACCTCCGACTCCATTCACTATAAAATAGTTTTATTATTATATATTATGCATATAATAATTCATAATAATATTCTTACTTTTGTAAATAATTTACATTAACAATACTTTTATTATTGTATACTAAGTATATTTTGAATAATAATATTCTTACTTTTGTAAGTAATTGACATTAAAAATAATTTTATATGGAATCAAAAATAAACTTGGCACTTTCTAAGAAGAAATTAAATTATTTTTAAAGAAAATTACGACATTTCTACAATTCAAAATATATAGATAAAAAGGGGTAAACAAAGTCCATAATTTCGTTTGGTGATCAACTAAGTTTTCTCACAACAAAAGTTTTTTCTTTTTAAGAAGAATATTTCTCTTTGGAAATTATATTTGAGTTTTCTACATGATAAAAATGAATGGTGATCCCAGCAAGCTCAGTAACGAGAGAAATATTGATCATAGAAGTACTCGGATAGCTTAGTGTGAATTACAAGAACTTCTACTTAAATATATTATAAAAATTATTATTATTTCATGATATATATGAAAACAAACCAATAACATAAAGTTACTTTTATGAAGATTTATTTACTAAAATAAATAGCAAAAATTAATTCTTTTAGTCTTTTGGGAATGAAAATGCTATCTTATAGCTCGTAAAAAATTGATAAGTGACAATGTAAACTTTATAAATGAATAATGTTGAATCTTTTATAGTAAGTAGTTTAAATTATAGAAACAATGTAGAATGTTGTCATTTGTTGGAATAATTGGAGAAAAACTTAATGTCGTTTCGTTTGCAATTGAGTTTGTCTAAAATTGGATATGTTTTCTATTAAAATTAAGACATAAATAAATGAAGATATTTTATTGGTCGCAATCGTTTAAACCATAAGTTTGTTTTCTCCAAAAAGGAAATATTTTTTGAATCATAGTATGCGTGAGTCCTATATATTTGGACTAATTACATATAATTTCAAATAAGGAAAGATATAATATGTACAATTTTAATTGATTTTAAATTCCTAAATTTTAGAAAAATAATTAAATGACTATTTTATCTAATTTGAAATTTATTTTTAAGGGGTAAAAAGGGTAAACGACATTTCGCTAAGAACCTTTAGATTCAAAATTTTTTGTTTCTCAAGAGAGCGAAAACTCTTTAAATCTTGCTTGTTTAGACGTTCAGTTTGATTAATGAGGATTCATCCTCCAATTTGAATTATATGACATTTGTTTTGTGGATTGACACAGTTATCCACAAAAATAAAAAAATTTATTCTTATCTATCTATTTATTTTATTACTCATAAACTAATTATTTCCTATCCATAATAATTTTTGTGGGGTATTTTTTCTTTATTCTCCAATTATTTTATTTCTATGCTTCTTTTTTTCTTTTTTTTCTTTTCTCCTTTTCTTTTGTCTCGTTTTCTTCTCATTTCTTTCTTTTTTCCTTTTCAAATTTCATTTAACTTTATTTTTTTTAATTCCTTTACTCTTCATAATCTAATATTATTTACCGTTTTTACTATTTTTTACTTTTTATATATAATAAGAAAAAATAATTGATATAGTAAATATTTACTCACCCTTTTTAATATAACTAGTATAATATACTCTTTTTTTTCTCTCATTTTTTAAATTCTCTTATTAAACTGAAATAACGTCAGCTGTCACTTGATCTAATTTATTGAATATCATACTGATTGTTGTTGAGCACTATAAATTACAAATAATCAGATTCTAAGAATCAACACGCGATTGTCATGCAACATTGATCTCCTTCCCAATAAATATCAATACACACTCTACCATTAGTAGTAATGCAATCAGTTATACAACAAGAAAACATAATTTACGGCAACCAAATCTCTATATATACTAGTTAGAATAAAAATGACAATAAAGTATTTAAAATGCAACAAAAGTATAAGTAGCAAAAGAGATTTCTAGTACCATGTGATACCAATATGGTATGGATTTACTAGCAGAGCATATGATTTCTCTAGAATATTGTCACAACTATCTGCGACTATACTACTGTACCAAAATATTAAAGGCCGCAATAAAAGTATAAGAAAATTACATGCTCGTATTGCAAGCTAATTATTCTCAAAATAACTTGCTCATTCCGTATACTAAGAGGGTATATAGTTGTATGAGGTCATTCCAACAATTGCCTATAACTATATAAGAAAATTACTATACGCATAATTTATGTCCATCGGCACACAAAAATTCTAGCATCGCAACTCATGTTCATATAAATAATTCCATAATAGAATTCACTTAAAATGTAGCTAAAACAACCAAAACAATGTTCAACTACCATGTGATACCAATATGGCATATAACTATACCAACATGGTATACAGTTTTACTAGTTAATTTCCGGAAACTATATGACTATACTACTATTACATAACCTACATGCTTAAAGAGAAAAATAAAAAAATAGTGTACCACATATTAATATTATAAGGTATTTCAAGATATTGTACTATATTACTATTATTAAAAAATCAAATATTGTACCAATTATGCAGCTAATACAACCAAAAAATAATTTAACTAGCATATGATACCAATATAGTATATAGCTATACTAATATACCCTGGAATGAATTGTATGCTAAAAGGGTATATTTGTATATTATTTGATTTATACAATACAAATTCGTTTTCTTCTTTGGTTCAACTATATTTCAACCCAAATATCTAAAATCTACTACAAAATCTCCAACCAAATTGACTGAAACTTTAGGTACAATCTCCAATCAACTTTTCAAATAAACTCATACAGGATTGGATCAAAATAATTAAAAACACAAACAAACCAAGTTATGAGTTTCAAGCTTCAAGGTCCTTCAATGGTGGATTTAATTTTCTGTACAATAAATCTCTAAAAACCATCATAAAAGGTACAATCTACATATCAAAGAGCAATAACTAACAAATTTCAACAGTAAAACACTATAAAAGATCAGATCTAGCATTTTGAACTCATTCATATGGAGTTTCAAAAATTGATCTATTCTTCCTGTGATCTAGTTTTTGAATTGATCCTTGTATTTTAGTGTTGAAAACTTGTGTGCAGTGATAAAACCACGAAGGCTTGAAGTTATTTCAATTTTCAGTGCGAACGGATGAGAGAATAGGGCAAATCAATGCCTCAGTTCTTGGTCGCATAAAGCGTCACTGGAATTAGCGGGTAAATAGTTTTGGCCGCATGGGTAGGAGTAGTAAATAATTTGAGCCTAGGCATTAAAGAATAAATAATTTAAAATTAATGGATATAAAATCATGTGTTTCCTCCAATTATTCGATCATCACCAAGGGGAAATTGAATGTGAAATGAAAGAAAGAATCTTGGATCGAACGTACAATAAAACTTATACGATAGACGTAAATCTTCTCATTTATTCTGTGAATATTTAGGATGTAAATGTTCTTTCCTTTTTACAATATTAAGTACACTACCAAACGGATTGTTCTTTACTGCATTTGCATCTATACTTGTTTTTTCTGCCACATTTTAACTTGTGCCCGTTTTATAAAAAAATTACAAGCGTATCCGCTTTTTTACACAACTTCAGCCCACGGGGCTGAAATTTTTCTTTTGTACTGGAAAACTTCAACTGAAGTTTTTGTCTTTGTAACCGAAAAACTTAAGCAGTTTTCTAGCTTAAGTTTTCCAGTTATAAAATAAAAACTTAAGCAGTTTCCAGCTTAAGTAGTTTCCAGCTTAAGTTTTTCAGTTATAAAATAAAAACTTAAGCAGTTTTCCAGCTTAAGTTTTCCAGTTATAAAATAAAAACTTAAGAAGTTTCCAGATGAAGTTTTTTATTTTATAACCGAAAAACTTAAGCTCTAGAGCTGAAGTTTTCCAGTTATAAAACAAAAAGTTCAGCTCTTTCCAATTATAAAATAAAAATTTCAGTTAAGTTTTTATGTTGTAACTGGAGAACTTCAATTCTAGAGCTGAAGTTTCTATGTGGTAAGGGGAGGATAAAGGGAAGCTGAAATTTTTTAAAAAGTGGGTACAGATGCAAAGTTTCTATGTTGTAAGGGAGGAGAAAGGGAAACTGAAGTTTTCTAAAAAGTGGGTACGGATGCAAACAAAAAGACAAAGCGACTACAGGTTAAAAGGGGAAGCTCTATTTAATTTTTACCTTTATAACAAAATGCGAAATTTAACCTTGAAAACGCAACTGAGGGTCAATATCTGTGCCCAATTAACGGCCCAAACAAGACATGCCAATCCAAACTAACGAAATTGAAGCGAAGTGTAACAACCTCAAAGATGTAAGACTGATACAAGTTTAGTAGCATGTGCAATAGGCAGCTCAACTTTCGGGCAAAAGGTACGACTCAGCGAGTCTGGGGGAATTTGGACAAGCAGCCCCGACATCAAAATAAGAAAATGCTCAACTTATTATATAGCCATATTCAATAAAAACAGCAACTGTAACTAGCTGAGTTCACTTCTTATTCAAGTCGTTAGACCGGAGCACTGATCCCAGATGACAGCCAGCTGAAACAGTAGGTTGCAGCGTACGGACTCCCAATGACACCAAACTCAACTTTGAACATCTAGAAGGATACACATACCCAATGGTGCGGTCAAACTAGTCGGAGTAATTAGCAACTCGTAGCACTGTCCACGGTATACCCCTCACCCTCAGCTATATATGGGATCAAAAGTGGAAAAAGACCAAATACAAGATATAAAACTCAAGTCAACTTTATATATAGAAAATTGCATAAAATCTTTTGAAATTGTACTGGCAGAAAAGAGCTTCAATTCTACGTACATGAATGAATCAGCAAAATTCCTCTCTTCTAACAAAAGAATGTAGGAACTGCTAAAATACAACAACTGCACAAGCATTACATAAGAAAAACTGACAGAAAAGAAATGGATACTGATTTATCTACGTCTTGGCCTGGAGAAACTTGGGGATCCAATATGTTGTGATCCCCTAAAATTTCTACTGGGAGAATCCATAGGTCCTCTAAAAGAAGCATATGCTGCCTTTGCTGATTCTGGAACAGAGCCCAGGGAAATTGATTCCACAAAGCATGCTGTATTGATTCTAGTCCTCTCAAGTTCAGATTGAAGTAGCTCAGAACTATACTGCTGGGCAAGAGCCTGAGAATTAAAACAAAATTGAAATGCAAGTAAGAAAGGTGGAGGAAACAACTCAATGACACCGTCTAAACTAGACACTTTGGTGAAAGGCAGCACTGAGGCCAGGCAAAGCAGCAAAATTGTCGGGTGGATTCAGTGATAATAAGCAATATTCTGTAAGAAAGACTATCTTAACTGTACAGATAACTCAGAAGGTAAGCAGAAAAAAGAAAAAAAACTGAAAAGAAGAGCATACAGAAGTGTTACTCACAATCAGGTCATCCGGTGATACAGTCATCCCTTGCTGCCAGTCATCCAGAAATACATCATCACTTCCACGTGTTGGCCGGCGGCTGTGAGTTGGAGTCTCAGTAGTCTCAGCAACACATTCTGTTGCTTTCTCTAAGAGGACCCCTTGTAATGTTTTCAGAGACTCCCTTGCTTCATGTGTAAAATAAGGATTCAATATGGTCTCGAAGTAATCAAGCTGCACATTTAGCCACACAAACCATCAGAAAAAATCCCAGGAACTATTTATGTTGTTTGGATCAACACTGAATGCTGCAAAACTAGAGGAACCAAAAGTACTCAAAAAGCAAATGCAAAGCATCAACTTGTATTTAAACCATTAGAGCAGAAGTCATCTGACAGCACACAAATGTCTGAGGCGCAACTTAACTGAACATAGCAACAGTACAGTGTCAATTTTAAGCTTTAGTATGTAACTATTTTCCATTATTTTTTATGAGACTCAGTAGACTGCCAATTCACCTCAAGCATAAGCTGGCAAAAGCCATTCGCGTCTAATGCTTTGAGATCTTTGTCCTGATTTTCATGGAAAAGACTTAGGAAAGTATCAATTAAGCCTTCAACAAGAATACCAAGTGTCTTTTCCAGTAAAGGCTTACAACCAGCGAAGACCTGTGAAGAGAAAATTCAATATTACAAAGAAGACCAAGTAATAAGGAAATTTAAAAATTAAATAGTTCAGCAACAGTATGCCCATAAAACAATCAGGGAATTTTACCTCTGCATGTACAGCTACTAGAGTGTGCAGCAGTTCCACAGCAGCATCTCGCACACCCTGCAAGGCAGAGAAGGTCATGCTAACATTCAAAGGTGAAAACACACTAAGTTAATGATAAGTGTCTTTCTCACCTTAACTGCTGGCGCAGCACCCCATTGCACAACACCATCCAAGAAATAGTTTATAGCTGCTGCTCTAATCAAATTTGTCTGACAAAAATATGCCAAAAAATAGTAAATATGGAGCCTTTATTTAAGAAATGCATGACCATATCAAGCACAGCACATAAATGTTGCAACTTCCTCTTTTTGGGGGGATATTGTACATCTTCCACACCCATGAGGGACCAAAAGATATATCATCTAACTACCCGTCTCCCAATTATATCAAATTAAATAATTAGGGTGTGAGGGTTAATCGCAGCACATTGTATTTTGATTCTGAAAAAGGTACATGAACAAGCAATTTTGTCTGAAAGCACAATGACTATAACTGTATAATTGAATAAACATTTTGCCACATGCTTGGTGCAAATATTACTCATTCAAGAATCTCCAGAGGCGTGCAGTAGTTTCTCGACTCAAGGTTCCAAGTAGTTTCTCGACTCAAGGTTCCATTTCTCTTCTAGATTCTTCCAGGTAAAATATTGATACAACAGTTTTATGTCATACCTTTGCAAAAGTGTACTGTTCAAGGACCTTCTCTTCAAGCCCAGCAAAAGACATAATCAATTCTTGGATATCACTGTCCTCTTCATCCTTACCCCTAAAGTAGATATCATAATGATATGATGTTAAACATAATATTTGGCAGTTAAACAAAAATCTTGCCGAAGTCAAGGGAGAAAAGGCCTAGGAAATGATCAACACAGTCTTCTCATTTTTTCTTATTCAGCATAAGAATAAGAGTTCTATGCAAAATGTGCAAACCAGTAATGCCCGGTGTAACCAACCATTTTATGAATCTCATCTTGAAATTCGTTCTGCATGATGTTAATATAAGAGTTACTTGCTATTGCATGTTGGTATTTTGTTTCCTTTGTTCGGTTTATTATTAACGCTATTTGTGCTGGAATTTCTAATGCACTAATGCTATACTGTTTCTGATTTGTTTTTGTCTCTGTTTTGTTTTACTGCAGTTTTTCACCTAACCATATGAGCCGAGGGTCGATTGGAAACAGCCTCCCTGCCCTTCCGGGTAGGGGTAAGGCTCGTCTACATATTACCCTCCTCAGACCCCACCTGGTGGGAATGTACTTGGTAGTTGTTGTTGTTATGATGTTAATATAAGAAATAACATTCCTAAGTCTATCCAGCTTACTTGCTGGGATTTTCCAATATTTCTTATATATTTTGGAGCAAGATATCATCAAAGTGCTTTTAACTAAATGTGTAAGCTAAAGAGCAGAAAGTAATTTTGTACCTCGGCTGCAGCCAAATTTGTTTGTATTTGCAGTACAATTCACGAGCAAGTTCATCTTTACAATATCCAATATTACTTAGAACCATCAGCAGCTGTCGATGTGGATCAACAATACTTCCTGGTAGGGGATCAGATGATTTTTCTTCTGGTTCAAGATATCCATTTTGAAAATACGGACTTCCTTTGTTGGATTTATTCAGGTTAAGCTGACTTCCAATTTGCTCCAGATGACCTATAATTATCAGGGAAAACAATTTGTATCAAGCTCTAAAGTCTTTCAGCTACTGAAATGCTAAGGTATCAACTTCTACATACCAGCAAAATTAAGCAAACAATTCAAGAAGGCAAGTCTAACAGATTCCTGAATTCCTTGAAGCTGCAAGAATATGTCTTCTGACTTCATCGGCTCATTCCGCAAAGACTCGATCATTCTGGAAAAAATAAAATCTTAGCTAACGAAAAAGTAAGAACCGAACAAAAGTTGGGACACACTTAAACTCTCATAACAAAGTAAGTAACAGACTTGTTTTCTGATGGCCTAAATACACTGTCAAATACGGCTTACCACAAGAAGAGTTCATCTTTGCTTACAAGAATTATACAAACTTTTGTCAGATTTCCTTGTAAATTTTTAACCGCTGAGGGGCGAGATGTGCTTAGAGTGAATGGAGATCCTTTTGATCAATTTCCTTGCAAATTTTTAACCAGTGAGGGAGGAGATGTGCTTTAAGTCCCTACGTAGCATGAACATGGATAAAAATGCTGCTTAAGAGACACTGGGGAAACAAAAATCTCTATGCTAACTTCCATTTGATATTGTTTTTGATGCCTATGCACAATCAATTCTAGAGGTAGACAGCAGAAAAGGCAGAAAGTTCTAAACTTCGTCTTCCAATGCCCAGGCACTAAAAATAAATCACGTGGAAAGAAAATGACATGGATATATATTTGGACTACATGGACTCCTCATGTTAATTAAAGAAGCATGGGTCCCTTTTACGCCTTTGGCTACTTAGTACTACACAGTTGTACCTCCTTTATTTATCAAAAAAAGGTCAAAGCGGTGACATACATATGTACTGAGAGCAATGTGTTTTTCTAGCAGTGATGATATTAGGCATGATCCCAGAACCTCTTACAAGGAGTCCACACCAAAAAGTCGTCCACCAATTCAGACAAAATATCTAAGTAGTATGGTTCTCAG
This sequence comes from Nicotiana benthamiana, assembly GCA_034376525.1. Taxonomy (NCBI): domain Eukaryota; kingdom Viridiplantae; phylum Streptophyta; class Magnoliopsida; order Solanales; family Solanaceae; genus Nicotiana; species Nicotiana benthamiana. The sequence goes on from CM067336.1 coordinate 92,292,222, forward strand.
TAAAGGATATCCATATCCCACGCAAACAAAAATGACTTACTATCCACAGCTTATAATATTAGGTTCCACCCATCCTAAAAGACATCACACTTCCATGTCCTTCCAACAACAAATAAACAGCATGATGGCAAACCTACTAGAATGTTATAACTTTTAACCTTTGTTAAAGATAAACACTTAATCAGTTGGTGATTCCCAAAACTCTAAAGGAGTCAGAAGTTAGATTAAATCATACACGACTCTCTTCAGGAGAGATAGGAGGTGTTGAAGAATCAACCTGAGCTTATGCATCTTCCTGAGCAGAATGATTTTTGGGGCCTTGGGATACTATTAGAAATCCCACGAGAATTCATTCACAAGCCCACCCATCTCTATTCGCCTTTTCTATCATTAACAGCAGGCAATCACACCTCAATTTGATCCTAAAAGGATTAGGGATATCCATCATCTACAGTTTGCGCCTTCAGATGCTTCCATCTTATCTTTACACATTCTCAGTAGGGGACTCCTTTTCTTGCAATGGTCACTCCATCCTTGCAAAATTTTGAATAATAACTAGTATGAACAAATACATGATCCTCTTGGTATCTCTTTATTCATCACTTTGTTACACAGCTTTATAGTGTTACTCATACAACAACTACCCAGTATAGTGTTACTCATATTTTCACTAAATCTGTATGTGGTTTCCTCATTCCTCAATATATCTCAGGAATTTCCCTTTGCCTCTTCTATTAAGCAAAGGTTCCACTTGAGTTAAAAGGTAACAGAGACTTCAATTAACATCCATTTGAGAAGACCTAGAACAATCAAGTCCTTGGTACATTATTTAACAAACAATACAACAACTACCCAGTAAAATCCTACCAAGTGGGGTCTGGGGAGGGTAATGTGTACGCAGACTTTACCCCTACCGCGATAGGGCAGAGAGGCTGTTTCCGATAGACCATCAGCTCAGAAAGATGGAAATAAGAAAAACAAGAAAAGACAATTCATTAGTAACTCCAATAGAAATCGTAATAGTAACAAATGCATAACAACCAAAAGATGAATGTCATGCAATAACAGTAACCAGTATCTAAGGCCCGGGGCTAAGATAAACAGCAAGTATAGTGTGTATTCAACATAAACTGCAAGTCATCTAAGGTCAACCCTAATCTAACCCAGCCTCACCCCCGGAAAGAAGAAAAGTTCTACTACCCCCTAACCTACAACCCTAAATGCTTGACCTCCAGACCTTCCTATAAAGGGCCATGTCCTCGGAAATACCATGTCCTGCCTAATCTCCTCTCCCAATATTTCCTAGGCCTCCCCCTACCTCTTCTCATACCCACCACGGCCAACCGCTCACACCTCTTTACCGGCGCATCAGCGCTTCTCCTCTGCACGTGTCCGAACCATCTGAGTCTTGCTTCCCGCATCTTGTCATCCACATGGGCCACATCCACCTTCTTCCGAATATCTTCATTCTTAATCTAATCTATCCTAGTGTGCCCGCACATCCACCTCAGCATCCTTATCTCCGCTATCTTCATCCTCTGGATATGTGAGTTCTTAACCGGCCAACACTCTGCCCCATACAACATTACCGGTCTAACCACAGCTCTATAAAACTTACCTTTGAGTGTCAGTGGCACTTTCTTGTCACATGAAACCCCAGATGCAAGCCTCCATTTCATCTAGCCCGCCCCTATACGGTGAGTGACGTCCTCGTCGATCTCTCCGCCTCCTGAATCATCCACCCAAGGTACTTGAAGCTATCTCTCTTCGGGATGACCTGTGATCTAAGCCTCACGTCCCTGCCTACTTCCCTCGGCTCAGCGCTAAACTTGCACTCCAGGTGCTCTGTCTTAGACCTGCTCAATTTGAAACCGTTAGACTCGAAAGTCTGTCTCCAAACCTCCATTCTCGCGTTAACACCGGCCCTCATCTCATCAATTAGAACTATGTCATCAGCAAATAACATACACCATGGCACATCCCCTTGAATATGGTGTGTCAATGCATCCATCACCAAGGCAAATAAGAACGGGCTAAGCGCAGAGCCTTGGTGTAATCCCATAACAACCGGAAAATGGTCTGAGTCGCCTCCCACAGTCCTAACCTTAGTCTTAGCTCTATCATACATGTCCTTATCTCCTTGATTGCTCTTATGTAGGCTACCGGCACGCCCTTAGCCTCAAGACATCTCCAGAGCACCTCCCTAGGAACCTTGTCGTATGCTTTCTCCAAGTCAACAATGTAATAATGAAATATGTTTTTGTTATTGTTTTGCAAGAATACTTAAGGAATCTTTTGTTCTCTTATCACTCATTTAATGAGTTTTTAGCACTAAACTCCAAGACATGATCATAGCAGGAAAGGTAAGATTTGAGGGAATTGTACCTTCTCGCCATTTGCCAGTGAATGGCGTACATGGACAGACTGTAGAACCAGTAAATTCTAGAACTGCCTTAAATTTAGTACATAAGGAATGGGAGTAGAATCAGTGTCTATCACATCTCTATCTGTTCTAGAGGTCCCAGAGAAAGAAGAATTAGTCATCTTCAAGCTCTAATCTTTGTGACAGCTCTTCTCATTAGCAAAACTTTCTTTCTAGTGAAAAAACAAGTCTTATCAATAATTATAACTGCAGCATGATCTTTCAAACGTAAGTAAGAGATACCTTTTGGTTAAATTTTTACCTAATTTATAAAATAAAATTTTCACCCATATACAAGTGGTATATAAATGTAGTGAATCTAGTCAAAAAAATTAGTTTAGAAGTTTAGAATGCGCATGCAAAGCCACAAATGACCCTTGATTTAGCGAGTTCGTAAGGGCTTATAGCTTCCAAAGACAACGAAAAGTTAACAATTCCTACATCAAGTTTCCTCATTCAAGGGAACCAAGTGATATTTAATAAAGCTGGTCTAAGGCTCACATAGGTGCAAATTACCACTTATTCACTCTTGCTTAACTCATGTACTCATTCTTAAGTCTTGCAACCCTAGATTTGAAGCACCTCCCAGTTTCGAAGCTTTTTTCCTTCTTTTTTTTTTTTTTTTGACAAGTAATGTCAAAGAAACTTTTTCAAAAAATAAAGAAGTAACAGTAAATGTCAAAATAGCAAACATGTTACATAATGAGAGAATCTAGCTACCCAGACCGTTCAACTTATGGCCATATGTAGGGGTAACTCGATACTTATGTCTTTATGTATAAATATGTACAGCATGTAACAAACCTCAACAACTTACGAATTGATCTGATCCATTGCAGATGTGATAATTGAACGGAAAGCCAAAGGCAAGGAAGAAATGGTATATGGCGATCTATTCCTTTCTAAAATAGATACTGGGCCCCAGGATTCATCTTTTGATATCTCTTCAACTGTAGTCCGCATCCATGAACAGAGCCTCAATATGTAAACTTTTGAGACCTCACACTGAAGTGCTCGCAGTGCTGCAACTGTTACGAAGGAATAAAGTCAATCAGATACCTCATGCAGAATAGTTTAAGCAACTCTGAAATTTACGTACTAGCAACTGAAGGCGCTGATTCTTTTGCTTCAAAAGCTTGACATGCTTTGGATATCTCCTTTATGGCATCACTCATGTATGAGCAAAGAATATTTGATTCTTCAAGATCCCCAAATGCATTCTGGACCTGTGGGAGTTATTTCAGTACTCAGATGCATTAAAAAGAAGCAAAACGAACATATCAAATCATAAGATGTTACACCTCTTTCATCCCGGGACATACAAATCAATTGCAAAGCCTAGTTGCAAATTTGCTTTCTGGAATGCCAAAACGAGGTTGATACCAGAAAGACTAACTACAGCTTGCACCTAGTGTAAAAGAATGTCAAAACTTAAAAAGGGTATACAAAGCCAACAAACTGAAGTAAGGAGCTTAAGCAGTTTGGGTGTAGTCATGCTTAGATTTGTCACAGTAATCATACTGTCTGATAGAAGGAAAGGCAATGGAGTACTTCAAATCCAGATTCTGTGAGCCGCAACCGTCCAATGAATCAAACTTCCTCCTCCGATATAGTTACTTTCATAGATAAACCAAATCCAACTGCGTCCTAAGTCAAAGAGTGCTGGAAAGGTCATGCTAACACAGACAAACATGGGTGAAAAGTTTGCATAGAGAGGTTTTTACTGGGGACACATTTTCATTATGAACATCTTCGAAAGGCTGCTCTTTAGATAATTCAGAGTAATTACATAAGAGTGAGCTCAATAAAACCCCTTCCCAGCAAAAAATTACATAATAGTGACCTAAATAAAATAAAACCCCTTCCCAGCAAAATAAATAGAACAAAGAGAAGTAATGTGCAGCAGGCCTCGATCCTCATTGATTGAAAAGCAAAAGGTTTGGAAGTGATAGTTAAATTTTTTTCTTTTTGAGGGGGGACAAACTTGGAAGTGGGGAAATTTCCGATAACTATTCCTATTACAACCATAAATGGAAGACAACAAAGTCCACAAACTACTCAAAGATTACATATATATCTATACTTTACTCTCCTACCATCAAGATTGGACAATTACCTTGGATTCATAGGCTGATATAGTACCGCGAACCATCCCAGCAACTTCATCAAGTGAATGATTTGAGTACTTCCCATCTCCCGCTTTTTCTTCACTTTTGTTTGCAGAGGCATTCACATTTGAATCAGAGGATACTTGAGAAGACTACAGAACCAGAAGAAAGGTCCATTGAGATCAAATAAACTAGCAGATGGAAATAAATAACAAATGTTGAGAGATGAGATTGCATATCTTATAGGGAAAATACACAAGTTACCCCTCAAACTTGTCCCCAGAACTCAGTTACACACCTAAATTTTACCGGCGTTCTATTACCCCCTTATTCTTATCCGATGTGAAATTAATATCACCCTAAGAGGTGATGTGGCAAAGGAAGTGTTTTCACCCCACTAGAAGCGATTAAAAACTGTACAAATGTGATTTTCATTGGACGCTGTAATTAATTACAATTTATTAGTTTGTATTAAGTGAAATAAAAACCCCTACTTTCTGTTTTCTTAATTCATTTTTCTCTTGTTTATTTTCCCTCTCTTTTTCCTCCTCATATTTCTTTTTTCCTCCATTTCCAATGGAGTTCAGCTACGCGCCTTCTATTCACTCATCATTTTCACCACTTTCAAGCCTCTCATTCCAGTTATAGAAAATAGAATTATTATTTTTCTTCCCCGAAAGACTCCCAAGCAACCAGCAAAATCACCCCAACAACACTTCACCCCCAATTAAAAGCACTCTTCAAGCTCTCATCTTCACCGGAGCCAAAATTCTTTCTTTAGAATTGATGACAACCCACAAATTTGCAACTGAAATTGCATGTAAAACTATCCAACAGGAACAAAGGGGTAAGCGGGTTCTTTGAGCGGAGAAGGGTGGTTTACTGGTGGTAGTAGATTTGTACTTTGAAATTGAAAAGCAAAGCTAAAAGGAAACAATGGTGAATCTTTCATTAGAAATCATTGAACCAAAATTTAGGATCACAGTGGCTATGGCTTCAGAGCAACGGAAGTGATATTGGGAGAAAAAATAAGAATGAATATAATTAGTGGTTAGTGAATTTTGTGGAAAATTGTGAATAATAAAAAGAAAAAGAGTAAATGAGAACAGGAAGAAAGAGTGAAATAATAAAAGAAAATTAAAGTACCTTGACCAGACCAAGGATCACAATAATAATTATCAATGATATATGGCAGAAGTAATGACAATTTTATTGGCATCTATATCTGCTAACGCCATTAAATTAAAGTACTATAATCTATTACTTTCAACCATAGTGTGAGTTGAAAACATAGTAGAACCATAAAGACTGCATAATCGTAAGAGATCACGACTTCAAGCATAAGTCGCCTTCCACTTGTGATATAACATATCTAGCACAACTATTTCAAACCCCAAAGAGGAAAGAGCTCAAAAGACAATGTTTCAACTTATTTCAGTATCAAGTTTAAGTTATTGTATCCAGGTACTTGTCATTAGTCAAGCGGAGATAAGAGTTACTTTTGAACCATTAACACTATGTAGCTGCTTCGCCTTGAATGTGTCATCCCAAGAATAATGACACAAACACTAATAGGGGAGCCATGTTTTCTAGAATCACAATGCAAAAAAGCAAAATCCCAGCAATAAGATAGTGCTGGACAGTAACAAACGTCATCTTTCTTTGACAACACTCCTTTTCAAAAAGTTTTTAAATATTCAGGTGGTTGTGTAAAGCAGAAGAGTTGGTGGAAGATCATCCCAGCATGCATCTGGTGGACACTATGGAAAGAAAGGAATGCAAGATGCTTTGAAGATAGAAGAAGCTCAATACAGAAGGTTAACAACAACAACCCAGTATAATCCCATTTAGTGGGGTCTGGGAAGGGTAGTATGTACGCAGACCTCACCCCTACCCTTGGGTAGAGAGACTGTTTCCAAATAGACCCCCAGCATCCTTCCCCCAGGAACTTCTCACCTTGCTTTTGGGGAGACTCGAACTCACAACCTATCGGTTGGAAGTGGGGGTTGCTTACCATCAGAGCAACCCCTCTTGTCTAAGTACAGAAGGTTAAGATGAATTATATTTTGTTATTTCACTTTTGGTGTAAAGAAAAACATGTATATGTTTGAAGCCTGCTTAACACAGGATAACCTCAATAGAAGAGGCTTTCAACTGGTCAACACATGCTACATGTGTAAGGAAAGCTCAGAGAATGTCAGACACCTGCTCTTGCATTGCCCAGTTGCCACTGATCTGTGGAACATGTTTTTTTGTCTTTTCGGTTTGAACTGGGTCATGCCATCGTATATAAGAGAAGCATACACAAGCTGGAGTCTTTGGGAAGTTGATAAGGCCATCAAGGAGATCTGGTTAATGATTCCTGCAGTTATTTTTTGGAGTTTATGGAATGAAAGGAACCAAAGATGCTTTGATGGAATCTCAACTCCAAATCACACTCTTAAAGCTAGTTGTTTGCTCACCCTTTTTAGCTGGGCGAAGTTAACCCCTGTAATTAGCACTGACCACCTTTTGGACTTTGTTAGCTCCTTAGTTATAGTTTAGCATATCCTAAAGGGGCTTACAAACTCTTATTTTTCTGTATTTTTGTCTTCTGATTTTGTAACTATTGCATCTACTTGATGCCTTTCTAAGGAAATACCTTACTTCATCAAAAAATATGTAGGTGAAGCAGAATCTATAATAGATGTCATAGGATCCCTGTGAGATGTGCAGGTGATATTTTTGCATTTTGTAATCTGTAAAATGAATTCCAGCACTTCCTTTGTGCTGATGTTTTAATATACCCGTCACCCATTTCAAAAATAGCTTTTAAATATTTTAACAATAAAAATGTTACTCATAGTACTTTTTATTTAGTTTTTAAAAAGATAAATTTTACATTAAATATTTAAGAAATCTATGTCCAAATTCACAATGAATTAGATGAGTTCAGCCCCGTACTCCAAACACCAATTCTTTTAGGGACGAGGGAGAATCATTAGTTCTAAATAGCACCAAAAGAAATCAGATATTTCGTCTGTGTGTTTATCAAGCTCTTTGGTTTTTGACATGTTTTAATTTTATAACAGGATCTTGATTACAAACCAAGGGCAGATAACAGGTGGAACTTTGTTTAGATATCTATTAATATTGACCAGTGACAGAAGACTTACATTATCAGACCATTTCGTCTTCTTCTTTTTTTTAAAAAAAATTAAGTAGATACATTATCAGACCATTTCTTAACTGCATGTTTTTAATCTTCGTGGATATTCCTCTCGTCCTAGATAACAAGAGCTCAATCAGAAACTAGTGAAATCAGTAGGTCAGATTAACAACGAACCAAAGAAAGAAAATTGATAATTACTTTTCTTTTTATAACCGTGGTGTCCGGAGCAGCTTGCGGGCACCTAGACTAATTCCAAAGGTACCTAGTAATCCTATCCATCAAGGCTAGGACAAATAGGAGGAAATCACCAAGTATTTTGCCTCCGCTGGATTTGAACGTGAGACCTCATGGTTTTGGGTGCAGAAAATGAGAATTACTTCTAAACCTAATGCACAAAGTTGTATTCAGAAACTGTGTTCCTACAAGACTCGAAGATTATGCAAATCAACTAAGCAAACTGAGGTTAACCAAACTTATCAACGATTGTCATCCATTTTTTGAATGGTTTAAAAAATAAATTGAAACCCCCAAACATGACAAGTGCAAGGTGCAAATTTAACTGCTTTTGTTTTGACACTGAAATAACTCAAAAACACCACAAAAGCTCTGGCCCTCATTGACTATGTAAATTATCAGAAAATATCTTGTTTATATCCTTTCGGATTTTGCACCAACCTAGTTACAAAGTATACTTGGAAGAAAAATTCATTACCTTCGCAAATTTCCCGCTGAAAACTGCAATAGCTACTCTCCAAATGGCAGGCACATGATGGATAATTACAGCAGTTAACCTCCTTATATAACTTCCTCTGAGAGCATCAACCTTTTCACCACTAAATTCCACTTGTTGTGAATCACCCGGCAAATATGTATTTTCATGAGAATCAGAGTAATCAACATCTGACTGATGATCATTTGGGATAGAAAATTAGTACATTAATTTTTAAATCCAGTTAATTATTAAATGTTTCTGATAACAGGCAGTTGGGCTTACAGAATGGCTCAAATCTTGCTGAATTTGCCTCCATTTTGCATCAGATAAAGCTCTTTCACGCATCTCATTCCGAAAATTTTCCGTCCTTGCTTCATGATCCAAAGTGCATTTCTCAAGCAAACCTCGGATTCTGTGGTTCTGTCAGATTGACAACCAAGAGAACATTGCAGAATTAGTCCCACAACAAAATATGGAAATATTTACCATATCATTCGCCTCCGATAAAGAAAACGAAATGCCAACTATAATCTATGCAGAAGAGAGAGGCTTCACAAACCATCACGAGTATTCTGTTTTTAATGAAATGTGAGCTTGCTCATTTGGCAGGTCCCAGGCACGGATAAAGGAGAAGAGTTTTGGTAGGTTGGCACTTGGCAGCCAGCATAAAACTTGCCAATTCATGATGAATCCTCATAATATATTTTTATTTGGTATGATGATGATATGAGCTGAGCTTAAATGAGAATGTGAGGATTCATATAGCTGACCCCAACTTTTACCAACAACAACTACCCAGTATATTCCCACAAAGTGGGTTCTGGGGAGGGTAATACGTACACAGGCCTTACCCTTACCCGAGAAAATAGACCTTGAGCCTGCTCAATCCAAAACATTGCTTATGAGGTGAAAATTGTCCAAAACCACCCAAGGAGACAACTTCTCATACCCTCGATCGACGTGGTAACTTAATAGGTTCAATCAATGGGTTCAATCGAAAGGTTAAGAGACATCAAACAACCATGAATTCAACCGGTAACAAAACTCATACTGGAGTTAGCAGTTGCTATAAAACAACTCATGGTGTAACATTATATCTTGTCAATTGGTTGATCTTTTGTTTCAATTGTTAGTCTCACAAGGCTTTATGTTCAATAAAATTGTCTTTCTAGAAAAAGAAAAAGAACCTAGGAACAAAAATAGAAACTGATGATTGGACCTTAGAGTCCTCACCTGTATATTCAAATAGTGCCACACAGGATCTGATTCGGGTTCCAACTCCAACAAGAGTCTCACATTATTTTCAAGCTGCATGAAGCAATTAAAGTCAAAATACGAGTAACAAGTATTTATAGGAAAATATTTTAAATTTTCCTTAAACATAGAAAGTGACAATTTAAAGTATCCGCATTTAGATGGTTGCACACAAATATAAGGTCCATAATTCCAGTGCAATCAGCGTAACCAATTATCAGAACTGTTTGGTTTACCCTCAGTAATCTGGCAATTGAGACCTGGCATGCCTTGATAAAAGCAATTTCACCCTTCTTTAGCATAGAATCACATTTCTCCTTCATATCTGTAGTAAGATATCCAAACATTTGTCTGGAAGTTCTTTATCACACAGCAAAAGGCAGTTACATTGAGATTGCAGTCCGATATCAATTTATCAGGATGATTGTCTATTCATATAAGACATTTGATAGATGACATAGGCACACTTCAATTTGAATTAATCAGTTACCTCTATGTGTATTCAGTAATATCTTATACACAGGAAACAAGAAAATAAATTCAGATAGCAGGTGTGAGGTGATCAACAAGTCTGCACCCCACCATACATCACTAAAAGGAGGTCTTCAAGTAAAAGTACGGTGATGATATACAAAGGAACTTTACATGTTGATGCTTAAACCTTGCTAAGCTTTGAACAACCTAAAGTTGATCATGACCTCCCAAATTCCAAGAAGTGCTTTAGAATTCAGACGCAAAAAAAGAGTGTTAGGAGAAGCTATTTGCAGTCAGGAAAGCTCACTCAGTAAATTAACCAGCTAATATACAATTATAAGATACCAATAATTTTATAAAAGAAGAACACCAATCAAGTCCCTAGACAGCAGTAACAGTACAAAGGATACCCTAAATCATTATGAACTTAAAAGGACACTATAAAAGAACATGTTTGAGGCATTTCGATTCTATCACAATTTAGCATTAACAAGAAAAAACAAGTATTAGCTAGACAAGACACAGCAGAAGAGTGATATGCATCCTTGGGTATTAGAGTCTAATGTAGTATACCTCTCATATATGGGGTTATCCCTTTTCTTAATATTTAATCACTATTTATCCCAAAAATAGGTAGCTCAAATGGATATGACATAAGTAGTCAAATAGAATGGCCTCAACAGGTGACTGTTCACCAAAACAGAAGTGGATGTCTGAAAGGGGAAAGGAAGCAAAGGAAGTTGAAAGGTCCTAGGACTATCCCTAATCCACAAATTGAAAGCTCGAGATATATTTTCACATTTTTAAGTTTAGCAAGAAAAGAGTTCTGAGATCTTTAGTCTTTCAAGTTTAACAATCCAAAGTGTGTGTATTAAAGAACACCTCCTTGTGGACTTCAAGAGAACCAAACTATCTACAGTAATGTCCTAATCATGCACTGGTCATAACTTTTTGACTTTTTAATGTTGAACTCAAGATGGTAACCATAACTTACATTTGTTAGGTCAATTTGAGGATCTTCCAGAGACTTATAAAGCTTGCTTTTAAATTCTTGCATAACTCTGTCAACCTCCTCAAGCACACGCTTCAAAATTCCAACCTGACGGTAAGATATTCAATGAAGAGTGAGTAACACAGATAGGGCAAAAACTATGAATAGCTATGGAAAATATTAAGAAAGACAAAGGGATGCAAACAGTAAATCGATTTAGGTCAGAAACTAATCAGAAAAGGTTAAGCATCAGACTATTATTGAACCCAACATGTTAAGGAGCATATAACAAGGTTAAATGGAACATGACTACAACTAAATCAAAACTAAGCCATGAAAGCATGGAACTCTGTCAAGTTTTAATCAGCTTAACTAATCAGAACACTGTGAGAAGCAGAGGATGTCTAAAGCACCTAAAATACTTCTCTTAAATTATTGAATACAAGGTCTCATCATATAAGGCATCAAGGAGGTGCTCGCACCAGTATATTAAACAAATTGTTAGCAAAAAAGCAAAATCGTCAATTGTATACACACAGTCAGAAACAGAGGATGTCTAAAGCACTAAATACTTCTCTTAAATTATTGAATACAAGGTCTCATCAAATAAGGCATCAAGGAGGTGCTCGCACCAGTACATTAAACAAATTGTTAGCAAAAAAGCAAAATCGTCAATTGTATGCACACGGTCAGAAACAGAGGATGTCTAAAGCACCTAAAATACTTCTCTAATTAATCTCAAGGTCTTATCAAATAAGGCACAGTCAGAAACAGAGGATGTCTAAAGCACCTAAAATACTTCTCACATAATTAAACTCACGGTCTTATCAAATAAGACATCAAGGAGGTGCTCGCACCTGTACATTAAGCAAATCATTAAAAAAAAAATTGTCAATTGCATACATAGGAGAAGCTTCAGCAAAGAAGTTCTAAACTACAATATATGATAGGATCCAAGCATAATCAATTACTGGTAGCACCACTTATAACGACTATAAAACAGATTAATAAGGCCAGTAAATATAAAGGCTAAGCACAGAAAGGCACACGTAAAAACAAACATATTAAAACTCTATACACCATTCTCACTTGGAGGATAATGCACACAACAGATGCATATGTTAAATTCAAAGCATTAATTAGGTCATCCATACATGAGAAGGCAGAACGATTGACTTTGCTTTCCTGTACTCCCTGACTGCCAGGTCATATTCACCAGTACTGATGCTCTCTCGAATCGTGCTGGGCAAGTTAAATAGTGTTCGGAACCTCTGCAGCATTCCTTGAACAGATCTTATCTTCTCAGCTTGTGCCTACACAATAATGTTTACACTCACAAAAGTTTTTACAAAAACAAAACCATAAATTACCATCCATATTCAAGAGATAAAGAACCAGACCTACATACTCAAATTTTATTACATGTGTTAATAAAATATAGTGAATTGCAGGCTACTTACCTGTCTTTCAAATAGTGGCCCAAAAGCACGATTAGCAATTGAACTAACTCCTTCGATACAATTAAATAAGTGAGAGGTTCCAGAACCTTCAGGGTCTTCCTCAATCCGTCTTAACTTTGACTCAATATCTACAAAAAGGAAAACATTGCCGCCAAACTAAGCATTTTCTATCATAAATGAAGGTAAGACCAAAATAGCACGTGCTACAGAACGTAAAGCTCACCATCAATTGTCGTTTTGCAGGACACAAAGCAGTCAAAATTTTCTTTAACCAATTGTTTTTTCTGCAGTGTACGTCCTTTAAGATCAGTCTTTACAGCAAGAGCACCTGATTCTAACTCTGAAGCGCTAGTGTCTTGGTGGATCCGAGACAGAAACAACTTCGGGTCAAATTTCTCAGAAAAGTAATTCAACCTCTCTGCAAGATTATGCAAGTACTTGTAAGAAGACTAGCATAGATAATAAAAATAGTAATGTAATAGGTTCATTTGAGGAGAGTATAAAGGTTCTCCTTCAAATGACTTCTTTTAAAACAAGTAGAAATGACCTCATTTTATTAGTTGAATGACACTAATAAGAAAATTGTTATAGTATTTGGTAAATATGAAAATGAAAAAATTGACCTCCATACCCGCTATTATCATTTATCTACTAGGATTAATCCTTTGAAAAATCAACGCATCAGTAAAAGCAATCCTTTGCTGCTGTCAACATTTACTCGTTAAGCTTGTCTTTAAGTGGTCCGATACCTCCTTATAGGACATACTATATTGCAGTGCAACAACATTGAAGATAACCTTATAATCGTAATCCAAGCTTCACATGCTTTCTCACACCACAATATGGTATTTTCTAGTAGAAAAGAACAAATCAATTTTATTTCTTATTTTTTATTTTTGTACTAAAGAGTAAACAAACAGCCTCTCGATTGGAAGAGGGTCGATTGGAAGCAGCCTCTCTGCCCTTTCGGGCAGGGGTAAGGCTCGTCTACATATTACCCTCCCCAGACCCCACCTGGTGGGAGTATACTGGGTAGTTGTTGTTGTTGTTGTTGTTGTACTAAAGAGTAAACAAACACAAATCATTTGCCTAATGCTCAACCACATTGGCAATAAGACTGTCAAAAAGCTACTTGAGGTCCTGATTTACCTGATGCCACATGAATAAACAAAAATGAAGATAACGTGAACTATGAATGACCTAAAGGTATACATCACAAATAAGATCCCCATAACTGAAACCACAAGCACCTGACAGCCGCAGGAACATATGCTTGCTATCATCCAACCCAATAATACGAAATCATTCAATCCAGTAAATCTTGATATGAAGATCAATGTTCATATTTATCACTGCATTTACACATACACTTGATAACAATGATTTTGAAGGGGCTCACCATAATTCTTTTCTCATTTTCCCAGGTAGTGCTGACCAAATATAGTCCGAGGAAAATAATGAATCAAAAACAGACAGCATTATAGAATCAAAAAAATTGGTGACAGAATTAAATACCACGAACTTTGGGGTCTGAATGATCTCTGTCGCCTATGGATGGGGAACTTTGTAAGGTCTCACTGATTAACCGTAATGTTCTGTTGTCAACTATCCTGTCATTAGGAAAACACCATCCCAGTAAGCACAACAGGAGAAGGCACTTTCCCAAGCCAAAGTTTAAGCAAGAAGAGAAGTACCCCAACTTCAGAGGATCGATGCATTCCATGCCACGAGGAAAAGAATGCAAATTATTAAGAGCTTTTTGTGGTACAGCTGTCTTCTCTGGTTCAGGATTTTGACTGGTTGGAACCACTCTTGCCTCCCTCATCTCACGAACTCTGCGTCTTAGCTGCAAAGATTTTCAATAAGTAAATTTCAAAACTTATTCATCATGTTTAAATATCAATTGCCACCCAGAAAGGGAACTACCGCTCACGGCCTCATTTATTTATAAAAGATAAAGAAGATTGTTTAACCAATAACACAAATACCTATTGCTCCTCCTGATTAGTTTTTGTAAGGTAACTAATTTTACATAGAGCTCCATATCCAAAAATTATTCAAAAAATGCAAACAGGCTTATAGTAAAGAATGTTACTAGAAATAGTAAGCACTAAAGTACAAACAGATGTGCAAAGAGGATATCCGTTGAAGCAATTTTTTTAATCGTATACTTATGAACTGAGTGTTTTTTTTATCAGTATTTAAAATAGAGTTTATGTTAGGCTGCCACCAAGGCACTAAACAGTGCACCTGTTTGCCTATGAGCTCTATTTTTTCCTGAAGAGAAGAACCAAACATGAACAATTTACTAGCAGTTGATATGTTCATTGTTAACGAAATGTAATGAACAAATTAGGTACTGACTAAGAACATGAATTAGATAATTTAACATTAGAAACAGTCACTAAACCTAGGGGTGTGCATTCGAATCGGTTTATCGATAAATCGAATTGATTATTTGTTATCGATTTATCGATATCGGTTTATCGATTTATCGATTTCAATTTCGATGTTGAAATTTTCCTTATCGAGTTATCGATTTCGATTTCGATTTGTCCTCTTCGGTTTATCGGTTTATCGATAAACCGATAAGATATATTAAAAAAACAAATATACCCTTATTTTATAATATTATTACTACTCTTTCCTTCACTTAACCCTAAATCCCTAATACGGTAATACCCTACTATTTCAGTATTTCCTTCAGCATCGCAATTCGCAGCCATGGCTTGCCCGCCTCTCTTCAGTCTTCGGTGAGTGTGAGTCTTCACTTCAGTGTTTTCTTTCAAATCGCCACTCGCCACCATTGAACCGAGATCTGGTTTGTCGGAAAGATAGTCTCCGTTGAAAGGTACTTGTAATTTCTTTCCAGAAAACACTTGTTGGTGCTTTGATGGTTTTTGTTTCATAGGATGCTTTTTGTTTTAATTCTTTGCTTGAAACGAAGATTAAAAAATTCACAACCTGTGTAAAACGAAGAAGAAGAATCATCGCTATTCAGCACTACAAAAAATGGGAATAGTATGCCCCGATGAGAGCAAGAGGATCGAGATCGAGGAATTTCGCCGAAATTTTGCTTCTTCTTTTTACTGGATGTGGGGAAGTTCATGTTGTACTTAGGTATTCATGTCAAACACACTATTCATCCTTATTTAATTCTAAAGATTTTCATCAAGAAAAAAACGAGAAAAGGAATTGAAGTGAAATTTTACCAGATTTGACCTATTATCAAACCCAAGTAACCGTTAGTTCTGGAGTGAGAATTTTACACAAACCCAACTTTAAATTCAGGAGTCATTTCTTAGAACCATGATTCTTGCACATCATAGGGACTGGGGACACCCCTACATTTTTTCTTAGTCATAGAAATTCCCCCATCTAAATTTATTGTTGCAGTAACTTAACCAAGTCTTAATTAACATCTCAATATCCAGAGAGAATATTCATTTTAATTGTGTGCTTTAATATCTTATGAAAAAGTCTTTTTTTTCATGAGTATTGAGTAGAACCAAGGTAACAAATGAAGAGATTTTCCAGTGGCAGTGGTCTACAAAATTAAGCATCAGTACCAATTATACAAAAGAGAAGTTGAAACAAAAAACAAGTTAATAAATTACAAATGATCACCTTACGCACAACAAATTACTTAGTACTTGACTATCTCCTTTTGTTTACTTTTCTCCTAGAAAGTCATATGTTTTTGGCCTTGGATCGAACTTTCAACACTTGTTGTTGCCTACTATTTGATTATTCTAACATGACTTTCTAACATGTATTATTCTGATTAAATCGTAGTGTAAAAAGTAAACCATGGAACGTGGACTAAAGATTGCTATGCAAAATGAGGACTACTTCATACAAATTTTCTATTTGTATGTTTTTTCAGGGAAAATGAGGAATAGAAAACATGTTACTGCCGACACATTTTAACCATTTATCTTATCTGTTTTTTCCCTACATATATAACAATTATTTTATCCAGCCATAATATTTAAGTCAAGAGCGAGTAGTGCTGACTTCGTCTTGCTTTGCTTCATTCAACTCGTTTAAGACTGTAAGTTACATTCTTCAATCACTTCACATGGCTGAAAATAATAATATTTATAAAGTAGATGATGAAAGTAAAGATTCTGAGTCTACAGTTGTAACTACTCACTCGACAGTTTCAAAACAAAGGAGAAAACGATCTCGGGCATGGGAATTTTTTGAAGAAAAAGTTAATGCTAAAGGAAATAATAAATATGCATGTAGATTTTGTGGACAAGAATATTTTGAGACAAAAGGCAAAAGTACGACACAAATGAATGGTCATATCGATAAATGTCCAAAGAATCCTTATAAAGTTGAAAAAGCTCAAAAACTATTACAATTTCAAACATTACCGGGGGTAATAAAGGTGGTCTTATTCCATGGAAATTTGATCAAGAAGAGTGTAGGATGGCTTTGTGTCGTACGGTGCTTGTTGATGAACTTCCATTTAGTTTTGTTGAGAAGGAAGGCTTTAGAAACTTTATGAAAGTGGCACAACCTTATTTTCATATTCCTTCCCGTACTACTGTTACACGGGATTGTTTTGCTCTTTTTAATGTGGAAAAAATAAATTAATGAAGTTTCTTAAAGGAACAAGTCAAAGAGTAAGTCTTACCACTGATACATGGACTTCTATTCAAAAAATTAACTATATGTGCATCAGCCCATTTGATTGATAGTGAATGGATTATGCATAAAAGAATTATTAACTTTTCTCCAATTACTAGTCATAAAGGTGAAGATATGGCAAGGTGTATTATTGATTATTTGCGTGAGCAGGGTTTGCAAAAGATTTTCACTGTACAGTTGACAATGCTAGTTCAAATGATGTGACCATGGAGAAGTTGTCTGACAAATTAAATAACTGGGGAATCAATTCCATGAATGGTCAACACCTTCACATGAGATGCGTGGCTCATATTGTAAATCTTTTTGAGAAAGATGGTTTAAAAGAGTCAAGTATTTCTATTGCTCGTGTTAGATGTGCAGTCAGATACATTAGACAGTCTCCTACTAGGTTGAGGAAGTTTTATGAATGTTGTGAAAGTGAAAATATTGTCATGAAGTTTTTATGCTTAGATGTTCCTACAATGTGGAATTCCACCTACTTGATGTTGAGCAGGTCTATAGAATATGAGCATGCAATTAAAGAATATTCTGATCGTGATATCAGCTTGTCAAGTTGTCTTATGTTTGATGCTATTTCAGATGGAAAGTCTGTAGGTTTGCTTACAAGAACTGATTGGGATGATGTAAAGAGAATTGCACAATTTCTTGAAATATTTCATAATCTCACTTTGAAGGTGTCTGGATCACTTTATGTAACATCAAATGCCCATTTTCTTGCAATTGGTCAAGTTGCTGTTTACTAAATCGACTAATAACAACTGAAGATAAACTTTCGAGTGAGATGGCATCAAGTATGTGGAAAAAATTTGAGAAGTATTGAGGTGAACCAACAAAAATGAACAAAATGATTTTCATAGCTTGTGTTTTGGATCCTCGCTACAAGTTTACTACTATTAGTTTTGTACTTAAGAAGATGTTTGGAGATGAAGGGACAATTATTGAAAAAGAGGTTCATACTTATATGAGTTTGTTGTTTAATGAGTATGTCTCTAAATCGGTTTCAAAAGATATTGGTGGTGAAGTTTCTACCTCTTTGCCAAGCTCTTTAACTCTTGGTTTAGGTGAACTTTTAGATGAAATAAGGAAACATAAAGCTGCAAGTGGAGGTGTAGATTCTAAAACAGAATTGGAAAAGTATCTTGCAGAAGATCCTGAAAATGAAAGATCGGACTTTGATATCTTGGTTTGGTGGAAGGTGAACTCACCTAGATTTCCTATTCTTGCTAAGATGGCTCGAGATGTGCTTGCTATTCCTATTTCAAGTGTGGCATCTGAAAGTGCATTTAGTACTGGAGGGCGTATTCTTGACCAATTTAGGTGTTCATTAACTCCTAAATTGGTTGAAACTCTAGTGTGCCTTCAAAATTGGCTTCGGAGTGAATCACTTCCTGTAAAGATTGAGGAAGATTTAGATTTTCTTGAGACACTTGAGGAAGATATGTATATTTTAATAAATTTTATTGTATTGCTTAAGATAGTTAAATAATATATTAATTGCTTGACTTGTTAATATATTTTCTTATTAGATTTTACTAATCTTGGCAAAGAAGCTTCCGCTGACGATGTTTGCTAGAGTTTGTTAGTTGCTATGTAAGTTCTCTATTTTAAATAATATACTTGTAAAAGAATGTGATGTATTACAAAGTTCTTAATATTTTTCTCTTTAATAACTTGAGGGGTGATTCTTGATTAGCTGCCCATTATAGCTATAACATGGACGTTGAATTGCTGCCCGTCAACTGGTGATTCGCAAGTTGTTGGAACTTCATTTTCTTTTGTTGTACCATTGCTGCCACAGTTATCATCGCAAGTAAATGAGCTGCGTATGGCAAGATCGTGTTCATTTGTATTGCAACAATTTCTTTTGCTGGAAATCATGTCTTATAGTCATTTTATGTATGGCAAGATCGTATGTTTAGCCTGCTGCAACAGTTTCTTGCTTTTGTTTAGTTTGCAACAGTTCCGTGCTTTTGTTTGGCTCGCTTTTGTTTATCAAGTTTTGAAAGATCAGTGCATTACTGCATCTGTTCTGAAAGATCAGTTGCTGTTGTTTCACTACCAATGATTCAAAAATTTGAAGATCCGACTGTTAATCCATCTGCATACACAAAAGTAGTGCTTACTGTAACCTTTGGACTACTTATTGTGTAATGATATTATAAATTACATTTGGACTACTTATTGTGCTTACTGCTATCTTCGTGGGTACTTTTCAAGCTGCCTTTGGACTACTTATTGTGTAATGATATTATAAATTACAGGTTAGGATTTCTAGTTGATTTTCTGTCACATGCTGCTATTGTTGGTTTCATGGCTGGTGTTGCCTGCGTGATTGGTCTACAACAACTCAAATCATTGCTTGGACTTTCAAAGTTTACAAACAATACTGATATCATCTCTGTGAACTTCTATCGCAAATCAATGCATATTGTAAATAAATTTGTTGTTTTTTGTCCTCTCAATTAATATCTACGGCTTAATATATATATATATATATATATATATATATATATATATATATATATATATATATATATATATAACCAAAGTGTGCAGCCCATCTCTTGGCTTATTGGTGTTATCGATAACCGAATCGATAAGCCCCAAAAATCGATAAATGGAAATCGAAAAAATCGAAACCTTATTGAAACGATAACGATAAGCATATGTAAAAATCGACAATCGATAAGTAATTATCGATAAGGATAAAAATTGAATCGATAAATCGAATGCACACCCCTAACTAAACCTATATCAGAAACTTAAAGCCTTTGCATCTCTATTAGAAATTTCAAATGGTTTCATGATTTTATTCATATATCTGACTTGAGCTTAGTATTTTCAATTAATTTGCCCTTGTTTGTGTATATATTTTCAAGTCATATTTTCCTCCATTACATATTGTTTTCACTTTTTCCTTCATATTTGCCTGACTGTCCATGCTTTCGTGTTCTGCAGCTTAAAATCCCTATAAAGCTTGGCAAAATCCTAACCTTTTCCCCTTTGAAAATTTTTCATGAAGACTTTTCCCCTTTGAGAATTACTAACTAAAGAGATTCTCTAGAACTGCTCATAGACCTTATATATCCGAAACATATCACTGACGAAGAGGAGACCATAAGGCATGAGTCGGAGCATATACTACTAGTATAGCTTAAGAAGCATATATCATTCAAGTAGTACAAACCAGTGGTGGGGGTAAGTGTGTTGAAGGGGGTTCAATTGAATCCTTCATCAGAAAATTATCTGTACAAATAAGGTTTAAATAATTGTTCTGGCTAACAAATTATTGAATCCCTCTGAAAATTAAGTGTGTGAATATCACCGTGCAAGTTTGCATTTTTTTAATGCCGCCACTGTATAGATAACTAGACTGCAACAACAACAAGTCCAGTGAAATTCCACAAGTGGAGTCTGGGAGGGTAAAGTATACACACACCTTACCCCGAGAGGTTGTTTCCAAGAACCTCAGCTCAAGAGAAGTAAAAATGAAGCAACAAAAAGACAGTAGCAACAAACAAGGTAATTAGACATGGGGCAAATGTATAACAACTAGACTGCCTCAGCTTATATAAACTTGTTGAACATACATATTATCAAACATCAGTACAATTAGTCCACAGTGTTATACAGAAGCAGATAGAACTACTAGTGTTGCTCAATAAGAATAAGAAAAGGAATACATAGATATACCTCAGATTCATCAACACGCTTCCAGCAATCAGGCTCACCACCATCCCACAATCCATCAACCTCATGTGCAGCTCTCCCTCCACCACTTGCTGCCCGAGTCCTCAACCCGAACCCGCGATCCTTGGACGAATCCTCATCGCCCGATGATATACTCAGCATCTCGATTTCCGAATCATCGTCATCTTCGACAGACTTCCGCTGCTGATTACTGTTCTTGTTACTGCTCTTCGGCATTGCGGCAGCACTAGTGTTCTTTCTCCCCGCCGTATTACTACCGGTAGCGCCGGTTCTCGAGTTGGGCTGCGATGGCGGCTGAACGAAGTTGCGGACCGGTTTAGAAGGTTGATGAACCGGTTTCTGGTAATTGATGTTGCGTTGAGCTTGCTCCTGCAATGCGATCTGTAAGAGCTCGTCTTCGTCCTCACTGTCGCTTGACATTTTTCAAAAATATATTTATAGAGTTTTTTGAAGATTATTAAACTATTCACTGATAGAAAATTAAATGAAAAATTGTAAATAAGAGTTGTTGATATTTTTGGGATCTGTGGGTCGTGTGAATTGTGATGATTAGTTTATTTTTTGGGGTTGGTGTAAATGTCAAATGTACAGGGGAAGTGGGGAAGAAGGAAGGGTATAGGAGAGAATTTTACAACTTCGTTTATGTGACTGCCGCGTCGTATTTTCGGAGAAGTGTAAAATTCGGCCATTCATTCCGTCCTACTGTCGTAGTAATACTTTTCTGTTGTCCTTTGTTTCAAAGATAAGGGAAAATTATTGATATCTTATCTTCTGAAGTATAGGGTAAAATCCCAAGTTTTCAACCAATGTATTTCTATGGGGAAAAGGCCAAATATATTTTTTTACTTTTAGATATGGTATATATTTAATCTCTATTATATTGTGCGATCAAATTTATACTTATCATTATATTATCGGGTTATGTTTACTAATAGCAAACTTTTTAAAATTATTCTTGATATATGTAATCTGAAATTATCCAATTGTCTTTAATTTAAGTCAGTTGTAGCTCTGCTCTTCTTCATTCGGAAACAGTCTCTCTACCCCTATCGGGCTAGGGGTAAGGTATACGTGCACATTACCCTCCCCATATCCCATTGTAGAATTTTACTACTGTTGTTTTAGTTCTTCTAGCTCCACAATTTTCAGAAATTACTGTTCATGTGAATACTAAAGGTACTAAAATATATAAATTATTTATGGATATTTTTAATTACCATTCACTTCTCTTCTTGTGATAATGGTATTAGAATTGGTTTAAATCTTATTTATTTTTCAACCATATACAAACCGTAGAATTTGATGGTCTATTTTATTGTGTATTATAACGTAGTTGATCATCATGTATGTACATGTATATTCGAATATATTTTATTATTGTCTAGTTAGTTTAGAGTTCGATCGACTAACTTAAGAGTGCACAATGCATAGATATTTGATTAAAACAAAGTTGAATTCGACAATATAAGGTCTCCAAGGAACTGCATCTTCTATCACTAATACTTACAAAGTCTTTGTACTTTTGGTGCACAACGAATTTATTAAAGTTGAGATGTTGTAAATACTTTTGGAATTTAGATAAGCTACCTAATTTAGATTCTTCAATTTACTATACTTTGTATACTAACCGTTATATTGTTTTAATATTTTTGCTCTTATTTTTTTCAATTAAAAAAGTATGTAAAAGCAAATTATTTCAAAAATAGTAGATCAAAAATAAGACTAAGTGACTTAAATAAAATGATCTGAGAGATTCTGGGTCACATAACGAACTAAGGGATAATTTTTAGAAATTTGCTTATTTAGGGGATAAATTTGTCCAGATAATATAATAGTATGAATAAATTTAGCCGGATAGTATAACGGAAGTTAAATATAGATAACATTCTAATGTAAAAAGGGTATATTTGACCCTTTTTCCTATTTATTATTAAGTTATCTATCTTCTTGTTTTATGATTTAGAATTTTATTTTATTATGTATAATGAAGTATTATATTTTGTCAAATTTAATAATCCAACCACAACAACATAGTATAATCCCACAAATTTATAAAACTTAATAGAGCAAATAAATCGTATTTTATTAAAAATATGTAAATTTTATTATTTTACAAGCCTTTGTGTAAGTGTATCGCATGTCGGTTATTATCTATATCTATCTACATATACTATATTAAGAGTATGAACCCCATCGTTCACCTTCACCTTTAAAAATAAATTTTTCATTGGATAAAATCATTATTAAATTATTTTTCTAATTTGAAATCAACTTAAATTTTAGTTTAAAGATCTTTCCTTATTTAAACTATATAGAAAATCCTAATACTTAGACTTAAGACTTTAAAATTAACTAAAAATTATATTCGCGTATAGAAAATATGTATCACTTTAGAGTCCAAGTCAAATACCAAATATTTTATTGATTTTATTTTATATGGTTAGTCATTTCGAAAATTTGTTGGACGAGTAAATTGAAATAGGATGATAATGTACTCATCACACATAAATTAAGACAATGGACATGTAATTAAAATTAAAACAATTGTTATGAAATAATATAAGAACAAGAACAATAATACAAGAACAAGAACAATATAGAGAAAAGTAGAGAGAGGAGTATTCTTATTGATACTTTGAGATGGTTTACAATAGAATAAACCCCAATATTTATAGGTGGTGACTTAGCCACCAAGTAGTAAACCCTAGAATCTCTCTAAGTATAGACATTCACCTTAAATAGAGTTCTATTTATAACACTCCCCCTTGAATGTCTATTCAATAATGTGCCTCGTTAAAACCTTAACTAAAACAAAACCCAATGGGAAAAAATTTAAAGAAAAGGAAAAAGAGTACACATGTTTGAATATGCGCCTATTGGTTGTCTCGTTAAAAACCTTGCAAGGAAAACCCATTGGGACAAAACCTTGTAAGGGAAAAAGAGTGCAACGCGCATTAACTCCCCCTGAAAAGAGCATCAATTCATATCCTTGAGTTTTCGCATTCCGATCTTGTGAACCAGCTTCTTGAAGGTTGACGTTGGTAGAGATTTTGTGAAAAAATCAGCCATATTATCGCTTGAACGAATCTGTTGCACATTGATATCACCATTCTTTTGAAGATCATGTGTGAAAAATAACTTTGGTGAAATATGCTTTGTTCTATCTCCTTTTATGAATCCTCCCTTCAATTGAGCTATACATGCTGCATTGTCTTCATACAAAGTCGTGGGTAGTTTGTTACACTTCAAACCACATTTGTCTTGAATATGATGTATGATAGACCTCAACCACACACACTCCCGACTTGCTTCATGAATAGCGATTATCTCGGCATGATTAGATGAAGTAGCCACAATTGATTGCTTAGTCGATCGCCAAGATATGGCGGTGCCTCCACAGGTAAACACATAACCTGTTTGAGATCGAGCCTTGTGTGGGTCGGATAAATATCCAGCATTAGCATAACCAACAAGATCAGAACTGCAATTATTGCCATAAAATAAGCCCATATCGGTAGTCCCTTTTAGGTACCGCAATATATGTTTGATCCCATTCCAATGTCTCCTTGTGGGAGCCGAGCTATACCTTGCTAAGACATTAACTGAAAAGGTTATGTCAGGTCTTGTAGTATTTGCAAGGTACATTAGTGCGCCAATTGCACTAAGATATGGTACTTCAGGACCAAGTAGCTCTTCATTCCTTTCTTGCGGTCGGAATGGATCTTTATTCACATCAAGTGATCGAACAACCATCGGAGTACTTAAAGGATGTGCTCCATCCATGTAAAACCATTTCAGTACCTTTTCTATATAGGTAGATTGATGAACAAAAATTCCGTTTGCCAAATATTCAATTTGCAAACCAAGACATAATTTTGTCTTTCCGAGATCTTTCATCTCGAATTCATTCTTTAGATAATCAATTGCCTTTTGGAGTTCTATGGGGGTTCCAATAAGGTTTATGTCATCGACATATACGGCAAGTACAATAAATTCCGATGTTGTTTTCTTTATAAAAACACACGGGCAAATGGCATCATTTATATAGCCTTCTTTTAATAAATACTCACTAAGACGATTATACCACATTCGCGCTGATTGCTTTAGACCATACAAGGATCTTTGCAATTTGATTGAAAACATTTCCCTGGACTTTGAATTATGAGCGTTTGGCATTTTGAGTCCCTCGGGAATTTTCATGTATATCTCATTATCAAGTGAGCCATAAAGATAGGCAGTAACCACATCCATTAAATGCATGTCAAGCTTTCAAGGATAGCAAAACTAATGAGATAACGAAAAGTTATGGCATCCATTATAGGCGAATATGTCTCTTCATAATCGACACCAGGCCTTTGAGAAAATCCTTGTGCAATAAGGCGTGCCTTATATCTTTGTACCTCGTTTTTCTCATTTCTCTTGCGTACAAAAACCCATTTATAGCCAACAGGCTTAACACCATTAGGTGTTTCAACTATAGGGCCAAAAACTTCACGTTTTACCAGCGAATTCAATTCTGATTGAATTGCTTCTTGCCATTTTGGCCAATCATGTCTTTTTCGACATTCTCCAACAGATTGAGGTTCAAGATCCTCACTTTCTTGCATAATGCTAGATGCGACATTATAAGCAAAGACATAATCCACCACTATATCCACTCGATTAAAATTTGCCTCAATATCGATTGGATTTATGGATAGTTCCTTATTTTCTTGAGTCTCGGGCTCAATGGATTCTTCATGAATATCAGAATTTATTAAATCATGAATTTCCTCATGAGATTCTTTCGTAGTATCATTTTGATCGTTTGCTTTCCTCTTTCTAGGATTTCGATCTTTGGAACCTAATGGCCTGCCACACTTCAGGCGTGCATTCGACTCATTGGATATGACACTAGATGATTGTCCAACAGGGACATCAATACGGATTGGAACATTCTCCGCGGGGATGTGAGATTTTGTTATCCTTTTCAAGTCCGTAAATGCGTCAGGCATTTGATTTGCTATTCTTTGCAAATGGATAATCTTTTGCACCTCTTTTTCACAAATAGAGGTACGTGGATCAAGATGAGATAATGATGCATTTTTCCACAAAATTTCCCGTCTGGTTTCACCAACTTCTCCCCCTAATTTTGGGAAAAGTGTCTCATCAAATTGACACTCTGCAAATCGTGTAGTGAACAAATCCCCTGTCAATGTTTCGAGGTAGCGAATAATGGAGGGCGATTCAAACCCAACATTTATTCCTAACCTTCTTTGCGGACCCATTTTGGTGCGGTATGGCGGTGCTATAGGCACATATACTGCGCATCCAAAGATTCTTAAATGGGATATATTGGGTTCATGACCCAAAACCAATTGCAATGGGGAATATTTGTGATAATTCGTCGGTCTGAGACGAATTAGCATTGCTGCATGCAAAATGGCGTGACCCCATACCGAAGTGGGCAGCCTCGTTTTCATGAGTAATGGTCTTGCAATCAACTGCAGGCGTTTAATTAAAGATTCTGCAATACCGTTTTGCGTGTGAACATGAGCTACAGAATGTTCCACTTTTATCCCAATTGATAAGCAATAATCATTAAATGCTTGGGATGAAAACTCAGCAGCATTATCCAGTCTAATAGACTTGATTGGATTATCAGGAAAATGTGCTCGTAGTCGAATTATTTGTGCCATTAGTTTTGCAAACGCAAGGTTGCGTGATGACAACAGGCACACATGAGACCATCTACAAGATGCGTCTATTAGGACCATAAAATATCTAAAAGACCCACTAGGTGGGTGAATAGGTCCACAAATGTCCCCTTGTATACGTTCCAAAAACGTAGGTGACTCAGTCCCAACCTTTGTTGGTGATGGTCTTGTAATTAACTTGCCTTGATAACAAGAAGTGCAAGAAAATTCATTATTTAGAAGAATCTTGAAATTCTTTAACGGATGCCCATATGAGCTTTCTATAATCCGTCTCATCATGATTGATCCAGGGTGTCCCAATCTATCATGCCAAAGTACAAAAGTATTGGAATCAGTAACCTTTTGGTTTACTGTTGAATGTGCCTCAATTGCACTAATTTTTGTCCAATCAGGCCACAAGATAAAGATGGGAATTTCTCAATAACCCTCTTTTGGCCAGAGATATTCTTTGTAATGATGAGATATTCAAGATTATTCTCATCTATTGTCTCAACATGATAGCCATTCCGGCGTATATCTTTAAAACTCAACAAGTTTCTCTTAGACTTGGAGGAGAACATTGCATTCTCTATGATAAACATTGTTCCTCTAGGCAGAGTTATAGTTGCTCTTCCGGAGCCTTCAATCAATTTACTACTACCAGAGATTGTAGTAACATCTGCCTTACACATACTTAGTTGAGAGAAATATTTCTTTTCTTTGAGTATCGTATGTGTAGTACATGAATCAACTAAACAAATATTTGATTCAAGCTTGCTTTGTGAGATATCCATATTTGCTTTCCCATGGTTTGACATACAAAAGAAAATACACGAACATGAGAATAAACAAATTCAATCCGTTTGTTTCACATTTAAACAATATTTTCAAAATCTGTTGAGGTTATTCGAATATCTTAGTTGATAGTCGACTATCTTGGGAAGCAGTAATTAGGTTATTCGAATAACTAAACCTGATATTCGACTAACTAGCCTTGCGGAAAAATCCAGTTTTAATACGAAATATTGGTTAGTCGAATAACTAATTAGTTATTCGACTAACTTAGTAAACAGTCATCAGGTTAGTCGAATATCTTATTTAGATATTCGACTAACTTAGCCTGCGGAAAAATCCAGTTTTAATGCGAAATATTAGATAATCGACTAACTGTTAGGTTAGTCGACTAACTCTACTGGAAAATAATAATATCTTTGAAATTTAAGCATATTGAAACATTCTAAAGAACTAATACTAACATTATATCATAAACTAACTAATACGAGCTGATACTAATGACTATTAGTTTATTCACTAACTAATACAAATAAGTAAAATAAAATCAAACAATTCCATCTTCCTTCATCACAGATCCATCACCGATCAAGTGGTCTATTTTCCCCTCGGGTTGCTCAAAGAAGTCTGCCACATCCAGGTGGGTGATGTCAAAATTGTCGTCAGAGACAAAATTTGTTTCAGGGCCTTTATTCTTTAGAGATGCTTGATAAAGATCAACCAAATGTCTTGGTACACGACAAGCTTTTGACCAGTGCCCTTTTCCACCACAACGATAACATATAGTTTCTGAACTATTTGCCTTTGGATCCTCATAATCCCGTTTCTGCTTTTGGTGGTTATATCTCTTTGGGGGGTGACGAACATCAGGGAAATTTCTTCTTTGTCTACGTCCACGGCTATGACCCCGATTACGACCACGACCATGACTAGATCCATGGCCTTTTCCATGCTTGGCATAATGAGAATACACCTTATCTGCTTCAGGCAATGGTGTAGACCCAGTGGGTCAATTTTCGTGATTTCTCATGAGCAGGTCATTGTTTCGCTCAGCCACAAGGAGAAGAGAAATCAGTTCAGAGTACTTTTTGAAACCTTTCTCTCTGTACTGTTGTTGCAGTACCATATTGGAGGCATGAAACATTGTAAACGTTTTCTCAAGCATATCATAATCAGAGATATTATCTCCACAGAGTTTCAACTTAGAAGTAATTCTGAACATTGCAGAATTATATTCAGAAACAGACTTAAAGTCTTGGAGCCTCAGATGAGCCCAATCATATCGTGCTTGTGGCAGAGTGACCAACTTCAGGTTGTCATATCTCTCCTTTAAGCCGTTCCACAAGATGAGTGGATCTTTGACTGTGAGATATTCAATTTTCAAACCTTCATCAAGGTGATGGCGCAAGAAAATCAAGGCCTTAGCACAGTCTTGGGTGGATGCTTTATCTCTGTCTTTAGTGGCGTCTCCAAGACCCATAGCATCTAAGTGGATTTCAGCATCCAACACCCATGTCATATAGTTCTTGCCCGAAATTTCAAGGGCAACGAACTTTCTTTTCATAATATCAGACATAATTAAAACCAAATTCGGAAAGAGGGAAATACCTTAATTTTCTCAAGAGGATTCTTGAGATGGTTAGAGACTCGTGCTGATAACGTGTTATGAAATAATATAAGAACAAGAACAATAATACAAGAACAAGAACAATATAGAGAAAAGTAGAGAGAGGAGTATTCTTATTGATATTTTGAGATGGTTTACAAATAGAATAGAACCCCTATATTTATAGGGAGGTGGTGACTTAGCCACCAAGTAGTAAACACTAGAATCTCTCTAAATATAGACATTCACCTTAAATAGAGTTCTATTTATAACAACAATAATAATTATTTTATTTTTTTTAGCTTAACTGTCGATTTATATTGATTCAAAAAATATGTACAATGTATTCCTATGGTAGTAGTATGGACTGCTACTACTCATTTACATTTCAATTCTACTACACAACTCATATAGACAACACTAACTAATAGCCAATGATCAAAACTAAGGATAGCAGTTGAGCGTTTGTAACCCATCCTGCCACCTTTTACACTTCCTATTTCTTGCATGTATTAACATTGCCACTTCTTTGCAACACTATCCTTCATCAAATGTCTTGTTCTCAAATCTGATCAAGTTCCTACTCCTCCATAGCAATGCAACAGTGGTCACAAATGCTGTGGCAGTGATTGCCTGCTTCCAGTTTTTACTCTTTACTTTGCTACAAATCCATTTCACTTCATTCTCCCAGCATTCAATGATCCTTGTTTGTCCCAACCACACACAGATTCTCCTCCATACTCTGCTTGTAATGTCACATTCAAAATACAGATGCTTGAACTCTTCATCATGTATTTTACAGAATACACACAAAGTTGGTATTTGTATGCCTATAATCTGCAACCTCTCAACTGTGGGAAGTTTTTGTTGTGCAGCTAACCAAACAGTAAACTTGTGTCTAGGAAGAGCAGATGAATTAAGCATTAAGTTCCTCCATGCAGTCTTAGGAAACTTTGGCAGCAAAGCAATATACATTTTATGAATCTGAAATTTTCCTAGCTTGCATACACTCTGCAACCTGCTGATAATATTACCTTGCAACTGAGTATTCCCCACCAATGTCCTACTTTCCAGTATCTTCTTTACCACCCAAGAGGAGTTGGATGGCACAACAACTGACTCTTGGGTTATTTTTTTTGTTTGTTAGTTTCAATCTTGTGTTATGGCAATCTTTTTATACCAAGAAAAAGGGTTAAAAATATTTCTCTACAATTCAAAAATATTTATTTACACTATTGGTCAATCACAACCCTCAGCGTTATAAAATTTATTTTAAAATGCCCATCTGCCATTAAGACCCTCGATCGTGGCAAGATTATCCCACGTAGTTGGACATATCACTAGCCTCCACCTCACCGAACCTATACCACTTTACCCCCCCCCCCCCACTTCTTCCATTGCCATCTTGTTGAATGCGTGAATTGCTGAAACTATAAGAAGAAGAAGAGAATAAGAAAAGAGCGTTTAGGAATTTTTCACTTTTTATTTAGCTGCTAACTATAATGTTACACGTATAAGTAGCTGCTCCACTAACTGATACAACTAATTGACAGTTGTACAATTAACTCTAGGTGACTAACTATAGTTAAATTAACTAACAATGGTTGAGTAATACTATCCTTTATACCTCCCCCCCCCCCTCCCAAGCTAGGAGGTATAAGATGTTCTTCATTTCTAGCTCGGACACAAGGTAGTCATGATGAGCCCGACCAATATGGTAAGTAAAAATCCGCTTGTTGATCAGTTGAAGCCAAATAGAAAGTAGAGATGAGACCTTGTTAGATCTTCTCGCGGATAAAGTGACAATCAATGTTTATATGTTTGGTGCTCTCATGGAACACAGGGTTTACAGCAATCTGAAGAGCATATTTGCTATCGCAATAGACAGGTATAGAGTAGTAGCGAAGAACACCCAACTCTTTGAATAAGCTAAGGAGTCATACCACTTCAGCAACAGTAGAGACTACGCTAAGATACTCGGGCTCAGCAGAGCTTCGAGAAATATTAGATTTCTTTTTGGATTTCTAAGAGATGATGGAATCACCAAACTTAACAATATAGTCTGTAACAGACTTCCTAGAATTGGGCGCATGCAGCTCAATCTGCATCATAGAAGGCTGATGAAGACTCAGAACAATGAGACTTAAGTAAAATACCCAACCTATGACAGTGTTTAATGTACCAGGTTACACATAAAGCAATGTCCATGTGGGACACTTTAGGTTTGTGCATAAATTAACTAAGGCATTGAACAACAAACAAAATGTCAGGCCTAGTGACAGCAAGATAAAGAAGACTCCCCAGAAGCCTTTGATAAGGTCCAGGATCATTAAGAGGTGGATCATCAATGAGACCTATATGACCATCAAATTCACAGCTTGTCAACTTCATATTAGGTTACATAGGAGAAGCTATAGGTTAGCACCGGACAAACCCAAGTCTGCAGTAAGCTCAAGTGAGTACTTCCTCTGATACATCAAAAATCCCTTCAGCACTCCAAGCAAACTCAATACCCAAGAAATACTTGAGCTCCCCAAGTCTTTGATTTTGAAATTCTGCTGCAAATCATTATTAGTAGCCTGGATCAAGGACATGTCATTACCAGTGATAAGCAAGTCATCGACATACACTAGAACTATCACTATGTGACCATACACTCGTATGGTGAATAAAGAATAGTCCAGATGGCTTTGGTGAAAGTCTAAGGCAATGACAACAGAGGTCAATTTAAGATTCCATTTACAGGAAGCTTGTTTAAGACCATAGAGTGATTTATGTAATCTGCAAAGCAATGATGTATCTCCAGGATTATTGAAACATGTGGCAGACTCATATAGAACTCCTCAGCGAGATCAACTTGTAAGAAAGTATTGTACACATCCATTTGATGAATGATCCAATGCCTAGAAGCAGCAAAGGAAAGGACACTTCAAACAACCACCATTTTAACTACAAGAGGGAATGTCTCCTTGTAATCCAGTCCTTCTGTCTAATTGAAACACTTAGCTATAAGCCTTGCCTTGAACCTCTCCACATCTCCAGAATCCTTACATTTGATCTTATAAACCCATTTGCATCATATAAGTTTCTTACATGGTGGCAATAGAACCAACTCCCAGGTATTATTGTGTTCTAAGGCCTTGGTTTCAGCTTGCATAGCCTCAACCCAATGTTTGTCTTTTACTGCTTCATGAAAAGTTGGTTGTTCAACCCCATTGGAAAATTGAAAAAGATAATTGTGGTACTTAGTGGAGATATGATCATATCCAATAACATCAAACAAAGGATATATACAATTGTTGGACTGTCCCTATTTGTCTGGTCTCACATAATCACTAAGTCATATAGGTTACTTAGATATTCGAGTGGAGTTACTGATAATGTCCTATGGTGCAATAGACACAGTGGATTCATTAACATGCAAAACATCTTTCGTGTTGACATGGATGTAGTGTCTGATAAAGAATTGATGGTGTCTGTCAAAGAAATAGACTTAGGAGAAGGAACATGACAATGCCCAAGAGGAGTGGTCACCATAGGTGCAAGTACATTCGAAGGAACAGAACTAGGTAAGAAAGTATCTCCTGCCCTGGTTGGACTAGCAGTATTGATAAGTTGGGATTTTAACATGATTTATGTGACAACCCAAAGGGTCATCACTTGTTTTATTAGTCATTTCGAGCTTCAGAGGCCTTGAAAATCTCACTATTAGTTGCCTCAATTTACGTGCGCGGTCCGAGCACAAAGCCAAAATTTTTTTATGTAGATATATATGAATTATGTGAAAACTTTAAAGAATTTTGATATTAATATTGTTAATGTTGACTTTGGTCAACATTTTTGGTAAACAGACCTGGACCCATGATTTGACGGTCTCATAAGGTCCGTAGAAAAATATGGGACTTGGGTGTATGCCCAGAATCGAATTCCGAGGTCCTAGACCCGAGAAAAGAATTTTTCCGTGAAATTATTACCTGAAAATGTTTTAGGAAAATGAAAATGAAATTTAATCAAAAAGTAATGGTATCGGGCTCGTATCATGGTTCTGATGCCTGATACAGGTCATATATGTTGGTTAAGAGCTTACTGTAAAGTTTTGTTGAAAACGAACGTCATTTGACGTGTTTCGGTCTTAAATTGGAAAATTTGAAAGTTTATGAAGTTTAAAAGATTTCTTGGATTTAAGGCTCAAACCATTGGTTTTGATATTACTTTGGCGATTGGATCGCTCGAGCAAGTTTGAATAATGTTTTAAGATATGTTTGTGCTTTTGATTGAGGTCTCGTGGACCTCGGGGTGAATTCAGATGGCTAACGGAAACTTTTAAAGTTGGAAAATTTCATAATAGATGAAGTTGTAAATGAGTGCGCACAAGACCCACTTTAAAAGATGATATCTCTAGTTATATAACGGGTTGGGTGATGATATCAAATTAAATATCTCTGAGTCTAGTTTCCAACGCAACAAACCGTTTGTCATTCGGATATTCCTATGCAAAGTTATGACCAAATTACAAAGCAGCGCAGAAAATTGCACTACCGCGGCGCCCCCTACGGCGCGACGCGCCTGTACAAAATCCAGAAGGGTCTGAAATTTCATCTCCGGAATCATTTTTCACTAACGCCTCGTGCCCCACGGCGCGGTAGTACAAAAAAAGGGTTTTTTAAGTCCAGAAATAGAACACTTACGGGATTTTCATCCCATTTCTCAACTCTCTCTTCTCCAACAACATTTTTGGGTGATTCTTCACCAAACTTCTTGGGTAGGTTATCCTTGACTTGTTTTCTTCATCTTCCATCAATATTATTTGAATTCTTAGTCTAGACATGTGAAAATAGGTAGAAAATTAGGGAATTGGGTATAGTTAGGATTTTCAAATAATTTGTGATTTAGACCTCGTTTTGGGGTTGAACTTAAGAACAAATTATATATTTGAACTCGTGGATGAATGGGTTGTCAGAAATTGGTTCGACCTAATGTTTTGACCACGTGGGCCTGGGGTCGACTTTTACTATTTCGAGGAGAATGTTGTAAATTATTTATTTAGCCATTTGGATATTCTGTTGAGTAGTATTGATGATATTAAATCAATTGTGTATAGATACAATTGAATTGGAGCCAAATTCGATAGGAAAGGGCATTGCTTAAGGATTGAGTTTGCCGTAAACCTTTGTGGTAAGTGTTTGATCTATCCTAGCTTGAGGGAATATGAGTTGAGTCTATTTGCTAATTGCTATGTGCGGAGTCCGACGTATATGCATGGTGACAAGTATCTATACGTTGGGGGTCTAGTATGACCGTAAGTCTTTACTCTTGATTATTTGATATTGATATAACTCTTCCACATCGAATTGTTGATTGCTAAATTATGTGAAAAGTGTTAGGAGAAAATTACGAATTGTGAATTCCCTGGAGCGTTTTCTCAAACGATGATATGATATTGAGTAAGAAGTGAATGAAAGATAAAGAGATATAACTATTCCCTTGCTGGGACATGTAAACTATCATTATTGTATTCTCCCCTGACAAAATATTTAGTACTATCTATTTATTTTCCTCGCCCTGATTGGTTGTGATTATTGATTCGGTGAGGAAGAGTGGTTATGCACGACTGGTCTTTCCGTGCTATGTTTTGAGTGATTATGCACGACGGGTCTTTCCGTGCTATATTTTGAGTGATTATGCACGACGGGTCTTTCAGTTCCATGTTCTGAATAATTAAGCACGATGGGTCTTTTCGTGCCTTGATATAAGAGCTTGCGAGTAAACGTGCGATGAATGATGCCATACATTTTAATTGATTATTTGGTGAGAACGAGAGTAAAAGTACGATGGTTGGTCTCGTGCACATGTATATATATATTTACCCGTTCTCCTTAATTGACGTTTCTTTATTTTACATCCTTTCATTATATTTTGTGCTACACCATAACATGTTCTCCCTTCCCAAATATTTAATATTGCTTCCTGCCATTTCTGTTGTGTGTGTGTGTGTGTGTATATATATATATATATATTGAACTGTACATGTTTATGTGAGGATCTGGTCCTAGCCTTGTTACTACTTCACCGGGATAGGCCGGGCACTTACCAGCACATAGGGTCGGTTGTGCTGATTCTACACTCTGCGCTCTATTTACGCAGATACAGGTTTTGGACAGCAGCAACAACAGTAGTGCGGGTGTTAGATTTTGATCATCGAGACACCGAGGTAGCCTTGCATGCGTCCGCAGGACCCGACGTCTCCTCTATCTTTACTTTCAGTCTGTTATCTCATATATTCGAGACAAATAATATTTTATTTCTTTTAGACAGTTATGTGTATTATTCTTAGAAGTTCGTGAGTACTCTGACACCAGTTCTTGGGTAGTATTTTATGTTGAAATTTCCAGTATCGCATCTAGTAAAATTTGTTAAGTCTTCTGCTAAATTTATTTATTCCGATGAAATTTTAATATTGTTGAAAATAGGTTTAAATAAGTGTTGTTAAAAATGGAAATATAAGTATGAGTTGGCTTGCTAGCTCCTATTAATATGCGCCATCATGACCCCGATGGTGGGAAATTCGGGTCATGACAAGTTGGAATCAGAGCACTGGGTTACATAGGTCTCACAACTCACGAACACCCTTAGTAGAGTCTGAGGGATCGATAAGAAGACGTCTATATTTTTCCGCCAGTGGCTACAGAGTTAGGAAAAATTTCTCCTTTATTATTTCATGTCGTGCGAATTTGTTCTTCAAAAGCTAATTAAATATCTACTCTTGTCTTCCCACGAATGGCGAAGTCACATACTGCTTCTTCAGCGAACAATGGCACATGCTGGTGACAGATCAACGACACCTTCAGAAGTTTCGCGGAGGTCGGAGAGGATTCACCAAACTCTTCGCTACCACCTTTAGCGGTGCATCTTTTGAGAACCTATAGAATTTTCTTGACCGCTGCTATGGGGTATTGCAGAATGTGGGATTAGTCGAAAGCGAGGGGTTGATTTTACTGTGCTTTAGATGGCAAATAGAATTAGTGGAAAGATTACCAGAATAGTTGTGGTTCCAACGAAAGATGCATATGTATCAAGAAATCACTTATGAATCATGTAAGGGTTCAACGGACCTTAACGCCTGGTTGGTTTGTTTGAGTTGTGAAGGACAAATATTGTGGATTATCGGATGTTGTGACTTGACTTAGCACCAAATGGGGAATCTCGTTGTTAGTGAATGGACTACATGGCCATGTGTTATTTCAGTTTTGTCTTGGGATATATATATATATATATATATATATATATATGGTGTGGAAAGGTTCCCCAAATAATTATACATATTTAAGTTTTGGTACTCTTCAGGGGGTAAGAATCGCCCCCAAGGAATAGTGAAGAGTATATGAATAAATAGGGTAGCTCAGCAGTGTCAAGCCAGCATAGCAAAAGAGGAAATTGGTCGTCGGTGTATGTGACAAGCCTACGAAAAGGGAAGACTGGCCAATACAACACTAGCTACTCAACTCTATTTTTAAGAAATATTTTGAAGGAGTTTACCTCCCGGATTCTATGTAACATGGGGTATATGTGATCTGAACGGTTGTACTAGGTCACCATGACAGTTTCCGAATATGTCATCAGGTTCAATAAGTTAGTTGAGCCTCAAAGGAATTTTTATGAATGTGGTAGATTGGAGGAGTATAATTTATGAAAGCACACAGGCTACATGTCCCGATGCAGTCAATACTTAGCTTACATGACCATCCAGAGGTAGGGATCAGGAGGTTAGAGGTGGAGGTGAGACTCCTAGAGGTGGAGACCCAGCCGTTAATATAATTTCTATGGTATGGCTGAGTTCACTACATAAGATGGTATCATCATATGTCCAACTCTGATCGTCATAAAAAGGATATTTTTCCTTAATTTGATTGGATTTTGAAAAATTGAGGCAAGTCCTCTTAATATGCTCCACGCATGAGTGAGCTTCGTAATCCTCAAATCTACTTGTGTGAATATTCACATTGGGCTATTATATGGAGATATCTATCCCTACTATTATGTGTCGGTCACTAAGAATATCTATGAAGCTAAAAGTAACTTTCTATTACTTACTACAGTGGGTTTTGATGTAATTTTAGTATAATTAATTTCAATTGTCAATTATATGCCTTGCCGGTATGAGGGTTCATTTTATGTTGTGATTTTCTTTGACGAAAATTTATTTAAAAGATGAAAGAAAGGAAATGAGAGATTTCAGTTGGTATAATGCGCAAGTACTGGTGATTCAGAGTTGAGGATGAGATCCTCAAATTTTTATATAATGTGAAATATTTTGAGCCGAGCTAGAAGCTGCGGTGGATGTTATATAAGGACAACGTCCTGGCGGTAAAAAGTTATGTGTTTAAAATTTCTCTTTTATAAAAATAATAAAAAAATATTGTACTATATTTTAAATGGGAGTCATGCCTGTTAGAATTATTTGAAAATTCTTGTACAATTTATATTCATATTTAGCCATTTCTGTTTGATATATGCTTATTGGTGTGTTTTCAGGTTGTGGAAATATTGCTAGGAGTTATTTTGGTATCATACTGACAGGTGGATAGGCCCAATTACATGGGAGACTCTGCCGAAATTTCAAAAACAAAATGGGAGCTAGGATAATTTGGAATATTGAGATGTGCAAATAAAGAGATAAGTTACATTATGAGTTCCTGGCCATGTCTTTTAGGCTGACAAATGCCTCAGCAGCTCTCATGGATTTGATGAACCAAGTGTTCATTCCTTATTTAGACTTGCTCGTGATAGTCTTCATTGATGACATATTGATATACTCCACAGCAGGGAGGAGCATGAGAAGCACCACATAATCTCTCTGTAGACTTTGAAAAATAGTCAACTATAAGCTAAATTTTCAAAGTGTGAATTCTGGCTAAGTTCAGTTGCATTCCTGGGTCATGTTGTGATGGCAGAAGGTATTCAGGTTGATCCGAGGAAGATTGAGGCAGTCGAGATTTGGCCTAGACCAATGTCAGCCACAGAGATCCAAAGTTTCTTGGGATTAACATGTTATTATCGATGATTCGTGGAGGGGTTTTCATCTATTGAAACCCCGATGACCAGATTAACCCAGAAGGGTGTCCAGTTCGAATGGTTAGATAAATGTGAGGCGAGATTTCAGAAGCTCAAAACAGCCTTGACCACAGCATCGGTGTTGGTTTTGCCCACAGGTTCGAGACCTTATACTGTTTATTGTGATGCTTCCCGTATTGAGCTTGGTGTAGTATTGATGCAGGATGGAAAGGTTATTGCCTATGCTTTGAGGCAGTTGAAGATTCATGAAAAGAACTATCTAGTTCATGACTTGGAGTTGGCGGCGATTGTTCACGCATTGAAGATTTTGAGGGATTATTTGTATGGCGTGGCATGTGAAGTATTCACTGATCACAAGAGCCTTTAGTACCTGTTTAAGCAGAAGGAGTAAAATGTGAGGAAGAGAAGATGGTTGGAATTGTTGAAAGATTATGATATCACCATTTTATATCATCCGGAAAAGGCAAATGTGGTGGCCGATGCTTTGAGCAGGAAGTCAGCCAATATGGGCAGTCTTGCTTATATTCTGGTCAGTCAGAGGCCGTTTGCTATGGATGTTCAGGCCTTAGCCATCACTTTCTGATGTTGGATATTTTTTTTCACGGTCGCTCACTCTTTATTATTTGAGCGTATCCGCGATCGACAGTTTGATGATTGCCAT
Source organism: Nicotiana benthamiana (assembly GCA_034376525.1). NCBI lineage: Eukaryota > Viridiplantae > Streptophyta > Magnoliopsida > Solanales > Solanaceae > Nicotiana > Nicotiana benthamiana. The sequence continues at coordinate 92,330,970 of CM067336.1, forward strand.
TTATGTGTCCTTAAAGACACGGTTCAGCGAGGAGGTGCCAAGCATGTAACCTTAGATGTTGATGGAGTTCTGAGGTTGCAAGGCCGAATTGGTGTGTCAAATGTTGATGGGCTTCGAGAATTGATTCTAAAAGAAGCTCACATTTCCCGTTATCTATTCATCCAGGCGCAACAAAGATGTATCAGGATTTGCGACAACATTATTGGTGGCGCAGAATGAAAAAGGATATTGTGGCATATGTAGCGCGGTGTTTGAGTTGTCAACAGCTTAATTATAAGCATCAAACGCCTGCTGGTTTATTTCAGAAAATTAAGCTTCCTGAGTGGAAGTGGGAGCGAATCACTATGTACATCGTTACTGGCCTTCCGATGACTCGGAAGAAGTTTGATGCGGTGTGGGTTATTGTTGATAGGTTGACCAAGTGAGCACATTTTGTTCATGTTGCCACCACCGACTTGTCCGAGAGGTTGGCGGGGATTTATATCAAGGAGATTGTTCGCCTTCATGGGGTGCCCATATCAATCATATCGGATCGAGGTCCGCAATTTACCTTACATTTTTGAAAGGCATTTCAGAAAGAGTTGGGCACCCAGGTTCAGCTGAGTACAACATTTCATCCCCAGATGGACGGACAGTCCGAGAGGACTATTCAGATATTATGGGATATGCTCCGAGGTTGTGTTATTCACTTTGGAGGTTCGTGGGATAAATTCCTGCCTTTGGCAGAGTTTACATATAATAACAACTATCAATCGAGCATTCATATGGCTCTTTATGAATCCTTGTATGGTAGACGGTATCGTTCTCTGGTTGGATGGTTTGAGCCAAGAGAGGCTCAGTTGTTGGGAACAGATATAGTTTAGGAGGCCCAAGATAAGGTCAAGATCTTTAAGGATAGGCTTCGTACAGCTCAGTCCAGTCAGAAGAGTTATGCAGACCGCAAGGTTAGAGATTTAGCTTTCATGATTGATGAGCGAGTATTGCTCCGTGTGTTGCCTATGAAGGGCGTGATGAGATTTGGTAAGAAGGTCAAGCTTAGACCTAGGTTTATTGGCCCATTTGAGATCCTTGATCGTGTGGAAAGGTGGCTTATGAACTTGCTTTGCCCCCTAATCTTTCCACTATGCATCCAGTGTTTCATATATCAATGCTCCGGAAATATCACGGCGATCCATCACACGTATTAGATTTTCGTACTGTCCAATTGGACAAGGATCTATCATATGAGGAGGAGTCGGTAGCTATATAGACGTGGCAGGTTCGACTACTGAGGTCGAAGAGTTTTCCATCAGAGCGAGTCAGTGGAGAGGTCAGCCTCCTATGGCATCAACTTGGGAGTACGAGTCAAATATGCGGAGCCGTTATCCTCATATATTCCGTGACTCAGGTACTTCTTTCTTTTGTCCGTTCGAGGATAAACAGTTGCTTTAGAGGTGGAGAATGTGACGACCCAAAGGGTCATCACTTATTTTATTAGTCATTTAGAGCTTCAGATGCCTTGAAAATCTCATTATTAGGTGCCTCGATTTGCGTGCATGGTCCGGACACGAAGCCAAAAAATTTTTATGTTGATATATATAACAATTATGTGAAAAAAATTGAATAATTTTGATATTATTATTGTTAAAGTCGACTTTGGTCAACATTTTTGGTAAAGGGACCCAGACCCCTAATTTGACGGTCTCGGACAGTCCGTAGAAAAATATGGGACTTGGGCGTATGCCCGGAATCAAATTCCGAGGCCTCAAGCCCGAGAAAAGAATTTTTCCATGAAATTGTTTCTTAAAAATGTCTAAGGAAAATGAAAATGAAATTTGATCAAAAAGTAATAGTATCGGGCTCGTATTTTGGTTCCGACGCGCGGTACAGGTCATATATGTTGGCTAAGAACTTCCTGTAAATTTTGGTTGAAAACGGACGTCATTTGACGTGTTTCAGCCTTAAATTGGAAAATTTAAAAGTTTATGAAATTTGAAAGATTTCTTGGATTTAAGGCTCAAATCATTGGTTTTGATATTACTTTGGCGATTGGATCGCTCGAGCAATTTTGAATTATGTTTTAAGATATGCTTGTGCTTTTGATTGAGGTACCGTGGACCTCGGGGTGATTTTGGATGGCTAACAGAAACTTTTGAAGTTGGAAAATTTCATAATAGATGAAGTTGTAAATTAGTGCGCACAAGACCCTACTTTAGAAGATAATATCTCCAGTTATATAACGATTTGGTTGATGAAACACCTATCAAATTAAAGATCTCTTAGTCTAGTTTCCAACAGCAGCAAACTGTTTGTCATTCGGACATTCCTACACAAAGTTATGACCAAATTACCAAAGCAGCGCATAAAACTGCACTACTGCGGCGCCCCCTGCAGCGTGAGGCGCGCCACGCCTGTACAAAATCCAGCAGGGTCCGAAATTCATCTTCGGAAAAATTTTGCACTAATTCCCCGTGCCCTGCGGCTCCCCACGTGGCGTGGTAGTACAAAAAAAAATGGGGTTTTAAGTTCAAAAACATAACATTTACGGGATTTTCATCCCATTTATCAACTCTCTCTTCTCCAACACCATTTTTGGGCAATTCTTGGGCGATTCTTCACCAAACTCTTGGGTAAGTGATTATTAACTCGTTTTCTTCATCTTCCATCAATATTATTTGAATTTTTAGGCTAGACATGTGAAAATAAGTAGAAATTAGAGAATTGGGTATAGTTAGGGTTTTCAACTAATTTGTGATTTAGACCTTGTTTTGGGGTCGAACTTAACAACAAATTATATATTTGAACTCATGGATGAATGGGTTGTCGGAAATTGCTTCGATTCTCTTATTTAAACAATGTGGTCCCGGGGTCGATTTTTACTATTCCGTATAGAATGTTGTAAAATATATATTTAGCCATTTAGATTCTTCTGTTGAGTGGTATTGATGATGTTAAATCAATTGTGTATAGATACAATTGAATTGGAGCCAAATTCGAAAGAAAAGGGCATTGCTTAAGGATTGAGTTTGCCATAAACCTTTGAGGTAAGTGTTTGATCTATCCTAGCTTGAGGGTTGCTATGTGCGGAGTCCGGCGTATAGGCATGGTGACAAGTATCTACACGTTGGGGGTCTAGTATGACCGTGAGTCTTTACTCGTGATTATTTTGATATTTATGTAACTCTTCCACATCTTATTGTTGATTGCTAAATAACGTGAAAAGTGTGAGGAGGAAATTATGAATTGTGATTTCCCTGGAGCGTTTGCTCGAACGATGATATGATATTGAGTAAGAAGTGAATGAAAGATAAAGAGATATAATTATTCCCTTGCTGGGACATGTAAACTGTCATTATTGTATTCTCCCCTGATAAAATATTTAGTACTATCTATTTATTTCCCTCACCCTGATTGGTTGTGATTATTGATTTGGTGAGGAAGAGTGATTATGCACGACGGGTCTTTCTGTGCTATGTTTTGAGTAATTATGCATGACGGGTCTTTTTGTGCCATGTTTTGAGTGATTATGCACGACGGGTCTTTTTGTTCCATGTTCTGAATAATTAAGCATGATGGGTCTTTCCGTGCCTTGATATGAGAGTTTACGAGTAGAAGTACGATGGGTGATGCCGTACATTTTAAATGATTATTTGGTGAGAACGAGAGTAAAAGCACGATGGTTGGTGTCGTGCACATGTGTATATATATATATATATATTTACCCGTTCTCCTTAATTGAGGTTTCTTTATTTTACATTCTATAATTATATTTTGTGCTACACCATAGCATGTTCTCCCTTCCCAAATATTTAATATTGCTTCCTGCCATTTTCGTTATATATATATATATATATATATATATATATATATATATATATATATATATATATATATACATATATATATATATATATATTTTGAACTGCACAGATTTATGTGAGTGTTTGGTCCTAGCCTTGTTACTTCTTCGCCGGGATAGGCCGGGCACTTACAAGCACATAGGGTCGGTTTTGCTGATTCTACACTTTGCGCTCTTTTTGCGCAGATACAGGTTTGGGACAACAACAGCAGTAGTGCGGGTGTTAGCTTTTTATCGTCGAGACACCGAGGTAGCATTGCATGCGTCCGCAGGACCCAACGTCTCCTCTATCTTTACTTTCCCTCTGTTATCTCATATATTCGAGACAACAATATTTTATTTCTTTTAGACAGTTATGTGTATTATTCTTAGAAGTTCAAAAGTACCGTGACATCAGTTCTTGGGTAGTGTTTGTGTTGAAATTTTTAGTATCGCATCTAGTAAAATTTGTTAAATCTTCCGCTTAATTTATTTATTCTGCTGAAATTTTAATATCGTTGAAAATAGGTTTATATAAGTATTGTTAAAAATGGAAATATAAGTATGAGTTGGCTTACCTAGCTCCTATTAGAAGGCGCCATCGTAACCCCCGATGGTGGGAAATTTGGGTTGTGACATTTTATGCCCCTACTTGCCTATGCTTTGATTATATATTCTTACAAAATAGTCCCAAAAGGCTCCCAAGTTGTGCTTGATTGCAGTTTTGATCGACAAAGTTACGAAATATCAAATATTGACCCAAAAAGGAGCGAAACCTGCTTAAGTATCATAGATTAAGAAATCTAAGGGAAAGAAGGCCTAGAGAGGACCGCGCAAAGTCGAATGCGGCCACACTAGGTGGTTCAGAGAGTTGGCAGAACAAGCTTCAGGCAACGCGGCTGCAGTTCACATCTCGCGGTCCGGGGTCAAAGCTCCGGGGACGCACTACTCTTTTGTGCAGTCTGGGATAAGAGATTTAGAGAGATGAAATTATGCCAAGCCATTGCCATGCAGTCAAACATAAGTAGCTAAACCTATTAGCTAGGGTTGTGGCTCAACCCTAATATGGGTAATTGATGGGTGTTTCCATATAGGGTTAGATTGACTTTGGGTAATTGTTATTTGGGTTGATTTTATGTTTTAATCTAAGAATTGGTGGTTGCAAACGCTGATTCAAGCTTTGTGGATTTGACTCTTCTTGAGAAAGAGAGTCTATGTCTCCAAAATTAAGCCAACAAGGAATTGGGATGGACTCATGAGAAATGATAATCCCAGTTAATGGGTTAAAACTCGAGAGAATAATCACCCTACTTGAACCATAGTTGCTTGATCTAATTTTCCTACCCATTTGGTCTCTCGAGAGTCATTTGGGCAACACCACTCTCTCTACCGCGAAGTGTGAGAGTGAGTAAAATTATACAACGATTATAGTATAATCCCCAATTATGTCAATCGAATCTTAGTAATATTTACCCGTCAATTAGCCACCTAGGTGATGTCACGACCCTAGTGCCATTTGCCACACCTCCTTTTTCACTACATCCGCAAGGGCATAAAGGGGTTTTTTCCAATTAAAGGACAATCGAAACGAAATTTTTATTAAAGGTTCATAGTCGCCACTTGGGAGATTAGTGGTGTCCCAAGTCAGCGGTTGAATCTCGAATCGAGGAAATTATTGACTCCATTAATAGTCCACGAACTAAAAATCCGAGTTAGGAATTCTGTTAACTCGGGAGAAGGTGTTAGGCATTCCCGCATTCTGTGGTTCTAGCACGGTCACTCAACTGTCATATTTAGCTTATTTATTTGATTTTAAAACATTTTTCAACTTATTTGCTTTTTAACTTTGAACCACTATTATTATTATTTTTAATGAGAATTGCAACGTCGTGAAAACATATCTCGAACCACGTCACATAAATGCACCCGTAGTTTTTGACATATTTCGACTTCATTGGGATTTGGATTTGGGTCACATAAATGCACACCCGAATTTAAGAAGGTAATGTTGTAAAAATATGCACCTAAAACAACTAACAAGTTATTATCTTTGGGGAAAGCCGTGAAATTCGCTAAACGGCACGTCCTGAATTTTAAGTATTTTAATATATATATATATATATATATATATATATATATATATATATATATATATATATATATATATATATATATATATATATATATATTTAAAGAGGGCCCCACAATTTATGTATTTGTTTAGCGAGGCTCATCTCATTTTAATTATTTAAAATTAAAATCTAAAACAATTATGATTTTTTATTTAATATTGTCTCTAAAGGGCCCTAATTAATTTATTACCGGACTTATGCAAGCTAAGCAATAATTATGCACCAAAGTAAAACCATTGGGCTCCGAGATAAGCCCCACGAAAAGAAATTACACCCAGGTCTACACCACAAATTGGCCAGTCACAGACTTGGGCCCAGGCCCAAATGAATATGGGAATTAGAACTAGGCTTGGGCCGCTCATTAAGGCACTGAAGCCTACACCACTTGAAAATGGGCTATTGAGCCATGAACGTTAAACCCAACAAAGTCTCAATGCAATTGGAACAAACACCCACCGAAATTGTTTCAAGTTATTCTACTCAAATCAAAGTGATAATGAGTGTTTTGATTCTAGTTCCATGCCCAAGCTTATACAACTAAATGTACTACAACATTATTCAGAACACATTGATCAAACTGAAGCATTTACTGCCCAAACTCTAATATTGACTCGAAAAGCCTACTGCAAGTTCATATAACAATTAGATTTAGAGCAACTATTCAAGTGAAGTTATTTAAGCTATGAATCAACACAGATAATTATAGAAAAGCCACAACTAACTGAAGTGACTAGCTGCTATATTATGACACTGGTTCAGTTAATGAAGTTTGATCCTATGATTGCTTATGGTACTCTTACTGTCACGCATGAAACTGACCTTAGCATTTTAAATCTGGAGACTATAGCAGTTAGTTATCACAATCTAGGTGAGTATTCATAGACTCATTCTCACGTTAATAGCACAACTGACTAGGTTACCTACAACAACTCTAAATAACTTATACAGTCCAGTACAATCCACGAAATCCCAATTAATACATTCACAAAATTGTTTAACCAGCTCAATTACACTAAAATTCTAAACTAGAAAACATCAAGCAATAAGTCTTCATTATTCAAACTTCAAGTGTGTTCATACATGCTAATTCAATTTCCACTATCTCTTGAGTCTAAGGACATACCTGGAATCAAAATAGAAGTGAAGAAGAGGTAAGTGAGCTAAACAATAACGAGCAACAGCAATAGACAACACTCAGCAGTGTCGAATAATAGGAAGCAAAGAATCAAAGCAGCCAGAAATGGATCCGGAAATACAGAAATATTCGAAATCAAAATAGAACTAACAGCAACCGAAAACGAGCTTGAATAAGCCCAAAATCACCCAAAATCAACCCAGTAAACCTCCGAAACTTTAGCCAACAACCATTGAACTAGAAGAGATGAAATCAATGCCTATACTCAAAATTAACCTAGAAAATACAATGTAGCAATTTTTTTTATTTTCTACTGTATTTTTGTTTGTTTTTTTGGATTTTTTGGTAGAGAATGAGATCTAAAAGAGAATTTTCTATTAGATTTCAGATTTTGAACTGCACTGGATTTGAAATTTAAATTTTAGGCTCAGATTGCATGAGTGGGTTTTTAGGGGAATTTTGAAGGCTGAAAACCTTATTCCCTAAGGCACTAGTCATGCCTTTTTATAGGCAAAATGAGGGCAACCCTCATATTTTCCTATTTTCTTTTTAGTCCCTTTTTATTTTAAGATTTTAACTAACTAATCCCTAATTTACTGACTTGTTTTGTCAAGTTAGTACACCTGATTCCTGAATTTTACCTTAGAACCCGATCTGGAAGCTTCTAGGAAGTTCTATTCCAGTTATTAATAGATTCCCTACCCTTGAATTACCTCAATTACCCTTGACTTGTTCTATAATTACCAGTCTAATACTAGTTGACCCTAACCCCTTTTACTAACCAATAATTCCAAAATTGTAAGATTGAATCCAAATGATACTAATCGAGACTTGAAAATTAATCCTAATCCACACTACCATCGGTTATCAACAAATTAATAATCAAGCCAAATCATTATTAAACAAAATTAAATAGATTAATTAATCAGAAAAATCTAATAGAATCAATTACAACTAAGTACAAACTCAAACCAAGATAAAAGACTAACCACACCAACTAATTATGAAGGAAAGTTAATCAAGGAGAAGAGACCCTACTGACTTAGAATGAACAATCAAAAGTAAACTTAGAACGCTGAACAATAACTATGACAAAATTAAGAACAAATTCATGTTAGCAATGAATAAATAGGAGCAGAGAAGAACAGACTCGATTATTAACCATAGACGGATAAGAACATAATCCAAATCCATTAATGACACAAAGAAAACATGGAAGAGAAAATAATTTGAATAAAACAACAAGAAAAAACTAACAAACTCACTAGTATACTTCTGCAGTCCCGCCACTTCTTAGGTTTAAGATTCGACCCACTCCAGTGATATTCGAGTGCTATTCACGATGGATTCATCATGAGAGGAATGAGGAGACCACGTGGTATGAATTTGAGGAATTTTGGGGATCCTAGGGTTTTGGCCGGAACTTCAAATTAAGATTCGAGAAGTTCCGGTTAGGTTCGAGGGACGGGGCTTGGGGGTTTTGAGAGAGGAGAACATGGCAGTTCTATGGTGTTAATTTGGGTGGGAATGGGTCACTTAAGGTTTTGTCCAAAATCCTTTGATCCAAGATTCGACGGGTTTGGATGAGATTCGAGGGAAACTGGTTGTGGATTTGTAATGAGGAGGAGGAGAGGAGTAAGGGGTGTAATTTGGTGGTGTTTGGGTACTGGTCACCGCCGTGTGGCGATTTCCGGCGGCGACATAAGACGGATTAGGTCGGCGTTACACAGAGGATTTTTGAGAGAGACGACACAGGAGGGGGTGAGGGGAATCTGACAATTATATATCAAATTTAACCTAGTTCCCCACTGTTGATCTACCTAACCTAGATAATCCAAATTAGCTTCTACCTAAAGGAGGTCATTTTATTAAATGAGAGACTGGAGAATGTGCTTGGTTTGGGCTAGCATTAAAAATAGCCCAATTTCGTAGCTTTTATTAAAACATCACCTCTTCCTTTTAATAGTTTTCTTTTTAATTTTTTTTTCTTTTTGTTTTCTTTTTATTTATTTTCTGATTTTTATTAAATGCTAAATTAAAACTCAAAAACCATATTGACTTTAAAAATTATATTTCTTAATTTCTAATTACACTAACTCCTAATTTAAATACAATCTAAGATAAATTAAAGCTATAAATGCTAAAAAAACCAGTTTCCCTATTTTCTTTACTTTTTTAAAAATAACTTAGCTGCTAATTAATCCTAAAATATGAAATTAATTTATAAATAAATTCCAATTATATTTTTTTATATGAATTAAAATTCACAAAAAAATACAAACAATTAACACAAGTTGTTACCAAAAATCCACAAAATTTGCAAATAATGAAAATTATTTTGTTTGAATTTCTGGGAATAGTTCATATATGACAAAAATCACATGCTCACAGCTGCCCCTCTTTGTCCAGAAACACGAAAAGTTTTTGTGCAAAGATAAGTGAGCAGAAACGAGTGATTTTTGCCCGTTTGAATATTTCGTGCGAAGCATTTTTTTGAAAGAATCGACCGCACCCTGCTTCGGAGGTTGCCTACATATCCTTGGCTAAAAAGGAATCAAGTCAGTGTAGTTCGGGAATGTCTGGTAGCTGGGACTAACAGGAGGTGTGATTTCACTGTTGTTGCTACGACTATTGCTTGCTGACCTCCCTTATTACACAGTGTATAAAATAAAAGAAGCTAGACTAAGATATGATCTATGAATTACAAAATTCCTATGTATATCTTCAACCTTGATCTTGCATCTTCTTGGGAAAATCTGTTGTTGTCGCTTTGCATTGTGATTTGAGAAGTTTTTCCTTTTCTTCAAACTACTGAACTTGAATATATTCATCTGTTATATGGGCGGGATCCCGACTTCAAAACTTGAAGATATATGCCTCTGTTATACGGGCGGGCTCTCGACTTCAGAATTTGAAAATAAATGCCTATGTTTTTACGGGCAGACTTCTGACTTCAAAACTTGATAATAAATACCTTTGTTATTACGGCAGGCTCCCAGCTTAAAAACTTGAAAATAGATGCCTCTGTTCTTACGGGCGGGCTCCCAACTACAGAACTTGAAGATAAATGCCTCTGTTCTCACGAGCGGGCTCCCGACTTCAGAACTTGAAAAATAAATGCATATGTTCGTACGGATGGGCTCCCGACTTTAAAACTTGAAAAATAAATGCCTCTATTCTTACAGGCGGGCTCCTAAATTCAATACACGAAAATAAATGCCTCTGTTCTTACAGGAGGGCTCCCGACTTGAAAACTTGAAAAATAAATGCCTCCGTTCTATGTGCGGGCTCCCGACTGCTCAAACTTGAATTGGATGCCTCTGTTCTCCAGGAGGGCTCCTAATTTCAACAAAACAACAAAACAAAAAAAAAATTCTGCCCCAATTTGGGAGCTGGGTACATGGATGAGTGTTAACTGAATCATTATACAAACTGTTACTAAAAATCCGAAGGCTAAATCCTATTATCCAGGTAGGTCCCGAAAACTCCTAATTGAATATTATCCTAAAAATGCAAACTCTGACACCAACTTATATTCCCCTATTCGTTTCATGATTATCTTGTATTTTGATCAAACCCCACTTTACGTTAAAACCTGATTATTGCTTGTTTTATCCTTACGGAGAATTCCTCCGAAACAATCGAATTTTCTGCCCATGTTTCAATCAAAGAAAATTATGCCCATTTAAAACGGTGGTTAGTTGATGGAATTCTTGCTGAAAATCCTTCCACTACATTGCTCTATTTCAACTGGCTTCCCCGAACTTGCCATGAATCACTTGACTTTCTGCGTGACTTTCAACCCCCTAACTTTTGACAACCCGAGTGTTCTGTGCCCATGCTATTGTTTCACACCTCTGACCCCTTTATTTGAACCTTTGCATTTCCCACGACACTTACCAATTATTCCACCAATGAAACTTTTGGTGATTCCCTGTATTCCACTTTACGTTACGTTGTCTTGGAAACGATCTAACCACATTGTGCTTTATAATTTTTGGAAGTTGTAGTGAGCTTTGAAACCCTTTTCCACTTGCTTTGAACAAAACTAACATGGAAAAATCTTTAGACAGATAAACCCCCAAAGAATATGAAATGCAATGATTTTACGAGTTAAGGATACGAAGAATCCAAAACCGGATGACTGCTAAAAGAGAAGGAAAAGAAACTTATCTGACCAGAACGGATGGTACCAAAGGTAATGACATAATTTCAGACTAATCGGCCCAATCTGTTCAACCAATCAATTTCCACTTACCATACCTCATTGCCTAGGGATTTCCATAACTCTATTATTTTACCCAAATCTTGACCTTGTTCATACTGCGGTGCCTGAAACAGTTTACACCAACAGGCCTGTCTCATTTGTTCGCTTTTAACTCACTTTCACCTCAAGGTGCCTGCGAGGGTTTTCACCAATAAGACTCTCCCATTTCAATTTCTCTCGACTCACATCGCCTTACGGTGCATGCGAAGGTTTTCACTAATAAGACTCTCTCATTTTACTTCTCTCAGCTCCCATCGCCTTATGGTGCCCGTGGAGGTTTTCACCAATAAGACACTCTCATTTTTTCATTTTTCCTGCTTGGACCAGAGTGTTGCCCCAGACATGAATTACCTTTACCTGCTTGATTTGGCATTTCTCAAAGACTGATCAGAAGGTCTTTCTTTGGACCATAATGTGGGCTTTTGGACGGTGTTAGAAAGAAAGGGTATAAAAGGCTCAAAAACAATTTAAAATGGGTTAAAATTACAACTTTCGAAATAATATTCCTCACCACAACCACAACTTCTGCCCCAATTTCTTTCTTGGGGACCTTTGGATTTGGTGTGACTGAACTTTAGAGAGAGGTTGCCTACGTACCCTTTCGGGATCAAGTCAAATGTAGTTCATGTCATAGAAGCTATGTTGTTGTGATTTTCTTTCTCTTATTTTATTTTCTGTTTTTCACTTTCTTCTTTTCCTTTTCTTTCTTTTCTTTTCTTTTCCTTTCTTTATTTATCTTTTCTTTATTTTCTTCGCTTTTCATTTTTCTTCTTCTTTTCTTTTCTTTTCCTTCTTTCCTTTTCTTTTCACTTGCTTATCTTCCGCACCTGCATTTCTGAATTATGTCGTTGATTCCACAAAGGGGGTATGAAAGAAAACAAATAAGGCTCTAAGGGGATGACAAGGCATAATGTGTTTAGATAGCAGAACAAAACACCTTCTTCATTTCAATCTTCAAAGTATGCCAAATGCTAACAAGTACAATCAAACAAAGAAATCATACATAGTATCTCTTGACCGCATTGAAATTGAGGGGCCATTTCTACACATTTTCCTTCCACGTGTGTTAGATATAGTGCATCATTAGACAACACTCTGGTTACAACAAATGGCCCCGATCACTTTGGGGAAAACTTTCCTTTTGCTTCAACCCAATGTGGCAAAATACATCTTAGCACTAACTGTCCCACTTCAAACTTACTCGGATGCACTTTCTTGTTGTATGCTCTTTCTATTCTTTGTTGGTACAATTGGCCATGACACACTGATGCCAATCTTTTCTCACCGATCAAACTCAACCATTCCAAGTGAAGATTCACCCATTCATCACCATCGATCTCAGGCTCCACGATAATTCTAAGGGACGGGATCTCCATTTCTACGGGTATCACCGCTTCAGTGCCATACACCAAAGAATAAGGGGTCGCCCCTACTGAAGTATGAACAGTGGTGCGATACCCCAATAATACAAAAGGCAGCTTCTTATGCCACTGTCTAGAACCTTCCACCATTTTTTGAATTATCTTATTTACATTTTTGTTGGACGCCTCAATCGCCCCATTTGCCTTAGGGTGGTATGGGGCAGAATTGCAATGAGTAATCTTTAACTGCTCCCTTGCCTCTTTCACTAAATGACTATTGAGATTAGCTCATTTTCCGTAATGATCACCTTTGGTATCCCAAACCGACTGATAATGTTTGAATGCACAAAATCCACCACAGATTTCTTGGTTACAGACTTGAACGTTTTAGCTTCTATCCACTTCATAAAATAATCTATAGCCACCAAAATGAACTTGTGCCCGTTTGATGTCGTTGGCTCGATTGACCCAATTACATCCATGCCCATGCAACAAAAGACCATGGTGCAGACATCGTGTGTAATTCTGATGGTGGAGAATGTATCAAATCTCCATGCACCTGACACCTATGACATTTACGTACATAACTGATGCAATCCCTCTCCAAAGTAAGCCAATAATACCCAGCTCGGAGAATTTTCTTCTCCAAAACATACCCACTCATATGCGGTCCACAAACTCTGGCATGTACCTCAGTCATGATAGATGTGGCATGCCTCACATCAATGCATCTTAACAACTCGAGGTGTGGAATTCTTTTGTACAACACTCCTCCACTAAGGAAAAACCCGCTTGCCAATTGTCGAATTGTTCTTTTTTAGTCACCTGTGGCTTGTACTGGATACACCCCGATCCTGATATATTCCTTGATTTCATGAAACCACGGCTCACCTTCAAGTTCCCCTTCCACCACATTACAGTAAGCGTGCTGATCGTGAACCTGAATTTGAAAAGGATCCACGTAAGCCTTATCTGGATGGCACAACATTGATGACAAAGTAGCCAATGCATCAACAACCTCATTATGAATCCTTGGAATGTGCCTGAACTCGATTGGCTGAAACCGTTGACAAAGATCATGCAAACATTGCTGGTACGGTATAAGCTTTAAGTCCCGTGTTTCCCATTCTCCTTGAATTCGGTGTACCAGTAGGTCCAAGTCACCCTTGACCAAGATTTCTGGACACCCATATCTACAGCTAACCTCAGGCCCAAGATACACGCCTCATACTCTGCTATGTTATTAGTACAATAGAAATGAAGTGAGCTGTAACGGGGTAGTGCTGCCCTGTTTCAGAAATAAGTATATCTCCTATCCCCATGCCTTTCATATTTCCAGCCCCATCGAAGAAAAGTTTCCATCCCGGCTTCTCAACTTGTTCCAAATCCTTAACATGTATCACCTCTTCATCAGGGAAATAAGTTTTCAAAGGTTCATAATCTTCATCAACTGAATTCTTGGCCAAATGATCCACCAAGGCATGTGCTTTCATTGCAGTCCGAGTCACGTAAACAATATCGAACTTTTTAAGAAAAATCTGCCACTTTGCAAGCCTCCCCATGGGTATAGGCTTCTGAAAAATATACTTCAATGGGTCCAACAGAGATATGAGGTAAGTAGTATAAGATAACAAATAATGTTTCAATTTTTGTGCAACCCAAGTTAGAGCGCAACATGTCCACTCAAGATGAGTATACTTAACCTCGTAAGATGTGAACTTCTTACTAAGATAATAGATAGCCTGCTCCTTTCTGCCAGTAACATCATGCTGCCCCAGTACACATCCAAATGAATTATCTAAAACCATCAAATATAGAATCAAAGGCCTCCCCGGTTATGGTGGGACCAACACGGGTAGGTTCGATAATTACCCCTTTATCTTATCAAAAGCCTTCTGACATTCATCCGCCCACTTGACTTCAACATCTTTCTTTAACAGTTTGAAGATTGGCTCACAAGTTCTCATGAGCTGATAAATGAATCTACTTATATAATTTAATCTCCCCAACAAACTCATCACCTCAGCCTTGTTCCTCGGAGGTGTCAATTCCTGAATAGCCTTAATTTTTGATGGGTCTAATTCAATACCCCGACGGCTGACTATAAACCCCAGAAACTTCCCATACGGCACCCCAAAAGCACACTTTGCAGGATTAAGCTTGAGATTGTACCTATGAAGCCTTTGGAACAACTTCCTCATATCCCTGACATGGTCAGACTGCTTTCTAGACCTCATGATCATATCATCTACGTACACCTCAATTTTCTTGTGTATCATATCATGGAATATTGTCGTCATTGCCCTCATATAGGTTGCCTCAGTATTTTTCAAACCAAATGGCATGATCCGATAACAGTATGTTCGCCCATGGCGTGATGAATGCCATCTTTTCTGCATCTTCCTTGTCCATTAAGATCTGATGATAACCCTTGTAACAATCCATGAAAGAACCAATCTCATGTTTGGAACAATTATCAATCAATATGTAGGTTTGGCAGTGGGAAATTTTCTTTTGGACTTGCCTTGTTAAGATCCCGATAATCAACACACACCCTGGTCTTTCCATCTTTCTTTGGCACTGACACAACATTAGCTAACCGGGTGGGATACCGAGTGACCCGAATGACTTTTGCATTGAACTGTTTGGTGATCTCTTCTTTGATCTTTGCACTTATATCCATTTTGAACTTTCTCAGCTTCTGCTTGACAGGAGGAAGTTCCAGGTTAGTAGGCAATTTGTGAACCACTAAGTCAGCGCTTAGACCTGACATGTCATCATATGACCATGCGAAAATATCTTTGTATTCAAACAGTGCTTTGATTATCTCCTCCTTGAGTTGAGGTTCCAATAACACTTATCTTAGTTTCACGGACATTATCTTTGTCCCCTAGATTAATTGCTTCTATGTCATTTAGGTTGGGTTTGGGTTTTTTCTCAATGTGGCTCAATTCCTTACTAATTTCCTTATAGGCCTCATCATTATCATATTCCACCTCATCATCACACTCAATTTCTTGTATTATTATTTCCAGGTTAGATTGGATATTAAAACTGGGCCGAAGATTCCTCATGCATGTCATGTCATTGATATTAGCATAAAAAGAACTGTACAAACAAAATAAATAAAATGGAAAAACAATTAGGAATGAAGAAAGAAAGACAATTGCATTTCATTGAATATAAAGATAATAGGGCTCAACATATCCAATTGGATGGAACATAGTATCTGAATTACAAACCCTGGAATAATCCAGACAACAAAAGAAAATCAAACCCTCTACCAAGACTCCCTCCGAGTAGGAAGAGGAGTAGCTTCCCAATTGTTGACTCTTGCACGTAGTCCAACGAACTGCACATCTGCCTTATTTGGACCTTCCATGGCCTCAACCATGTTAACCTCATCGAACACCCTTTCAAACCCTTTATCCAAGTCTGTATCTGCACCAATCAATGATACTGTAACCTTGGACAGTGAATGCTTTTAGATACCTGGCCTAACAAAAGATCTGGACAGGCGTGGGATTGGCTTGGGAAGGACCCATGCCCTCTTCTTCATCTTGCAGGCCCATCTTACATCTGTAGTAGTAGGCTTGAACTCCAATCCAAAAGTATCCAGATTCTTGGGAAGTGAGACTGGTTGTACAATGCCCTGAAGATCAGCACCCAGACCTTTGCCCGATATGAAACCATTTATTAACATTTCCAAGGCCACCATGACAGTTGCGGCTGCTATTCTAGGAGCTGAGATGCTTTTCCCCACTGGGATCTTTTCTACTGAGACTGTATCAAAGACTTGGTAAACCCACGGCCTTTTGTAATCATCAGTTTCTATGAAAGGCATAATGGCATCATTTAAAATGCACATATTGTCTTCACCATGCATTACAATCTCCTATCTGTCCCATTTGAACTTGACCATATGATGTAATGTGGATGACACCACCTTGGCAGCATGGATCCATGGTCGCCGAGCAAGAGGTTATAAGATACTGCTATGTCTAGTACCTGGAATTCCATAGTGAACTGCACTTGTACGATTGTCAGTTCTAGTACTATGTCACCCACTGTGTATTTACCCCTACCATCAAACCCTCGAACAAAAATATTGTTCTTATGAACTCTATCATTATCAACCTTTAGCTTGTTCAACGTAGACAAAGGACAGATGTTTGCATTGGACCCATTTTCAACCAACACTCGAGTGACTACGGAATCCTCACACTTCACTGTCAGATAAAGAGCTCTGTTATGTTGTGTGCCTTCCACGGGTAACTAATCATCGGGGAAGGTCACTCTATTCACCTCAAAGATCTTGTTCGCTATCTTCTCTAAATTATTCACCGAAATCTTATCGGGAACATGAGCCTCATTCAGTATTTTCATCAATGCCCTGCGATGCTCGTCTGAGTGGATAAGCAGTGAAAGCAATGAGATCTGGGCCGGTGTCTTCCTTAATTATTCAACAAAATAATCCTACGATTTCATCTTCTTCAAGAACTCTTTGCCTTCTGTCACGGATTTCTTAACCAGTACCAGGTTGTCTTTGGGGACCCTGGCTTTTCTTAACTCCTCAGGGGCAAAGCACCACCCCGAACGAGTCAAACCTTGAGCCTTACAGAATTTTTCTTTGATTTCTTTTCCCTTATATGTCACCGCCACCTGTTCATAACTCCAAGAAATGGCTTTGCTATTGGTCACTCACAACTGGGTTATTGGCTTTATGATAATCGGCTCTATGCGAGCTCCCTTCAAAACCAACACAAGTTTGTTTGTTACCCCTTGCACCACTAATTTGACTGGCTCTGGTTTTACTGCAGCAATGCTTGGTGACCCACTCTCGGCTACCACAACTAGCTTGTTGTCCATCCTTTTCAACAGAACCACTGCCTTCCCACTGGTTGGTTTTTCCTTTGAACTAGTTTCACTAGCACGGACCACCATTACTGTTTGCGAGAGTTTCTTGAGCTCCCATCCCTTGTGTGCCAATTTAATCATGTGGGCCTCGTGATGAGCTGACAATGGATTCTAGTTAATGTTTGGTGCCTCCAGGCCTAAACCTCGATCCAATGATTGTTAATGAGATCTTGCATAGTAGTGTTCAGCTTCTAACACTTCTCTATATCATGCCCAGGAGCCCCCGAACAATACTCACAGCTTACTGAATGTTCCAAAATTCTAGGAAGAGGATTTGCCATTTTGGGCTTAATAGGATTCAACAGGCCTAACTGCATAAATTTGTGAAAAAGACTGGTGTATGATTCTCCTAGTGGAGTGAATGTCTTTTGTTTCTATGCCCTTTCATTATTGAAAGCTTGATTTGGCCGGAAACCTGTTCCTGGGGGGTTTTATAGGCTCTTGGGGGTGGATATGTGTTTTGCGGAGCTGGGTTTGTGTTTTGGGGAGCCAGTGCATGCCATTACGCATAAGTTGGAGGGTGGGTATAAGTTTGAGCATGTTGCACGAAGAAATGTGTATCTGGTTGTGGGTAATAGTGTTGCAGAGGGATATATGGAGTGTAGGGATAATTTGGGTTGTGGGGGCGGGGTTGGTAGTAGGGTGAATGGCCTCTAGATCCGGACCACGCTCCAGACCACACTCTAGACTCAACAGTTGCAACCTCTTCCTTTTTGTTTTTCCCCAGAACACCCTCGGTTCCACTTTGGATGGCCTGGGTGGTGGCTTTGATCGCTGAATAGCTCATGATTTTATTAGGCTTAAGTCATTCCTCGACTATAATTTCCATCTTCACAACTTCATTAAAACATTTTCCAATTGCCGTTACCAAATGACCAAAGTAAGTCCGCTCCAAAGCCTGTAAAAAATAGTCAACCATCTTGCTTTCTTTCATTGGAGGATCGACCCTTGCAGCCTATTCTCTCCATCGGAAACTATACTCCCGGAAACTTTCCTCGGGTTTCTTCTCAAGTTTTATCAGTGACAGGCGATCTAGAACAATTTCTAGATTGTAAATGGCATGCGAATGCGTGTGACAAGTCATCCCAAGAATACCACCTACCGTGATCTTCACGTGTATACCACTCCAAAGCAGACCCGCTCAGACTCTAGCTGAAGTAAGCCATCAGTAGCTCGTCTTTCCCACCGGCCCCTCTCATTTTGCTGTAGCATCCCCTTAAATGGGCTACTGGTTATCGTGCTCGTCATATAGATCAAACTTAGGCATTTTGGACCCTGCTGGTAAATGAACATCGGAGAATAGACACAAATCCTTATAGGCCAGACTGACTTGGCCACGTAGTCCTTGCATGTTCCTGAAGGATTGCTCCATGACTTTTACTTTTTGAATCATCTCTTCGGGCTCTGGGTTCTTAAGCGGCTTTTCAATTTCCACCTGGAGTTCAAAGTGAGGGGTCTAAGAATATGGCTCAGGAACTTTAAAGGTTGGCTCGGGAGGATAGTACTGGCTGTCGTGGGCCTGAAACAGTGGCTCACTGGAAGATCTTTGTAGTGTGGCAGGTGGAGGCGCCACAAATACATGGGTGATTGGTGGATGAGGGTTTTATTTTGGTGGTGGAGCTTGGGAAGGGTATGAGGTGGTGCAAGAGCTTTGTTGGTGGAACGGAAAAGCGAGAGATGAATTCACAGTAGGAGGCTCCTGAGACTGAGCCAAAGGTGGGATGTAGGCTGGATTGGCAGGATAAACTGGCAGCGACTGACCCCTAGACCAAGCCTGATGCATTTTAGCCATTTGCTGCCTTAACTTATGCATTCCTTCCCTCATTGCGTTATCATCCATCACCTCTACCTCTTTTGCCGGGTCCACAATACATGTATTGGATTCCTGGCCCGTTATTTTCAGCTTGTTTTTTGATTGAGTGTTGTAGGAATGGGTTTCCAGAATGCCAAACAACTAACCACCTGCCTTGGTTAGTGATTAGGGCATTAGCAGATTTGATAATCGCATGTTGGGGAATGAATGCACCTAAGCAGTTAATGGATTCTATCATGCATTTGCTCGACTGCTTGCTTCATCCTGGCTTTTATTTCCAACAAAAAATTTCTTTCTATTTTCTTTTCTTTCTTTCGTTTTCTTGCTTTTTGTTTCTTTTATCTGTTTCCTTTTCAATTCTTGCGTTTGTTTTCTGTTTGTTTTGGTTCTCTCATTCCCTCAATTTCTTAGTTTCTATCTTTTCTTTCTTGTTTTTCCGCTCTTTTTTTCTTTATTTCCCTTTCTTGTTTTTCTTCTCTTTCTTTTCATTCTCTTTCTTGTTTTTTCTTTTCTTTTCATTTGGTTACGATTGAATCCTATAGAAATTGCCTATGTATCATGACCCCGCATGAATCAAACCCGGGGTAGTTCGTGAAGATAAAAGGTAAAAAAACAATAAAACATATTTTGGAACTTCCAATTTTTCACAGTAAAACAAAATTTGATTACAATGATTTAAAAACTGAAAACTTATACAAAACTAATAGACTCTGACGAAAAGACGAAATACAGACTCGATAATCAAACAAACTCAAAAACAGATTAACATATTCCTTCCCTTAAATGCTAATTTTAACCAAATGGCTATTTTTGCAAATGTAGACCCTTCCTAATTTCACATGAATTTTGAGGACGGGGAGGATTATTTCATGACACTTCAAAAACTTGTCCTTTTTTTTTTTATAAAAATAGCCTTTCGACAACTGAAAGATACTAAGGCTATCTCGTCAAGAACAATTTAAGATACCGCCGAAGCTGGATCGACTTATTTTGACAAAAAATCCAACTGATAAGTACTTGACCATTTACACATTTTCTTGTTTTTTTTTTCAATTTGAAATAAAAGACCGGTTTTATGATCACGGCCTTTCAGCACCTCGGGAACAAGTTTTAAGGCTGCGTTGGCTAACCGGCCAAAACCATAAAAATTGACCAAAAGGTGGTTGTTCTTGCAAAAGCAGCCTTTCGGTGCCCTTTTAGGGACATTCGGCTATTTATGACAAGAATGTCTTCACTTGACTTATTCATGCCCAAAATTTAAAACTTAGATATTTATTGGCTATTTTTTGCAAAGGGGAGGTTGAACAAGATGAGGGTTGCCCACGTATCTCACATCCGTTGAGAATCCAACCTGCGTAGTTCGGGCCAATAAAAAAACAAGACTCGTTTTCGTTGACAAATACACTATTTCGAAAAACAATACACTTTTTTATATTTTCTTTTTCAACAAACTATTTGAAAATAAAACACTTTGTTTTTTTCTCTTTTTTATTGACAAATAAGACAAATCATTTTTGAAAACAAATTTGCTTTTCCTTTTTCTTATTTTTTTCATTTTTCTCAAAAATTCGGCAGAGTTTCGACACTATTTTGGCATAAGTTGTTTTTCTAAAACAGGTAATTAACTCTCTATACTGCTATTTCTCTCCTCTTTTTTCAATTTTTTCTAGATACTCCAAAGCAGGTCAGCACGCAAGTCCGAGACAAATAAATGCACACGCAACACATAAGATGTATCATGATGGCCTTTTTCATTTCAGGTTACCCGTACTAGACGGACCCAACCCCTATGTTGAGTCCCCTACGGCAAATGCACGTGATGCAAATAAGCGCTCTTAATAGGGATCCGGCATGAAGTCAAGTTATTCTAGGTTCAAGACCTGGGTATGTGTTCCAGGTGTGTACCCGAGCGGACAACTAGAGTTGAGGAGGGGGCTACGTATCGGAAACCAAAAGTCCATCCAGTTTAGTAACTTGTCAGAGCCTCTTTCTTATTTCAGGGTATGACACTAATAGAATAGGGAGTCTCAACCAGTAAGCACATCCCCGGAGGTGAGAAGATAATCGGCACAGTTTATATTCAGTTCACATAATATCAAAGCGGTAAAGTATTTAGCACATTTAGCATGCAACATGTAGGAAAATCAGATAAAGCCAAACATAAGAATTATTCTAAGCTTGAATTCTTAAACCCTGAACTATAGATTCTGGGTTTGTGTTCCCAGCAGAGACGCCAAAACTGTCACACCTCCTTTTTCACTACACCTGCAAGGGCATAAATGAGCTTTTCCAATTAAGGACAATTGAAACGGAATTTTTATTAACGGTTCAAAGTCTCCACTTTGGAGATTAATGATGTCCCAAGTCACCGGTTGAATCCCTAATCGAGAAAATTATTGACTCCGTTAACAGTCCGCGAACCTGAAATCTGAGTAAGGAATTCTGCTAACATAGGAGAAGGTGTTAGGCATTCCCGGATTATGTGGTTCTAGCACAGTTGCTCAACTGCCATATTTAGCTTATTTATTTGATTTTAAAACATGTTTCAACTTATATGTTTTTTAGATTTGAACTACTTTTATTATTATTTTCAAAGAGATTTGCAACGTCGCGAAAACATGTCTCAAACCACATCACATAAATGCACTCGTAGTGTTTAAAACATTTCGACTTCGTTGGGATTTGGATTTGGGACACATAAATTCACACCTGAATGTAAGAAGGTAATGTTGTTAAAATACACGCCTAAAGCAACTAACGCGTTATTATCTTTGGGGAAAGCCGTGAAATTCGCTTAACGATCCATCCTGAATTCTAAGTATTTTAATATAGATATTTAAAGAGGGCCCCACAATTTATGTGTTTTGTTTAGCGAGGTTCATCTCATTTTTATTATTTAAAAGGCAAATCTAAAGCAACTACGATTTTTATTTAATATTGTCTCTAAAGGGCCCTAATTAATTTGTTACTGGACTGATGCAAACTAAGCAATAGTTCTACACCAAAGTCCAACCATTGGGCTCTGAGATAAGCCCAACGAAAATAAATTACACCTGGGTCTACACCATAAAATTGGCCAGTCGCAGACTTGGGCCCAGGACCAAACGAACATAGGAATCAGAACTAGTCATGGGCCGCTCATTAAAGCACTGAAGCCTACAACACTTGAAAATGGGCTGTTGAGCCCTGAGCGTTAAACCCAACAAAGTCTCAATTAAATTGGAACAAATACCCACTGAAATTGTTTCAAATTATTCTACTCAAATCAAAGTGACAATGAGTGTTTTGATTCTATTTCATGCCCAAGCTTATACAACTAAACGTACTACAGCATTATTCTGAACGCATTGATCAAATTGAAGAAACTCTAATATTGACTCGGAAAGCCTACTTCAAGTTCATATAACAATTAGATTTAGAGGAACTATTCAAGTGAAGTTATTTAAGCTATGAATCAACACAGATAATTATAGAAAAGCCACAACTAACTGAAGTGACTAGCTGCTATATTATGACACTGGCTCAGTTAATGAAGTCTGATCCTATGATTGCTTATGATACTCCTATTGTCACGCACGAAACTGACCTTAAATCTGGAGACTATAGCAGATAGTTATCACAATCTAGGTGAGTATTCACAGACTCATCCTCACATTAATAGCACAACTAACTACGTTACCTACAACAAATCTGGATAATTCATACAGTCCAGTACAGTCCACAAAATTTCAATTAGTACATTCACAAAATTATTTTAACAGCTCAATTACACTGAAATTCTAAACTAAAAGACAACAAGCAAAATAATCCTTCATTATTCAAACTTCAAGTGTGTTCATACATGCTGATTCAATCTCCACTATCTCTTGAGTCTAAGGACATACCCGGAATCAAAATAGAAGTGAAGAAGAGGTAAGTCAACTAAGCAATAACGAGCATCAACAATAGACAATGCCCAACAGTGTTGAATAATAGGAAGCAAAGGATCAAAACAACCAGAAATGGATTCGAAAATCCACAAATGTTCGAAATCAAGACAGAACTAACACATCAACATGAAACCAGCTTAAATAAGCCCAAAATCACCCAAAATCAGCCCAGTAAACCTCTGAAACTTCAGCCAATAACCATTGAACTAGAAGAGATGAAAATCAATGCCTAGAACTCAAAATTAACCTAGAAAATTCAATGTAATAGTATTCTTTTTTAATTTTCTACTGTATTTTTATTTGTTTTTGGATTTTTGGCAGAGAATGAGATCTAAAAGAGAATTTCTATAAGATTTTATATTTTGAACTTCATTGGATTTGAAATTCAAATTTTAGGCTCAGATTTGCAGAAGTTGTTTTTAGGGGAATTTTGGAGGCTGAAAACCTTGTTCCCTAAGGCACTAGTCATGCCTTTTTATAGGAAAAATGAGGGTAGACCTCCTATTTTCCTATTTTCTTTTTAGTCCCTTTTTATTTTTAGATTTTAACTAATTAGCCCCTAATTTACTGACTTGTTTCTCAAGTTAGTACACCTGATTCCTGAATTTTACCTTAGAACCCCGGCTGGAAGCTTCTAGAAAGTTCTATTTCAGTTATTGATGGATTCTCTACCCTTGAATTACCACAATTGCCCTTGACTTGTTCTATAATTACCAATCTAATACTAGTTGACCCCAACCCCTTTTACTAACCAATAATTCCAAAACTCTAAGATTGAATCCAAATGATACAAATCGAGACTTGAAAAGTAACACTAATTCACACTACCATCTTATATGAACAAATTAACAATCAAGATAAATCATTACTAATCTTAACTAAACTACAGAATCAAAGAACATGAAATGCACATTAGATTAATTAATCAGAAAATTCTAATAGAATCAATCGCAACTAAGTACAAACTCAAACCAACAAAAAATTAAATTAAGATAAAAGACTAACTGCATCAACTAATTATGAAGGAAAGTTAATCATAGGAGAAGAGACCCTACTGACTTAGAATGAACAATCAAAACTAAACATAGAACGTTGAAGAAGAACTATGACTAAATTAATGACAAAATTATGAACAAATTCATGTTAGCAACGAATTAATAGGAGCAGAGAAGAACATACTCGATTATTAACCCTAGACGGATAAGAACATAATCCGAATCCATTAATGACACAAAGCAAACATGGAAGAGAAAATAATTTAAATAAAACAACAAGACAAAACTAAGAAACTCACTGGTAAACTTCTGCAGTCCCGCCACTTCTTAGGTTTAAGATTCGACCCACTCCAGTGATATTCGAGTGCCATTGATGATCAATTTATCATGAGAGGAATGAGGAGACCACATGGTATGAATTTGAGGAATTTTGGGGAACCTAGGGTTTTGGCCGGAACTTCAAATTAAGATTTGAGAATTTTCGGTTAGGTTCGAGGGACGGGGCTTAGGGGGTTTGAGAGAGGAGAACATGCGGTTCCATGGTGTTAATTTGGGCGGGATTGGGTAACTTAGGGTTTTGGTCGGAATCCTTTGATATAAGATTCGACGGGTTTGGATGGGATTCGAGGGAAACTGTTTGTAGATTCGTAACGAGGTGGAGGACAAGAGTAAGGGGTGTAATTTTGGTGGTGTTTGGGGACTGACCGCCATCGTGAGGCGATTTTCGGTGGCGGAAGAAGGCAGCGTTACACAGGGGATTTCTGAGAGAGACGAAAAGGGAGGGGGTGAAGGGAATGCGACAATTATATATCAAATCTAACTCAGCTCCCCACAGTTGATCTACCCAACCTAGACGGTCCAGATTAGCTACGACCTAAATGAGGCCATTTTATTAAATGAGAGACTGGATCAGGCATTTGGAGATTGGGCTGTGGACTAGGGAGTGTGTTTAGTTTGGGCTAGCATTAAAAATAGACCAATTTCATATCTTTTATTAAAATAGCCCTTCTTCCTCTAAATGGTTTTCTTTTTCATATTCATTTCTTTTCTATTTTTTCCTTTTTGTTTCGGTTTGTATTTATTTTCTAATTTTTATTAAATGTTAAATTAAAACTCAAAAAAAAATTGACTCTAATAATTATATTTCTTAATTCCAGTTACACTAATTCCTAATTTAAATGCAAACTAAGACAAATTGAAACTATAAATACAAAAAGAACTATTTTTGCTATTTTCTTTATTTTTAAAAACAACTTAACTACTAATTAATTTTAAAATATGAAATTAAATCCTAAATAAATACCAAGTATATTTTTTTATTTTTCATATGAATTAAAATGCACAAATAAAATGCAAACAATTAACACAAGTTGTCACTAAAAATCCACAAAATTGGGAATAGTTCATATAGGGCAAAAATCACGTGCTCACACCCTTCGTCCCATTAAATACAACTTAGCAATCATCTCATAGTATAATTTAGTTGCAACCAATAGCTAGATAATAGTAGTTATAATTTGAATACCCAAAATATGTTTGAAGTGATATTTGAAGCAAACACACATTTCTATGCTAGATAGATATTCCAACTCTATTACTAGATCCCTGAGATAAATCGATCCCGACCCTCATATCGGGTAAAAGCTATTGTGACCTGCTCTTCCTACCTTGGTGTAGCGTCGAGTTGGCAGCGATCACTTTTTGGTGTCGTTGTCGGGGAGCTTACAGTGTTGACTATCTGTTTAGTTATTTTTATTTTGTTTCTCTTTCATTCTTGTTTACTAATTTTATTTGTGTCGATTACTCAGGTACCAATGGCTCTAAATGCTGATGACCCTTTTGGAAATATCTTGAAGGGGGAGAAGGTAGAAGATCTTGAGAAAGATGAGGTTCCTCTTGCACCTCAAGGTCCACGGAGAGGCCGAAATGACAATGTAAATGCAAATGAGAACAACAATATTCCAGACTCTCCTCCCCCATCGCCAAGAGTGGCTCCCAAAGTATTACCAAATCAAGGGTATGTGAGTGCCATTATTCCTCTCCGAATCCTAACGGAGAAATTTCAAATCACAAATGTTATGTTGACCTTGCTCGAGCAAAGAGGGTATTTTACGGGCGCCTCCGATCAAAATGCCTACAAGCACTTGAAGGGGTTCGTAGATACATGTTGGGGTAGCAAGCAGACAAACATGTCCGAGGATGCATTGAGATTGAGGCTTTTCCCATTCTTTATTCGGGGTAAAGCATTGGATTGGTTAGAAAGGCTCCCCAATCATTCCATCACAACGTGGGATGAATTGGCGGACAAATTTATTGCCAAGTTCTTTTATCCAAGTCATATGGCGGCACTTCGGGATGAAATTCTAGATTTCAAGCAAGAGCCAACTTAGTCGTTGCATGATATATGGGAGCGGTATCGGATTATGGTGAAAGAGTGACCAAATAACGACATGACCGAGGCGATGATTCACAAAACCTTTTATCGGGGCATCAATACTACAAATTAATGCATTGTGAATCAATTGGCTAGAGGGAATTTTATGAAACTTTCGTACCGAGAGGCATGTGATGTACTTGATGAGATGTCTGATACTTCTTCAACATGACAAAGTAGAGTGAATATGCCCCAAGGTGACCCCACAATTATTCATTGCACAAGGAGTTGAACAACCATGGTCAAGATATTGCCGAGCTCATTACTACTATGAATCAATTGGCGAAGGTGCAATTACAACAAGTCCAAAATCCGCGCCAAGTCAATGCCATGGAAAGTGTTCCTATGCTTAAAAGGAGGCAAAGAGGACAACAATCTCAAGGGACTTGTGAACAATATGACAACAGCAGTGATGGTGGTGGTTATTCAAATGAGTGTTTTGATGATCAAATCGAAGAGGTTCAATATGTCAATAACTATCAAGGCAACTGAGGCAACTCTTCGAACCAACAATTGCGACCCTAAGGAAATTAAGACAATCAACAAGGTGATGGTAATTGGAACAACAACAACCAAGGCGGAAATTGGGGGAACAACAATTACACCAATCAAGGGAATTAGAATGGGAACAACAACAACAATTGGAACAACAATGGTAATCAAGGCAGGTGGAATAAAAATGGAAACCAAGGCAACTGGGGGCAAGGATTTCAAAGGCCCCCGATGTACCAACAACCGAACAATCAGCCTCTGTTTCAAACTCAAGGGTCTAGTTTTTCGGGTAATGATATGGGTCGAATTAAAATCATGTTCGAGCAAATGATGAAAAAGAACCAAAACTCCGATGCTCAATTGGCTTTCCACAACACCTCTATTCGGAATTTGGAGGTGCAATTTGGCTAAGTCTCCCAATCTCTGAATACTCTACCCAAGGGTGATCTACCAAGTGATACGGTAGTGAATCCAAAGGGCGGGAACAACAATCATGTTATGGCAGTTACAACGCAAAGTGAGAGAGGCGGTGATGTGCATGCCTCAAAAGAAAATCAAGTTGTGGGATGATGATGTCCCTTTGGTCGTTGAAGATGTAGTTGAGCCCAATGTAAACAATGATGTATGCATTGATATTGATGAGGCCGAGGTGGAAACACAAGATGTCGTGAACCCGTCTAAGGAACACGCGATTGACGTGCCCGAGCCGGTGGTGCCCAAAGCAAAGGCACCTTTTCCTAGTCCACCTCCGCCTTATCCTCAACGGTTACTAAAACAAAAGAGTGACAACCAATTCAAAAAGTTCATAGACATGATGAAGAGCCTTACAATCAATGGGCCTTTGGTGGAGGCACTTGAGCAAATGCCGGGGTATACAAAGACTATGAAGGATTTGGTGATGAAGAAGAGGTCGATGGAGCGTGAAACAATTAAAATGACTCATCAAGTGAGTGCTATCGTACACTCTATGGCCCCAAAACTTGAAGACACCAGAGCTTTTACTATCCCTTGCACTATTGGAAGCGCGGATTTTTCCTAGGCCCTTTGTGACTTGGGGGCTGGCATTAATTTGATGTCGTACTCGGTATTCAAGACCTTGGGAATTGGAAAACCTCGACCAACTTCAATGAGACTTCAAATGACGGATCGATTGATGAAGAAACCTTTGGGAATAATTAATGTTGTTCTTGTCTATGTTGATAAATTCATATCGCTGGTCGACTTTGTCATCTTGGATTGTGAAGTGGACTTTAAAGTCCCTATTACTCTTGGGAGACCTTTCCTAGCTACGGGGAAGGAATTGGTTGATGTTGAAGCTGGTGAGTTGACTTTCCGTGTGGGGGATGAGAAGGTTATCTTCCATGTTTGCAAATCAATGAGACAACCTAATAGCACCGAGGTGTGTTCATTTTTGGGTATTGTCACAGTTGTGATAGTAGATGACATAAGTTTCATGATCAATGTTGAAAATCCCCTTGAGCCTTGATTCTTAATATGGATGTCAATGATGATGCTAGTAGAGTGGAGTGCGCGAATCCATTGCATGGTATGGGTTCATATTCATATGAGTCTAGGAAGTTGTCCTTGGACCTTAAAAATCGCAAAACTCCACCAATAAAGCCATAGATTGAGGTGCCACCGATATTGGAGTTGAAGCCACTTCCTCCACACCTCAGGTATGAATTATTGGGTTCAAATTCTACTTTACATACTATTCTTTCGTCTTACTTAACTAACGTAGTTGACACCAATTTGGCAGTTCTTCAAAAGTGCAAGAAGGCGATTGGATGGACATTTGCAAATATTCGGGGAATAACCCCGCATTTTGCGTGCATAAAATCATCTTGGAGGAGGATGCAAGGACTTTATTGGATCATCAAAGAATACTAAATGAGGCAATGCAAGAGGTGGTAAAGAAAGAGGTCATCAAGTGGTTAGATGCCAGTGTGGTTTATCCTATTTCTGACAGCTCTTGGACTTCTCCGGTGCAATGTATACCGAAGAAGGGTGGTATGAATTTAGTGACCAATGCCAATAATGAACTTATTCCTACTCGGACGGTCACCAGTTGGAGAGTATGTATGGATTACCGAAAGCTGAACAAGGTGACCCGGAAAGATCATTTCTTATTGC
Organism: Nicotiana benthamiana; assembly: GCA_034376525.1. Taxonomy (NCBI): domain Eukaryota; kingdom Viridiplantae; phylum Streptophyta; class Magnoliopsida; order Solanales; family Solanaceae; genus Nicotiana; species Nicotiana benthamiana. Next base: position 92,360,395 of record CM067336.1, read on the forward strand.
CATTCTTTGACCAAATGCTAGATCATCTTGTGGGGCGTGCTTTCTATTGTTTTCTGGATGGTTACTCGGGGTATAATCAAATCCTAATTCCCCTGGAGGACCAAGAAAATACCACAATTACATGTCTGTATGGCACATTTTCTTTCTCTAGAATGTCGTTCGAAATGTGCAATGCTCCGATGACCTTCCAACGTTGCATGATGGCTATTTTCACCATCATGAGGGAGAATATATTAGAGGTGTTCATGGGTGATTTCAGTGTGAATGGGGATTCTTTCGATGAGTGTTTGGCTAATTTGGATCGAGTGTTAGCCCGGTGTGAAAACACGAACCTAGTTCTCAATTGGAAAAATGCCATTTCATGGTAGAAGAGGGTATTGTGTTGGGTCACCAAATTTTAAAGTGAGGAATTGAGGTTGATAAGGCCAAGATAGAGGTTATTTCAAGGCTTCCTCCCCCTACTTCTGTCAAAGGGGTGATGAGTTTTCTTGGGCACGCGGGTTTTTATCGGAGGTTCATTAAAGATTTTTCTAAGGTAGTTAACCCTCTGTGCAAGTTTCTAGAAGGATGGCAAATTTTTCTTTGATGAGAAGTTCATGGTGGCTTTTGAGCTTCCAAAATACAAATTTACCACTACCCCCATCATCACCGCACCAAATTGGAGCTTGCCTTTCGAGCTCATGTGCAATGCTAGTGACGTTGCAGTTGGGGCTATTTTGTGCCAAAGGATCAACAAGATGTTCCATCCGGTGCACTACTCGATCAAGACCTTAAATGAGGCTCAAAGGAACTATATAGTCACCGAAAAAGAGTTGTTGGCTATTATTTTTGCTATGGAAAATTTTCGACCTTACCTTATGGGGGCCAAAGTTATAGTGCACACCGATCATGCCGCCCTTAGGTATTTGATGACTGAGAAAGACTCCAAGGTGATATTAATGAGATGGGTTCTTCTTCTTCAAGAGTTTAATCTAGAAATTGTGGACCAGAAAGGGAGCGAGAATCAAGTGGCGGACCACTTGTCCCATTTGGAGGAGTAGGGGAGGCCTTGTGACAGCCTTGAGATCAACGATGCATTTCCCGATGAACAGCTCATTACGGTGTTAATGCATGATATGTCATGGTTTGCTGATGTTTCCAATTATCTTGTAACCGGAATAAACCTGCATGAGCTCTCTTCTACCCAAAGGAAGACGCTCAAGTGGGATAACTTGAATTTTTATTGGAATGATTCATATTTTTCCAAGATTTACATGGATGGTGTGATTCATCGATGTGTCCCAGAAGAAGAACAATTGAGTATTTTGGAGGCTTATCACGCCTTTCCCCATGGTGGCCATAATAGCGGGTGAGGACGGCTTCTAAAGTGCTTAGTTGTGGATCCTATTGGCCTACATTGTTTAAAGATGCGGGTGATTTTGTCAAGAGATGTGATGCATGCCAAAAAGCCGGCGGAATTTCTAAAAGGGATGAGATGCCTCTCAATATAATTCTTGAAGTGGATATTTTTTATGTTTGGGACATCGATTTCATGGATCCATTTGTTAGCTCTTGTGGGAACACCTACATTCTTATGGCGGTTGAATATGTCTCAAAGTGGGTTGAAGCCGTGGCTTTGCCCAACAATGAAGCTCGGAGTGTTGTGGCATCTCTTAAAAAGAGTATCTTCACAAGATTTGTCACTCCTCGTGCAATTATTAGTGATGGGGGATCACACTTTTGCAATAGGGCTTTTGATTTGTTGCTTTCCAAATATGGAGTCAATCACAAAGTGATCACCCCCTATCATCCTCAAGCTAGTGGTCAAGTGGAAGTCTCCAACCGGAAAATAAAAAGTATCTTGTCCAAGACAGTCAATGCTAATAGGATCGATTGGTCGAAAAAGTTAGATGATGCTCTATGGGCATATCAGACGGCTTACAGGACTCCGATTAGTATGTCTCTGTACCGGTCGATGTTTTGGAAAGTTTTCCATCTTCCAATCGAATTGGAGCACAAGGCTATGTGGGCCTTGAGGAAGTTGAACTTGGAATGGGATGTTGCAGCCAATGTCCGTGTTGAGCAACTCAATGAGCTTGATAGTCTATATTTCATGCCTACTCCGGCTCGTTCTTGTATAAAGACAAGATGAAGTACCTTCACAATAAATATGCTCGGGGAAAAGGGTTCAAGGTTGTTGATATGATTCTTTTGTTCAATTCCCGGTTACGTCTGTTTCCAGGAAAAGCTCAAATCAAAGTGGAGTGAGCCATTTGAAGTTGTATTTGTGACCCTGTTTGGTGTTCTTGATCTCAAGAACAAAAATGGTGAAGTTTTCAAAGTCAATGGGCATCATGTCAAGCATTATCTTGGGAAATTTGATAACAGACACATGGTGACACTTCTTCATTTAAAGTGATACGATGGAAAGACGATGAAACTATATATGATATGCCAGTAGATTAGTTGTTTCAATTTCATCAGATGTGAAACGATATTCGCCCTAGTGGAACCTTCTTGGATAACCTATTTCTGACCAGTCAGTCTTCTAAGGAGGTTCGAGCGTACATGCGTCGTGCCACGACATTAAATTAGGCGCTTCTTGGGAGTCAACCCATGTATTTTTCTTTTCCTTTGATTTTCATGGTAGTTTAGGATTTTTGGGCTAATTGGTTGTGAGATATTGCAGGGATTGTGTTGATGCACTACAAAGCAAGTTGGAAAAAAATTGAACAGTCTCTGAAGTTTCTGGTACGGCCGTGGTACACATTGTGTGGTCCGCACTGGTATGGGCTAGTGAGGTGCTCTGTGAAGTTTGCCTCCGCGACCGCATTCCTTTTAGTGCGGTTCATGGTGGACCTCCGCGGCCGCGGTCCTATTTTGTGCGTACCGCAGATGTTGCCTTCTCAAGCTCTGTTGAAAAAACCTAGCTTGGTCCGTTGTCGGTATTGTGCGACCGTGTTGGTAGGTGAGGATGGGTCCCACTGCTTTTCTATAAATAGACCCCAAGGGTCACCTTTTACCCTTTCCGAAAGTTTAACATTCACAACACTAAAAGTTACTGTTCATCCTTTCTGCTGCACGTACTTCTTTGCCTCGACTGAATACTTGCATTCCATCTTCAATCTGGTAATATTTCACCCATGTTTCTTTATTTAATTTTACAATTTCATTTTAGTTTCATGTTCATTTAGTCTGTACCTTCTATTTTCTTTCTTCCCCTTTTAGTTATTTTGATAGCTTAGGTTAGGTTAGTTTTAAACTCTAGACTTTGTGTGTTGGATATGCATAATGATTGGCAATTGAGTAGGGAGAAAAGAGATGAAATAACTTGAACAATCTTGCTAAAAATGAAACCCTAACCCAGTGCCTAAATGAAACACTCTCCGCGGACCGCGGTCTCTTTAGTACGGTCCGCGATGCCCAGACCTAGTGCCCGATACCATTATGTGAGGACTGCAGTGCTCATGTGTTTGAAACTTGACTTGTTCCTAGAGCAAACGCATTGCACTTTGAGCGGCCAGTGCTGGCCCACTGCGGCAGTGATCCCACTTTATGCAAACCGCAGTGAGATGATTCAGAGAGGTAGTTTTCAGTCTTTTGCCCTAATGCGGACCGCGATTGCCTTTGTGCATTCTGCGGTGCCTCCAAAGCAGCCACATTTCTTTTTGTGCAGGCCATAGTATGTTGTCATGTAGCTGTGTCTGCAACATTTTATCTGTTGTTCTACAATTCATTTTATTCATTTACTTCACATCTTGTGCCTAGACTACCAATATTAGATATGTGTGCTTTCAGACAATGGTCAAACAACGATGTAGATGTGCAAAACAACCCGACCAAGGTGACTCCTCCCGTGGAGGCAAAGGAAAAAAAAGTAAAACTCACTCCCCAACCTAGACTAAACACAAGGAAAGAAACTAGGGTTGTTGATACAGCAGGTGAGGTATCGGGAGTGAGTACATGCGTCCTCAATACCTCTCCTTCGACACAGTACTAGCTCACTCAGTGCTAGATTCACCCACTGCCCAAGCTCCATAGCATATATCTTCTAAGTCATTTGAGGGTTCAGCAGGCGGCAACGGTGAGTACTCCACCTCCCCCCACAACTTCATTATCCAGGGAGAGTGCAAGCAGAGGTGTTGAGGGTGGTAATGACAGTGATGAGGAGGTTCCCCATAGTGGTGTACCTCAGGTTGGGGGTATTGACTGAACCACAAACCCCACAATCTGGAAGGACAGGTTTGTTAGCCAGGTGCTTTACACAATTTAGAGTGTGGTGGCCCTTACCGAAGCTAATTCTTGAAAGAAGTTTTATTGACCGAGATCTGCTACCCCTAAACCCAAATGTACATAGATAGTTTCGAGCTCGAGTGGGTTGGGAACATTTTAGGGATGATTGTATAAAGGCAAATGAACACATGTTCAAGGAGTTCTATAACAATGTGGCCCACATCCTGAAGGGCACAAAAGTGATCAAAGAGCGGAACAAGTATGTAGTGTTCTCTGGGAAGGCACTGAATGAGTATTCGGGGTTCAGTGATGAAGACGAGACCCTCTACAATGAGAAGTTGGCTATGGACGAGGAGGTTCGTCCGTGGTTAGCTGCGTACCTAGCAATCCCGGGTGCTATTCCAGAATGGTTACAAGCAAGGGTCAAAATACTTCAGAGGACTCTCAACTTTGAAGCGAGGGGGTGGTTGACCTTTGTATGTAATAGACTTGACCCCACTTCCCATGATTAGACCATTCCACTAGCCCGGGCTATTCTTATTGCTTCTATTATGGCGGGACCCTATCAACATTGGCAATGTGATGTCCCATGTGATTTCTGCGTGGGGGTTGAGAATGACCAAAACTTTCCTTTTCCCAACACCATCACTATGTACTTTCGGGACATGAAAGTGGAGAAGAAACCCTTTGATGTTAAGGTCAAGCTAGTGGCTCCGTTCTCGTGGTACAGCATGAAGAGGCCAGACAACCCCAAAGACAAGATCTACAAGCCACCTGCCTCTTCCCCAACTAGCCAGTTTGAGGAGCCGGTTGCGGTAGAGCCTTCCACTGCACCTTCCATTGAGCTTGATGCCACTACTATTGACATGCCTCCCGGACCATCCACTACTGCTAGTCTTTCTACTTCATCTGGCTCGGGGATCCCATCTTCCCGGGCCTATCTTATCACTGCCCATCAACTGAGCCAGACATTGCTTAGTTTGAACAACTGGATATCAGTTGCGTCATCCAAGTTGTCTACTTTTCCTTCCGCTATTGAAGCTCAGGAAGCACCACAGATAGCTCAGATTCCTCAATCCATTAAGGACACACTAAAGAATATCCTGGAGAACTAGGAAAAATCATGAGCACTTAGTCTAGCTTATCCAAGGCATTGGACTCACATGGAAAGGCTCTGAAGGAGCTTGACCGGGAGCACAAGAAGATGAGAAAACACGAGGTTCCAAGGAGTCAATGAAAGATCTCAGAGCGGATGTGGAAAAGCTAACGGCGGACCAGATGCCTCTTGACTTACTATTAGGTGATCGAGCCCTAGCAGCAGCGTCAGCAGTAGAGCCACAGCAAACAGACTTAGAGTCTTCCTAGGAAGAAGAGGGGGCTCCCTGGTGCTGGCAGACCCACCGGAGGCATCCTCTAGTCAGCCACAAGATGCTCCCTATATTCAGCCCGTTCAGGTCCAAGCCCCAGTCCCAGCAGCTGAGCAGCAGGAGACCGAGAACCAGTCTGAGGTTCCCACGCATATAGAGGACCCAGGGACACTCATGTTCCCATGCAGACTGACGAGGCTTAGAGAGTTCCTAATTCCTATTATTTTGATTTTTGGTGCTTATTCATTTAGTTGGCATTGGGGACAATGCCAGCTTTTATTTGAGGGGGAGCCCCCTACTTTTTATCCTTGGATGACTGTATATATAGATTGACTTAGTTTATGCTTTCTATTGATTTTATATTTGGTTTGTATATAACTTTACATTCAGTACTTTTATCGTACTTTTTATCTTCTCTTTGGTCTGTATATAAAGTTAAGCTATTGTATATATTCATCCCTTGTTGTATACTCTAAACCCCTATTGTAAATATTCATTATACTTTCTATATTCGTAAAAACAATTATCATTTTTAGCTTCGTAGATAGGCTCGTGGACTTTTGTTTCATTTTTTACGCTTTCAATAAGCCCTTGGTTTCTTAATGCCACGGTTCTTTCCAAGGTTGGAGTATTGTGTGAACTGGGTGGATCTTCCCGATGATGGATGGTGTGACAACCTTCTTAAGGGTTTGAGTCCATTTTTGTTTTTGTTTTTGTTTTGTTTTTGGTAGTTTAAAGTTAAGGGTACCTCAAGCAAAGCTTCACTTGGGCCTAGCACATTTGCCTTTGATCCCATGGTCAAAGACAAAATATTGGGTTTATGACGATGAAAGTCGTAACCTTGAGACTCTTGTGTTGACCAAACAATCATCAAAATTGTTTTCGGACAATTATGTGCTTGAATCATAACTAAGATTGTTGTGGGCCCTCGGCTCAATATATTTAGCAATTCCTTAGCGTGTGTGTTGAGAAATCAAATTGCAAGTCTAAATCCTGAGCCAACGGTCTAGAACTTGCCATGAATATCTGTTGAGGAGAAATCCTAAGTCTAAATTGACTTGAGAAATGATTATATTCCCTACTTGATCTAAATGATAGCTTGAACAATTCCACAGCCTACCAATAATAAGATCCCTAGTCAACCCTTTTTGAGCCTTAGACCTTCTTCTTTCAAGAACCATAATACAAGCCTATACCCGTTCTCAAAGATACCCTCTCCTGGCACCCAAATTTTTTCTTTAGCATATGGTAAAAGTATGGAGAGACGAGGTGTGCAACAAAGTGGTAAAAAGGCACGTAAATGAAGAAAAGAAAAGGCAATAAAAAAGAAAGAAAAACAAAATGCTCAATGTGAAAATAATCTCAAAGGGATTAAGGAAAAGCAAAGAAAGAAAGGAGTGGAAAGTTGAAAAAGGAGAAATGGTTTGAAATGCATAAGAAAGAGTGACAATGTTTCTCTCTAACCCCTTAGAAAGAAGTGAAAAAACTCAAAGAGTCAAGAGAATTGTGCCAAATAAATCTAAAAGAAGTTCTTAAGGGAATACTGAACCCATTTGAACAAAAACATGTCATACCCTTACCTAAAAGCCTTCACAATGACTCTACAAAAGCCTTATATGATCTTGAGTTGAATGAAGCTTACATTAGTGGATACTTACATAAGGGGCAATCATATAGTACTTAGAGCCGGACTTGTGACCTTTTTCTTAAAATAGATGAAAATTCTATTAACCTCGATTTGTGTGTCAATACTCTAAAAGGTGAGGTTCGCTTAGGGAGAGTTGAGGACATGTGAGTTTAAGTTCCACAATGACCAAAGTAATTGAGAGAAGTTCTTTGATGTAATTAGTCAACTCTTGATGCTCTTCTCTCACACTTGATCCACACTTTTTCAAAGCTTAAATGTTGTTAATGATTCATTCGTATTGAGGGAATTGTTGGACCCAATTGATGCTTGTTGAGGTTACTTTACGATAGATGGAATTACTTGGATTTTCCTTTAAGTGGTGGTATTATTTTGTTTACTTGAGGACAAGCAAAGACTTAAGTTTGGGGGAGTTTATAAGTTGAGATTTTAACATGTTTTATGCCCCAACTTGCCTATAGTTTGATTATATATTGTTACAAAATAGTCCAAAAAGACTCAAAAGTTGTGCTTGATTGCAGGTTTGATTGACAAAGTGACGAAATATCGGCTCAAAAAGGAGTGAAACCTTCTCAAGTATCATAGACTAAGAAATCTACTGGAAAGAAGGCCTAGTGCGGACCGTGCAAAGTTGAACGTGGCTGCACAAGGTGGTTAAGAGAGTTGGTAGAACAAGCTTCAAGAAACATGGTCGTGGTTCACATCTCATGGTCCTTGATCAAGGCTCTGCGGCCGCACTAGTCTTTTGTGTGGTCTGCGGAAAAGAGATTCAGAGAGACAAAATTATGCCAAGCCAATGCCATGTGATCCACGATTGTGATTGTGTGGACCGCAGAGCCCAAGTTAAGAGACGTAGAAATTGAAAAGTCAAAGAGCCTAGAGTAGCCACATTCCATTTAGTGCGGCCCGCACTGACCCCGCAGGGGTATTTTTATCCAACTTTTCCAGCCTAGTATAAATAGAACATTTTACCATTTTTAGATCATCGGTTATCTTCAGATGTGACTTGCGCTCATGGGAACGCCCTTTGTAGCCATTTTTGGCACTTAGCTTGGAACTAACGATGGATTATTGTAGTTTTATTTAGCAATTAATTAATATGCTTTGTTCTTCATCTATTTCTTTATTTTCTTTGTCAAGCATGAGTACCTAAACTCATTATCTAGGATTGTGGCTCAACCCTAGTGTAGGTAATTGATGTGTGTTGCCATCTAGGGTTAGATTGACTATTGGTAATTGTTATTTGGGTTGATTTTATGTTTTAATCTTAGAATTGGTAGTTGCAAACACTGATTCAAGCTTTGTGGATTTGACTCTTTTTGAGAAAGAGAGTCTATGTCTCCAAAATTGACCCAACAAGAAATTAGAATGGACTCATGAGAAATGATAGTCCCAATTAATGGGTTAAACCTCGAGAGAATAATTACCCTACTTGAACCCCAGTTTCTTAATCTAATTTTCCTACCCATTTAGTCTCGAGAGTCAATTGGGAAAATCGTTCTCTCTACCGAGAGGTGTGAGAGTGGGTAAAATTGTGCAACATTTATAGTATAATATCCAATTATATCAATTGAATCTTAGTAACATATACCCGTCAATTATCCACCTAGGTGATGTCACGACCTTAGTGCCCTTCTTCCCATTAGATACAGATTAGCAATCATCTCATAGTATAATTTAGTTGTAATCAATAGCTACATAATAGTAGTTATAATTTGAAAACCCAAAATATGTTTGAAGTGATATTTGAAGCAAACACACGTTTCTAAGCTAGATAGATATTCCAACTCCATTACTAGATCCTTGAAGAAAATCGACCCTGACCCACATATCGGATAAAAGCTATTGGGACCCACTCTTCCTACCTTGGTGTAGTGTTGAGTTGGCAGCGATCAAGTATTGAAGTACATACTTTTAATAACAATCTCAGGATTATGGAAAGGAAAGACACCTTCATAAAAAATCACATCCATGTTGACAAACAAAGAATTGTGCTCAATGTTCAACAGTTTATATCCCTTTTGATTTACATCACACCGAAGTAGAACACACTTTACTGATCAGGGCTGAAACTTATCATACTTAGGCATAGTTGAGGCAAAGCAAAGGAAACCAATGACACTCATGTGAGAAAAAGAGGGCTGCCTCTTATAATATAACTCGAATGGTGATTTGTTACCAAGAATAGCAGAAAGAATCCCGTTGATTATGTAGACAGCTGAGTCAATACACCCCCCAAAATTAGTAGGTATGTGGCCTTGAAATTTGATTGCTCTATCTGTCTCCAAGATGTGTCGATGTCTTCTTTCAACCACCTATTTTATTGTGGGGTGTACGAACAAGAGCTTTGATGCAAAATACCATACTGTTAAAACAAGCCTCTACAAGTTGTGCTAAAGAATTCACTACCATTATCAGATCGGAACATTTTAATTACTTTGACAAATAGAGTCTGAATCATAGTAATAAAATTCTTGAGCAAAAAATCACATCATATTTAAGCCTCATAAAAAATACCCAAGTCCATCTTGTATAGTCATCGACTAAGGTAAGAAAAAACTGCATTCCATTATGAGTAGTTGTCTTATAAGGTCTCCATACATCTATGAGGATCAACTGAAAACTACTTACACTTATACTATGGCTAATTGGAAAAGGTACTCTAGTTTGCCTTGCTAAAGGACAAATATCACACTTATGTAAAACTTCACATTTACTAAAAGTAGACATTCTTTTAATCACTTGCATAGACACATGCCCCAGCATTTTATGCCAAATGTCCCAACTGCCTTTCGGTGGATGTAAAGTTTTACATGTGAGAGTTGTCCTTTAGCAAGGCAAATTGTGAATGCTTGATAATCCTCCCTTTGTCTTGTTTAGTTGCAGAAATAATTGTGTATAGATCATCATCTTCTCTACCAATCTCCCTCACCTTCATAGATAGTAGATCCTGAAAGATAAAGAATGTGGGAAAGAAAGATGCAAAGCAGCTCAGATCTTTTGTTACCTTTGACACAGACAAAAGCTTGAACTTAAATGAAGGTAGAAAAAGAACATTCTTGATAGTGTTACCTTCTTTTAACTGAAAATCCCCAACATGTGTGACCTTAGTTGAGTCTCATATAGGCATTTGTACTTCACCTCCATTACCTACTAACATCTCATTATCCATTAAGTTTTTATCCCCTATCATATGATTTGTAGCACCTATGTCCACAATCCGTTTAGGAATGTTAACATAGAAATAGAAAAGAGTACTTGTCATTGCTGCTACATTCTGAGTAGTCATTTCCCCAAGGGAAGAGTTGTTCAACATTTGAAATTTTGAGCATACTGCTCCTGAGTAAAAACTTGTGGTTGCAAGGTAGCTCTATGCTCAATATTCTGTGTGTTTCTGCCCTGTAGCTGTACTGTATTCACTTTCCTCCTAGACTTAAAATTTGTGGGATAACCAACTATCTTATAATAATTCCCCTTACTTCATGAGTTTATAGAAACCATCTCTAGTGTGCCCCTTCATCTTACAAAAATCACAGTCCAATATCATAATTCCTCTTCTGTTTAGGTCTAGCTTGAGTTGTGAACATAGTAGTAGGTTCATTGTGACTAGGCATTCTATTACTATTCCCTATCACCATCTTACGACTTTCATCTTGAACTACCATTGCATAAGCTTGGTTAATGGTTGGGACTATTTGGCTTATAGCTTGTTCAAAACTATCATTTACTCCCATTAGAAATTGTAATAAGCATTGGAATTGCAACTGTTCAACATAGTCTTTAGCAGGTGGTGGTGGAAAAATTAAGTCATATTCAACCCATAGATCAGCCAATCTAGTAAAATAAACTGATACTAATGAAAATCCTTGAGTAGAAGTAAAAAATTCTTTGTGCAAATAGTAAAGTCTAGATGCGTTCACCTTATCAAAACGTTCTTTAAGATGTGTCCAAACTGTTTGTGCATTTCCAGAAAAAAGAACTCCCATTAAAAAATGCTGACTTACGTTACTCATCAACCACGATGTAACAATCACATTACAACAGTCCCATTGATGTGCTAATGTTGGTCCAAAATGTGATTTGGAAGTGGATCCATAAATTACGCACAATTTTTTCTTCCCTAGTAATGCTACTTTCATTACTCGATTCCAAATTGTGTAGTTGGCTACTCCTGTTAACAGTAGACCCACCGTCATCGATTCTGGCCCATCATATGAATGGAGATATAATGGATCATTATGATCGAAAATTACTGCTCCGCCGCCAGTCACACATGTTATGACATTCGCGTTGCTTGATTGATCATCAATTGCCATGTAATTTGCACAAATAAAATCAATTTAGGTTCTCAGAAAAAATAATCGCCAAAAGAGACTCAAAACCACAAAAATAGAGTAGATTCTCTCGATTTCCTCTTCGATTGCACAAATATACCTCTAGAATCACTCGATTGATGGCCTTGATACCATGTTAAATTTGTAAATTGCAGAAGCTGAAACAAGAAGAAGAAGAAGAGAAGAAGAAAAAAGGGATTGGGAAATTTTTACTATTTCATTGAGCTGCTAACTACATTGTTACACATATAAGTAGTGGCTCCACTAACTGATATAACTAATTGACAGCTTTACAACTAACTCTAAGTGACTAACTATGGTTAACTTAACTAAATATGATTGAGTGATACTATCATTTACATACTTTCCTCACTACTAACTTATTTCTGTTAATCAAAATGAGGATAACTTTGTAGAAACTAGGAAAACTTCTAATCGGCTTGACCACCTTTTATTCAACAACAAATTCATTTGATAAATCATGGTATGTGTTTGGTCTTGGCTACAATCTGAGTATAAGCAGGGATAAGATCTATAATGTTGTTGTAATACATATGAAGCTTTGGTTGGACATAACTTTGTCCCAGTACAAGGAGCTCTATACCAAATACATCGACATGGAGTTTGTGCAAATTGTAGTTTTGGCATTTAGAGGACGATTCTGTTAATGCCTCAGCAGCGAAGGGGTTACAAAGAAGCAAAATCACGGTCGTTGATTCATTCTTCATCTTAGCACAGAGGATTCTTTTCTTCCATTACTTATTTGATTATATTTTTCAGAGAGAAACTCAGTTTGTTGATTTATTCTATATTAAAATTTTGATAATCTATAGGGGTAATGGTGCACAGTTTAGAATTGGGTGAATAATAGGCCCGCCCTTCTATGCACATCACACATTATACTCTTGCCACTAGACCAAATTTGTTATGTTCCTTGTTGTTGTATCAGTTTTTAAATATGAAGCCATATTTCAGCTTCTCTATACATATTCTTCTGCAACGAGTTAGCAGTTACATCCGGTTGAGTGATTTGTAAACAAAATTTTAAACTATTAATGCACTTTCAACATTTGAATTACTAGTTTGATTCATTGAACTCTATTCTTAAGGAATGTAGGGGAGTCCGAGAGAGGGTAAAATGGAATAGGTTTGTGAGGTGGCATGCTACGTGGCATCCACCTTAGCAATATGTTAGGGCACATGAGGCAATTTTGCCATGGTAAAGGATCCTAACGGCAGAGGAGTCTTTTGAACTAATTTATGTAGTATAACAAAGGGTATAAATGAATATATTCAAATAATAGAAAAGTAATTTTGACCCTTTACCGTTTTATCATTCAATCAAACACACCTTTTATAATATTTATGTATAAAAATATTTAAGTAATTGAAATACAAAGAGGCATGAGAAGACTTGTGTGTGGTAAAATTTCTTTTTCTATGAGCTAGCTCAGTAAGATCAACATTCATTATTCTCAAGAACTTAAACTTTTACTTTAATTTTTTATTTTATAACTCAAATATATTGTTTAATAATATTTATGAATTTTTTAAAGTTGTATATAATTTACGCCTAAAATACGTGTCCTAAGACTAGTATTATCTAACATACAAAACTCATAATTGCATGTATATTCTAAAAGCATTATTTAACAATCTTCAAAATAAGTAACAACCTTATTCTTAAAGAAATTTAAGTACTTTTCATGACACAACGTCCACAAAAACTCCATGTTAGTGTTAGAGCATAATAGTCTCTTTCATCTTTTTTCAATTCTTTTTTGTTGTTGACTCGTTCTTTCTTGCAGTTTATAAATTCACTTATGATACTTCCTCCGGTCAAAAATAAATAATTTTTTAGTATTTTTCTTGTGATCTAAAATAAGTAATTTTTTCAAATTTCAAGAGTAAATTAATTATTTTTTTCCTACATTATCCTTGAAGTAAATAGTGTTGGAATATATGTTAGAAGTATTTATGTGAGATAGTAAAGGTTAATATGATTAATTCTATTGCTAATTAATGCTAAAAGGTAGATTTCTTAATCTGTGTGAAAAATGCCAAAATATTACTTATTTTGGACGGGAGGGAGTAGTGAGAAAGAGAATTATGAACAAAATCTCTAGAATGAATTTTGATCCTTGGAAAAGGGTATGAGCACTTAATTTCCCCTTAAAAGGAAATAATTAGGTAGAATCGAAACGGATGATACTACAAGAGAACGTTGGATTTAAAAGGAAATGTTAGTGACCGATATATAAGCCAGAACTTCTCTATTCAACCCTTTATTGTTGATAAGAAGTAGTAGTTACTTTGGGAAAAAATTAGAACAAGAGAATAATATGCACGTATTATCGCATCACAGCAGCTATTGTGCAACATAAACGCTAGACAACGTAGTCATTATCCGCAATTCTCTAACTATAACAACCAGCAACTTGCTCTGATTTGAGAAATCAGTCAGTTATCTGCACCGGCCAGAGCACTGAAGTGATGATCAGAGGGTATGTACATCCATCAGTTCTGCTCTTCAGCAGCGTAAAGCTTTTTGATCTCCTCAACGTCATCATAACTACCGAGGAATATAGGAGCGCGTTCGTGTATCTTCTCTGGAACTAGGTCAAGTGCCTGCATAATAACATTACTATAAGTTTCATATTCTAATTCTAAAACCAAAGCTCTTATATAGTAGTAGTATTACTCATTTATCAAGCTTTCCCCGTGTTGATAGAGATGAGAGTATGAATCCAGTTGCAATCTCAGATATGTTCTATTCATTTTTTTTTCTTTGTACTACTATTGAGGTATTCTTTGAGAAAAATAAACAGACGTCAAGATCTAAAGCTATAATGAACTGGAACAAGAATATCAGGACATTTTCAGTTTCTAATAATTAGGCAAAAGTGGTCTAAACTTGATGTTACTGTTATACGTTATACTGTGACCAAAGACTCAGGAGTAATACCCGCTGCTTCCCGGTAAATGATTGGCCTCCTGCTTGTTCCATCAGAAATGACATGGGAAATACTTCATAGAGAACCCTGTTTCGTAAAATTCATTTGCAAAGCTTTCAGAGAGTTATTGTTAAGGAAATACTTCAGGTACTCAGAAGATATGCATATCTTTACCTCAGCTTCCCGTTGGGGCTCTTCTTATCCGCTGGGTACAAGAAGATACCTCCATAGAGTAATGTACGATGAACATCAGCAACCATGCTGCGAGTTAGAGTCCAGGTTTGTTTAAGTTGATTAACAATATGTTCATTCTCATTTTTTTGTCCAAGGAATAGAGTTCATCTAAACAGCATTAACAAATCCAAAGACATAGGCAAATCAAAGGGAACAACTTTTTATGCATTTTCATCATGGCTACCAAGCATAACTCTTAAGTCTTAGCATTAAAAGCAAGTTCAAAACCCAATATCACATTACAGAATCCGCTAGAGACTTTGCAAATAATGATTAAAATAGAAGGATCCATTTAAAAAGAAATCCAACAAAAATACTCCATTTAACCCTGTCTGCAGATGTAATATGAACCTTTAACATTTGAATATTTCAACCACAGTTGACTTGTAAGAATTCAAGAATCATCAAATATTGATTCCAATATTTATAGTTATCACTGCCTAGTATGTCAAGAAACAGAAAATAAATTCATGATTTATGGATTTTAGATTGTAGGTAGGTGAATTGGTTCATACAAGACACTGCAACAAGATAATCTCAGCAACCTGAGCATATACAGAAATTTCAATTACCTTCCAATATATCTCAATGATTTTGGTGAAGAACCATCAGTGGGGTACTTGCAATTCTGCACATATCTGGGATTAAAAGAAAAGTAGGGCATCGTGAACAACAGAACAAGAGAAACAAGCTTAGCAGCCATTGCAGTCTATTAAACGTACTTGGATGTTGGAGCATCCCAGTTCTTGGCATTCCCTTCGTTTACTGAATAGATCTTCCCTTTCTTAGGAATCTGCAAGTAAAAGCAAAATTAAAACCATGTTAACCGGAAATATTCCAAGGAAATTACAGAAAAAATTAAATAGGAAATGCATAGTTGGAATTTGAAGAGGTAAAATTTACAAAATCTGAATAAGCTTGAGAATCTTTGATGCAAAACAAAGAGGCCAAAGAACTAGATATTTTAACTTATATTTGAGATAAACTCAAGCTCAAAAAGGACATAGGCCGTCAAAAATGCTAAACCAATCTTATGTTAGACCGTCCGCATTACTAACAGACTGCACTGAAAACTCATTATGTGTACAAAAACCATTCAAATATTCAGCAACAGGAGAGAAGTCGATAGACTATTTAAAACACATCTAAACTTAATAAAGACTTAAAGACTTAAGGTATCTTGATAGGATTTTGTAAACTTGTCTATAAATTGATTAGGACTTTTGTCTATACAAATTATGTCCTTTCTCTTGAGTAATGAAGACATGACCAAGATTAAGAGTCAACGACAAGTTTTATGTTCAACATAGATCTAAGGGGCAAAGTAACAATGGTACCTTGATGTCAGGATGAGTTAGAATGAACTCGCCAAGAGAGGGATCAAGGGTAAAACCATTAACTCCAGATCCAGTGCTCAAAACAAGCTGCAAATAACCGAACTCGGAAAATCTTATTACTTGTATTCCCAACTCATCATTGTCTTAAAAGAATTACAATCACAACATAAGATTATTAAATTTGTTTATCGGTCTATGTAAGATTTCAAATTATATTAAAGTAAATGTGAGCGCCATACCGTACAAGAACTTCCATACATGCAGTATCCAGCAGCTAACATGTTCTTTCCAGGTTGTAAGACATCATCTAGTGTTGGTTCATGACCGTCTTTGATCATGTAAATCCCGAAGATCTAGACAAATGAGACGTATTATTTATTGCGATGATGTGAAAAAGGATGTACTAGTGGAAAGCCAGTAAGAACAACTTAGATATTGCTCAAACCAGAATCATACCGTTCCAATAGAAACACCACAATCGATGTTCGAGGATCCATCAAGAGGATCAAAGACTACACAGTATCTGTTGTTAAAATAGAATTGACGGGTTAGATCTCAAAACATAATAACAAATCTCAAACTACAAAGAACAATAGCACTCACTTTCCACGCTTCGCTGGCTCCACAAATGTAGCCTCTTCGTCTTCTTCAGAGACAAGAATGCACTACATAATTTCACATCTTTTATATTAACATCACTACATATTTTTCTAGAGTGCATTAATAAAATGAGTGTCTCGATTCTTACTGTTCGGCCACTGCTAACCAGAGCCTTGATAAATACTTCATTTGATAGTACATCCAGTTTCTTTTGATCTTCTCCCTACAGTTAGAAATCAAAACCAGAGTAATCCAAAGTTGAAACAGATTCTGATAAGAAGCGAATAGTTGATCAATGCTTTAATACAATAAGGGCAGCATCTGCATGAACTTGCCTGCACATTAGTTTCACCAGCAAGCCCTAGGAGTTTTGCCAGACCTGCCTGAAAATATGTATCCACGTGCAAAATATATCAATATAGGAATAAAGGGGGGAAAAACAAGGTAAAATACATGTGTAGTACAGAAAAACAGATTTATTCTACTGAAGTTTCCTCTGCCTTCTAAGTATATCTTTGTAATAATGAAAAATTGGTTAGTAGCAGCTACTGAGGTCTATCCATCAGCACCTACAGTCAATTATCATTACCTGCAACTAATCTGTTTCCTCAACTCAATTGGTTTCTAAAAGACAAATAAATCAACCAGAGAAAAACTTGGGTTTTTCGGAGTGAACTTGATGCATATTTCCAAATGGTGGTACCAAAAGCTGACTTCCTCTTATTTGTACTGATACTCCCATTAGAGTCAACCTGATGGATTATAATTCAGCTGTACTGGTCAAAGACATCAAAAAGTGAACCTGAAAAATCACGTAGCCCTGAATGTATGATAAACAAAAATTTGATCCTATGAAAGAAGATCAAGATTTTCATTTCTAAAGAGTAATTACAACATGTATAAACTAACGATTTATACACAACTTTCTATAAAATTACTCAAATATATTATGATAAGAAAAGTATGTACTCATCAGAATTCCGAAAAATGGTTTGAGACACATGCAAAAGCGCCACCCTTTTCAACCACACACACATGAAACAAATGTATACCTACACTAGGAAAGATAAGAAAAGATCGTAAAACAAAGACGCCACTTTTCTCGACGTCCATTGCCAAATTAAAACCCCAGACAAAGTCGCAGAGAGAGAGAAATCAATCACCCCCAAAAATGAAAAGAATACACATAAAACAAATGTATTCATACACTGTATATAAAGAAGAGGGAGGGAAAAAAAGGGGGACCTTGTTAACAGCAGTGCAGACGAACTTGCAGCCAAGAACAATGTGACTGAGCAAGATAGAAAAGTCACCACGGGATTCAGGATGTTTACTCTGCTCATTCAACACAAACCTTGTTATGGTCATCAAATCAGTCCTATGTGCATCCGCCGAGTGATCCATCGCTAGCTCTTCTTGATTTTCCGGCGACTCTCCGGCAACCAGATATTAAATATTCTAAGACTATTACGTCACTATGTTATAAGAAATTGGGCACGCTGCTCAATGCTGATATATAGTACTAACTGAAGGTGAAGTAAAAAAGGAGAAAGAGATGGGGCTATCTGATGTCAGATGAAGTTTAGGATGACACGTGGAAAGAGGAGAGCGATGCATGGGATTAGTGGTTGGCACCAAGATAATGCGATTCTTCGTCCGCATTCTTATTTCTTGTTCTCTTCGATACTGTTTCTTTCTTCTCTTCTTCCTTTGTTTCCATCTCCCACTAGCTCGCTCTTCATTATCTACGTCACATATTTCGTGGATTTCAAGGACACTTATCCTTTAAATTTTACTAGATCAACCCAATAAAAATAATAATTTAGATATTTATTACTCCCTCGATTTTATATTGTTTGAGATAGTTTGATTCGGTACGTAATTTAAGATTTTTTTTAAAAAATTTATGATATTAAAAGATTGAAGGGTAAAAATTTGTGGGGTCATACTATTTGTGTGACTATAAAAGCTTTTCACTAAGAACAAAAACGATAAAATGAAAAATGTTATAAACTAAAGTAAAGACAAGAACAATTATGCAAGAGCAATAGCAATAGAGAGAAGAGTAGAGAGAGTTCTTCTTATTGAGTTGAGAGGGGTCTCAAGGGATGATTTACAATGGTAGGGGGCACCTCTATTTATAGGGGAGAGGAAGACTTAGCTACCACTAATAGAACTCTAAAATCTCTCTAATTAGATACATTAAAGACATTCACCTTAAATAGAAGTGTAAGAATCTTCTATTTCATAACACTCCCCCTTGAATGTCTATTCAATGATGTGCCTCATAAAACCTTAAAACCAAAACCCATTGGGAAAAATTAAAGAAAGGAAAAAGAGTACACATGTTTGAATATGCGACTATTGGTTGCCTCGTTAAAAACCTTGCAAGGAAAACCCAGTGGGACAAAACCTTGTAAGGGAAAAAGAGTGCAACGCGCATTGACTCCCCCTAATGAGTACATTGATTTATATCCTTGAGCATTTGCATTCCAATCTTGTGCATCATCTTGAAATCATCATTCTTGATAGATATGAACATCTTCATATAATGTCGTGGAATAACTCTTCAATATCTCCATAGATGCATTCTCAATGCCATCATGCTTATAGTTATAGCAAGATACATATGTACACAAATTGCACTTAGGATGTGGTACTTCAGGACCAAGAATTGCATATGCTTCAAGCAGCTTAAATCTTTCAAGTTAAGTCATATAAGTCGCATAATAGACTTTAGCTGCATATCAAGTTTTCATTAGTGATACTAAACAAATAAGATATCGAAAACTGACTATACATACCTTTGACGTTTATACTTTCAAGCATTTGAACTATAGGTTCAAAACTTCATGTCTTTCATATGGAATCAATTCTTCTTGAATTGTATCTCTTCCATTTAGTTACTTTCTTTGAGTCAGCAAATGCGTATAGCATGTTTTGCAATATGTTGCAATTGCATTTCCCTTTTATGAACTACAGGTTCATATCATGATATTCGGGGATATACATATACAAATGAAAATTCATCCCATGTAACACTTTCTCAAGTGTTTATCATGTCTCCCCCTCATGTTAGTAAAGCTAACATGTTTCCTCAACTTTGGAAAATCATCTTTGTGCATTATGTCAATATACACAGCACCTTAATAATAAGATGAAATTATTTGGTTCCTGACCCTGAACCACTTGTGAGGGGAGAATATACTCTCGTATACAACTTATATCAAACTGATATATACAACTTCGTTCTCATAAGGAACAGTTTAGCTATTAAGTGGAAGCACTCAATAATTATCTTGCTAAACCAACTTTGATATAAACCAACTTATCAAGATGAACTGTCTTGAGTAGAGAATCTGGAAACTATGCTCGAAGTTAGATTACTGAGCGATTTACCCCGCAAGCACCGGCCAGGCTGCGGGTCAATAACAATTGCGCATGTAACCATTCCATAGATGCATCATATGTGGTATACATGGCAGGTGAATGGGCCCATATTCACCTTTGATATTTCCAGAATTTAGGGGCTTCAACCCGAACTCTTTAGTTGGTCAGTTCATTACTGAGAACAAGAACTTTCTAGTTCTTTGATATTCACCTATGTGAATTTGCACATCATACTTCAAATGAGATGGCTAACATGAATGCCAACTGAATAAATTATCAATATTGGTAAACTTCAAATTTACACCATGACATGTGCACTTATCAATAAACTTCGGGTTTATTATGACATGGGTTTTATACCAATAGATATCCACTTTATTGTGGCATTCTTTCTTTTGTGTAGTACAAACTGGAGAACAAAGCGGGTAGCTTTTCATATACAAATTACCCCGCTACAAGTTGTAGTAATAGGAGAATCAAAGCCTTCCTTTATTTATAGTCTCAATATCATCAATCGCCTTCGCGTGTACTTTTGGAAACTGAATAAGTTTCTTTGAGACTTACTACAGCACAATACTCAATTGTGTTTCTCCAACATAGTAATAATTGGCTCTTCGAGAGCTCTCAATTAATTTTGTACTACCACAGACTGAGGTTCGAGATCCTCACATTCTTGCATTCCGTATTTTCAAGAGTCTCAGGCTCAATAGATTCTTCGTGAATCTCGGAATTAATAAAATCATGAGCGTCCTCATGTGATTCTTTCATAGTGTCATTTAGATCGTTCTTTTTCCTCTTTCTAGGATTTCGATCTTTTGGAACCTAATGGTCTGCCACGCTTCTGGCGTGCATTTGACTCATTGGATATGACACTAGATATTCGTCCAATAGGGACTTCAATACGGATCGGAACATTTTCCGCGTGAATGTGGGATTTCGTTATCCTCTTCAAGTCCGTAAATGCGTCAGGCATTTGATTTGCTATTCTTTGCAAATGGATAATCTTTTGTACCTCCTTCTTTCAAATAGAGGTATGTGGATCAAGATGAGATAATGATACATTTTTCCACAAAATTTCCCATTTGGTTTCACCGACTTCTCCCCCTAATTTTGGGAAAAGTGTCTCATCAAATTGACAGTCTGCAAATAGTGCAGTGAACAAATCTCCTGTCAATGTTTCGAGGTAGCGAATAATGGAGGACGATTCATACTCAACATATATTCCTAACCTTCTTTGCTAACCCATTTTTGGTGCGGGATGGCGGTGCTACAGGCACCTAGCGCATCCAAAGCTTCTTAAATGGGATATATTGGGTTCATGACCCAAAACCAATTGCAATGGGGAATATTTGTGTCAATTCGTCAGTCAGAGACGAACTAGCATTGCTGCATGCAACATGGCGTGACCCCAAACCGAAGTGGGCAGCCGACGAACTAGTATTGCTTCATGCAAAATGGCGTGACCCCAAACCGAAGTGGGCAGCCGACAAACTAGTATTGTTGCATGCAAAATGGCGTGAACCCAAACCGAAATGGGCAGCCACGTTTTCATGAAGAATTCAAGATTATTCTCATCTATTATCCATTAACTTTGCAAACGCAAGGTTGCGTGATGGCAACAAGCACACATTAGACCATCTACAGGATGCGTCTATCAAGACCATGAAATACCTAAACTACCCACTAGGTGGGTGAATAGGTCCACAAATGTCCCCTTGTATACGTTCCAGAAACTGGGGTGACTCAGTCCCAACCTTTGTTGGGGATGGTCTGATAATCAGCTTGCCTTGATAACACGAAGTGCAAGGATATTCATTACCTGAGAGAATTTTGAAATTCTTTAACGGATGCCCATATGAGCTTTCTATAATCCGTCTCATCATGGTTGATCCTGGGTGACCCAGTCGATCATGCCAAAGTACAAATGTATTGGACTCAGTATTCTTTAGATTTACTGTTGAATGTGCCTCAATTGCACTAATTCTTGTCCAATACAGGCCACAAGATAAAGACGGGAATTTCTCAATAACCCTCTTTTGGCCGGAGACATTCTTTAAAGTGAGGACAAGATATTCAAGATTATCTTCATCCATTGTCTCAATATTGTAGCCATTCCGGCGTACATCTTTAAAACTCAACAAGTTTCTCATAGACTTGGAGGAGAACATAGCATTCTCTATGATTAACGTCGTGCCCTTGGGCAGAGTTACATTGGCTCTTCCGGAGCCTTCGATCAATTTACTTTCCATGGTATGACATACAAAAGAAATACAGGAACATAAGAATAAGCAAGTTCAATTCCTTTTGTGTCACATAATATTTTCAAAATCTGCTACTAACAATTGACAAACAAAATCAGATATGTTGTCCATAATCAATTACTTTGCAGTTTGAAAATTTCAGCGTTTTTCATAAGACAATCGATTATTAAACCCACACAATCGATTGTTGGAACATAGACAATCGATTGTTATACATAGACAATCGATTGTGGATGATTTTTGAAAAATTCCAGATTACACTGCCTAACGACAATCGATTGTTAGATATAGACAATCGATTGTGGGTGATTTTTGAAAAATTCCAGACCTCACTGTTTCAAGACAATCGATTGTTAGTCAACGACAATCGATTGTTGATCAATTGTTTTTCAACTTTAATGCGAAAATAGTTGATAATCGACTAGTTTTTCAGGCTAGTCGATTACCCCCACTGGAAAATAAAAGTTTTATTGATATTTGAACATATTGAAGATATTTTAAAGAACTACTGCTAACATTGCTTTATGAACTAACTAATACGAGCTAATGCTAATGACTATTAGTTTATTCACTAACTAATACAAATAAGTAGAACAAAATCAAATAACTCCATCTTCTTTCATCACAGATCCATCGCCGATTAGGTGGTCTATTTTTCCATCGGGTTGCTCAAAGAAGTCTGCCACATCCAGGTGGGTGATATCCTCATTGTCGTCATAGACAAAATTTGTTTCAGGGCATTTTCTCTTTCGAGATGCTTGATAAAGGTCAACCAAGTGTCTTGGTATACGGCAAGTCCTAGACCAGTGCCCATTTCCACCGCAACGATAACATATAGTTTCTGAACTATTTGCCTTAGGATCTTCTGGACCCCGTTTCTGCTTTCGGTGGTTATCTCTCTTTGGGGGGTGACGGACTTCTTTGGAATTTCTTCCTTGTCCACGTCCTTGGCTTTGACCCCGTTTATGACCGTGATCATGGTCCCTTTTATGTTTGGCATAATGCGAGTGCACCATATCTGCTTCAGGCAGTGGTGTAGACCCAGTTGGTCTACTTTCTTGATTTCTCATGAGCAGATCATTATTTCGCTCAGCCACTAGTAAGAGAGAAATCAGTTCAGAGTACTTCGTAAAGCCTTTCTCTCGGTACTGTTGCTGCAGTACCATATTGGAGGCATGAAACGTTGTAAACGTTTTCTCAAGCATATCGTAATCGGAGATGTTATCTCCACATAGCTTCAGTTTAGAAGTAATTCTGAACATAGCAGAATTATATTCAGAAACGGACTTAAAATCCTGTAGCCTCAGATGGGCCCAATCATATCGTGCTTGTGGCAGAGTGACCAACTTCAGGTTGTCATATCTCTCCTTTAAGCTGTTCCACAAAACGAGTGGATCCTTGACGGTGAGATATTCAATCTTCAAACCTTCGTCAAGGTGGTGGCGCAAGAAAATCAAGGCCTTCGCACAATCTTGGGTGGATGCTTTTTCTTTATCTTTGAGGGTGTCTCCGAGACCCATAGCATCTAGGTGGATTTCAGCATCCAACACCCATGTCATATAGTTCTTGCCCGAAATTTCAAGGGCAACGAACTTTCTTTTCATAATGTCAGACATACTCGAAATTAAATTAGGAAGAGGGAAAATACCTTGGATTTTCGAGAATGGTACTTGAGACGGTAGAGTCTCGTGCTGATAACGTGTTATAAACTAAAGTAAAGACAAGAACAATTATGCAAGAGCAATAGCAATAGAGAGAAGAGTAGAGAGAGTTCTTCTTATTGAGTTGAGAGGGGTCTCAAGGGATGATTTACAATGGTAGGGGGCACCTCTATTTATAGGGGAGAGGAAGACTTAGCTACCACTAATAGAACTCTAAAATCTCTCTAATTAGATACATTAAAGACATTCACCTTAAATAGAAGTGTAAGAATCTTCTATTTCATAACAAAAAATTTAAAGTTGAATTATTTTTAAATTTAAAAATGTGTCATTTATTTTAGAACAGATTAAAAAAGAAAGTATTTCATATATTATAAAACGAAGGGAGTATTCTATTTTTATTAATATCGTCTCGAAGGCTAAATCCTATGAGGATAAATATATCTCTGGTTGAAGTTAGAACCATTTGATCTACGTAATAGTTGATTACTCCCTCCGTTTCAATGTAGGTAAACATGTTTGATCGGACACGAAGTATAAAAAAATAATTTTTTTTATAATTTATGATTTTAAATAAATTATAAAAGGGCTCAGAATATATTTATGGTTATAAAAACTTCTCATTTAGAATAGAATTATAAGTTTAAGTTAAATTGTTACCAAATTTAAAAAGAGATCATACCGTACCAAAAAAAAATATGTTCATATAATTTGGAAGAGATGGAGTATAAGATATTGATTTTATATTAAAAGTCAAATCCCCAAATGCTAATAAGAAACAATTAAACAAAAACCGTACTATATTTTTCTTCTAATGGATATTTATTGGCCATTGACTATACTTTTTTTTTTGGAGGGTCGGCCAACGAACTAACCCTATGAGAAATCCACGAGGACTCCAAGAATCGGATGAATAAGTTCAAACAAACACTCTTTAATAGAGAAAATAAACAGAGGCAACAAAAATTGTAAAATTTTATTAAGAAATATAATAATTGTAAAGATGTTTATTTTAAGTTGGTAGTAAGGAGTACAAGTCTATGCTTTGAAGTTCTAGTTTTGGGTTAAGATAGTAGAGTTATAACGATAAAACACAACAAAAGAGGCAGTTAAGGATGAGTTAAAGATTGCTTTGGAAAGTAGGTATTGACATAATGAATGAAATTTAGACAGTTATTAACATCTTATGATAGCAAATCTAGATTGATGTATTTACAATTCAAAAAGAAAAGAATCGGACTAAATCCAGTCAACTCCAACAAATTGGTGGAAATGAATGAAATCTCATAATTAGGCATTCTTTGAATTCCCAAATATTTAGATAAACATAATTTCCTAGTGTATGCTGATGTTGGCGAGATAATGGTGCATGTTGTTTAACGTCGAAATAAAGCTAAACATTGAACATCTCCAAGAAAGTAGACCATCCTTTTTGATCAAGGACTTAGAAGCAACTACCAATCTCCACAATTTTGCATATCCAAATCATCTCACATGTGCAAATATGTAGCTTTGGCTCATTTTATTAGAATCTCTTTGAATTCATCTTAAATTTCTGGCAATAGCCTGGGAGAAAAGCGTGCCTATAGATGTAAAGAAGAATTAGACTATATAGTCGTTATTAAGTCCCTGTTTTGGTTAGCTGATTTAGAGTAGCTGATAAAAATTAGATGCTGAAAAGCACTTTTAAGTGCTGGAGTTGATTAAAAAATAAATAGTTTCGTATTTGGATAAAAATGCTGAAATTAATAATAAGATGTTGAAGAACTGAGTATACGAAACGTTTTATTTTAAAAAAAGTATTTTAGGGATATAATAGTAAATATTTTGGTCAAATGGTGCTTATAAGATGAAATTTGATAAGTTAGGGGAGAACAACTTATGACTTTTGGTTTATTTTTGGCTTATTAATACTTTTAATTTACCAAACACGTAGATAAGCCAAAAAGTGCTTATAAGCCAGTTTGACCAGCTTATAAGCTTAGCCAAACACCCTCTAAAACTACTCACCCCGCTCACTTTTATTTGTCTAGTATTCTAAAAATAGATTTTTACTTTTCGTGTATCAAGAGAAGACAATTTCTTTTTTCCTGTTATACCCATAGTATTAGTTACTCATCTCAAATCATTTTCTCAAATATATTAAAAACATACAATTGATATGAGTGTTATGGTAAATTATGCATTTTATTTTTTATTTCTTAAGAGGCGTAAAAAGACAAAACGTGCCAAGTAAATGTGCACGAAATTAGTACAAAATCCTCACAAAAGATTTTTCATGAGTTTCAAAGGGGCATTCAAATAGTACGATTACCATAACAGTAGGTATGATTTTGTTGAAAGTACAAGAAGGAGGGGGTGAATTGTTCTCCTGTTAAAATAAGTGTAAATCACAATAAATGGTAAACGATACACAATATAATATAGAAGCGTTAAAGTAAATTACACCAGAAATTTTTATACTGGTTCGAAACTAATGTGGTATCTTAATTCAATCCTCTTGGGTAAATTAGAGCTCGTAGTAAACTGAATTGAGTACAACCTTTGTGGTTTCAGCGATCACTACTAACATTGATAAAGTTAGTTTTCACTCGCTCACTAACAACGAACAAGAGTTGGTTTTGACACGCTCACCAATAACGTATAAGATTGATTTAACCAACAACGACACTTTAATTTTCACTCGCTCACCGAACAATAACACAACCTCTCAATATTTTTCCCTATCTCTATCTTTTATGATACTTATAAACTTAAGAATACAGTGCTTAACTACGGCGTAGAAAGAGAAGGAAATTTGTCTGAGAAGCTGGTGCTTTTCTTCTTTAGTAGGGCCCCTTTTTATAGCCTTTTAAACTTGTTCTAACTATTGCATAACTTCAGAAAATATTGAGAATTCTTCCAATCTTCCGTGCAGCATTTCTTCCCCGAATCTTGGGGTAATATCTTCTTTCAGATCTCTTGACCGTTGCTGACATTACTCCGAAAGATAGATTCGGATATCTCTTGCCAATGTAAGCTTTCTTTTTAAAATAATGGACCATCTTAATTAAGTATTTTTTGGAATACTATAAATGCCTCTTGATTGTCGCTTCATTGTAGTACTTTCCTAATTAGCAAAGTCACGATCCATTACTACCTTCATTTTCTTGTGCAATAATAGTAATGGAGTGTCCGTAAGAACAGTTTGTTTGTTGCATTTGAGATCTCTTGATATTTTGGGCATATCCTTGAAGATAACCCATAAGACTAGTCTTCTAGCAGTAGCTCCTCATTATGGAATAATTTTAGATAATTCTTCTTTATTCTTTGATGAACTTGAACCTTTTCATATGCACTACATGAATTTGGCATTCCCTTAATTTAAGAGAAATTTTCTTTCCTTCGGAGAGCAGATACTGGAAAGTTTTTCAAGTTTTCTTTGGCCTTGCTATTAATGTCCTCCATATTGTATATATGGTGATACCTTGTATCACTAGTAGATATTTTCCATCCTTTTTATAGTCACATATTCCTTGATCGACGTAGCACAAATACCTTCGACATGGGTGCTTAAAAATCAACAAATTCAGAATTAAGGGCATTACAGACATTTCTCATTAGCTAAATGCGTGTCCTTTCAGTAGAAGTTGTAGTTTGATATTTACTCGTACTCTACTTACGTGTCCTCTTTGTTATAATCATGCCTCTCCACTTTCCCCAAAGCCTACAATTTCATTTTTCCTTTTTTGTCTCTATTTTCCTCTCATGGTCGATCAGTTTCTTTCTTCGGATATAGATAAATATATCGCTTATCAGTACCTGGTATCTCTCTCTCTGTCCCTCTGTGCTTTTGCCTTTTGCAATGGAATTTGTCGTTGTTTCTATTTCTTAAACCTAAAGTTTCACTGATTTCATATCAATTTAAATTCAGTTTCTTTTATGCACAATTGTTGGTTAAGTTGTGTCGTTTTTCTCAATTTTGTTAACGGGTTGTACTTAATGGGTTTATGAAATATGTTAATGGGTTTAACAATGAAATTTATAATTTGTATTTTGCAGACTTACTGGGAGAAACAAGTATGAAATGAAGGGAAAATTTACAAAGTAGTGCAAATATTAGTAGGTGCATCTAGAATTGGTGCCTTAAAAACCTGATGTTGATATGGAACAGTGCTTTTCTGATGTTATACTAAACAAAACAATCAATTCATATAAGTTGTTATATCTTACAGTGTGCTCTCAGGATGTATGAGAACACATTTTAATCCACTATTAGTTGTATCTGTTATTACTATTTGACAACAAATACATGCCTCATATGTATCCTCAATTACATTATATGCATTTAGACATGTCATAATTAGTAAGATATTTGTAGCTGATAATTTTATTTTTAATGATAGATTTGAATTGAGAAAGAAAAAGCAGGAAAAGGGAAAAATTATAGAACAAATATCAGACAATTCTCATGGAACGAGTCTTCTATGTTTTGTATTTTGGCATAACAAGTTAAGTGCACTAGAAATAGTTGCAATATATTCATGGATTTGTCAAGAATTTATATAACAATAAACCCCGTATATGGAACTATGAACTGCTTTGAATACTTACTACTGAGAATCAAACTTATTCTCAAGCTCATTAGTCATGACCTATGTCAATATACAGTTGGTCTAAAATACCCATCCAGATAGAAAATAGTATTTCTCAATCCATTATGTTGGGCCCGTGCTGACACGCGCCATTATTGCCTAGTATTGAAATATTCCATCCTATCTCCTTCCTTTTATTTTTCTTTCACCAATCTTCTAAAGATCATCTATAATTCTTTTCTATATCTTCTTTGATATATTTTGAAACTTTCTTCCAACAAGGTAAATCATCCCAATAAATCTTTATAATATCCTCTATGAAAGTGTGTGCACAGTAGATATTTCTTTCCTCAACTTTGTAGTAAATTAACCATTATTCTTTCATCTGCTTTCCATAGTAAATTAACCTCTTGAAGCATATGTAAAAATGTGAGAAGAAGAGAGAGTGAAAACAATGGTTGTGAGAATACGGATTTAACTCTATAGTTTTTAAAAGTAATGGTTGTAAAAACACATATTTTGAATTTACAAAAGTTAATGTTTCCAAAATATATATAATAGGGAATTTTTACCAACTTATACCATACATTAAACCTTATTACCAAAAATGTTTGTAATTTGTTATTTACCCGTGTTGTTCACATTTTTACTAGAAATTATATATCAATCTAAAATAGGTAGATTTTACCATTAAAAACGCGCTAAAATGAAGGCACCAAATATATATGTGATTATGTCAACAATAAATACGAAATTTGAAATGGAAAATTTATGAAATCATTATTTTTCGTGACATTAGTTTTTAGCCGTCACTAGCATTTTATTTTTCGTGACAATTACTAAGATCGTTGTGAAGGAGCGCCAACAAAAGCTTATTATTCGTGTCGACCTCGTAACCCATGTCTTATAGTGACTTTTTACTCCAAATTCTTATTTTCATAATCTTTCTATAAATGATGATTATTTATGAATAAATAGGTTAATCAGAAGTTAATATCAAGGAAAAGCTTTAGAAGAATGGCTAGAAAAATAGAGAGAAATTTTGCCCGACATCTTCGTCAGGAATTCGTGCCATCAACGCTCTAGTAACTATGCCCTTGGCAATAAGGTGTTTGGGTAAACTTAAAAGCTGGTCTAGTGGTGACAAAATAAATATAAAAAATTTCTTTATCCATGTTATTCATATAAAATAAATTGGATAAGTTTAATTAAATATATTCACTTAAAAAATAAATACATAATAAATAACCAATATATTTTACTTTGCATTTGCAAGACTTAAAACGATACCCGATAAATCAAAACCCCAGAAATATCCGTCCATCATTAAATAATTTGCCTTGATATTTTTGCCTAAAGGTGCTTGTTGGCAGATTCATTTGTACTGTTCTTTTATGAAGATATTTCCTAGAATAGCGTTATCTAATTTATTTTCTATTTTTACCAATTAATACATGCTGAACTGCTATTGCTTCGTGGGTTTTCTTCATTGTTTAGGGTTTCAAAAATTTTCTTTAAAATCCTACTTTTTGGACACACCAAAACAACCATTGATGAAGATAATTATCAAAAAAGGAAGGAAGAATGATCTAAATAACACATATATTTGTCTTACTTTGTCATGCCGGTCTTCAAACTTAACAATTTACCAATTGAATACTTACATTCTTTCAAACAGCTAATAAACACTTATGACATGAGGCCGTCAGTGCGTGTAATACAATCTCCTATAAGTAGGACGCCACGTCAAGAAAATTAAAGCACGTAGGCTTCAGATCATTTATTATGGCCACAAAAAAAATGGAAAATGATTATTACCGTCTCCAAATCCAAAATCTTCCCCTCATTTTATACTTGCTCCGCTTAGTTAGGGCTTAGAAAGTACGAACCACTTTTGTCTCTCCACTTTTCGTTAAAATATCATGGTATCGCCAGTTTTTACACTGGTCAATGAAAAATAGCCAACGTTTACCAAATCAATAAAAAGATAGCAACTATTTTGCTGCACAATGATCGGTCCAGTATAATATACGGGAGTTCTGGTGCATTTGTGAACGAACTCCAGCATATTATACTGGACGGTATACTTTGCTAACTTCTGTAAAATTTACGGGAGATTGGAGCACCAGTGCTCCAAACTCCAGTATATTATACTGGACAATTATACTTGCTGGAACTCCGGTAAAAATTTATGGAGACTGGAGCACCAGTGCTCCAAACTCCAGTATATTATACTGGACAATTATACTTGCTGGAACTCCCGTAAAATTTAGGGGAGTTCCAGCATAATTATGCTTGAACTTCTGTAAAATTTGGGGCATATTTTTCCGGTTTGAACATTATTTTTGCTCAGATTTAAAGTGGCTAAATTTCGGTGACTTTTGAAACTTGGCTATTTTTCAACGACCAGTTATGAATTTAGCTATTTTTAAATTTCTCGCCCACTTTTCTCTATTATAATTACCGAATTTTTTATGTCCAAAGTCCACTTGAATCCTGTCTGCTTTTGCTTTTGTCATAAACCAGGGCTGCTGGTTTGTTTCTTTTTTTTTTTTTTTGTGAAAATGGAGGAAAATCAATGGTGGAACAGAGAGGGGCAACCACCCTTCTAAAGAAAATCACAATACTTTCTGTTTTGCCCCACTTTGTCCGGGTTAGCCCTTTTTGCATTTATGGGAAATTCTCGTGGGTTTTTCACCTCTGAATTTCAAATTTAACGGAAAAGAGCATGTAAGTTTGCACTTAAGAAAATAACCTTCCAATTGACTAATTGAGGCTCAGATGTAAAGTATTGAAGACAAGGCAGGAGATTGGAGACACCATCATGGCTGCAAACAGCGGTTGCAATTCGTCATTGTTCAGGCCGCCCCGTCAAGTTACAACTTTGATTATTCTCTTGTCTAGCTCAACTATTATTTTACTATATGTGTTTGGACAACAGTCAGAGAGATTTAAATAATTGGTTTAGAAGTTGTACTCTAATTATTATTATTTAAATTAGACTCCTTATACATCTTAATTGCATTGATTATAGACCCTCTAAACCGAGTAACATGAGAATATTGTTGTGTAAAGTGAGATAGAAATATGTGGGCACAAGGTGCTGTTGATACCCAATTTTTTTTCTATATATTTTTGCATCCCAAATACCTTACAAATAGTATTTGTATGCATATATAAGCATGTCTAGAGGTTTTGGTATTTTTCCTTAATATTTAAGATTTTTAAAAGTCAATTTACTGCCTATTTTTGACAATATAAAGTCCAAAATTATTTTCAAATTATTATTTTTGATGAATAATGTGTCTCATACTCATATTTACAACAAAATATAATTTATATAATTTTTTCACATTTCTTACAAACTTATTTTGAATTTTTCAAAGCTAATTGCACAAAATTGCAATCATGGCTTATTTTGCAATTAACTATGTTTCGTACTTATAAAATTATTTGTATTATTTTTAGATTAATATTTATATGTTATTAATTATTTCTATGCTTTCAATTATGATTTTTAAACTATTTTAGCTATTTTATAAAATTAATTGGGAAGAATGGGCTATTTAAATTATGGTAAGGTTTTGTTTAAAATGTAGCCCAAATTCCACCCCTATGTCAGCCCCATTTTGGAACCCAATTAGACGACCCAATTTTCAGAATAACCGACCCAATACCCATCAATTTACCTGGCCCAGCCTAGATTTGATCTGAGCCGTTGATCAAATGAGATCGACGACCCAGATTTAATTTTCATAATTAAAACTAATTACCCTAAACCCTCCCCTCATTCTGTCGAGACCGGTCTCTCTCTAACCCTTCGTCTCTGAGTTCTCTCATGAATCTTTCGATTCTCTCTCTTCTCTGATGGCTTTCATCGCCATTCCGGTCACCTCGACCCTCATTCCTCTCGACTACCATTCACCATAGTACCTTATCTCACTATTTCTCTCTCAAACTCGAAGTCCAGAAGCTACTGCCATGGAAGACGGTCGATTGAAGCTCGCCCGAGTCTGTGACGGCTTTTCTGTGGTGGATTTTTTAAACACGATAATGCTCTCTATGGCGTTATTGATGAGTTTCACGGCCAGGTTCCTCCTTTCTTTAGCTCGTCTGCAAGTCCTAATTTTTTACTCAAATATCTTTAATTTTTGTGCTTTTAAAATTATTTTTAGTTTGATTCTTTGTTTTCTACTGTAGTTTTCACTCAATATCTCTGATTATCTCAAGTTTTCTTATGATTTTTCTCTTTTTCAAAATTAGGCTATCTGACTCCTTCGTCAAAATCGCTTCTTCTACTTTTCTGCAGTATTATGTGTTTGTTTGTGTTTGTCCGTGTTGCGAGTTGTTTGGTTTCCTTGTTAATTTGAGTTCCATGCTTTAATTTTCTTGCTAGGGTTCCAACCCTTGGTGCTTCCATGTTTACTTGCTTAGGGTTCTCAGAACTCCATGTCTATTATGCTTTATAGGCCTAAATGTTCATTGTTCGTGCAATATTATACTGATCTTGTACATCTCTATGAATCTTTGATTTGTATGTGATTTTCCTTAGACGTTTTACTGATTTCTTTTGAAATTATTTCCTTATTTGGGTATGCTTTCCTTACTTAGAAACAATTCCCTCTTATTGTGGTCTTGTCCGAGATTCTTTGACTAATTGTTAGAATTAGCTTGTATTTCCTTACCATATTTGTGCATAAACAGGTTTTCAAAATCGTCAGTATATTTTCCTTAATTGATTTACCGTGTATCTAGCCCCTATTGCATATTATGTGCTTTGCTACTTTCACTAGGGTAAACACATCAGTTAATTGATTCTTTTCCTTTTGAAATCAATGCTTGTTACTGTTTGTCTTTAACTCCTTAGTTAAAGGGGAGTCCTGATACTAATTGGATTTTGATTGATATTGGTTCCTTAATTAAAGATTGTTGCTTTATTTGTGTACTCGTTTCTAGTACTATAAGTACCCTCCCCCATTCTCTTTGAAAGACACCAACACACACTGCATATCTCTCACAATTTCAAACTCTCTGAATACTCTCTTTCACTTTCTCTACTATTTCATACTCTCTCATTCTCTTATTTGAACACTCAATCGGCTGAAAGCCAAGATTGAGTAAACTTGGGTTTGTTTTACTGCACTATTGGGATTCTATTGCATTGCTTACATGGGTTTATTGTTCTCACACTACTGCTCACATCCTCTGCTCACACTGCTCTTCTTGTGCATTATTGCTCTTTGCGTTTATTTGCCTGAAATTGGTATATTACTTATCTAATATGCAGTCTCCAAAACTATATGCTTTTGTTAGTCCTGCACTTCATCTTGTTCCTAGTGTGCTTTTATCTATGGTTCTGCTGTTCATATTGTAACTAGCATGCACTTACTAGTCTACTTAGTTTAGCTTATCATGTTCCCCTTACCCCATTCCTTGTCTCAATGGATGTTTACTTTTCCTTGTGTGTTAATACCATGTATCTAGGTCTGCTTGGCTACTTGATTAGCCTAAAAACCTCTTCCTGAGGTTGATTGTATTGGGGTTTGGTGCAGTAAGAATTGAACCCTTGTTTGCAACCACGTCTGATTACTTTACTTCAATATGTTTTCTGTGTAATTCACTTTACTTATTTGTTCCCTTCCCCTTTGCCCCTGTTTGTGTGATGCTCTGTTTAAAACTGGTCAGTTTAAATGATTTCAAAGGAACTCTTTCAGCTTTTTCAATAGTTTCTATTGTTTTCTCAAACTGTCTCTCAAATCTTTCTACTGTTTTCTTAAAACAATTCCACTATTCTTAGAACATTAGGTTCTGCCCCCTTAGTGTAAGCATTGCCTTGGGAGCCCTTGAGCACCCATTGAACTTTGATGCACAAGGCTGACAATTCCACACTTGCACTTGTCAAATAATGATATTTTGGGTGCTTGGTATTGGCCAGGGGTTCAAACAAACCCTTAGGGAACTTTGCCGCACCCAAGCCTTGGTAATGGAAGTGAAACTCGAAAGAAGTGAGGTTGGAGATGTTTGGCCTGGCTGAAGGCTCTCTATAGAGTAACTTCTTATTTTCTTTTATCATCGTTGTAATATAAATATTTGGGCTGTAATAATTTGTAATAATATTGGGGCATATAGTGAATATGGGGGGCTATGCATGTTTAATTAAGGGAATGGGTAGAAAACATGCCTATTGGTCTTTATTTACTTATTTGTGCAATAGCTATCATGTTTAGGACATGCATCTTTGCATATAGAAATCATGTTCTTAGGTCATTCACTTTCAGTTTATTATTCTGTGTATTCTCACAACCATAACTAATCAATAATCACTTAGTCATTACCATCACATCTAGATAACATATTTCTATGACCTTTTGAGCATTAGATACCATGCCTATAGGACGTTACTATCAACTGTTTAAACATTTCATTAATCAGGGTTAAAACTTGTTAATAACTCCTCGTTAAAACTGGAAACATTGCATGCTCACCATTTTATAACGGCTAGGCAAGCATTAGGCCGGATAAAAAATGACTAATCACCTTTAAGTTATGTTCAAATTAATCCGCCTCTGTCTGAACACGTATGTCTTTGAAGCTTTCTAATTTTTATAAAAACGCTTCCCTATTTTCAAACTATCTATGCAAATGCTTCTATTGTATTTTTGTCCAGAACCGGATTACTATTTTCTTAAAACTATCTGAATACTGTATAAATTTTGAAAGCTAATAACGTTCACTGTTTTCTTTACACTTCTGAAATACTTTTCATATCTGTTCTTTTACTCTTCCTGTCCGTAAACTGTTTTACCAGGCATTCCATAACTGTTTCTAAAATGATTTCCGCAGTTTTTTCTAAAAAAATGCTACTGTTTTTTTTCTTATGGTCTGAACGCTTTCCTCACAAATCTTTTCTACAAACTCTTTTGCTTCTGTTTCAACTCGTAATCTAGCTTCTATTTTAACTTATGCTCCAGATTTTAAAAAAACATTCTTCCTTAGACCTTAAATGTGTTTGAGATGTGCTAATTACGTGTTCGCTTATAAAAGGATATTTGAGCCTTTTCTATGTTTTACGTGATTCCCTTATGTGCAAGCCATATTTGTTCGTGTATGTCGCTTAGCATTTTAGCCTTTAAACTTAAGGGTTCAGCCTAGTTACCACATTATAGAAATAGTGATCCTAAATACCCTCTAGGATCTATAGAATGGCACGAGTAATAGCATGCAATAAGTATTCGTGACCATTCCACATGCTTAAATAACCTCTATGGGATGGGAAGGGTAGAATGTAGAGATAATAACCGGTGCGCTAATATTATAGGTGACCCCTCTTTGAGGAGTGTATGTGGGGTATTGTACCGATGTGATCCATATTATAGTCAAACCTAGGACCTCTTTCTCTTTTGCTTATGTTTGCTTAAATGTTTTCTTAAAGTAATGATTTCCCTCAAATGATTTCTCCCTTACCTTTGCTTTAAATCCTTTATGCTCTTCCCTTTTTTTTAAAAAAAAACTCTCAAGTTATTTGAATTTCGTATATGCGAGCCTTGTTTGTCTATTTGCCTCTATTCTTATTAAAGCCACAATTAAGCACGGCCGGAAACCACATTAGTGGATCTGGAGGGGTGCCTAACACCTTCCCCTCGAGATAATCTCAAGCCCTTACCTGAACTTTGGTTTTTCTTTCAAAATACCCTCTTCCTCTTAAAAGTGTCCTAACACTAAAATTATTGGATGGCGACTCTTCAAATTCTGTAACCCAATTCCCAAACGGGAATAAAGAGTTGTTGTTGCCCATAATGTCATAAAACCAATTTTGCTTTTGGAAAAAGGGGCGTCGATAGGTGTTGGGTGTGCTAAAAGTGTGGTAATTGAGGTTATGATATGAGATATCGAGTTTGAGATGGATGGAAACTGTGCATCAGAAATGATATGATTTATTGAGCTGACGTCGCCTTCCTTGTTTGATTACATGTTCCTTTTCTTGCCTGTGTTCCGGCTATGTTGGTATAAAATTATTTGGTTATCTTCGTTTCCATCCGTGTTTCTCTTTATTGTTTCTACTGATTGTAGTTTGTTCTTTCCCTGCTGTAGATATTACTATGCCATTTTAGACTGATAGTTTATTATCAAATCATGTTCAATTTATTTGACCAGTAGGTGTCTGGACTGTTCATCATCTCTACTCCACCGAGGTTAGCCCTAAAACTTACTGGGAACCATTGTGGTTTGCTCATACTACACTTCTGTACATTTTTTGTGTATAGATCCAGGTGTACGATCGGTAGTAGTTGTGTAGGTCGTTGTAGTGGAGACTCAAGGTAAACCTACTACAACGTTTGTAATCCTCATTGTCACCTTCTTTTATACTTGTTTCCATTCGTTCCTTTTATTTCGGAGTAATGATGTATTTATTTTGTATAACTTCTCTTAGAAATGCTTATGACTTATACCACTGATTTTGGGAATAGTACATTGTTAAGCGTATTTAAATTAAAGTTAGACTATAAATGTTATCTCAATTAATGTTAGGCTTACCTAGTGTACAGACTAGGTGCCATCACGACTCCTTCGGAGCGATTTTTAGGTCGTGACAAGTTGGTATCAGAGCTCTAGTTTCATGGGTGCTACGAGCCATAAGCAGGTTTAGTAGAATTTTGCGAACCGATATAGAGACGTCTGTACTTATCTTCGAGAGGCTACAGAACTGATAGGATATTCCACTTCTTTCATTCCTCATCGTGCGATATTGATTTAGCTCGAACTATATAACTTATGTTCCTTTATATCCATTCATGTATAATATTACGCTCTCAACATTCTCCATGCGCCAGTGGTTCGTGATGCTACAAACGAAATACGAAGGAGTCAGGGATGATCAAGCAATGTCTTAACATGTTGTCCAGGATAAAGATACAGAGGTATTGAGAGACTATTCAGTTGTTCATATGAAGGCGCGGCGGATTTTGGCATCTGGTCGAAGAGTGCGAGCTTGAGAAAGGTCTAATTGTTTGACCAGTTGTCGTGCGGCAAGGCCATGAGGTGGGTGTTGATTGGGAATAGTTGGTGGTATTCGAGTACTTTGTGGTTTGTATTGTGCCTGTGAAGGTTAGTTTTGCAAATCATCAGACGTCATTTTCTATGGATTTTCACCAAGTGGAGGAGTCCAATAGCGGCATTCAAATTGCAGAGTCAGATTTATATTAGTTCTAGCCTGAGGATGTGAATATTTGGTATTGGTAAGTTCTTAGATTTGGGGTATGACCAGGGTCTGAGATCTCTAACGGGATGATGTGGGGCTTTGATGGGAGTTATTTCATATCGACTATCTAAAGAAATGAATCAGTTCAATAGTGTTGGGTCAGCATATCCATGGAAGTAAATGGTCCTTTTGAATTGGAATTCTCTACTGGCAGTTATGGCGACACTCTTGAATTGGATAGTTTATTTGACTCGGTTGAGTTAGAGAGGTGCAGTCCTGATGGCTTAGTTGCGTGCGGGAGGATCTCGGATGGTCCTGAATGGTCTAACAACGGCTTGAGTTAGGTGTCTTCTATGGGCATAAAGAATATGTGGTAAATTTCAGTTCTCCTGAATCGGTATATGAAATTAACAGATTGTTTGCATTGTTGTCTATCATATGTGAAGAGTGTGAATTTGTGGAAAGGACCTTGAGGTTTGGTTTGCGGGTGTGTGGCTGGTAGCATGATGATTGCTGGGTTTGAGGTTTTCGAGGTTCATATTTGGATACGCGGTCGGAAACTCTATATAGGTGCTTCAGTAGAATAATAAGGTGTGAGTGATATATCAACCATTTGATTTCTGTAATTGAGTATGAATTTTGGTATCCCTGAGGTTTTGGGGCTAGATGCCCTCGTATGTGGGTCATTTCCTTCTTGCAGATTCTGAAGGAATATCTAGGATGAGGTAATTAATAGCATGCATGATTGATAGGTCATTGTAGATTTTTAGGAAGGGTAATGACCTATTTGGAAATAATCAAAATTTGGGTTGGAGGCCATCAGAAAGATCAATGAGGATATGTATCTTGTATCGAGTCCAGTTTGTGTTCTCCTATAAGATCGTCATTTTGGTTATGTTATCAAGAAGAATGGATATTATTCATGCCCCTAGCCTATGATATTTGCTACTCTTTTATGTTGTGTTAGGTGGTGAGGTTGTATTATTATTTCCCTTGCATGCTGTAATTCTATTCAGGCCTTATGGCAATGCATGTGAGAAGACCCTCGTGATATTGATTTGCTTATTGCACCTTAGTCGCGCTTACTTCTTTCATGTTTTAGCACTTACATTTATTTTTTCCACAGTTTTATTTGTGCACTTTGTTGCACTTGATATAAGTATTTATATGATCAGTGAGGCCGAGCATTTTGGCTCGATTAGTATTTGGGAACGGGTTGCACGCCGCAGTGGATGTTATGTGGGAACCATTTTCCTTGTGTTTATCTGGTGTCGTGTTTTCCCTCAGTAGGAAAAATTGATAAAATTATTGTACTTTTGTTGTTAAACATGTTGTACTTGTTTGATCATTCTTATACCTTGCTTCCTTTATTTGTGTTGCATAATTGAGTCATTGTTGGGTTGGTGTACACACTGTGTAATGTGAGAATCCGTGTGGATCCATGATGAGCTATTAGTTGGGTTGATTGTGTTGGCTGAGATGAGGTTCTTAGACCTGAGAGTAGTACTATAGTATTGGAAGTGAGGAGTGTTTGGAAGTATAAGGGTGTTTCTGCTAAAATTTGGGTAATGGCCGTTGGTGGGCGAGAGAGTTTCTTGACTTGCTGTCTTCATGGGCGACTATGACTTCCCGCATGTTTCTTTGTCATGAGCATAAATGTGGAGGATTGGAATAAGGTTATATTCGATGTGAAGTGTATTGCTGGCATTTAGGAGGTTATTTGAGCAACTATGGTGGTTAAAGGTTATTGTTTCGGGTATTTGAGTTGTGTGGGGCAACATAAGATTGTATTCTAGATTAGAATTTTGGTTCGATTCAGCTTGTTAAGTTTTATGCAGTGTGATGACATGGAATTCGGATGTTGTGATGAATTTCAGATATTGAGGTTTGGGTTCTATTCTAAGGTTATGGGCTAAGGAGGAGATGGGATCTTTAGTTGAGTTGCATTATCAGATCTGCTTAGGTTGGGTGATGGGGAATCACACCTGGGTGTATATATGGTGAGATCATGTAGTGGTTCGATGGCTTGGGAATGACTCTGGACACGTTCAAGGACGAACGTATGTTTAAGTGGAGGAGTATATAACGATCTGATTGGTCGTTTTGAGCAATTGCACGAGGCTTCGATCAGCTTCATATTATATGTATCGAGTTGCATGTATGGTTGTATTCTATTTCTGGATGATTCAGAGTCAAATTGGAAGAAGGAAACTAGTTTTGCAAGCATAAACGGTGAAAATTTGACCGAAATTAGATTTTTGAGTAAACGGCCCCGGAATGGGTCTTGGGTGATCTCAACAGCTTCGTGTGGTGATTTTCGACTTAGGCGTGCGTCTGGATTTCGAGGTCCTTAGGGTAATTTGAGGCCTTTCGGCGAAAGTTGGAAAAGTTGAAATATGGAAAATGGAAAAATTGAGCCATAATTGACTTTTGGGATATCGGGGTCGGAATGATATTCCAAGAGTTGGAACAGCTCTGTTACGTCATTTTGTACTTGTCTGTAAAATTTGGCATCATTCCGGGTTGATTTGGTAGCTTTTGGAACGAATTTTGGAAGTTGGAAGGTTTGAAAGTTCCTAAGTTCGATTCATGGTGTGATTTGGCGTTACGGCATAGTTTGATGTGATTTGTGACCTCGAGCACGTTCATGTTAGGTTATATAACTTTTTAGTGTGTTGAGACGGGGTCCCAGGGGACTCGGGTGTGTTCCCGATGGGCTACAAGTCATTTTCCCATTTGTTTGGACTGTTGTATTCTGCTTCTGGTGTTCCTTCTCCGCGATCGCGAATAGCCTTTCGCGTTTGCGATGTGTCATTGCTGGTTGCCTATTTTTCATTCATCGTGTTCGCATGGAAACTCCTACAATCGCGAAGGTTTGCCCCCATGTTCGCATAAGCTCCTGTCATTGTTCATCGCGTTCGTGTCCCTTTTTTGCGACCGCGAAGGGTATTTCTTGACAGCTTTGATTCTCTTCTCCGCGATCGTGATCCAATCTTCACGATCGCGATGCATAAATCCCTGGGCAGAATAAATAGTACTTTATTCCTAGCGCTAGCCATTTTTAACATTTTTGGAGTTTTAGAGCCCGAATTTGGGTAATTCCTTGTGGGATTTTCAAGTAATACGATTTGGTATGTTTTCTTCACCTAGAATTGATTATATTCCATGAATTTGTCATCACTTTTATCATTTAATTTTTTATTTGGGTTTAGTAAGATATTGGTTTTTGAAATGGGAGCGGGTTGCACGCGTGCAACAAGATATATGAAATGGGAGCGGGTGGCACGCCTGCAACAAGATATATGATATGGGAGCGGGTTGCACGCCTGCAACAAGATATATGAATTGGATCGGGTGGCATGTCGCCACAGTGACATTAGTAATGGGATTGGGTTGCACGCCTGCAATAAGAAAGAACGAAAGTGAATATTATTCTTATGGTGAGAACGAGCGTAAAAGCGTAAAGGGTGATGCCGCACACTTTTTATTTGTTATGTTTATTTGTTGTTACCAATTCAAGTTTTTTAATTGTTCAGATTTCTTTACTGTTGT
The DNA here is from genome assembly GCA_034376525.1 of Nicotiana benthamiana. Taxonomy (NCBI): domain Eukaryota; kingdom Viridiplantae; phylum Streptophyta; class Magnoliopsida; order Solanales; family Solanaceae; genus Nicotiana; species Nicotiana benthamiana. The sequence goes on from CM067336.1 coordinate 92,401,715, forward strand.
GATCCTTTTTCAAGGAACCCCATCGCGTTTTCAATACTTTGCCGTATTTATATACATATTTTTCAATACTTTAAAATTTCAATAATTGTTTCATCTTCAATTCATATAGTTAATCAAATTAGATTTCCTTAAACCATATGAGATTGTAATTTACCTAAAAAGGAATTTCTACTAAGTTAATTTATTAAATTCCTTGTTAAAGGTAATAATTTATTCGATATTGTACTTTAAGTGAAACTGGTACTTTCTTTATTCAAATAATTTCTAAAAATAACTGCATCTTTTCTTGTTGAGTTCCTAATTGGTTTAGAAGTTGTGCTCTACTTATTGTTATCTAAATTAGACTCCTTGGACATCTTAATTGCCATTTTTATGAGCCCTATGAACCGAGTAACATGAGAACGTTGGTGTGTAAAGTGAGATAGAAATATGTGGGCACAAGGTGCCGGGTGTGCTAAAAGTGTCGTAATTGAGATTATGATATGAGACATCGAGTTTGAGATGGCTCAAAATTGTGCATCAGAAATGATATGATTTATTGAGCTGACATCGCCTTCCTTGTTTGAGTACAATTTTCTTTATTTGTATGTGTTCCAGCTATGTTGGTGTTAATTTATTTTGTTTTCTTCATTTTTACATGTGTTTCTCTTTATTGTTTCTACTGATTTTAGTTTGTTATTTCCCTGTTGTTGATATTACAATGTTATTTTTGGTAGTTTTTTATTGAATCCTATTCAATTTATTTGACCAGTAGGTGTCTGGACTATTCCTCGTCACTACCCCACCAAGGTAAGTCTTGATACTTACTGGGCATCGTCGTGGTGTGCTCATTATACACTTCTATATTTTTTTTGCAGATGAAGGTATTCGATCGGTAGTAGTTGTGTGGGGTCGTTGCGGTGGAGACTCAAGGTAAACCTGCTACAGCGTTCGCAGACCTCGGAGTCACCTTCTTTTGTACTTATTTTCATTCATTCTTTTTGTTTCGGAGCAGTGATATATTTGTTTTGTATAACTACTCTCAGAAAGGCTTGTGACTTGTACCGCCGATTTTGGGAATTATAAATTATTAAGAGTTATTTAAATTAAAGTTAGCAAATATAAATGTTATCTCAGTTAATGTTAGTCTTACCTAGTTTAGAGACTATGTGCCATCATGACTCCTTCGGATGGATTTTTAGGTCGTGACATTGAGCTTGGGTGTCATGACCCAAATCCCAAACCAGTCGTGATGGCGTCTCTCGTGAAGACAGGGCCAGCCAACAAAACAAACGTTTCCTTATAACAGTTATTTAACATTTATAAAGCTAAAAGATGATTAGCATAATTATAAGCGCGGAAAAATAATGATAACACCTAGGAACCATCCCGTCACATCCCGATATCGGGGTGTCAGTAGTCATGAGCTACTACAAAATTCGCTAAAGAACTACTCCGTAAATGGGAAACAAAGTCTGCAATTAATATGAACAAATAAATAAGTAAATAAATAAATAAATAAATAAATAAGGGAGAAGATCCGTTGCCGCGGACGCTAGCGGTCGCCTGGCTCAACTACGATAACAAATATTCAATCCGCTAATAACCCGCTACTGGCGAACAATACCTGCAACTGCACGCGTGGTGCAAGGAGTAAAGTGAGTACTTCCAACTCAGTGGTAATAAGAGTAAATAATAACCGAGCGGCAAGAAATCACGTAAGAGCACACCAACATGCAATATGGGACATCACAACTCTTTTAGAAAAATAGTAAGTCCGGGAAAAATCCTTTAGAAAATATCCAGCTCAGTTTAAAACATCTTTTAGAAATGACTTTTCAATGGTCGCAAATATACTTTCAAAAATAATTTGTGACACTATACACAAAAATCCGCCCCTTGGGCAATATCCTTATTTATTGCCCCAACAGTCAATGATCAGATGCTACCAGCACAACAGATAAATATCTCAAGAAATATTACAACAACAACAAACAATGAACAAATGCATGAAGGCAATGCAATGCATATGATGGTACATTCCAATACCCACTGCGGCGTGCAGCCCGAGCCATCCATATTTATTTATTATCGACGGCTCTTATTGGGGGTGTATACAGACTCCGAAGGGGTTCCTACAGCCCAAGCGCAATATCTTGCTCAGTCATTGTTACCAGACCGGTCATCCATTGTTACCTAACCAATTTATATCATACAGTTCCATTGTTACCACTATTTCAAGTCACATCATACAGTGTCATTTTTACCACTGTTTCAAGTCACATCATACAATGTCATTGTTCTGTTTCAAGTTACATCATACAGTGTCATTATTACCTTTGTTTCAAGTTACATCATACAGTGTCATTGTTACCACTGTTTCAAGTTACATCATACAGTGTCATTGTTATCACTGTTTAAAATTTCTACTCGGTCCAGAAAATAATATAAGCCCCTTAGACATTTATAAAATAATAGTCCCCAGCCCGAAATAACACTTAAATATCATTTGAGTTTTCAAAATTTAGAAATATGGCTGAGTTTGCAAAACAGTATTCAAAACCTTGGTCTAAGACCGTATGATATGCAAATTATACTAAAATAGTAATATCAATCCCCGAAGGAGTCTACAGATCTGACAAGGCCCCAAACATGGCAATCAGCCCAAATTATGATGATAACAAGTAATTTTAGTTATATATGCAGTAAAATCAACAATCGGGACGGACCAAGTCACAATCCCCAATGGTGCTCTACCCCATGCTCATATCTGGCGTGCAAGTCACCTCAATACAACACTATAATGTGCAAATCCAGGGTTTCAAACCCTAAGGATATCATTTATTAGTATTACTCACCTCAAGACGGCCAAAAGTCTAGCTCGTTATGCCCTTGCCTCTCGAATTGGCCTCCTCGTGCGACGAATCTGCACAAAATCACACAAACATCGATGAAACTCGATTTCCAAAAAGGCGGGGTTTTAGCCATACATATCAGGGACTAGCCTCTGAATGGTACTACAATGATGCACTACTCTTAAGTAAACTTAAATCCACAATACAACATTCAATAGGGCCAATATTAGTAATAAATTCCGTAACTTATGTCATTTAGGCATATTATCAAACACCTTGTAGGCATAGATATTTACACCTCATTACTATAGTATTGGTTCCTCCAACTATCACCATTAACCAACAATTTCCCACTACTATTCTTTAACAATTTATACTCCTAATGTCGCATGTGTGATCAACCGTTCACACCCAAACCAATAAAAATTCCATCAAATAAATACCTTTAAATCCCTATTATGTTCATGTATTTAAATTGGGTTTTATGGTTTCTAATCACCATACTATAAGTTGTAATACTTGATTCATACTCATATTCCCATAATATATCCATATATGTAAGTCTAAGATGTAGGATTTACCTTTTGGAAGAAATTTTGCAAAACCCTCCTTTGAGTTCTTGAAGGAATTTCTTGAAAATCTAAGGTTTCTAAGATTAATCCATGTTAATATAAGTATTTGGGAGTAATAATCAACTCAAAGTACTCCAAAAATCTTACCTTAGATCATAGAAATGAAGAGTGGGACGAAATCCCCTTGATAGAGCAAGCCATTGCTCCAAAAATGGCTTGGGAACTCTCTAATCCCGGTCTTGGGGTATTTAGGGGCCTGTTACTAGCGTGGCCGCACATCTGGGCGCGCCAATTTGCCTAGTGTTATGTCTTGGGAACGCATATTTTAGCGTGGGCGCACATCTGGCGCGCTAGTGACACATGCCCAGTAAAATGGTCATAACTTTCAGTATAAACTTCAAATTACAAACGGTTTATTGCGTTGGAAACTAGACTCAAAGGGCTTTAAATTTATGGTAGATCCTCGCATAAAACCTTATATAACTGGAGATATAGTAGTCTAAAATGAGGTCTTGTGCACACTCATTTACAATTTCGTCTATTATGAAATTTCCCAACTTCAAAAGTTCCCATTAGTCATCTGAAATCACCCCGGGGTCCCTGGGACCTCAACCAAAAGTGCAAATTCATACTAAAACATCATATGAAATGGTTCCAACCATAGCAACACATCCAATAACACAAAAATCACCAATTCCCAACGTATTCAAGCCTAAGAACTTTGAAACTTCTAACTTCCACATCCGGTGCCGAAACACGTCAAACTAGTCCTAATGACCACAAATTTTGCAGACAAGTCCAAAATGACATAAAGAAGCTACACCAATTCTCAGAATTCCATTCGGACTTCTAGATCAAAATATCGCCTATTAACCGAAAATCGTCAAAATACTAACTTCGCCAAAATTAGCTCACTCTTTCACCGAACCTCCAAAATTACTTCTGCTTGCTCTGCTAAGCCTTAAATCATCCTCCGAAACTAACCGAATCATTGAAAATAAATTCCAAGCCCTTTAACTCACAAGTCAATATCCGGTTGATTTTTCCAACTTAAGCCTTCTTAAAAGAGACTACGTGTCTCGTTTTTTAATAAAATCACTCAAATTAAATTCTAATGCACCCAATACTGATAATGAAACATAAGGAAGTAGAAAATGAGAAGAATGGCGTAGTTACTCACGAGACGATGGATCGGGTCGTCACATTATCCCCAACTTAAACAAATGTTCATCCTCAAACGTGCCCAGACTTATTCCAAAAGCCCAACAATTGCTGAATAACCTTACCATGTATAAATCCGGGGATGAACTCATGTCACCCTATCTCACATTGGTTTGATAATACGATACAACTGAAATTTCAAAGCCATTTAGACCATAAACTGTAGACCCACATTGCACTTTCCGAAATCATACCCAGAATTAACACGAACCAACTGTAATAACCCTCAATCCAACACTCGGAACGATAGTCTCTATTCATAGCAGTTGCCCACAATACCCAAATACAGATAGGAAACCTCTTGTTAGCTAAAGTCTTATTCCAACACTTTCATATATTGCCAACTATAAATAAAACACGTGATAAAAGATAACCATTCCTCAGATCAACCATTTATGAAGTCATTTCCTCTTTTACTAGTATCGCAACAGATTTTCGAGCCGAACCTCTATATTATCCTCCAAACAAGCCCAAATCGATTCTGTTCATATTCATCACTACCCCTAATGATCACCTCAAATCCAACACACCACTCTGGTTTTATAACACCCCAATACAGGCCTAAGCCACAACTTGCATAATACACACACCCATAAGAAACGGTCCGAACATACTCAAATCATTAAAATGACTCAAGTGAGAGAGTTGTACCTCAAACTCACTAGTACTGCCACAATACAAGGTTGAGACCCGGTCTCACATCATAGAAATAGGACACACAAATTTGACCAGGAAGGTCATGTTTCCGCACAGCTTTGCTGCAACGCGCGATCTTATCCAAATACTACTCCACATGAAACACCTCAAGTCACAATGCTTGAAATCGACAAACATGCTCAATTTTGGCTGGGGCCAGAGCAAATCATTACACCCACGGTGAAACAAATAAAACCTACTACGCAAACCTGATAGAACATAATCCAACTGACCTCGTCACTAAACCCATGGCATTCCCGGCATAGCCCATGGCACAATTGTTCAGAATTGCCTGACACTAAGACAATCAGTCTAAATTCTGACATCACATACAAAATCTACGTACCAGCAAGTAAAGATATACTCGAACATCCAAATATTGATAGTCGCTAAACAGTACTGACGTACACGATCCACAACCACAATATAGCATGTACATGAGAACTCCCAATCTCAAACTCCATAGCACACACATCATCATACCTTACCCCAATACTATTGAAGTGCCATTAACTTAATCACATTGGCCTTTTTTTGAAACATGTAACCTCTACAAATCACTATGATTAGAAATAATATTTCCTTAATCATCTGAATATCATTCGCCCTAATCATCTGAAGCTCATTTCTCTAGTCACCCAAAGTTTCCCGTACTGCCTAAGAATGCAATGAATTTCCATTCAGGAGAGAACCATGACCCTACACACGCAATTCTCAATCTTTCAAAACATATCGCATATACCATACCATCCTAAGGTAACATGAGGACTTCACCTCCCCTTCCAAACCAGGAACGTTTACATACTCAATTAGTCAAGAACTTTCATTGATCCTCTCTAGAAAAAAACCATTACACATCCCATACTCTGCATGACACACATAGGTCTTGTTCAAATTCTTACACTACTGACACGACGGATAAGATATGTATAAATTAATAACACTGTCGAATCAACACTTCATTGGGTCTATAATTCTGGAAAAACTATCACCTCATTCTAAATCAGACAATAGTCTTAGCCCCTTAACTTACTTCATATACTCAGATTGCACTAATCTCGAATTTAATGATCGTGTCACCTATTACGTACTGCCCGGGCAATAAGCCACCTCAGATATAATCAAAAGCTGCATATGATGCCCCAATATGCCAATAGGATACTAATTCGAACGTGTCACAAAAGGAAAACAAACTCTGGAAGGAATTACCTATCCCACACACTAATACGGACTTTCCTTAGAAAATAGGAAGCAAGGCATACGAAATAGCATGTAGAAAACTATACTCAGTATCACATTGTTGCGGCGTGCAACCCGATCCAGATAACATACCCATGGTGGTGTGCCACCCGATCCATATATAGATCTCACATAAGGACATGCACATCGAGCAAATTTGCTCATTACGACAAAATACAGAGCATCGGTCATCAGCATTCTAAGTGCATAATAATATCTCTGAGGGACATATAGCGTTATAAGCAACAAAACTCAAGCACAACTGAGGTGCGATGTACAATCTGAATTTCAAAAGCCAAGATGCTCATGTAACGTCATTCCTACCCAGATTCCTAACACATAGCAATTTTTCAAGTCGTCTCACAACTCACACTGTGCAATGCATCACTACGCGAAATATCTGACAATGAAACATCAACCTAACTACTCCTCCATGAGGACCACGTTACTAAAATGCATACAACTGCCTAATATAGAGCCATTATTCACATTAATATATCCATCGACATCAAACAGATTTTGATGACACTGAAATAGTTTGATAATCTTTCTAAGGTCCATAATAACTCCCATTTGATAACACAGAAGAACAACCATCACAAATTTCCTACTTGGTTTACATCTTTAATCAATCAAGTGATCACATGCCACACTTATATAATCTTCCCGTGGTACACACTCCCACAACCTCCCACAACAATGCCTTGAAGGTACCTCCAAACCACCAGTTTCACTAATGCTGAAAAACGATCAGGAATCATTAACCAGGATGCAAAAACCCTTTTTTCAAAGTACCGACCTTAGGTGTAGCTGAAAATAATGCCAACTTAGCATAGAGATCGAAACTTATATCCTGCTCATTCGAGCTCATGACATCTTATCAAAAAATTTCCTTCACTCATGCCATTCTCGACCCAATTTCCACAAACCAGAACTGATTCACCAGCACGCATCAAATCGAAACAAATATAGTACATAACTGTAAAATTCACTAACCAGTAGAAATCTCCCCAACTTGGCTCGAGGCCATAGATCACAACACATATACTCTGTTGTTGTCGTAATATCATGGTGAGATCAAAATCACTCCATCATAAGCTTGTGAAAACATGAATCATCAGAATTTTAACTCTTCTGCAATTTTTGCATTCACTCACACAACAGATAAGCTCACTCTTTAGGTGACAAAACTTTTACTAAGTCTCAAACGTTTTCAAACATTTTGGCAGAGTTTCCTTTGTAATTGGGCCTATCCACCTGCCAGAGAAACACCAAACCTTCCTTAAAACATGTCCACAACTTGACAAAGCATCACAATGTATATCACAACATTAATCTCAATACTGTATGTATTATATTATTAAAATTGATACATGGACATGCGTTGCACCTACTCGAATCATAACACATATAAATAACCTTTCAATCCTCCATTATTGGGCTATCCAACCGAGTAAGAACATATTCTTTCTTTAATATTTTTGACCTTCAAGGTGGTCTCCTCGACTCATAGATTTCATCATAATACATTTACAGAAGCGATATCAGCTTCCAGACTTATCTAACAAGTATGACAAATAGATTTTCCTCATAAGCCAATTACCCACTAACTTTACCTTTAGTTACTATCTTTGTATACCTTCCACTGCCATATACGTTACAAAGTCATATAATCTTCCTGGGTCTGAACTGTACCTGCAACGTGCTATTTACTTTGCTCCCAACTGAGAGAACGAAAAAGATTCTCCACGCACCCACAACTCGGGGCAACACATCCAATCACAATGGAGATTAAACACTTAATGGTCCATCTATCACCTAGAAGTCCTTCTTCGACACTTCTAATTCATATAGACACACCACACAACACCGGTATACTCATCACGTAGATATCTAGCTGTCATTCCCACAATTAGGGACAATACAGAACAGATAAATTCATAATACCATCTCACAAAATCAGCACCTCGGTGCTCAAGCCATAGGCAAAGATTCAGCCTCAAGTCCTCCAGACTGGCCCAACATCGACTCATAGAAATTACATATTGCCCCTCGATCGGGGAATCATGAGCCATCAAGGCACATATAATGTCGAGCGCTAATATGCGCATAGAAGCGTGAGGAAGAAATTGTAAAAGTTACCTTTTCAAGCTGAATCAAGGACGCATGATAAGAATTCAAGAATATGAAGTTTTTCGAAAGATTTTGTAGCCTCTCGAGGATAAATACAGAATTCTTTGTACCGATCCGTGAGATTCTACTAAACCTGCTCATGACTTGTGAGACCTATGCAACCTAGGCTCTGATACTAACTTGTCATGACCCATATACCAAATCGGTCGTGATGGCGCCTCTCGTGAAGACAAGGCCAGCCAACAAAAATAACGCTTCCTTGTAATAGATATTTAAAAATTATAAAGCTAAAACACAATTAGAAGAGTTATAAGCGAAAAAAAATAATGATAACACCTGGGAACCATCCCGTCACAGCCCGACATCAGGGTCTCACTAGTCATGAGATACTACAGAATTCATTAAAGAAATACAAGTCCAAAAATGGGAAACAAAGTCTGAAATTAATATGAATAAAATAAATAAATAAATAAATAAGGGAGAATATCCGATGCCGCAAACGCTAGCGGTCACCTGGCTCAGCTACGATAACAAATCTTCAATCCGCTAATAATCCGTTATCGGGCGAACAATACCTGCAACTGCACGCGTGGTGCAGGGAGTAAAGCGAGTACTTCCAACTCAGTGGTAATAAGAGTAAATAATAACTGAGCGGCAAGAAATCACGTAAGAGAACACCAACATGCAATATGGACAGAACAACTCTTTTAGAAAAATAGTAAGTCCGGGAAAAATCCTTTAGAAAATATCCAGCTCAGTTTAAAACCTCTTTTAGAAATGATCTTTTCAATGGTTACGAATGTACTTTCAAAAACAATTTGTGATAGTATGCACAAAAATCTGCCCCTCGGGCAAAATCCTTATTCCTAGTCAGCCACTCAGGCCCCAACGGTCAATGATCAGATGATACCAGCACAACGGATAAATATCTCAAGAAATATCACAATAACAACAAACAATGACCAAATACATGAATGCAATGCAATGCATATGATGGTACATTCCACCACCCATTGCGGCGTGCAACCCGATCCATCTATATTTATTTATCGTCGACGACGCTCATAGGGGTGTGTACAGACTCCGAAGGGGCTTCTACAGCCCAAGAGCAATATCTTCGTCAGTCATTGTTACCTGACCGGTCAGCCATTGTTACCTGACTAATTTACATCGTACTATGCCATTTTTACCACTGTTTCAAGTCACATCATACAGCGTCATTGTTACCACTATTTCAAGTCACATCATATAATGTCATTGTTACCACTATTTCAAGTTACATCATACAGTGTCATTGTTACCATTGTTTCAGGTTACTCACACTGTGTCATTGTTATTACTATTTCAAATATCTGCTCGGTCCAGAAAATAATATAAGCCCATTGGGCATTTATAAAACAATAGTCCCAGCCTGAAATAACACTTAAAATATCATTTGAGTTTTCAAAACTTAGAAATGTGGCTGAGTTTGCAAAACAGTATTAAAAACCTTGGTTTGAGACCGTATGATACGTGAATTATGCTAAAACAGTAATAACAATCCCCGAAGGATTCTACTGGTCGACACAAGGCCCTAAACATGGCAATCAGCCCAAATTATGATGATAACAAGTAATTTTAGTTAAATACACAGTAAAATCAACAATCGGGACGGACCAAGTCACAATTCCCAATGGTGCTCTACCCCATGCTCATATCTGGCGTGCAAGTCACCTCAATACAACACTATAATGTGCAAATCCAGGGTTTCAAACCCTCATGATATCATTTATAAGTATTACTCACCTCAAGACGGCCAAAAGTCTAGCTCGCTATGCCCTTGCCTCTCGAATTGGCCTCCTCGTGCGACGAATCTGCCCAAAATCACACAAACATCGATGAAGCTCGATTTCCAAAAAGGCGGGGTTTTAGCCATACATATCAGGGACTAGCCTCTGAATGGTACTACAATGATCCACTACTCCTAAGTAAAATTAAATCCACAATACAACATTCAATATGGCCAATATTAGTAATAAATTCTATAACTTATGTCATTTAGACATATTATCAAACACCTTGTAGGCATAGATATTTACACCTCATTACTATAGTATTGGTTCCTCCAACTATCACCAATAACCAACAATTTCCCACTACTATTCTTCATCAATTTATACTCCTAACGTCGCATGTGTGATCAACTATTCACACCCAAACCAACAAAAATTCCATCAAATAAATACCTTTAAATCCCTACCATGTTCATGTATTTAAATTGGAAACTTATAGCTTCTAACCACCATACTATAAGTTGTAATACTTGATTCATACTCATATTCCCATAATATATACCATATATGTAAGTCTAAGGTGTAAGATTTACCTTTTGGAAGAAATCTTGCAAAACCCTCCTTTGAGTTCTTGAAGGAATTTCTTGTAAAACGAAGGATTTTCAAGATCAATCCATGTTAATATAAGTGTTTGGGAGTAGTAATCAACTCAAAGTACTCCAAAAATCTTACCATGGATCATAGAAATGAAGAGTGGGACAAAATCCCCTTTAGAGAGCAATTCCTTGCTCCAAATATGGCTTGGGAACCTCTATTCCCGGTCTTGGGTATTTAGGGGCCTGTTACTAGCGTGGCTGCGCATCTGGGCGCACTATTTTACCTAGTGTTCTTGGGCGCGCATATTTTAGCGCGGGCGCGCATCTGGGCGCTCTAGTGAAACATGCCCAGTAAAATAGTTATAACTTTCTGTATACAACTCTAAATTACGAACGGTTTATTGCAATTGAAACTAGACTAAAAGGGATTTAATTTTATAGGTAGATTCTCACACAACCACTTATATAACTAGAGATATGGTTGTTTATAATAAGGTATTGTGCACACTCATTTACAATTTCATCTATTATGAAAATTTTCAACTTCAAAAGTTCCTAATAGCCATCCAAAATCACCCGATGTCCCCGAGACCTCAACCAAAATTGCAAACCCATATTAATACATTATATGAACTGGTTCCAACCATAACAACACATCCAACAACACAAAAATCACCAATTCTCAACGAATTCAAGCCTAAGAACTTTGAAACTTCTGACTTCCACAACTGATGCTGAAACACGTCAAAATTAGTCCGAATGACCACAAATTTTACAAAAAAGTCCAAAATGATATAAAGAAGCTACAACAACTCTTGTAATTCCATTCCGACTTCCGGATCAAAATTTCTCCTATCAACCGGAAATCGTCAAAATACTAACTTTGCCAAAATAAGCTAACTCTTTCACCGAGCCTTCAAAATTACTTTTGGTTGCTCTCCTAAACCTTAAATCATCTCCTAAAACTAACTGAATCATTGGAAATAAATTCTGAGCCATTTAACTAACAAACCAATATCCGGTTAATTTTTCTAACTTAAGCCTTCTTAAAAGAGACTAAGTGTCTCATTTCGTAATAAAATCACTCAATTAAATTCTAACACTCCCAATACTGATAATGAAACATAAGGAAGTAGAAAATTGGAAGAACAGGATAGTTACTCATGAAATGATGGGTCGGGCCGTTACATTGGGCCCTAGTACTGATTTGGTATTGATTTTGAGGTGACACAGACGCCATGCCCCACATTGGGCTAAGTGGTACGGAAGAGGAGGCACCGCTTGCATCAGGCCTTATGATTTGGCTATGTGATATTGATTGTTGACTTATATCTGATCAGCTCTTGGGCAAGCAATCGCCCCTCAGGAGTTGAATATTCATAATAAGTACACGCATAGGGTCATATATATGTGCTTGAATAAGAGACTTACGTGAGATACCCGTACAGTGTTGAGTGATGATGCCGTGTGTGAGGGTTTAGGGGAAATTATGGTACGCACTATGTATGTGTTGAGATATGATATATATTTGATGAATTAATCATGGTATTCTTGATCCTAGCATGTTTTCTCGTCATGCAGGTACCAAATTGTTATTCCCCTTATGTTAGATGGTACTAGATTTCCTTATTTGGTATATTGGATTGGAAATTTTGTTAGGTTGAAACCATCATACTAACTCTGTGAAAGAATTCATGACTTTACAACTATTCTTGAAAAGTATGCCTACTTTCCTGTTATCTATGCAAATGATGAAATTAATATTGTTTGAGTTACTTATCTTTACCATTATTATTCTATATTTATTTATTGGTTATTGGCATAGGATGTTGGGCAATTGCCAAGCTCGTCATTGCTTTCATTCTAAGGTTAAGCTAATTTATTACGTAACACATGAGTCGGTTTTACTTATACTACACTTTGTACTTTATGTGCAGATCCAGTTACCGTCGAGAGAGGTGGTTGTTAGCTAAAGGAACCTATACCAGATTATTGAAGATTTTGAGGTAGCTGCTAATTTTGTTTGTAACCCTTGGAGTCCCCTTTTGCTTTGTTTATGTTATCAATGTTCTATCCTCTAAACAATTCGGTATTTGAGGATTAGACTCTGTATTTAATTTGTATAGTGCTCATGTGACCGTTGACACCATATCATGGACTACTTGTAGTTGGGTTGTTGCTGATAGTCTCAAATATTTTATGATTATTCCGCTGTTGAGATAATTAAATTCTGTTATTTGAGTTTATTGTTATTGTTTTGATGTTAGTTTGCCTAGCCAGCAATGTTAGGCACCGTCACAACTCTGGTGGAAGTTTGGGTCTTGAAATTATCCCTTTTTACTCTTTTCTCATTTTTTTTCTTTTTGCCTTTTCCATATTTCTTATATAAGACATGTGTGGAAAAAATAAAGGCACCCTATTTATTCTTCTCCAAAATTTATCTCATAACTAATTAGTCTCTTCCTTAACAAGCTCAGATTCACCAGAAGAATCGTAATCTAAATAATCTTATATAAGACATGTGTGGAAAAAATAAAGGCACCCTATTTATTCTTCTCCAAAATTTATCTCATAACTAATTAGTCTCTTCCTTAACAAGCTCAGATTCACCAGAAGAATCGTAATCTAAATATGTTACATTATAACATTCTTATAATGTTGACTTTTCACTCTTCATTTTTCTATTTTTTTGTAAAACAGCCAAATCTAACAAAGTTATATATCTTCTGAATCTTTTCTCAGACATTTTTCTTGCTTCTTTCCTTATGTTCTTTGTCACTTCATCTCCTACTTTCTGACTTTTATTTTTTTGTTTGCTTTCTACCGGTTCAAAGAAAATGATTGATCTTTTCTATTCATATAAATTCATCAAACTTTCTAACTTGGTTTCTTTAGTTTTTGAGGTTTGTATTGATTTCTACACTTTTTTCTTCAACGTTTATTTTTGTCGACAGTAAAATGGCACCTTTTTGCTTTCATTTCGAAAAATGTATTATTCAATATGTAATTTTAGGATCTACCATTTTATTTAAAAATTATTGGAGTAGATTCTAGATATAGGGTTTTGGCTGAGAAAACAATTTAAAACTTAAATTCATTTAAAGGGGATCGGGATCTAGTATACAATAAATGATTTCATTGTATTTTCAAATAATTTTAATCAGAATAAACTCATGTTAACCGTAATAATCTACATATATGTGTGCATGTGTGAGATATATATAATATTGACTTTTCTGTATTCATTTTTCTCCATTTCTATAAAACAACAAAATCTAATAAAGATCTACTTCTTTATGAACTTTTTCTCACCTGCTTTTCTTTCATCCTCTTTTATGTTCTTCGTCACTTAACCTCTTACTTTCTGACATCCTGTAATTTTTTTATTTTCTTGTTTGTTTTCTATAGGTTAAATTAAAATGGTCGATCTTTTATGTTCACTTAAGTTCATCAAAATTTTGAACTTGGTTTCTTCAGTCCGTGAGGTTTGTATTAATTCTTAAATTTTTTTAAAAGTTCATTTTTGTTGACATTTGTGGAACCCTTTTTTTTCCTTTCGAGAATTGTAAAACCTAAGTAGGAATTTTAGGATGTCGTGGGCCATGAAGGATATGATAAGGGATTCGCATGCCATAAAATGATGTTCTCGGGCTATGAGGATGGTGCCTCCGAACCATGACGCCTTTGAATAATTATATGCAAAACATTGAAAGAGATCATCAGTTCATGACATGGTGTTCTCGGGCTATTGAGATGGTGCCTCTGAACAACGTCTTTGGATACGTTGGCGATATTTCAGCCCATGAAAGATGCGGTAGTATGATGCGGATAAGACAGAGCTTAGTCTTCCGAATTGAAGGGCAGATCTTAGGCCATAAGAAAAGCAAAATAAGTGGTGCTTGAGATAGTTCTTAGTTTTGAGGAAAATTGGAGGCAAAGCTTAGCCTCGAAAGGCAAAAAAGTAGTCTTATGCACAGATGTGAATGCAGGTAGAGGTAGAGCTTAACCTTAAATGGGAGAATGGTAGCCTTATGCAATACAGATGTAGACGGAGGTAGAGCTTAAACTCAAAAGGCAGAATGGTAGCCTTATGTGAAAATACGGAAGGAGGTAGCGTTTAGTCTTGGAAGGAAGAATAGTATCCTCATGCAAGAATGCAGATAGAGGTAGAGCTTATCCTCCGAAGTAAGAATGGTAGCCTTATGCAAAAATACGGATGGAGAAAGCGTTTAGTTTTAGAAGGCAGAATAGTAGCCTTATGCAAGAATGTGAATGGAGACAGCGTTCAGTCTCGGAAGGCAAAATGGGAGCCTCATGAAAATTGAAGGCAGAATAGTATCCTTATGCAAGTTGGAAGGTAGAATGGTAGCCTTATGCAATGTAGATGCAGATGGAGGTAGAGCTTAACCTTGGAAGGCAGAATGGTAGCCTTTTGCAATGCAGATACGGATGGAGACAACATTTAGTCTCGAAAGGCAGAATGATAGTCTTATGCAAGAAACAAAATAACCAATGGTAGTAGAATTTTCTTAGCTGATAGTAGATTGCGGTTTGTAATTACTGGAGCATTGTGACATATGAGACATCACTGGTATATGCTGATAGTAAATGTTTGCAAGTGCAATGGTTTTGAGAGTCGTATTTTGAACAATTTTTGTCCCATGGGCGTATAGTATGTTTAATGATTTTTCCATCCTAGTGCCTGAATCCAAAGAAAAATCATGCGTTTTGTAAGGGGGGAAGGTTAGTTCGTGTCCTCGCCGGCTTTGCTTGACTCGTTCGGCTTTGATCTGGTGACACCGTAAGTATAATTAGGGTAGCGTTGCAAAACAAAAGTTTCAATAATAAACATGCATGATTTGTAAAAGTATAAATTAAAAATAGCTTTTAGATGAACCGATGACTATGACGTAGTTTAGGACAATTCAACCTCTCCTGCTACAGAATTTTGAGGGTCCTCCTCAAAATTCTGCCCCATTTTGATGTTTCTGACTGCTGCCCGTGCAGCGATCAGCTTAAATTACATCAAAATTTTCAGGGTCCTCCTCAAAATTCTACCCCGGTTTCCAACTGTGGAGGAAATAATTTGTTTATTAAATTGTAGTCGAACCTATAGGGCTGCCTACATATCCCCTCTTAAACGGGAATCAGGTCAGGCATAGTTCAAGTTACATCATATAAGGAAAGCATAAAGATTACACATAGTAGCGTTTGACTGCATTTGAATTAATTAGCTTTAGCCAGACTTCTCCGTCCATTTCTCCAAGTATGAGGGCTCCTCCTGTCAGAATCCGGTGAACTATGTATGGACCCTGCCAGTTAGGAGAGAACTTCCCTTTAGCTTCGTCTTGCTGCGGAAAACTTTTTCTTTAACACCAGCTGTCCCGGTGCGAATTGTCTTGGCTTGACTCTTTTGTTGAAGGCTTTGGACATTCTGTTCTGGTAGAGTTGACCATGGCAGATTACATTCATTCTCTTTCCATCTATAAGGGCTAGTTGCTCATAATGGCTTATTACCCACTCTGCATCCCCGAGCTCGGCTTCTTGTATGATCATTAGGAAAGGAATTTCTACCTTAGTAGAAATGACAACCTTTGTATTGTAAACCAGCATGTAGGGGGTTGCCCAGTTGATGTGTGGACTATGGTGCGATACCCCAATAGAGCAAATTATAACTTCTCGTACCACTACTTATGTTTCTCTATCATTTTCCTTAATATCTTCTTGATATTCATGTTGGCAGCTTCTACAACTCCATTCATTTGAGGCTTGTAGGTTGTGGAATTCTTGTGTCTAATCTTGAAAGTTTCGCACATAGCTTCCATCAAGTCGCTGTTGAGATTGGAGCTATTATCAATAATGATTGACTCAGGAATTTCTAATCGACAAACAATGAAGTCGCGGACAAAGTCTGCCACGACTGTCTTAGCCACTACTCTATAAGATGTTGCTTCGACCTATTTAGTAAAATAGCTGATGGCTACTAGGATGAACATGTGTCCATTGGAAGAGGCTGGCTCAATTGGTCCAATAACATCCATTTCCCAAGCGGCAAACGGTCATGGAGATCTTGTTGTGTTGAGCTCGCTTGGAGGTACCATTATCATGTCTACATGTATCTGACAGTGGTGGCATTTCCGAGCATACTGGATGCAGTCTGTTTCCATAGTCATCCAAAAGTAACCAACCCGAAGTATCTTTTTGCTAAGACAAAACCGTTTATATGTGGACTGCAAGTCCCAACATGAATTTCCTCTAGCAACCTGGATGTTTCCTTTGCGTCAACACATCTTAATAGTCTCAAATCAGGAGTCCTCCTGTAAAAGATTCCTCCATTGTGAAAGAAATTGTTGGACAATCTCTGAAGTGTGCGTTTCTGAGTAGGATTTTCAAGTTACGTGTACTCTAATTTTGCCAAATACTTCTTGATGTCATGAAACCAAGGTTTTCCATCAACTTCCTCTTCAATATGGGCACAGTAAGCTGACTGATTATGGATTTTCACTATAATGGGATCGATAAAATTCTTTTCTGGATGTTGTATCATAAATGATAGGGTAGCCAATGCATCGGCGAACTCATTCTGGATTCTGGGAACATGCTGGAATTCTGTCTTCGTGAACCTCTTTCTCAATTCAGACTTGCTTGTACCTAATGTACAATCAAGCCCGAATCTCTAATTACCATAAGCTCTTGAAAGTTCATGTCAATGGCCATTTTGAGCCCTAAGATACAGGCTTTTTATTCGACTATATTATTGGTGTAGGGGACCCAGAGTTTGGCAGACACCGAATAATACTGACTGGTTTCTAATATTAAGATTACTCCTATGCCAACTCCTTTAAAGTTTGCCGCTCTATCGAAGAACATTGTCCAACCGTCATAGGATTCTACAATGTCTTCTTCTATGAATGATACCTCTTCATTAGGAAAATATGTATTAAAGGGTTCATATCCTCCATCCACGGGGTTTTCGGCAAGGTGGTCTGCCAGTGCCTGTCCCGTGACCGTTTTTTGAGTTACCTAGATAATGTCAAACTCACTCAACAAGGTTTGTCACTTGGCTAGCTTGCTAGTGGGCATGGGCTTCTGAAAGATGTACTTCAAAGGTTTCATTCTCGACATAAGATATGTAGTATAGGCACACAAGTAATGCCCTCAGCTTCTG
Organism: Nicotiana benthamiana; assembly: GCA_034376525.1. Lineage (NCBI taxonomy): Eukaryota > Viridiplantae > Streptophyta > Magnoliopsida > Solanales > Solanaceae > Nicotiana > Nicotiana benthamiana. Next base: position 92,419,946 of record CM067336.1, read on the forward strand.
AGCTACCTAAGTCAAAGCACAACTGGTACGTTCCAGTAGAGAGTATCAGGCCTCGTACGGGGTGTACTTCTTACTGAGATAATAAATGGTTGTTTCCTTCCTCCATGTTTCATCATGCTACCCCATAACGTAGCCGAAATTTCCATCTAACACTACAAGGTAGAGTAGTAAGGGTCTACCTGGCTCGGGCGGGACTAACACTGGTGGTGTTGACAAGTACTCATTTATTCTATCGAAGGCCTTTTGGCAGTCATCAGTCTATTTGGTAGCGGTGTCCTTCTTCAACATCTTAAAGATTGGCTTACAGATAAATTTTGATTGTGCTATGAACCGGCTGATGTAATTAAGCCTTCCCAAGAAACTCATCACATCCTTCTTGTTCCTTGGAAGTGGTAGTTCTTGAATGGCTTTGACTTTTGATGGATCCAGTTCTATTTCTCGGTGGCTTATAATAAACCCAAGTAATTTCCTATCAGGAACCTAAATTGCGCACTTTGCGGGGTTTAGTTTTAGGTTGTATATCCATAGTCTATTGAAGAACTTCCTCAGATCTTTCATGTGGTCAGTGGCCCTTTTGGACTTGATAATAACATCATCCACATATACCTCTATATCCTTGTGTATCATATCATGAAAGATGGTAGTCATGGCCCTCATGTAGGTGACCCCTGCATTCTCTAGGCCGAATGGCATCATCTTGTAACAGTACACTCACCACGGCGTAATGAAAGTCATTTTCTTAGCATCTTCCTCATCCATCCAGATCTAATGATAACTAGCAAAGCGATCGATGAATAACTATAACTCATGCTTGGCTCAATTGTCGATTAGGATGTGTATATTTGGAAAAGGAAAGTCATCTTTCGAATTGGCTCGGTTGAGATCCCGATAGTCGACACAGACTCTGACCTTCCCATACTTCTTTGGCACTAGCAAAATGTTGGCTAGCCATGTCGGGTATTCTACTACTCTGAGAACCTTAGCTTTGATTTTCTTGTTGACTTTTTCTTTGATTTCCAAACTCATATCATGCTTGATTTTTCCGAGCTTTTTCTTTACCGGTGGACATATTGGATCGGTTTGCAGTTTGTGAGCCACAATCGACATATTAGACCAGTCATGTCATCATATGAACAGGCGAATATGTCCTCATACTCCTTTACAAATTCTGTGTATTCTTTCTTTTTTGATGGCGATAGATAAACATTTATTCTTGTTTGGGTGTGCGTTCGATTTGTCGATTACATTTTGATCCTTATCGATAATTACTTATCGGCTATCGATTTGTACTTATGCTTATCGTTATCATTTCAATAAGATTTTGATTTTTTTCAATTTCGATTTATCGATTTTTGGGACTTATCGATTCGATTATCGATAACACCAATAAGAAAAAGGATGGTTCCCAAAGATAATTGTTCCTTTAAGCTAAACAAAAGCATCAACAACATTTTTGACAAGGACAACCAATTGATACAATTTATTTCTATTAAATAAAAAGCAGAACATGTTGATCCCTACAGCTAAACAGATGACACTAACCTGCATAAGGGATATCTTCACCATGGTTACGATGATTTTGAGGAGAGTGAATATGCAATGAAGCTCAATGGCAAAGTTGAGGATGTACTATTTTTCATCGATGCTTCTGCTGATTTATCCTGAAGAAAAATGAACTTCATAACGTTATCTTCTCAGTTAATGTAACACATACATACGTGTGTGGTAACACATCCACCTACACAGACATAAATAAATGAACACGAGTACAAACAATTACTGACAAGTATTGTGAAATATTTAAAAAGGATAGTGAAACAAGAACTTCCAAACGATTCCAAAGAACTGTTTTCAGTACACATTGAATTATTACCAGTATAAATTTACCAGTAGGGGATGTAAAACTAACTCCATATTCTACAGATTTAAACAATTCTATTGCTCATTTTCATATGATGGGAATTGCAATGTCAAGGACTGAAAAATCCATCTAACAAATCCTTGCATGACACAGACCAACACCAGTCTTGCTTTTAATCTGTGAACCCAAAACATTTATACAGAACAGATCCTTAATAGGTTTAAATGCAAGATTTAAGAGGGTGTTCTCTCAGTAGACATGGTATATCAATTAAGTTGGGGATCATGCTTGTGAAACTGAAAAAAAAGATAGATTAGAGAACTTACATTGCAGCTAGCAAACTCTAGCGAATGGCGAGTAGCGATAGAACAGAGCTATGTTTACGCATAAGACTGAAGACTTAATTGAAGAGTCACCTAGTTTTGGGTCTAAAGAGATGTGGCGCTGAAGAAGGGAGGAAAATAGGGTTAGCGGAGTGAAGTCATAACTCATAAGCAAAGGGAAACTGGGAAAGGGTATTAGGGTTGTATTATAAAATAAGGGCATATTTGCCCTTTTAGTATATCTTATCGATTTATCGATAAATCGATTGGATAAAATCGAAATCGATAAATCGATAAGGGAAATTTTCGTAATCGAATCGATAAACTGATAAACCGATAACAAATAATCGATTCGATTTATCAATAAACCGATTCGAATGCACACCCCTAGTTTTCTGCATCTCCCAGGTTGACAATTTTGGTCTTGTCCAGGTTGGACTTAGGTCTGTTCTCAAAGTTCTCCACTTCTTTGACAATCTCATCAGGTATGTCATCTTCCTCTAAATCAATGTCTGTTTTTTGTATTGTCTCATTGCATGTCATTGGTTTATTAAGACAAGTAATAGTAATGTTGTATTGGTAAAGTAAGGAGAGATAGCAATAAATACTAAATCATAAGAAAAATCAAACATGGTTTTGATAAATTGAATAACTGCTTTGAACATCGAAGATCTTATTGTGGGAATTCAAAATGCGAAAAGGAAATTATTTAATAAAAATAATGAATAATGCGTGTTTTACCCTTGCTACCCCGAGGCACGTTAGGCTTTGGTTGTCCTGATGGTCTAATTATTAAGATGTGCACCTCTGTTCACAGCTTGTATGCAAGGGCTTTCCTTCCCCTCCTCCTAGAGAATAACACAATAGTCCATATCAATATCATCTAGAAACAAGTTCTTCATTGCCGCAAGTGCTTCTTCTTCATCCAGCCCATGAATATGTCAGCCTGTTGGGAAGTCTGCTCCAGATGTAGTATTGGCTGCTCTAATGCTTAGTAAGGACCGCACCATGATGGCGACCAGTTGTTGAATTCTTCCCATGTGTATTCATATCCCAAACTAAAGGTAGTGCCATGTTCTTGAGTTTTATAGGCTTAGAGATTCCTTGGAGGTTCTTAACAATCCATTTTCCAGGTTCCTACCCACTTTAATTCAGTGTACTCTTGATTTTGCTATCCCACCATTTGTCTTTATCGACAACATTGACCCGTTCGATGTGGTGGTAAGTTTCTCCACCTAGATTCCTTCTTCCCTCGATTGCTGGAATAGTCTGGAGACTGTATATAAGGTTGCTACCATCGTCGTGAATAATCACTTCTTGGTGATTCTATTCGAACTTTACTACATGGTGCATTGTTGATACTACGGTCCCAGCAGCGTGAATCAATGGCCGTCCCAATAGCAAGTTGTATGATGTTGGTACATTTATTACCTGGAAACCAACCTCGAACCCTGTTGGTCCCATCTACAAGCATAGAATAATCTCACTAATGGTGGACCTCTGAGAACCATCAAAGGCTTTAACATTGATTGCTTCATCTTTTATCTCATGTAGTCCTTTACCCAGCTTCTTGAGTATTACCAGCAGACAAATATTAAAACTGGAACCTCTATCGATCAGGATTTATGTGATGAAATAATCTTCGTATTGCACAGTGATGTGCAATGCCTTATTGTGCCCCAACCTTTCAAGTGCAGTTCGTCCTCATGAATGGTGATCTTATGGCTTTCCAGCACTTGTCCTACCATGTTATACATTTCTCCGCCAGTGATATTACTCAGTACATATGCCTCACTTAGAACCTTTAATAGAGCATTCTTGTGTGCCTCAGAATTTTGCAGCAAAGAGAGAATAGAGATTTGTGTTGGCATCTTGTTTAACTGGTCGATGACCGAATATTCCTTGGCATGTATCTTCCTACAAAGATCGTCCGGACCTGTCTCAATGAGGGGTGGCAGATTGGAGGCTTGCTTGCTTGATTCAGCTAGATGTTCAAGAGTATAGACTTTACCAGTTCTTGTCATACCCTGTGCTACAACGATTTCTTTGACCCTGACCTTGCCTTTCCTTCTTGTCTCGACTGTATAGTCCCAAGGTACAACATTTGCAAATAATGGTGTCATGGTTTACATCATTACTGGGATCAACGCGGCTATCCTTACTCCGAATGGAACATGTGCCTTGGGTGGCAAAACTGCAACCTCGAATGGTGTGAGTGCATTTGCTGGAGACATAAATTTAACCTCAATTGGTGTCTTTGTGGATGGTGCTACTTCAAACTCAAGTGGTACAGACATATTCACCTCAGCATCCTCAGACAGTTGGATCTAAACTATGATTTGATTGAGAGTAATTGTTGGTTTTTTTGGGTCATCACCTTCTGTGATCAACCCGATTGATCTCTCGGGATCCGAATCATCTTCTATTTCAATCATGTGGATACCTCCACCCTTATGGTCTGGCAGAGGGTTGTTGCAGACATTTGGAGCAGGTTCTTTTGCCATAATGATCTTGTTGTCAATCAAAGATTGTATCTTGTCTTTCAAGGAACAGCATTCATTGATGGTGTGCCCTTTCATGTTGGAGTGGTATGTACATGATTTGTTGGGTTAACCCACTGGGAAGGATTCTCAGAGGTTGCAACAGGTATAAGGGTGACATAACCAGCATCTTTGAGTCTCTTATACAGCTGGTCGATAGGTTCAGCGATGGTTGTATATTGTTTTTGAGGTCTGTGATCAAAATTAGGTCGAGGTCTAGGAAGTTTCGACATATAAGGGATGATTGATAGTGGGATGATTGAGCATTATAGGTTTGGTAGACATGAGCGAGTTGGGAGTATCTAGGTGAGATAGGTTGATATGTAGGAGGTGGGGATGACTGATAAGTTGGTGATGGATTTTGGTATGAAAATGAGGGTGCTTGGTAATTTGGAGTTGGCTGGTATGTGAGTGGAGGTGTTGGGTAAGTTTGGTATTTGAGAGAAAACTTGGTCCTTTGTGCAACCATTACGTCCCCTACGTCCTATTTCTTGGATATACCACCAGACATTAAGGCCTTATTTGTAGCTTGCAAGGCCTTGAAGTTTGCAACCATACCGCTTTTGATAACTTCTTAAATCGTCTCACCTAATTTGATAATGTCGGAGAACTTGTGGTTCTCAATCATCATCAGCCGCTCATAATACTGTGGGCCCTGAGCTCGGACGAAAAACTTGTTTATTTGCTCCTCTTCTAAGGCAGGTTGGACTTTAGCAGCTTGGGACCTCCAGAGAGTAGCATACTCCCGAAATGTCTCAATGGGCTTCTTATTCAAATTTTTTATATAGAACACGGCTGGTGCGTTATCTGTATTAAACCTGAATATATCCATAAAGTCAGATGCCATGCCTACCCAGTTTGACCACTTCCTTGGGATCTTGGCTAATGTACCAAGATAATGCATCTCTTTTCAAAATCCTCATGAATCGCTTCATGCGGATTCTTTCGTCCTTCCTTACTCCAACCAGTTTGTCGCAATACGTCCTCAGATGGACCATTAGATCACACGTACCATCAACATTTTGAACTTATGAGGTTTGTACCCCTCAGGTAGTTCGACATCAGGGTGAATGCAAAGATCCTTATAGTTCAGCCCCTCGATTCCTTTGCTCCCCTCAACACCCTGAATCTGACTAGTCAATTTCTTAAGCTCCTCGGCCAAGTTCCTAATAAGTAGATCCTTTTCATCAGTCTAAGGTGTGCTTGCGATAGGTTAGGTGGAGTGTGGCATGGTCTCCGCGTAGATAGGAGTGTTATGGTGGCCTGGTGTATGGGTTTGGAAATGGTCGTTTGTGGAGTTTTAGGGTTCTAAGATGAGTAGTGGAGTGTTGTTTGGGGTATGGCAGGTGTTACATTGGTTATTTGGTGGAGCAACGTGATGGTGAGGAGCGGGATGATTCTGTTGTTTTGTCACATTTTCAGGAGGTGTAGGGTTTTGAGTGTTAAGGATGTTGACATCTGGTGTGTTGAGGGAAAATGATAGGCTTGCCAGAATCTGAACCTAATCGAGCTCTTCTTGGAATTTCAAAAGTTTCTACTCAAGTTGTGAAACATTCTCGTTAGGAACCCGAATACCATGGCCATCAGTGACCTCAACCCGTTCAGTTGGATTCTCCTTCTTGATATTGTTCAAATCATCCATCTTGCCTTTGTACTTGCTTTTAACAGGACTAAGAGGAGGAGGGGGTGGAGGTCCCCTGGAACTCGTAGAATAAAATAATGATGCTAGAGTGCACGAACAAACCTTTGGGGTGGGTAATAATAAAACAAAAATAAAAACAAAAGGTAATCAAGTTAGTGAGATTATAAAAAGTATTGCAGTATTTAAGCACATAATGGGGGAATGTAAAACATGTCCTAATTTTGGAATCACTTTGTGCCCGAGGTAGGCCTAGCGACAAATTGGTTTGGAGAACATAGAATGCTAAATGCCTCATTTCATTGATAAAAAATAGATGAATCCCAAAACGACACTAAATAAGCAAGAAATAAAAGTCACTAATAGTCATTGGCCTTATTACATTCATAAAGCGAAAAAGATAAACTCCTATCTACTTGGTCCCGGAAGGACCTTCCCTAGATTCGGCATCCTTGGCTCCGTCAAACAGCTTCCCTAACTCGTAAAGTCCCAGCAATAAGTATGATCTGGCTAGATGTCTGCCTTCGGTCCCTTCAACATTTTGACAATCTACAACCTTCTTGCAAAATTTTCTCTCCAATTCTACTATGCCTCACTCCAAGTAACCTAGCCTTTTGTTGGCATTGACAGCCATATCTTTCCATTCCTCAATCAACTTCTGGATGGAATCTTGTATCTCGTGGTGTTCGCTCTCACACTCACGGATCCTATTGCGCAGCTGGTTGTACTTGACTTGCGCCTCGACCTTTTCATCTATAATCTGTGACCTCAAACAAACCCTGACTGACCCAGACCATCATGATTATCTTCCAACCAACCTGAATAGAAAGGATTACAACTAGCATGATATCTATGTGGCTCGATGGTATGTTTCCCCTTTACAATCTTGTAATGCCACATATGTTGGGCTTGGCACTTGTAGGGACTATCATTATTTTAGAAGTCAGCTCGGAAATGGTTCATCTTGTCAACCCTGGGTATAACTCGCTTCCTACCAACTTGCCTCATAACTCGAAAAGGGACATAAGGGTAGGTTCCTCTTAGGCTAATTAGTATCAGGAAAGGTGCATCTCTAGATAAGGCAATGAACTCCTCTGTTAGAAACCACTCGAACATCCATTGAGCCTATTCTTCAGTCAGATTATCAAAGAGCTCAACCCATTCTTTGGCATTCTCCAGTTGAGCGAACATGTCGGGGATGTAATTCATTCACTTTGGATGGTGGAAAGCGATGTGGTCATCCCAGTCCCTCTGCTGAATTTCTTGTCGGTATTCACCCTTCTGGAGATGTTCCATAGGCCAGAGTTGAAGTAGTAGGTTGCAGCCTTCAAAGTGTTGATGCTCCACGTTGACACTTCTCTAAGGCTCGGTATATGTCTGCAATGATCATAGGTACAATTCTGAATGTATGCCCACTAATCCCCTACGTTGGTGTCTTAGTTACCATAGCCAACCTTGTATGAATTCTCCCTTTCATCATCGAAAACACGATCAGGCCCAGGAAGCAAAATATGAAGAAGAAAACCCTACGATGGATGCGTCCCATGGACGTGATGGTAAACTCATCAGGGTAGGTACGGTATGATTTTTTGTGACCGTGCCTTTCATGCAGGTAGTCAAAATGGATGTATGATTCCTTCAGGCATACCAATTCTGCATTTTTCTTCAAACCCATAATTTTAAGGAAACCCTTGCCTTTTCGGTTCTCAACCATTAGCAAACCCGGAGTTTCCCACACTAGATCAGCCAGTCCTCTTATCTCTTCTAGCAAAGGTGTTATTTCGATATCCCCAAAGCTGAACACGACCCTTTGACAATACCAAAATAATGTGGCAACTTCTATAATCATGTTGTTAGGTTGGACCTCCAGGAGGGATGGTAGATTGCCTAGCTATTTTCTGACAAGGGTTTGGTCACTAGAGTGTAAATCTCTCCACCATCTTAGCAATCTTGGGTGGATGTTGGTGATCATGCCAAATCAAGGGACTTCATGCTTCATATTTCTGCAAGACAAATAAGGTAGGCCCTTACTCCAATCAAACTTGACTATTTAATATCAAAAATTAGCATGCAGCATTTAGTTCCCCATTAAATGCACAGAACATGATGATGTCCGTTTAGGTTTTAGGAAAATCCATTGGACTTTGGACAAGGCTATCTTAAAGGATCATTATGTGGACAACATAACTGACCTGGCTAGGTTTGACCATAATGCATACACAAATTAAATAGAGTAAGGTTTCTATGGGATTTTAGAATGGTACCATTGAGCGGACAACTCAAGAAGGAAGGCATGGAACTGTCGACAACACCGTTGATCGACTAGTTTTATCGCAAATATGCCTTTCCAAATTTAGGGATAATAATGTAGGAAGAGTGCAACCACTCATCAAGTGTTTCTTTAGTATTTATTTGGCACGAGTGATGTATGATGTTGAACATGATTATGCAATAACTAAAGTCATGTTGACATGTATTTGCACGTTTAAGAAAGCGATAAATATAGTAGTTTTATAATTTAAAGCAACAATAAAGGAAGGAAACAAGAAAGATATGTCAGTTTTGCTTTTGAAAAAGAAATTAAATGCTTAAAAGAATTAAACAAATAATTGCACACAGGGAAGTACAAATTCACAAGAACAATCAGAAATGGTAAAAGCCTAAAATCTCCAGCGGAGTCGACATGCTATCGCATCCCTTTTTTCCTTCGCGGAATCAGGTTCATGACATTTTGGGTATGAGACAACTCATTCCTTTTGGGAACGGGGTTTTCATTTCTTGAAGAGTCACCTTCTAACGATTTTAAGGTGTGTTAAGGCACCCACAATATTTATCTACAACTACGTTTGATAACCAAAGATAGGGTAAGGGCTTAAAATTATCCTAAGGGCAAGGTGTTAGGCACCCTTCAGGATCTACTAGTGTAGTTCCCGGCCATACATGTTTTCTGTAAATTTGTGCAATTAGCAAGTAGCGCACAAATAATATGGGATTTAAGTACACAAGTGTTTGAAAGCGATTAATGAAAGCAAGGTTTTGGAAAGAATTACCATCTAAGCATGTTTGTGAATGTAAAGGGTGCCCTAGGTTTGTTTATAATATGGATCACATCAATGAAATACCCAGTATGACACTCCTCAAAAGAGGGGATACACGTGGTGTTAGCGCACTGGTCATTATATCTATATCTACCCTTCCCACCCCGTAAAGGTAATTAAAGCGAGGGTTGGTCTCAACCATTGCATGATGTTACCCGTCCCTTCATATCAGTCCTGGAGGAATTTAGGACTCCTATTCGATTAGAAGGAGGTTCTAGGAAGACCATTAGGTTCAAAGGTAAAATACTAAGGCAACATACAAAACAGGTATGAATGCATTTAAAAAGGAAAACACAGAAACAAGCAGAAGCCTCAGTTAGACCTCCACAAATAATATACATAAAAAGCATTACTAATACACTATTAAGGTCTGAGTTTAAAATCCTAAAGTAGGGTGTTTAAGTGGTAACATCAGAACCAAATTTATTACATGACTTAAAAAAGAAGTCTGAATCAGGTTTGCCTACTGATTTTAACATTCGATAATTAAACAAAGGCGATTCCAGATTTATTTAAGTTATTTCCTAAGGCTTGTCTAGGCGCGAAGCGAAATGCAACAGTTGTTTCAAATCATTAAGACAATTTGAAGATTCTTTTTACCCTAAGAGTATATTGTTCTAGTTAAATGCAGAGATTATTACCTGTTATCTTAAACGGGATAATCAAGTGTGAAATTGTTTTTACCTCTTTCGTAATTAGAGATTTACACTAAGTGAAGTGCGAATAAGATCCTAAAACATGGTATCTCAAATGCAGAATTCCTAGAGCAAGATTCCTAAATGTTTATGGCAAGATTGCAGGATTTCTAAATGCATATGAAAGATTGCAGAATTCCTAAGAGTAGGATTTCTAAGTGCATATGGCAGGAATGCAGTAAAGTAAAGTGTTAATTATTAGAATATTTTAAAACATGATGTTGTAAAGGCGTGCATGCTGAAATAATAAACATGAGACCTAAAAGCATGATTTCTAATGCATGCATGAACCCTAAGCATGGTTTCTATTGCGCAATTAGGAACATAAACCTAATAGCATGTTTTCTACCCTTAACATGCATATTTACCTATCCCTTTTCACTAGCCACTCCAATACTTGTTTATAAATTATTACAGACCATGTGATTGAATTACATGAGAAATGCAAAATGAGAAGTTACAACTATAGGAAGCCTGATTCTGACTTCCTCGCTGAGTTGTGTAATAAACCACCTCAAATGCCAATATTGTTCCATAGCCTTTCTCATATCTGGGTATTTCAGAGTTCCTTAAGTACCTCAAAGGATCCCGGGCAGTGCTCCCACCCAGATTGCATAACCCAAACAGAGTGAGTGTAGTGTAGAACGGCCAACTCTTATTTTTCCAGGTTCTCTGGGAGCTCAAGGGTCCCAAAGCAAGGCTCACATAAAAGGGGCAGAACCTAATGATCTAAGAGTATAGTGGAAGTGTAGAGCACATGTTTGAAAATGAGTTTGTTTTAGAAAAAACAGTTTGAAAGGGGTAGGGGATAGGAGTAACAACAACACATACAGAATAAGTGCAGAGAGTAATACAGATTCAGCAGTTACAAACAGGGAAGTAGGGATTGGGGACGTAGAGGACCCAAATCAGAAATACATAATTAGTCATGAATCAAGTACATTAGGGGACATGCTAGTTGAGGGACATAAACAGGAACAAGTAAATATGATGATTACATTTGAAATAAAGGAGGGCAGAATTTTTAAGCATGATGAGTAAAGCACTAAACGAGAAGAACAATTTAACAGCATGAACCATTAAGTTAGTGCAGAAAGAGATAAGGAATGACAAACAAAAGAACACATAGAGTTGAGTTTCAGTATTTAAACTAAGAATATACCAGTTGAAGAAGCAAAGTGTAAAAAAAGTAAAGTAATCAGAGCTCCACGGTCTAGCTTTGGTTTTCAACCGGCTAGATAAAGTAGTAGTACAAGTAGTAGAGAAAGAAAAGAGAGTTTGAATGTATGTGTGTGTGTGTTCTAAACTTAGTTGTTTGTGTCTTGTTAATGAAAGACTTAAGGTATTTATAGCTTTGAAAAGAGGTGAAAAATAAGGTAACAAGTAAAGGTTTAACACAATTATGGAAATAATTATCATTAGAATCAATTAATACAAGTACTTCCCCATAATCAAGGAGTTACAGCTTAATGGATACTAACAGGGATAATAAAGGAAAGAAATCAGTTTGAGAAAGATTGATTTTTACCATATAAGGGATAGTAAAAGTATAGAGTATACAATTGAGTCTAGGTACAGAATATACTTAATTTGGGGAAAGAATTCAACAGGGGTAAAACATCACAACAAATAAAAGAAGGGAATCAATCAACTTAAACAAACGAGTAAAATTAGGGGTCTATAAAAACAAACTTGCAATCAAACTGTAACTTAAAAAAATCAAGATCAATCAAGAAGGATTCATGATTCTGCACTTTGACATATAAATAGAAAAGAATGAACAGGCGTATCAGACACGCAAGGTTAAATATATTGACAAAAAGGAACAAACTAGAAACACAAATATATAGCGGCAACATGAGTAGGCAAAGGGCTCAGTGGCAAAAGAACCCACTCGAAACATGGTAATCAACGAGTCAAGTGGTCATGGCTGACACATAGAACCAGAGTGAAAAACTAAACTAACAGGTAAAGAAGGTCAGAAACAAGTAAAGTAAGCCTTTAAACTCACAGTAATAAGTGAAGAAAACTTTATGAAATTAGGTTTTAGATAGATTTGAGTTAAAAAGAAGTAAGAACTCAAAATCAGTCAAGTCAAACAAAGAAAAGGGATTTAACCATAAAGAACGCAAATCGAAATAGGTACGCATACAATATACACAAGAATAGTTCTAGGACCCCGAATAAAACCAAAGATACTTAAGGTTTTCAACACGCTGAATCAGGTAGAAGAAAAATAAAAACAAACCATTTAAACATAGTAAATCATAAGATAGTACTAAAAAACAGAGAAGTCTTTTTTAAAACGTTTCAGAAACCCTAATTTTGCAGACGAATAGTCATTTGAAAAATAATCGGAGAAACCTTTGAGGAAAACATCAAAAGGTTCATAACATACACAGATCTAAGACAGATCTGAAATAAAATCGAAAAATCTTTAAAGTTAGGCTTTCGGAAGTGAGAAAACTTCTAAAAGTTACCGATCTAGTTGGAAAAGCCATGGATCTGACTCGAACGGCCTTGGATGGCCCAAAAAAAGCCATGAATAGAAGTTGATCACGGTATGGACTAGATCTCTTTGAGATATTTCCATGAAATCACGAAAACAGGCAACCAGTAGACATATGAGACTGGTATACATCTCAAACAGCCATGGGAGTCCATTGACTGGGTGAGGATCGAATGGGATTAGAATTGATTTGGGTGGTAGCGGCTAGGGTTTGAGTGAGGTTGCAGAGAGAATTGGAGAGGAAAGGAAATTCAAGGATGGCGGGTTGGTAGGAAATAAATTAGTTTATGGGGTTGTCTGAGTTTTAAAATGGTAAGGAAAAAGGGGATCGTTGATCTGAATGATCAACGGTCATGATCAAATGGAGTAGGTGGGGATCCGAGTTTGGGTAGGATTTAAAAGGGTGTGGGTCAGGTTAAAATTAAAATTGGGCTGGGGAACTGGGGTCCAATTTGAGCTAGATTTGAAAGCCAATTTGGCTACATTTTAAATAGTTATTTTTTCTCTGTTTTAATTTATAAGCTAGTTTCTTATTAAGCACATGAGGCCAGTTGTACTCATACTACACTGTGTACTTTATGTGTAGATCCAGTTACTGTCGGGAGAGGTGATTGTTAGCTGAAGGCACCTGTACCATATTATTAAAGAATTCGAGGTAGCCGCTAATTTCATTTGTAGCCCTTGGAGTCCCCTTCTGCTTTATTCATGCTATCAATGTTCTATCCTCTAAACAATTCGGTATTTGAGGATTAGACTCTGTAATAAAATTGTATAGTGCTCATGTGCTCGTTGGCACCAGATCATGGGATGGTTGTAATTGGGTTGTTGCTGATATTTTAAAAATAGTTTATGATTATTCCATTGTTAAGATTATTAAATTCTATTATTTTATTTTATTGCTATTGTTTGGATGTTAGTTTGCCTAGCAAGCAATGTTAGGCACCGTCACGGCTTCAGTGGTAGTTTGGGTCATGACATTATCCCTTTAACTCCTTTCTCGCTTTTTTTTTTCTTTTTATCTTTTCCATATTTCTTATGTAAGACATGTGTGGAAAAAATAAAGGCACCCTATTTATTCTTCTCCAAAATTTATCTCATAACTCATTAATCTCTTACTTAGCAAGCTCAGATTCACTAGAAGAATCGTAATCTAAAGACGTTACATAATAACATTCTTATAATGTTGACTTTTCACTCTTCATTTTTCTATTTTTCTGTAAAACAGCCAAATCTAATAAAGCTATATATCTTTTGAACCTTTTCTCACACATTTTTCTTACTTCTTTCCTTATGTTCTTTATCACTTGATCTCCTACTTTCTGACATAATGTAATATATTTTTTATTTTCTTGTTTGCTTTTTACAGGTTCAAAGAAAATGATTGATCTTTTCTATTCATATAAATTCGTCAAAATTTCTAACTTGGTTTCTCCAGTTTGTGAGGTTTGTGTTGATTCCTACACTTTTTTCTTGATCGTTCATTTTTGTTGACAGTAAAATGGCATATTTTTGCTTTCATTTCGAGAACTGTAAAATCTAATATGTAATTTTAGGATCTACCATTTTGTTCAAAAATTATTGGAGTAGATTTTGAAAATAGGTTTTTGGCTGAGAAAAGAATTTAAAAATAAATTCATTTAGAGGGGATCGAGATCTAGTATACAATAAATGAGTTAATTGTATTTTCAAGTAATTTTAATCGAAATAAACTCATGTTAACCAGAATAATTATCATATATGTGTGTGTGAGACATATATAATATTGACTTTTCTGTCTTCATTTTTTTCCATTTCTATAAAACAACAAAATCTAATAAAACTCTACTTCTTTATGAATTTTTTCACCTGCTTTTCTTTCATCTTCCTTTATGTTCTTTGTCACTTAATCTCTTACTTTCTGACATTGTGTAATTTTTTTTATTTTCTTATTTGTTTTCTATAAGTTCAAAGAAAATGATCGATCTTTTATGTTCGCTTAAGTTCATCAAAATTCCGAACTTGATTTCTTCAGTCCGTGAGGTTTGTATTGGTTCTTACATTTTCTTAAGGCTCATTTTGTTGAGATTTAAATGACACCTTTTTGTTTGCTTTCGAGAATTGTAAAACCTAATTTAAAATTTTAGGATGTGTCTTTTTGTTCAGAAATTACTGAAATGGATTTTGAAGGTAGAATTTTAGCTGAGAAAAGAATTAAAAACTTTCATTTCATTTAACCAGAATAAACTTATGTTACGTGCTAAACTCCTAATTTGCATCGGCAGTTAAATATGTGTATATAGAGCGCATGAAAAAAGTAGTAGTTATACTTACTTTAATTTTTTGTTATAATTCTTAACCATTTAATTAATATTTTTCATTTCTCAATACTAACTTCTTATGTTATTATTAAATTAGGTCACAAATCAATTAACGTTTTTTATTTTTCATTTCTCAATACAATCGTACAATTATTAAACCCAAATTAGGGCATTAATTGTAGCTCCAATCATAAGGAAACATAGTTACCCAAATACAAAATCATCCATAACGATAACTCATATCGTGATTACAAAATAATTTATGTTTTTATTACAGTGTTGAATTGGGCAAATATAATAATTTATTGGGATGTAGACAATTAAAGATAAATTTTTGTAAGCAACAAGATCAATTACATGATTTATAATTTACAGAACTATTACAAAAGGCAATGGTGATACAAGAACATGGTGGAGGCAAACTGCGATCTCATGTTTGCATCCCAAATATTTTCCGTACCTTCTCCTTTATTTATCTTTTTCATGAGCTTTCTTAATTTTTTATTTTTTCCTATTCAAGTTAAGATTTGTCGACTTAAATAATTTTTTTATTTAAATTGAAATATTTCTCACATATCCGTCAAATAATTTTATTCTGGACTTTAGAAGAATCAAGTAGCTTATATTTTCTCACTTTAGAATTGAGGCTAAAAAATGATTGATGTTTATATTTGATACTATGAAATTCTTAAATTATAAATTATTATTTTTTTTAAAATTATGATATTAGATATTTTCCAACATAGACAAATGGCACAAGTTTATTAATACATAATTGTTTTTTTTTCTTAACTGATCACATGATTTTCTTTCTATAGATCAAGAAGACTTCATCGTGCAATTCAGAGATCTTCAAACCTACAAATGAGTTCTTTTGACAATGGTATCAAGGTAACAAGTATTGCAAACGAGTTTAACACTATTAATATATTTCTTAACTCGAAATAGTGCATCTAGTATAAATACAAGTTATTTATAGAAATATCCTATAGTTCTGAAGCTTAAATGCTTGATATATACGTTAAAATCGAGAAGATGATGCTTCAATATTTAAAAATAAGAGCAATTAACCCCAAGAACACAATTATACAAAAGCATAACTCATTGTGGTATATCCGAAAAATATACAAAAATAATTCATCAAAAAGTATTGCTTCTGACATCACCTATTGAAGGTCTTAGAAATATATATAATAACAACACTCACTTTTGGATATTTTACTCTCTATTTTATTAGTCAGTAAATGTCCTCAAATATATATATATATGCAAAAAAAATTTTAACTTTAGGCATATCTATAGTTTATTGGAATTTAATTCTTTTAGTAATTTAGATGATTTGACATAATTCACATGCAAGAAAGTAGGAGTTTACTGATATCTTTTACAACAATTTCATCTTAATCTTACAAACTCTCAAAGTACTATTAGACTTTGAAAACAATACGATACGTCGTCGTATAATTGTCCCTTTTCTTGTCCTATTAGGGAACCTGATCTGTATACCCTCTTTATATGGAGTGTAAAATGTTAAATTAGATTTAAATTATATCCAGTAATTTAAAATCCCAGCTTTTATTAACTTTCTATTTCCTCATTCTATATTTCAACGGCTTAAATCCATTCTATGTATATATACATGTATTTATGTATGAACATTTAACATTGATCTTTTCAAATTCTACTTTTGTGTGTGTGTGTGGGTGTATCTGTAACTGAATAGTGCATCATTTGGTTCTGAAAACCCTAAGTTTGAAGTTTGCTGTCTAAATTGGATATCTTAGTGCTCAAAGATTCGATTTTTATTTTGATTTTGGGGAATTCTTGAAATTCCTGGATCTGGGTGTGTGAAAAAATAATATAAATGGCGGATCAAGAAGATGAAGAGTTGAAAATGGCGTTAAGGATGAGTATGCAGAAGGAGTCACCGGAGCCAAAGAGGAGCAAACCGGGAGAGGAGGTCGTCGGTGCCGTTGGGGAAGAAGGGGAGTCGCCGGAGGTGAAAAACCGGCGACTGCAGAGGGAATTGATGGCTGCTGCTGCTGAAAAGCGGATGATAGTGGCGGCCAAGAATGTGGCGGAGCCGCTGGCGGAAAAAAGTGGTGGGTCTGGTA
Organism: Nicotiana benthamiana; assembly: GCA_034376525.1. Classification (NCBI taxonomy): domain Eukaryota; kingdom Viridiplantae; phylum Streptophyta; class Magnoliopsida; order Solanales; family Solanaceae; genus Nicotiana; species Nicotiana benthamiana. The sequence continues at coordinate 92,437,022 of CM067336.1, forward strand.
GTGGAGTGGTGGAATGTAAGGATAAAAGTGTGAATTTGGTGAAGGGTGAGGATAAAAATGTGAATTTGGTGAAGGGTGAGAAGAAAATTGTGAACTTGGGAGAAGAGCTTTCAGTTGCAGATGCTAATGAGTTGTTTTCATTGATCTTTGGTTGTGAGGTTACCAGAGATATTCTTGGTCAGTGGACTAATCAGGGCATAAGGTATGGTTATATTAATGCCTTTCTGTTTGTGAGAATTGGAGTTAGGACTTAGGATTATGTGTTTGTGATAATTGAGATGTTGAATTAAGTTTACTTTTGCTTTTTCTTCTTTTATGATGTGATATAATCTCTCAAGGTAGTTTGTTCATCTAGCAATTGCACTCGATTACTTGCTATTGGCAATTGGATTTTTGCTTGTTTTCGTTGATGACTCGTTTTTTGCAGTATATTTAGTGTTCTTATAAATATTCTTGGTTTCCTGTGTAGATAATCGTCTAACAAATAGCTGTTACGGGCTATTTTGTGTTCTTATTTTCTTTTCAAAATTAAAAAGAAAGGTGTTTAGGTGTGCCTGTATAAAATAAAAACGAAATAAAAATATCACTGAAAATAAGAAAGATCGCAAAAAATCGAATTGGTAGAAATGGTTAGTTCTGGTAAGATGAGTGATATGTATGGTTAATGTCATGTTTGGCAGAGATTTAACGCAAGTGTCATTTGTCAAGGTATTATCCGCTTTGGCTCCTCCCTCCGAGCCACCTCAAGCCTTTTCAGTCTCACGGTTTTTCACCCGGGCTCTAGCCAAAAAGATGCCTTAACATTTGAATCCTGAACTCGCCTTATATGGCCCGTAATTTCCCCCTCCCACTCCAATGTTGGGATTTGCCTAAGGTAAGTTTCACGTGGAACTTCCTTTTCGATGTCACCGCCAACCGTCTGCGGGGTGTTACACCCATCTCCCTTTGGGACTTAGCGTCCTCGATAAAAACTTTTCCCAGCATTATATTAGGGGAGGTTCTGGGTCTTATGCCAACTAACGGCCTAGGCCCAAGTGTCAAGGTATTGTGTGCTTTGGCATGATCCCTCTGGACCCTCAAGACTCACGTATTTGTCCCCTTTGGCTTTAACCTAGAGAAAGCCTCAATATTTAAATCCTGAACTCACCCTTATATCGTTCCCAACTTTTTCGATGTACTGGCTTTGATACCACTATGTGACACCAAAGGTGGAAGGCAGGCTGATGAGGGTGGGCTAAAGAGAAGGACCATCAAGCTTCTTGGCGGACAAGCTTCCGAAGAAGGGCTGCACATCTGAAAGGGAGAAAGAAGAGATCTATATAAGATAGAACAAGTTCACATACATCTGAGACTTCTTAATTGGCTAGTTGTAAATAGCCCCAGGGTTTACACGTTTTTGGACTCGACGACAGCGTAACCCAAAGGATAAATACATGAGGTATGTTGGGCAAAAGCGAATAATATGTGCCATGAGCTTGAGTCGACAAGTATGATATCAGAATCATACTCCCATAATACGATGATGGGGTAAACATCAACGTTAAGTTGAGTCCCTAAGGGTGTTGTATTTACGCCCGTGACGGAGGGCGGATTGATAAGGGTTAGTCAAATAGAAGGGCTTGCTGGCTTCTTGGCTGGCAAATATGACTCCCGAGAATCCCACATCGGAAAAGTAGAGAAAACTAAAGTGCTATATTAGATAGAGCACAAGTTCATATAGCATACGCTCTTTTGTGCTCGATGGTGGCATAGTCAAGGACAAATATGTGAGGTCTGTTTGACCAAGGGAACAATTCGTGCCATGGGATTGAGCTGTGAATTTAAGACGCTATTTTAGGATTCCATATCCTTGTACCAGATATGTACTTCTCAATGTAAAAGTAAAATAAGTTTGTTCTGGTTTTGAGAAACACAAGATTTGTTAAATTGCTAATTTTGCCTTTCTAAATATATATTTTCCCAATTGAAATGAGATATAAAACGTTTTTGTTCTCTTAAAAAAGACCATTTTGAAGTGTTCAACCACATCAGACCAAACCGTAGCCAAAGACTCAAGGTTGGTTCTGGTTTCAGTTTTAGGCAGGAACCACAACAGACCATGCACACCTCTTTTGATATTGGGTATTCAATGTTATGAGGAGACGACCCATTCGTCCTTCAAGTAGTCCATCACTGATGCTTATCCAAACCCCCTGCACCTCAAAGTAGTGCCCTTTTGGTGTCCATGGCCTCCATCTAATATAACTAGCTAAGTGATGGTAGATTTCACTTATCTTAGAGGCGTTTATGATGCGTTACCTAATGCAAAGTCTGTCGTAGTATGTGCTTTGTGTCTAGTGTTTGTAGAGGATGCTGTCATTGCCTCTTTCTGAACCTTGTATACGTACTGAGAGAAAATTCTAGTGCTACTTAGGAGTTTATATAATGTTGTTACTGGTATTGTTGGTTCTCTTAATCTAATCTTTACTTATTTAGGTTGAACATTGATACACAGATTCATCTGAGTTGATTTTCTGATACTTGAAAAAATATTTTATAGGTTTAGTCCTGATCCAGATACATCAATGGGTTTGGTGCAGCATGAAGGTGGGCCCTGTGGTGTGCTAGCTGCAATACAGGTAATACTTTGGTTCTCTCTTGTTTCTTCTTTAATAGGAACATACGTCCACACTAAACTTGTCTCAAAAACTCAGTTACATACTTAAACTTTGCCGACATCTTTTTACCCTCTTATTCTTGACCAAGGTGTATTAATTTTTCCCCCTTAGAGGTTAAAAGAGCGTTACTGGTAAAAAAAACAAGTTAAAAATGAATTAAATTGCACAAATGTCATTTTTAATAGGATAAAAATTTTAAGTTTTTGTTAATCTTTTCTTTTTATTTTTTATTCTTTTGTTTTTCTTCTCTTTCTCTTTCTTCCCTTTCTTTTTCTATACAATTACATACAAAAGGACCCAACTTTATGAACCAACAAGGCAGCAGCAAAAAGCTACCTCTATCCTTTTTCTTCAGACAGTTCTTTTTGTTGTTTAGGATCTGTTTGAAACCCCCGTTTTAGAAGTATTTCGCTGGTAAGAAGTTGGAGTTAGCAGTATAGAGCTGGTACGCCGTTAAAATAGTCAAAGCTACAAAAATTTGTTGCCAATGCAGCAGCTATATCCAGCAGAATCTTTGAAGCTAAATTAGGTTTTGATAGAAAGAAGAGGAAGAGAGGGAACGGGAAATAAAAGAAAAAGAAGTAAAGTAATTGGATTTGGCTGGAACAATTTTCCGCAGCAGATGCTTTTTTGGTGAAATGCTCTTACATTAATCCATTTATGAAAAAATTGTAATTCAAGATGTTGAAAGGAATCAATTGGACCTTGATTTGAGATTTGACCATGGATGAATATCACTTTAGAGAGGAGATGTGTTTATTTTGTGTGGTGAAGGTCCCTCTGGTGGTGTATATGTGTGTTTCATCATTCATGGTGGTCAAATTAATTTAGAAAAAATGAAAGAGGGTGAGACGTTGGAGATAAGAACAGGAAGAAGCACAAGGCTTCTCACATGGTGTGGAATGAAGGGTTGAAGCTGGGTCACTAATGGTGACATTCAAGTTCAGTAATTTTAATATGTCTAGGTAAAAAAATTCTATCGTTTTCAGAGAGAAGAGTGAGGGAAATAGAGTTTTCTAAGGTAGATATTGGAATATGGTTTGGTGTTTCATAGCGGAATAGGGACGTTGGTTGGTGTTATGGAAAAGGGAGGAAGGTGATGGAAGATGAAGTGAAAAAAATGCAAAAGGAAAAAAAAAAGGGAGAAAAAGGAGAGAGAAAAAGAAAATTAGGTGGCATCTATGTGGCTTTTATGTGGTAGGAGCTTGTGAAATACTGCCCACCACAAATGTGGTTCTTTATTTTTAGGGAGGTACTGCTTGTTGCTACTGCTTCTTTATTTTCACCTTTCCTTTGAGTTGAGGGTCTACCGAAAGGCGGAAACAACCTCTCTATCTTATCAAGATAGCGGTAAGTTCTACGTACACATTACCCTTTCCAGACCTCACTTGTAGGATTACACTAGGTTTGTTGTTGTTGTTATAGTATTTTTAGGGAGGTAATAGTTACACTTTGAACAAGAATAAGGGGTCGTTTGGTATGAGGTATAAAAAGGTATAGGGGGTATAAAAATTTATTACCACCTTAATATTCTATTTGGTTAGCAAACCATGTATAAGTTATTCTGGTGTTAATTTTAATACCAGGATAACTTATACATTTTAGAAGGTGGATAATTAACACCAGTATAACTTATACCTTCTTTTCAAAAATTATGCAATTGTCATTCTTAATACAACATACCAAATAGTAAATAAACAACAATCCTAGCATAACTAATCCCATCATAATTTATCCCAATATACCGGCATAACTTATACCGGCATAAGGCGTATTCCAACTAAACAACCCCTAAGGGGTAAAAGAACGCCCGCAAAGTTCAAGTGTGTAATTGAGTGTAGAGCGGTAATAGTTACACTTTGAACAAGAATAAGGGGTCGTTTGGTATGAGATATAAGAAGGTATAGGGGGTATAAAAATTTATTACCACCTTAATATTCTGGTTGGTTAGCAAACCAGGTATAAGTTATCCCGGTGTTAATTTTAATACCAGGATAACTTATACCTTATAGAGGGTGGGATAATTAGCACCAGCATAACTTATACCTTCTCAGAAATTATGCAATTGTCATTCTTAATACAACATACCAAACAGTGAATAAACAACAATCCCAGCATAACTAATTCCAGCATAACTAATCCCATCATAACTTATCTCAATACACCGGCATAACTTATACCGGCGTAAGGCGTATTCCAATTAAACGACCCCTAAGGGGTAAAAGAACGCCCGCAAAGTTCAGGTGTATAATTGAGTTTTGGGACAACTTTAGGATGGAACTTATGTCTTTTCCCGTAGGAACAAATCAAAGCTTTAGATAAAGATGAACTGATTGTCATTTACTCTGGTTTATTTCTCTGCAGTGGACAGATAGGTTTCAACTTTTTTTGTTTTCTTGTGTTAATCACTTAATCTCATAGCTATTTTTTGCAGCAGATAGATAGTTTTGGACTTGCTTTGAATTCTTTTATGTTAATCTCACAGGTACTTCTAGTGGTCAAGAATGAAACTTGTCCCTGTTGTACAGTAAATTTAAGTATTTGATAGAAGTTAGAAATTGAGATGGTTTTACAGCCACATGTATTGGATACAAATGTCAGTATTAATTAGGAAAAGTTGCAATGCAAGTATGCATAAATTTCTTGTACATTCATGGGCATCTTCTGTCACTTCCAGTAAATAACCAGGTACCATTTTGTTCTGCTGGATGGTGAAGTATTTGGCTTCTTACTCTTTAGATCTTTATTTTGTTCGTTCTATGTAATTGCACACCATACTTTCATTTTACGTGATTCTACATTCATCGTACTCTCTGTTTGACTTTAGCATCTTTTGGACTCAATTTAAGTGCACATAGTGTTCCATCTCTTTTTTACAAAGATTTCGTGATTCTGCAGGCTTTTGTTCTGAAATACCTATTGTTTTTCCCGGAGGAATTAAATATTGTTTCACCAAGCTTGTCCGCCAATGTGGGTTTGAGAAGATTGGCTGACAAAGAATCTGCTGGAGCTGATATTTTTTCATCTCTAAGTGAAGAGAAAAAATCAAGGTTGACATTGTGAATCTTGTTGCTATGTGGGCATATTTTATTGGGTTTTAAAGTGGATTACTGAATTTATGTCTCATTGAGACCGTTTTATATATTTAACTGCTACAAGGCTCATACATCCCTGGGGTATATTTATTGCACATCACACATGTTCTCTTTTTTTTTTTTTTGAAAATGGTAACAATATATTCATCAGCACAAAAATATGTGCTGCTAGTCAAATTACAAAAAAGATACCAGGGAGTTTAATATGTCTTTTTAAAGGACTCTAAACACTGTAATATTGACTCTGTTTCAACTACAAAACTTCACACTACACTGGTTTTTTTTATGTGAATACTACCTTTCATGAGTGAGAAAAAACAAATCCCCTACCCCAAAGGGACAATTGCTGACTGCAGTTGGTGGTCCTTTTCATTGTGTCCTGATTGTTAGTTGTCCGATTGAACTATCTCTTCGTGAAGTAACTGGAGTACTTTTTTGTAAATGCTCCTGGGAAAATTTTGATATTTTTAGACAAATCCTGAAAAACTCTTTTCTTTTCCTTTTTATTGATCCGGAACAGAGCATTGGTCAGAGGCATGGGTGAGATATTGTTTATGTGCGGAAGCAATAGAAGAGTTGTGATAGCATCTTTGAGAATACTTGATGGTAACCTTGAGGCGTCTGAGGGGCGTTCGAGTGATGAGGTAAGCCACTAGATGTCTGCTAGGAATTTGTTTTCCATGTACTTTTTAACAAAAAATGAATTCATTTTCCATGTTGCTCCTTTTTGTGCTCCTCCTGTCCAATTTCATTGTTTGGGGAATCAAGCAATTTTTATTTGAGTACACATTTTTTCGTACTTCTAAAATATATTTAATTGTAAGAAAATTGTGATATATAATACAATTTTATCTGATTTCTAAATGTGTACAACTGAGGGTCTTTCGGAAACAGCGTCTCTACCCCTTGGGTAGAGGTAAGGTCTGCGTACACACTACCCTCTCCAGGCCTCACTAATGGGATTTAACCGGGTCGTCGTCGTTGTCGTTGTTGTTGTTATATAAAAAAGTAGAGGAATGCATTCCGAATCTGTTTTTACATGTCCTTTTTTGTTTTCTTTTTCTTTTTCTTTTTTTTTGGATAAGAGATTTTCACTTGTACCTTATGGATGTAATGCTTAATCAAGAACACGTGCATGTGAGGGTGCTTGCATTTAATAAATCTATCTATATTGGTGAATGACTAATGTTTGATTTTACAAGGTTACCGTGTTTTGTTATACAGGTCATTTCTAAAGCACTTGAAGGTCTGTCACTTGAATCTGGGGCTAACTTGCAAAAGGTTTTAATCATTAACACATATACGTCATCAGTAGATGCTCTTCAAAGGCTTGAAGCACTGCTCCCTGTATTCCGAAGTCGCATGGGAGCAATGTTGTTCCTAATATCAGCTCTGCTTTCTCGTGGAATGGTAACTTCTTTTTTATTTTTTCACTTGTGTGTATGTGTTGTGTGAGGGTAGGGGTTTCGGCTCCCCATTTTTGCTACAACATAGAAGAAGAGTAGGCTGTTTTGTTAGGATCGGTCCTAGTTCAAACAAGATGAGAGTAAGACATTTACTAAACTAAAAGTGAACGGTGGATTCGTGGAAACACTTTTAATCCTCTCCAAAATGATTAAGAGAAAGGATCATTGACAACAGCATATATCTTCTAGTGCATTAGTCCTTTAACGAATATCTCTCTCTCTCTGTACAGGACTCTGTTCAAGCTGATAGGGATGATCCTTCTCAACCTTTGGTTACAGCACCTTTTGGACATGCTTCACAGGTATCCCGAGATTAATAAAAGGCTAAGTTTTGGTGAATATATTGTATGCTCTTCTGTTTTGTGCCAATTATAGACTTAGGTACTGGTTAGACTGTTATATTTTATCTTTCCTGGAACAGGAAATTGTGAACCTATTGCTTTCTGGGGAAGCAGTTGCCAATGTGTTTGATGGGAGGATGGATTTGGGTGGTGGCATGTTTGTGAAGGGTATCTCCACAACGGTGGAAATTGGGTTTCTTACTCTGCTAGAGTCCCTAAACTTTTGCAAAGTTGGCCTGCATTTGAAGTGCCCGAAATGGCCAATATGGGTTGTTGGCAGCGAATCTCATTACACTGTCTTATTTGCTCTTGATACGAAAGTTCAGGAGGAGAATGAACTTGAAGGCCGGGAAACAAAGATCCGCAGAGCTTTTGATGCACAAGATCAGAGTGGAGGTGGTGGATTCATTAGCGTGGAAGGTTTTCATCAAGTCCTTAGGGAGACTAATGTCAGTCTTCCCGCCGATAAGCTTCAAAACCTCTGCAGCAGTGGATATATTGTATGGAGCGAATTCTGGCAGGTTCTGTTAGACTTGGACAAGAGTATGGGAGGACTAAAAGATCCTAGTGGATTAATGGGGAAAAAGGTCTTTGATCTTTACCACTTCAATGGGATTGCAAAATCGGTTATGAATGGGAATCAGGTTTCATCTGTAAATGATTTTCCAGTACAAAGGCCTAGACTCACTAAGTTGAGGGTTTCAGTTCCCCCAAGGTGGACGCCGGAGGAGTTCATGTCTTCAGGCCCTGGTACAAGTGATCCTACTGCAGGTAAGGATTCTGTTACTGAAGTTTCAAAACCGGAACCTTCTCAGCATGCTCCTTTGGTTGACTGCATCCGGACACGCTGGTCCCGAGCCACATGTACTTGGGAAGGTGATGCACCAAGCATAGTTTGATTGGTATTATAGTTGATATAATCTGAAACAGCCACCTTGTTTCTGGGGATTATGACGTAGAGCAGGAGTCAATTGAAGTGTAACGCAACGCTCACAGCTTCCTGAGCAGGAAGATTTTTGTCATGGAAGTTTTCGACCGTGAACACAAGGCAATACCATTTTCAACTGTGTGATATTGTAACTTTTAAGATTCTAGTTTGATTTGGAGAAGTCCAATTCTGAGGGTAAGAGAGGCAGTACTGATATTTGAACTTCGGTCATTAATTTATTCACCTTGTGCTGTTGAATAGGTATTCCCCCCTTTTTCTCTTAAGGGATATCAATAAGCATCAGTCTGGTCATTAATTGTTGTTGTAACTATAGAAAGCCTCTCATCTTTGCGGTTGATTAGGGAATATCTTATTCAAAGAAGTGTCTCGAACATCTTGTCTATTATATTTGTTAATGGATGGAATTCTTTAAACCTCTCTGCTTATGACTTTGGTCGTCAAATGATGACCGAATGCTACGATTTGTATTTTACCTACATGTGGGTTGGCAAGGAAAGGCAACGAAGATCAACTATCCATGACTTCCTTCCAATCACATGTTTTTTTCTTTAAACCTTTTTCACTTGAACATTAATGTGTTAATTTAAGGCATATCTCTGGATTGTTCTTGTTAATACTGCACGTTATTCTTCATGTATAATCGAACAAAAAATGAACAGTCTCATCTCCTTGGAAATCTATCAAAACCATACAGCATGACGAGTGAAACTCGCTAAAAGAGTAATCCAATGTTGAAGAGTATGTTGACAAAATAGATAAGTGGGAGATAAGGCAAAAGTAGATGGAAACTGAAGTAAAATTAGTTTCTGCAAGAAAAAGTGATATCGCATGTGAGATTGTCCCAAATGACCATTGCAAATGTTACAGTAGAGTGAAGATCAGCAGGGATATGTGTTAGTGCCAAACACTGGTAAGCTTGCTAGCAACAGTTTTATCCGGAACAAGGTGGTGTGGAACCTAAATAGTGCAAACAAGGAAATATAGGACTCAAAAAAGAATAGTTTGATGAGAACCAAAATTCCCCAGATTAAAGATCATGAAGTCAATGGTCATGTGGAGAAAGCAAACTGAGGTCTCTGGAAAAGAAACCTTACAAAGACCAAAGACATTCCATTTGGAAAATTTTACAAGATCATCTAAGAACAACAAAAGCGTCATGATGAATACTGGAATGCTGCTCCACTAATGGTATTCTCTGCTCTGAGTAATCTGGAATGAATAGCTACTCCACACAATTTTTCCAAGCATCCACAGAAAGTCACTCAACTGAAAGACTGTCTTGGAGACGTACAGCTACATTCAGACCCATAGGCTTCCAAAGGCTTCTTCAAGTGCCCTTTTCCTGCTTATCTCTAGACTCCACCCTCCAGCCCTAGCAGCCTTCTCAGCTTTTAGTTTCATCGTTTCTTCATCTTCATACTCTAACCCTGCAATTGATCCAACTGGAAGAGGCTGCGTGGGCCGTGGCTGAGCTATACCTCCGGCAACTGCAGGGGTATAGTGCCCTTGTGGACCAGCACTGGACCCTGCCTGAGGACCTAGGCCCAAAGCCTGCAGAAATGAAGAAGAAAAACTTAGTTAAGAATAATACAAAGTAATATGTATGATCACAATTCAAGAAGTGACCGGTCAATATGACAGAATCCAATGACATTCCTTCCTTTTCCTTTGATATCATACATTGTTGTGTAGAAACCATCACTATCCTTTTGTCCTATTCTACTATTTGTAACCTCGGTTACTCACTCCATTTTTGCGAAGGAAAAAAAAGACAATCCTCTAAAAAATAAACTAAAATAGAGTGCATAAACCAACAATCTCTAAAAACTTCTTTAAACACTACATGCAAGGTAAATTTCTGAGCTTTCTTTAGCTTATCCCCTCAATAGAATCCCAAGGAAGATGAATGGCCTTGAATTTACCGTATTTACCGACTTTGTTTAATCAGTTAGGTAGAAAGAATTTAGAAGTGAGAAATATTACAGGAACTAATAAGGGACTGAAGTCCCCAAGGATATACTAGTTTTAATCCATATTGGTAACATCCATAGTGTACTCAAAATTTGTTCAAACCATAAATCAATACCATAGAAATTCCTGTTTAAGTATATGCAAGATGTTCTTGATTTAATTGGTAAGATTTCTGTAATCACGACCACTTTAAATCTCTTTCGAACCATAAACTTTGTCAAGTCTCAGAAAGGATACCAACCCCTGAACTAGCAGTTGCAAATTTGCATAGTAACACTTAATTACTTCTTTCAAGCTTAAATCTTCTTAATTTTGTCCAAATGACATTTAAGGGCATATTAGTTTTTTTTTTTTTTTTGAAGAAAATGAAGCATAAGAACCCTAGCTTGATTATTCCAGGAAAGATAACAGTGCAAGAGTTTAGGAATTTGAGAAAGGATAGCATTCAGCATAAGAAGCCTGCAATATGTATTGCAGGACAGCGACAAACATTGCAGCATTCAGGAATTGAACATATCGGAAAGGAAAGAGGAAAGTGGTGGTTTGACCAATGAGCACGAGATCCAGTGGGAGGAGATCACAGTAGCCTTGGTTGAATGTACCTATATAGGAAATAAGCTGAAAGAGAAATCCCTGAAAGGAGGAGATAACAACACCAAGTTTTTCCACTGCATGGCAAATGTCACCAAAGATGTAATTTTCTTACAAATCATTATCAGGCTTTCTCGGAGGGTAATAAAGACCGGGCCACCGGGGAAGATTTCTCTGCACCAACTTGACAGGAAAAAGAATTCTAGGATATCTAGACACTATATGATGTGAGGGGAAGGGGGAGGGGGAAACGCCAGGCAAAACAATGTTAAGAATCAGCCTTGACAAAAAGGAGCTTGAAAAAACTTGTAAAAAAGGTCGAGTGGAACTGTTCAGGTGCCTTTGGACGAAAGATTTCACCCTCGCCCTCAGCAGTGTTCTTTTTTTTTAAATAAGGTAACTTGCCTTCAGCATAGTTAGGATGTGGTGAAAAATGATGTGATGGAATGCTAAGTTGCTCGGACTCTTTACTTTCGATGCCGCACCAGTGTTGAAACAACGTGTGTATGGATATGAGTATGAGATCCGGTCCGTATCGGATCCGGTCAATTGATGTTCAGAACTTTGACCAAAATCGACAAAGAAATCCGAGACATATACAGTAATTTCTTAAACCAAAAAAAATTAGGGTGAAATTGAAGAAGATAAAATACCTTGTATATAGAAATTTCTATGTTATTCCTTTTCCTTTTTATCTCCTTCTCGGATTCTCCTCTTGATTAATAATTTCTCTTTCTTGGGGTACCTTGTAAGTTTTTTACATAATCCCTAATAATTTAGACATATTTTTGTAACTCTATTTTTAAAATATTTGGATTATTTTTAGCCGAATTCCATGCACCCATATTTATACCTGGATCGTACCTCCGATCTTAAAATTTAGATTATGAAGGATCTGACCTAAATTGGAAACAGCCTCTCTGCCCTTTCGGGTAGGGGTAAGGCTCGTCTACATATTACCCTCCCCAGACCCCACTTTGTGGGACTATACTGGGTAGTTGTTGATGTTGTTGTTTGAAGGATCTGACCTCTAGATTTGCACTCGTATCAGACACCCGCACTCAGGGGCGTATTTAGGGGGGCGCAAGGGTGTTCATCGCCGAAAAATTACATTGTATATATAAGGCAAAATTTTTTTTTTTACTCTATATACTATGTTTTGAATATCGTTAGCACAATCCAAAAGTGTAGTTTAGTGGTCAAGGGGGTTCAAAATCTACATGTTCAATTCACACTAGCTACTAAAAAAATTTTTGAACCCCCTTCGCGGAGAACCTGCCTCCGCCACTGCCCGGACTAGAGTCCGAGCAACTTAGATGGAATGCATGGACCAATTCTACAGGATGTGGTTTGTCTCGAGGAAGCTTTAGTCCATCCCTTTTTTGGGGATAAGTTCATCCTTTAAAAATGAAGAGGTTAGGTGCAGTAGAAAACAAGGATATTTGGCCTATAAGCTGGTAAGAGTGTAAAAAATCATGGAAAGGTACTGTCAATTAGGTTGAAAGTGCTAATAAAACACCTAAAATCAACCACATAGAATGCCTTTGGAGAGGGAGAAATTTTAGATGCCAGTAATCAAATGAAACTGTAGATTTGAGATTGAGATGCAGAAAAGTGAAATTCCGCAGATTAGATAATTAAATCTACGATGAGCTCTCTGTGATGATTAATAGAGCTCTTGAGGATCTTTTTGGGAGCTATTGAGGCATCCAACAAGAGACTCGCTGTTGTTCTTTTTATTTGTTAAGAAGCTGATTTGTAAAATTGGAATGGAAATGGGAAGGGAATCATGAAGCATAAAAAAAATTATTAAAGAGAGAGAGAACAAGAATCTTAAATAGAGTACTCTAATGAGCTAGTCAATACGGAGAGGAATACTCCAATTACAAAGACATTAGCTAATCACATGGGAAAACGAAAGACAAGACCTAACCGACTACTTAAAGCCAAATCAAAAACAAAAGGGAAATTGTTAAATGAGGAAGTTGTGGAAGAAAAGGCCAGAAATGTGTCGTAGATTGTAACCATCAGAAAAGGTGAAGTAATGGAAGACATGACCATCACAGGCTGTTACCAAATGCAGCATGGGTGGATAACTATTCTTTTTTTTGTTTTCTTTTTCTCTTGAGAATGGGATGGGTGTTTAACTATCTGAGGATACAATTATCCTGCGCCTAATAGCTTGTAACCATGAGATAGTTCATAGTCGGACAACATCCTCCATGTAAGGCTAATAATCTGAGCTAACTCACATACTTGTCATAACAGCCAACTTTTATCCTCATGTCTCCCTGCTAACAAAGGCACCCCATCATATGCCTTTTGTAAGCTTGTGCAGCATTTCAGAGATAGTGACAACCTAAGCAGATTTTAGGTGAGAAGGAGGAATAGAAACATCTCCATTTCATGCGTCTGATTTGAATAAGATATACTGTTTTTGTGACCCACAACACAACAATAACCTAAGGATGCTAGTGCGGCTGAGGTTATATCCCGTCTCCATATCTACGGGGATACGGAGAAATTTCCAGTAAGAGAAGTACATAAACTTCGTGAGCTAGCGTCAACATTTTGACTAATCTCCCGACAACATACTTGGGCATGCCTCTAGGAGATAAGTTCAAGATGTTAAACTTCGCAAACCCATCAAACAGAAAATTGAAAGGAGATTTGAAGGCCAAAAAAACTAATTTTTTTTTATTGATGACCAAGATCCGCATGGGGCCAACCATTAGATCCAACCGCAGCCTTCGAAACTCGGGATAATGTGCACGCCCATCCAAAAAAACAATATTTATCGAAAGGAGATAAAAACACATTGACAAAGTCAGTAGCTCTCAGGTGTTCCTACAGATTTCATGTCATTATTCAACGCTCCATTGCTAGTGAGAATGAGGAAGGAAAAACTAATGGAGCAAAGGATAAAACCATCCATTAGGGCGGGATAGGATACTTCCCAATTGAGGCAGCAAGATTGGGCATTCCAAAAAGATCAAAGTATCAAACTTATGGAGATCTGCATGCAAAGCCAAGCCCTATTGAGGAAGATAATCCTGGCAAATATGAATGGCACCTGTACCTTGAGGAGGTTGCTATCTGATATGGGACAAGCATGTAGACGGGAATTATGAGAGACATGAAAGAATATCTAGGTTCATTTACTTCATGCTCGGTAATGGTAACCACATTTGCTTTTTATTGGATGCATGATGAGATGAGTTAGCACAAAGAGCAGAGTTTTCCACCTTATTTATTACCATGATGGAGAAGGAAGCTATGATAGATGAAATGTTTGGGAGGAAAGAAGGCCAAGAGTTGCTACTCACTGCTGTCAAACCCAACTCCCACCTCTGTGGCCACGGAAAACAATCTGGAGGAGCAAAGCCTTGCAAAGTGAAATGTTTCACTTGGCTGAGTTATATGGAATGGTCCAACCTCAAAATTCTTTTTGGTGAAAGTATCTTCTTATTAGTGGGAAGTGAGGTCCATGTAGATACACGGTATGGAAGACTAAGCCACCAAAGAAAGTAGGTTTTTCTATTTGGCGGACCACTTAGCAGGATAATTTGACGAGATGAAAACACATTGTACTCGGCATTGTTTATTCAAAATGAAGGGGGGGGGGGGGGGGGGGGGGGGAACGGATCGCCCACCACTACATTATGGTTTTATGACAGAGCTAGCGGGCCTAGTTATTCCATGTTTAACGTATCAGACTAGCTGGAATATTAGCAGAACACAACATGGGAATTAGGAAGATTGTTGTCGGAAGTAAGACTTGTGGAAGACCGTTCCTCTTCGCAATTGTTTGTCTGATAGGGAGTGAAGACTAAACAAATTTGAAGGTGTAGAAAACCCCTACTGGAGAGTCAAGATCTCTCTATACTTAAGGTATATAAAGGATGTCTCGTATTCTAAAAATAGTTGGAGGATGAATTTAGTATAGCTTCGCTATAAATTCATAAATTACAATGCAACACCAATTTGATGTGACATTAATGAGATATTCAATTGTATAAATAACAAAAAGAAGAAGAAAGAAAAAGAAGCCTGGCTTATGCATGGGAAGGTTGGAAGTTCAGGGCACTTAATTCATGGCGTTTCGCTTATGCACCATGGCCTAAATGTCTGCAATTTGCATGCTGTCACATACATGGCCTGGCTAAAGTTTATACACCAGCATATGACAATGCTACATGCACCAGGCATTAACCAAGGTCACAGGAAGAAAGGCGCATAGGTCACAAGAAACTCAAGGGAAGATAGTTGTGATTTGAGTCAGATAAATATGGTTTTACTCTATTGATTAGAGGGGATAGGGGATTCAATGATTTTTAGTCAACTAAATTGTATAACTTTGTGTTTTCTGACTTTTAACACTGTATAAGGTCATGCATCTTAACCCGTGGTTCAATTATAGAACATAGGAATGAAAGATGAGTACATAGGTTATTCCAAATACTTTTCTTAGTTGGTAGATAGGATCCATATTCCAATTAATTTTATTTTCTGTACAAAGAGTGAAATTGGAAAGGAAGAAAAGTTGGAGAAGCTGTCCTCCACTATCACTGACTCCGCAAGGGAACAACAGTTAAAGCTTATTCATCAGCATGAAAGTTAAAATTAGAAATCAAGCAGAAGCTTGAGATGCTTATGCTGCTTGCTGAATACTAAGAATTTTCCAAGATATTTGACCAGGGTATACCAACAACAACGAACTCATGCAATCCCACGCGTGGGGTCTGGGGAGGATTGTGTGTGTGCAGACCTTCCCCCTACCTTGTAGCAAGGAAATAAGATAAAAGAAACAAATAGACTAGGGTATACCAGAATTAGTAAATAAACACAAATCTTAAGAGTGTATTTTAGATCAACTCACTGCATCACCATCAGGCTGGGTAGGCTGTCCCTTGCTGGCTGCCAAGGCCGCTGCATATTCTTCAGCCTAGTTAACCACAGAGCACTATAGGATTAGAGAGAGAGCAGTTCACAAAATACTAGTGCTTTGCATGCAGCATTCACTACAAACTGTATCCTTTATATGACAACCAGAGTACCATAAGGACGAACCTTACGTGCTTGGGCAATCATGATTTGCTCTGCATTTTCTCTCTGGTACTGTGCAATCTTTGCCTCAATAGCAGGAACATCTATTCCTTCAATCAAATTGAATACTGCAAATGACAGCATTTCATTAAGCAAACAGTTAAGATTTTCAACTTCAGCAAATCAGTAACTGAAACTTACTCATATCCTCCACTTCCTCTAAATAATCATTGTACTCGAGCAATGACGGGAAATCCTCTTCTCTTTTATTAAAGCTGCAAAACTACATGTTAGAATTATAAGAACGACAATAAACCAGTGTAATCTCACAAGTTGGGTCTAGGGAGGGTAATGTTTGCGCAGACCTTACCCCCTACCTTGTGAAGGTAGAGAGGTTGTTTCCGATAAACCCTCAGCTCAAGGGACAATGAAATTAAAGCAACAATAAGGTAATAGGGTAACGGAAGCGAATGACACAGCATCTAATAATAAAGAACCGGGAATAAGAAAATACAAGAATACATGTTAGAATTATAACAGCTATCTAGAAAAGAAAAAGGAAGGAAAGAAAGCATCAAGAAGAGAATATCATGATAGTATAACACCAACTGATTGTTTGGTTCACAAACTAGTTATGCATGGATCATAGTGCACAAACGAGAGAATGTCAATTGACATGGTCTGGACTCTGGTCATGTCTTGTGTCGATCTCCAAATGTACTAGTTTGTAGGTGCGAAAATATGGTGAGTGAAGGTGCTAAAAGTACAAGTGATGGGCCTAGAATAACATGGAAAGAAGTCTTGAAATACTTACGATCCCTTGAAATGCAAACAGACCCAGCGAAAATAGGGCACAATGGAAGAATGCAATAATTAGTTGAGACTATGTTCTAGTCACGTTGGTACATTTACTTTAGGTTTTACGTTTTCCAGGATCTTTTAGTCGTATATAAGATCTATACGTCAATACAAAATATAGAGAACTTCTAATACTAATTATTAGTTGTAATTGTATAGTATGCCTGTAAGATGAGCTTAAATGAAGCGGCAAGCTAAGTGAGGATTCATATAGCCAAACCCTAACTTTCTTGGAATTGAGGCGCGTAGTTGATGTACTAGTTGTTAGAATATGTAATAGTAGAACCCTAATCCAATATGTATTAGGAGTAACCTAATCCAATGTTTATTAGGAGTATGATAGGTTATGTGTGTATATATAGGGCTCATTGTATCATGTTTAATCTCAGTTATATTTTTCTTCCGTGCTTTCTCACATGGTATCAGAGCTTTGGTGAGATAATTATCATTGTGCGTCATTCCAACGACATCCGGGAAGAAATAACTCGGTCACCGTGCAATTTTCCGGTGACCAAAGTGACTAATTGCGTCAAAGTCACTAATTATCGTGTTGTGCAAAAACCAACACCACCACAAGGTTCCCAAGAGAGATCCGACCAAACCCCAGCAAACCCCACCGGAAAACTGCCCTTCACGCGCCCTCACGCGCCAGATTTATCAAGGCAGATCCGACTCACGCGCCCCACGCGCCGGCGCATGAGCACTGTTCCGGTGAGATTTTGACGAAGGTCCTTCAGGGCAGTTGGATTTCCTTCATCTGTTTCAGCAAGTTTTCAACTATGTCTTTGGGACTCGATGCTTGCGGGTCTAGAAACCCGGGTTCGATGTTAACTATATATGTAACAAGCTCGGTACATATGATTTATATGCACCAGCTTGAGGGGGAGTGTTAGAATATGTAATAGTAGAACCCTAATCCAATGCTAATCCAATGTTTATTAGGAGTATGATAGGTTATGTGTGTGTATATAGGGCTCATTGTATCATGTTTAATCTAAGTTATATTTTCTCCCGTGCTTTCTCACACTAGTCATACTTTGAAACGGTAAGTCCAAGAGATTACTAATATTTATAATGAAGATTTACGTTTTAATAGTGCAATTTTACCAATACATTCTCCTACTTGATTTTCACTCAAAATCATCCCCTTCCATTATATACAAATATAACTGCATTTCTCCAGAAACCAACTATTTACTCACCACAAAATCAAAGAAAGGTTCCAGCTTTGCTAAGTTTCTCAGTAACATATTATCAAAATAAACTGTTGCAATACGGAGAAAAAGAAGTCCAACAAAAAAATTGATAAAACAGACAGATGATTAAGCGAAGGGTTAGGGTTTGTTTGAGATTACATGCTGGCAATGCGTTTTCTGATGGCCATTTCTTTGCCGAAGGCATTATTAGTTCCTGATGCCACCACCATACTTGGACTTCCAGCCCCTGAATTACAACTTTGTCCTCCTTGACTTCTCTACATCTAAAGAGAGAGAGACAAGGAAAGAGTTCACCGGCGGTAATAGAAGTCCGGCGAGAAGAGATCGGCGGTAATGAAGGTCCGGCGGCAAGTTGAGACTTCACTCCATTTAATGGGGCGAAGCGAATATAATGCAAGTTTTCTTTTTCTTTTCTGTCCCTAACTAAATTAGAGGGCATTTGGCCAAGGTTAAGCAGATCAAACTAGTTTATAACTACTTTTTTTTATTTACTAGTTTTAAGACAATCGATATCAATTTATAAATTTTTAAACATTATGCAATTATTATTAGACTATGTGAATGAATTACAAAATATTAAAAAGCATAAGCTCTTAAAAATGATAAATATTAATTTATTTAAGCCAGCTTAAAATTGAAAAAATTATATCACAATAAAATATTCTAACGCCTTATCATAAATTTGATATATAAGTTGTGCATTTATTTTTATACTGACGTAGTAAAATAATATATTGAATTGTATTCATATATCATGCGGCAATACTATCTTCTTAGCCTTAAAAAAGGTTCTATTTTCTTAAGTACGAATATGAATTTCATCAATTCCTTGAGAACTCAAATAACAAAATCTGAAAATAAAAAGAGCCTCCATATTATTTGGTTTAGTTATTGTTAGCTTAAAGCTATCACACACTTTGCAGGCCTAGAAACAATCGAAACGGATCAAGGTCCAATCATAGCAGGTCGTAATAATCAATGGACCAAATGAAAAATATACGAGACAAATGATTTTTATTAAGGAGAGAAAGGAAAAAATCTTTTTATTGATAATATTGCTTTGATCTGCCTCTCCACGGGGAGGTTCAGAAACATACAAATGATCCTCTTTTTTCTTAGAAATAGTAATGAAGAAGAAAAGCAGCCTCCTTACAGGGTTCATTTTCTTTGTATTTATAGGTACAAGATGAGTGAGCTGGCACCGATAGTCATGACTACGCCGAGGTCCCGTCCCTATGACGGTTAATGGGTCGTAGCCTTGACGCGTGGGTCAGTGGATGATCAGACACGAGGATTAATAAGTGTTCGTATCACTTATTAACTTTGAAGAGGCTTAGGGTATAATTAATTTCATTAACTATCTCGATGTCATATTTTGACCCATACAGTTAGTCCCTCTGCTTATCAAGTTGGGCCTTGACCGGGCTTGATGAGCGGATTTTTTCGGGCGCAGTTCCGATTGAGGTTAATAACGGCCTTAGCCGTTTTCATATGGGAGATTGTGTCGTTAAAGTGGATGGCTTTAGTCTTTTTGTATTAATGACCTTGACCATACGAGTGATTTCGACCGTAATCGAATTCGTTTGCATGCATGTCGAGGATGGCCGTAGCCAGTCATTCATTGGGAATGGCCATAACCTTAATACTATGGACCTTAGCCGTTTATTTACTGGAGATGGTCGTGGTCTTAACACTATGGACGGCCTTAGCCATTTATTTACTGGAGATGGGCGTAGCCTTAACACTTTGGGCGGCCTTAGCCATTTTTTCACATACATACATGTGGAGTGGTTATTACCATTTTAGGTCGGGGCGGCATATTCATACCGACGACCTCCGGCCTTGTGAGATAATAACCTTATCTTAGATGGTCGATTTGTACGCCGCATGGCTGAGAAGGGTACGTATGCGCCTGGCACATAGCTTAGCAGCGTCCGAAGTTTCGTAGGCGTGTGGAACGTCTTTTTGGTAACCTCAGATCATTGCAACTGTTCCAAAGGTAAATCGTTAGTTTGCGAGCGGACAACCATTTCGTGGTGCTCACCATAATGGCGCACGTTTCTGTAGAACCGAATTATTTTGCGGTTGTCCATGCAGTTAATGATAGTTATTGGAATTCGAAAAATCCTCTGGTGCTGCCTATAAATGAGGAGTTGTACCATTCATCTCTTACGTTTCCATCTATTGTCTAAGTGAGATTTATGGAGAAGCTTCCGATTTATCAGTTCAACTTCTCTGTTGTTCGTCGTTGTTCTTTGTTCAACACATCTTTGCTTTTCTTTCCGTGAATCTCATTCTCTTCCCGTTTATATATCGTCAAATGGCAAGCATTTCTCGTGCTACCCTTGCTCCGATGACTATTATGGCGAATGAAGGATCGTCTGCCGCAGCGGGAGCCGCCGAATCGGCAGAAATTAGGGGAGTCCCGTCAGTGGCCGATATTTTGTCCTTTCTCGAAGGTCCGGCGACTGATTTTACCGCCGATGAATGGGAGGATCGGGTGGATGAGGCCCCACTGATGGGGGGAGTAGATGTTGGCAAGCTACGGGTGCAGTGTTGCATTTACCGCTTCGTCGATGTATCTCTTGCTAGGCGTGATGAGAGGGTTCATACCGACCGTAGGGGTTATTGTATTTTCTACACTCATCCTTTCAGACTGGGGTTTAGGATCCCTCTTCCGATGTTGGTGGTGGAATTTTGCAATTACTACAAAGTATGCCCCGGCCAACTCGTTCATTTCTTTTACAAGTTTTTCGCCATGCTTATCAAATATGTCGAGTTGGCCCGGAGGGAGATCACGTTGCGGCACGTGTTGACCCTCTACGCTCCTTAGTGGGTTCGTGGTACGATGATTCGGGCCGTACCCCGTGGGGTGAGGGCTTAACCGCACCGTTGGATGATGGGTCGAGCCTTATACTTATGAAACTTCTTCTACATCAGGATAAAACATCTGGTGGTGTGTGCCGCTGGATTCCCAGATGCATGGAACCATGCACGTAAGTCTTTCTCTTCGTCGGTTTCTTCATTTCGCTTCCCCTTTTTTTTAGTCTTGTTCTGATAATGCTAACCTTTCCCCTTGCTTGTAGCTGAACGACTGTTGCTGGCTCCACTGCCTGGTATTTGCGAATGGGTCGAAACTGTGCTCCCTCACGCAGCGGGGATTCGCACGTGGCGGTCCTTCTAGAAAAGGCACGGTATCAGGCCTGCTTCGGGTGAGAATTCTAGCTTCGTTCCATCTCTTGCTTTATTCTTGCTTGATTCTTCTAGACTATTGTTTTTCCTCTGATCAGGGAGGGCGCGTCGCGTGAGGGAGACTCAATTGGCTTTTCGCAGGTCGGGCGCGACTACAAGACTTGTAACAATTCCATCACCTCCTCCAGTGCCGAGGGCAGCTTCGGTTGAGTCCTCGATGTCCCATTCCCCAACACGATCTGCACCTCGGGCCGAGGAGCCTTAGGGGAATGTATGCCCCAGGGAGGAGTTAGCTCCGAGCGAGGACGAGGAGGAAGATTAGAGGCCACTGGTCAGGTGCAGGGTTGCATTTGCACCGGCTCCGGTGGTGATAAACTTGGATTCTCCGCCATCGGACGTGGAGGAGAGTCCAGCGGCGGCGCCTGCCCTTGAGGGCGGGCGTTCAGTGGGGGTTGCCCCGGTTGGATCAGGCCAAGGTGACACTACCGCTTTGGCGATTCAATTTTCATTTCCGGTTGTTGAGAGATGAGGCGGTTCCTCAGCAACTGCATTGGTTTAATAATCAAGAGGCACAGTGTTGGCGGGCCCGACGGTGGGTGGAGAGAAGGGCGTCGTGGGCGGAGGGTCAGACTCTGAGTCCGACCCGAATCCTGACGACGCCCATATGCTTTAGGACTGTCACACAAGCACAATGGTGCGCGCCGAAGGGCGGCTCCATTATGTCGAGATTCCAATGTAGCAGAACTTGCTACTTCAAGAGGAGAATTATGTACCACTGTTTGAGGTACTATACTCAGAGGCGGAGAGTCGTCGCTGCGGGGTATTTCAGACGTCGGGTTGATGGGAGAGGTGGCCGCGCAGAGCTTGAAGGTAAGTGTAGTGATTTTTAGTTCACCTTTTTCTTTGCGTTACTTTTTCTGTTTTTTTTGTTCTTATTATTTCCTCATTCTTGTAGCTCTTTTTGTTGGAGGTGAGGGGCATCCACCGAGCCAACGTCCGTTCGGGGATTTGCTCGCGGGTGCTGGAAAAATATCACCGTTATCGGGACCGGTGCCGCGAGATGTGTGGGCGCATGAGGAATGACCCCCGGAACCGGGACCTTGTTGAAGAGCTGGAGAGGCGGGAACTTCAAATGCAGTATGCCCTTGGTAGGGTCATCATTCTTGAGGAGCAAATTCGTCGTAAAGACGAGGAGAAGGGGGCTAAGAGGCGGGCTGCTGCTGAAAAGGCGCGCCAAGATCAGGCCAAGGCGGTAGAGGCCCTTGAAGCTCTAAACAAGCGTGGATGCTTTGGGGAACGAGGCCGCTGCCTTGAGGCTGCAGGCAAGGGATGCCATTTGAGGGTCGAGACATTGGAGACGGCGGACCGCGTCCATGAACGGGAACGAGAGCTGGAGAGGGCCGTTGCGACCTTTTGAGATGGAGCACTAGTGGAACGCATTGGTGTTTATGAAATGGATTTCCAGACTGCGGCAGATCGGATTATGGCCTTAGAGGCCGAGAATCCGCATCTGAGGGATCGGGCTGCCTCTTTTGACCCAGATCGCGACCTGTGGAGGTTTGTCGAGGCTCGGCTCGATGTGTACAAGAGACTGTGGGAGGCCGGCATAGTGCCTGAATCCTCTTATGAAGAAGCCCGTCAAAAGGCTCGTGAGGCCCGTGCCGATTGCGGCTTTGACCCGTCCACTCCAGGAGTTGACGATGGCACCGAGGGTGCTAGCGATCATGGTGGTGAGGGTGATGATAGTGGTGGCGCGGGTAGCACCGAATAAAAAAGTTTTTTAAGCATTGGTTTTATTTTGTTTTGTTTTTATAGTTGTTGTTTCCGTTCGAGTATCTTTTTCTTTTTATTTACCGGCCTTGGCCAGATGTAAGCGGGGATGACCCGTTGTAATTGAAAATGTAAATATATGTGATTTTATATTCCTTTGTTCTGCCAGGTGTTTGTTTTGTACCTTTCCCATGTCTTTGACCGTGATAATGTCGGTTCTGGTGCCTTCGACCGTCTACGAGTCGCTTTCTAGCCTTAGTCATAGACTAGGTCGGCTATTTAGCGATAACGGTCTTGGCCGTGATTGAGCGCTTTTTGTTTATCGCTACTATTTTACCTGGTGTAAACAAGTTGTTGTTTGGCGATAGTGGCACTTAGCCTTAGTCCCAGTTCGGGCGTGATTGAACTACTGTCGCGATGGTAAGAAATGCGGCCTTGTATTTAGACTGGGGTCGAACTTTATACGGCTTGAATTGTAATTCGAGTTGGTCGTACTTACTTGAATGGCCGAGTTTGGTTAAGGAGATTTAACTTGTTTCTTCGCCCGTTACTTTTTAGTCTTGATGGCGAGGGCATTCGGCTTTGTCGTTTGAACGAGGTTGGGTTTGTGATGGTGAAGGCATATGGCCTGGGTCTCAGTTCGACTTGTAGTTTAACTTTTTAGTGGCGGCACATAACCTGCGTAGTTGTTTAACCGCGGTTGAAACATTGCGAGTTTTTGGTCCGTGAAGGAGCATATCCTGAGTCCCAATTCAACTTGTAGTTGAACTCTTTGGTGAAGGCATATAGGCTGAGTTGTTGTTCAACCGTGGTTGATCGTTGCAATTTTTATCGGCGTAGCCTGAGTCCCAGTTCAACTTGTAGTTGAACTTTTTGGTGAAGGCACGTAGCTTGAGTTGTTGTTCAACCGTGGTTGAATGTTACAATTTTTGTTGGCGAATGCGCATATCCTGGGTCCTAGTTCAACTTGTAGTTGAACTTTTTGTTGAAGGCACGTAGCCTGAGTTGTCGGTCAATCGTGGTTGATCGTTGCAATTTTTGTTGGCGAGGGCGCGTAGCCTGAGTCCCAGTTCAACTTGTAGTTGAACTTCTTAGTGAAGGCACGTAACCTGAGTTGTT
Source organism: Nicotiana benthamiana (assembly GCA_034376525.1). Classification (NCBI taxonomy): domain Eukaryota; kingdom Viridiplantae; phylum Streptophyta; class Magnoliopsida; order Solanales; family Solanaceae; genus Nicotiana; species Nicotiana benthamiana. Next base: position 92,461,294 of record CM067336.1, read on the forward strand.
GTTCAACCGTGGCTGATCCTTGCAATTTTTTTGGCGAAGGCGCATAGCCTGAGTCCCAGTTCAACTTGTAGTTGAACTTTTTGGTGAAGGCACGTAGCCTGAGTTGTTGTTCAACCATGGTTGAACGTTGTTTTTTGTTGGCAAAAGTGTATAGCCTGAGTCCAGTTCAACTTGTAGTTGAACTTTTTGGTGAAGGCATGTATCCTGAGTTGTCGGTCGATCGTGGTTGATCGTTGAAATTTTTGTTGGCGAGTGCACATAGCATGAGTCCCAGTTCAACTTGTAGTTGTACTTTTTGGTGAAGGCACGTAACTGAGTTGTTGTTCAATCATGGCTGATCGTTGCGATTTTTATTGGCGAAGGCGCATAGCCTGAGTCCCAGTTCAACTTGTAGTTGAACTTTTTGGTGAAGGCATGTATCCTGAGTTGTCGGTCAATTGTGGTTGATCATTGCAATTTTTGTTGGCGAGGGCGCATAGCTTGAGTCCCAGTTCAACTTGTAGTTGAACTTTTCGGTGAAGGCACATAGCCTGAGTTATTATTCAACCGTGGCTGATCGTTACAATTTTTATTGGCGAAGGCGCATAGCCTGAGTCCCAGTTCAACTTGTAGTTGAACTTTTTGGTGAAAGCACGTAGCCTAATTTGTTGTTCAACCGTGGTTGAACATTGCAATTTTTTTGGCAAAGGTGTATAGCCTGAGTCCCAGTTCAACTTATAGTTGAACTTTTTGGTGAAGACACGTAGCCTGAGTTGTCGGTCAATCGTGGTTAATCGTTGCAATTTTTGTTGGCGAAGGCGCATAGCCTGAGTCCAAGTTCAACTTGCAGTTGAACGTTTTGGTGAAGGCACATAGCCTGAGTTTTTATTCAATCGTGGTTGTACGTTGCATTTTTTATTGGCGAAGGCACATAGTCTGAGAGGGGAGTGACAGATGAGTTAGATCTTGACCCGAGGTTTTCAAGTTTCCTTTGACCGATATATCGCTTCAGCTTGTTTTGAGCTGGGTTGTTCTTTAGTGTTTCTTTCCTTTTGGTCCCGAGAAGAACCACATGATTATGCTATGAAATCCCCACAGACGGCGCCAAATTGTTTAGCTCAAAGTTATCACACACTTTGCAAGCCTAGAAACAATCGAAACAGATCAAGGGACAATCATAGCAGATCGTAATAATCAATGGACCAAATAAAAAATATATGAGACAAATGATTTTTATTAAGGAGAGGAAGGAAGAGATATTTTTATTGATAATATTGCTTTGGTCTGCCTCTCCATGGAGAGGTTTAGAGCCTTACAAATGACTCTTTTTTTTTTAGAAGTAGTAATGAAAAAGAAAAGCAGCCCCCCTGACAGGGTCCATTTTCTTTGTATTTATAGGTACAAGATGTGTGAGCTAGCAACGATAGTCATGACTACGGCGAGGTCCCGTCTCTATGACGGTGAATGGGCCGTAGCCTTGACGCGTGGGTCAGCCGATGATCAGACACGACAATTAATGAGTGGTCGTATCACTTATTAACTTTGAAGAGGCTTAGGATATAATTAATTTCGTTAATTATCTCGAGGTTACATTTTGACTTATACAGTTATCGTATGAAGAATTTAACTAGATAAGAAAATAAATCCAACTAAAAACTTATGTAGAAAGAAATAAAATAATTGTCACAAAACATTATGGAATATTGCTTATTGCTATTTAATATGTATTCATATAAATAACAGAATAGAGTTTATTATTTAAAAGTTACTTGTTGGTATATATGTTTTAGTGGCACATTACTTGAATTCAACTAATTCGATATTACCTCACTTAATTTACAAATAATGTCCGAAATTTTTGTTATATTACTCTCTCGAAAGTCAACACAACAAAATTGTATCGAAGAGAACAAAGTTTGAAAAAACTGTTCATTATGAACTGCTTTTCACATGTAAAAAATAGAATAATCAGAAGGTTAAACATTATTTTCATCATGTTCCAACTTAGTTTGTTATGAAAAGGCAAGTTCACGCGGAGTCACGGACATATTTGAGTGTCTTTTTTCATAAGGACATCTTCAACCTTATCCTTATTCTCATAATATGAGAAATTTTAGGAGAATTTAGCTTCGACCTTTCTTCGTTTTTATCCCCAAAATGAGGGATGAATAATGTTTCTTCAAATATAGGAAAAACTATTCATCTCTCGTGTTACTATTCATCACTTTATTATTGTTATTTTATTATTATATTATTTTATTTATCTCTTTATATATACATAATTATGTTTATGTAATATATTTATAATATTAATTTTACATCTTAACTTTGGTTTATAATTTGGATAAATTAATTTTAGTGCATTTATTATTTTTATGTAAAATTGTAAGTTAATTTTATTATAAGTTATAATTGTACAGAAAATATAGAATTATCTCAAAAAATGAATGGTGCAATATAAAATATTAGATGTTGCTAAAATTAAAAAGTACGAATATAAAATATTAGATGTTGCTAAAATTGAAAAGTGAAGATTGGAAATACATTAAATGAAAATACACTAAATGAAAATACATTAAATGAAAATACACTAAATGAAAATACATTAAAATTGGAAATACTTGACAATTGAAAATACATTAAGTAGACAAGAGGGGTTGCTTTGATGGTAAGCACCCCCCACTTCCAACCGAGAGGTTGTGAGTTCGAGTCTCCCCAAGAGCAAGGTGGAAAGTTCTTGGAGGGAAGGATGTCGGGGGTCTATTTGGAAACAACCTCTCTACCCTAGGGTATGGGTAAGGTCTGCGTACAAACTACCCTCCCCAGACCCCCACTAAGTGGGATTATACTGGGTTGTTGTTGTTGTTGTTGTTGAAAATACATTAAGTGCACCAATTCAATATGATTTGGAAGGTCCAACTCCAATAGTGCAGAACAATTAAATACAGGACCCTCGCGTTTTTGGCAGAAAGAAGTGCTACATGATATAATGATTGCATGTATTATACTGCACAACATGATAATCGAGAATGAGCATGATCTTAATGCACCAATTCTAGATGATTTGGAAGGTCCAACACCAAGAGTAGAAATGGCAGTAGATGAAAATCAATAATTTCAAGAATTTTTAGCTCGACATAGAAGAATTAAGGATAAAGATGCTCATTTTACACTTTGTAATGCATTAATAGATCATTTATAGAAGAATACTAGAGGTTGAAGTTGAATATTTATGTAGTACTTGAATGAATTTTATCGTTATATAATATGTATTTAATTAATCTCGTATTGCAGTGATTTCACTTTTATTTGAATTATTAGTTAATCTATAATAATTACTTACAAATTATATTATTTAAATTTTTATGAAATTGTTTTAATGAAAATTACAAATTAATAAAAATAAAAGATGAAATTTATTTAATGAAAAATAAAAAATAAAATTGAAATGAAGGATAATAATATAATATAAAAGGGAGAGAAGAATATAAAAAAGTTTGGAGAAAAAATGGAGGAATAATTAGTGTAAGTGGGGATCAAAAATAGGGTAAAAGCTGGAAATGCCCTAATGAGTAAGAAATATCTTGAAATAAGAGAGATAACTTTTTGGAGCAGAACATGGTGTTGCACAGGTTGGTTATGCATGAGGAGAAGCGAGATGACGTAGGATGGGTTTGAACTTGAAGGACAAAAAGGTCTATTATTCTGTTTAAAACAAAAACGGGAGTAGCTGCAAAACAGTTTGAAAAGTGGGTATATGATAAATATCACTACACAAAGTGGCTGTACAATTTTTACTGTTCTCTTCCTTCAAAATTGCATATTAGTAGCAGATATTTCTTTTTCTTAGTTTAACCGAATTATTATTTTCACCAAATTTACATTAGAATAACATTATTAAACGGAAATGAAGCTTTAATGATTCATGATAATTTAACCCTTTTATCCTAAACTAAATAAACGCGGATTAAGCCCTATTTCGCAAAAAGAAATAATATTAAAGAAATATTCCCTCTATAACAATTTGCTTATATTGGTATAGAAAACTTTTGTTTAGCATTACTACTATTTGGAAATGGAATAGTTGTTTAACTCAAAAGTCGTTAAATTTCCTAAACAAATCAATCAAAAGAAATGAATGGGTAAATTGTAATTGGGGATAATAAACCCTAGGATAATCTTGATAATTAAGTATAGCAGTAGTAGCAGAAGGGAGAAAGAGAAAAGAAATAGTAGATAGATGAGAGAGCAAGAGAACTTGTATATTAACCCCCATCCCTTATTACAAGGCTCGGATCCCCTTTATATATTAAAGAATCCTTATTTAACTGTTAAAATGACAAAATTAAAATACATCCTATAGAGAGATCGACGATGGTACGAGGCCGTTTCTCTTCTTATCCCTGGGTCGTCTCCCCGTAGCGGCACGTAGATATTCAATGGTCGGCCGTGCTAGCTTAGGGACATGATCGGCCAAATTCAACCCATACAGTTAGTCCCTCCGCTCGTCGGGGTCGCAACGAGATGCGTCCTTGATGGGCAGAATCGATGCCTCAGTTCAGAGAGAGTTTGATTTGTTCAAAGGTTACGATGTGACTGGTGGGAGACGATAATCATAACTGTCAAAGTGTCGAAATAAAACACTTTTCCCTAGATGACATCAGCGTTCGCATGTGTCATAATTGCACATATTCTTAAGGCAGGAAAACTACTGCATTGGCGCTTGGTTTCTCGGCTGATTTGAAGTATGCTGCCTCGATTCTGGCGCCACCCAACCCTTATAACTAGGGGAAGGGATCAACTAAATTTGAACTTTGGCCACTTGTAAGAGCTCTCTAATCCTTCAGTTTAGATTTTCACATTCCTGTACTTTTGTTTTTGACTTAGTGTTCTATTCTTCTTCATTGCGTTATGTGCAACTCTTCCTTGAACAAAATCATGCCTAAACCTCGCCGTAATAACGAAAGGATTCGGGCGGTTTCTCTGTCGAACGCACCACCCTCTTCCAATAGCGGAGAGGTGGAGAGCAGAGGATATCAGTCATCTCACGGTGGAAGCATTATTATCGAGGCATCCTTCATCTCGGTGTGATTTCAACAAGGATTCTACTATTCCGATTCCATTGCTTTCCAAGTCGGAGGATAATCATTTAGATGGCCTCCGCACTAAGTACGGTATCTCCGCCCACGTAGAGATGATCCTGGCGGGGGGAGACCATGTTGACGTTCATTAGCCAGAGTGTTGTGCCCTCTATGAATACCCCTTTATGATAGGTTACGACCTTCCTCTTTTTTCCTTTGGTGGAGGAGTTCTGCAAATTCTATAACATGTGCCTGGCTCAAATCACGCCGTATACACTTGAAGTGCATCTACTGCTGACCAAATATGCAGAATTGGCTGAATGTGACGTCTTGGTTCATCATCTCTTACATTTGTTTACCGCCTGTTTCCTGAGAGGGACCATGGTACATTTGAGAATCCATGATACAAAGGAATTGGTAGTTGGAACTGACGACCGAGCAAGCCGTGGATTCTGGCTTAAATATTTCTTTGTTAGGACCGAGCACGTGGTCTCCAACTCCAATGGATTCCCAGAGAGGTGGAACCCGTCACGTAAGTGCTGCCATTTGTTAAGTTCCTCGTTACCCATTATTGTTGCAACTCTAATTCTTGTATTGCAGCTATGGCTCATCCGCCCCAACCCATCATCGGTCTTAAGAACTGGGTCGCCGGCTTGCTACCTCACGCAGAAGACTCGTTCTTGGCCTGACTTCATGCAGTGCTACGGCCCTAAAGTCTCTTCAGGCAGACTTCAAATTCTTGTCTCATCGGTTATACGACCCGGCTTACTTGTGTGATTTTATGGCAACACGTCAAGATGCTTCTGGGAGGAGGGCGACAATCCCTTCTTTCATGCGACCTAATGTCACCTCGGACATGCATGATATATTGTGCGAGTATGTTCGAGAGACTCATCCTCTAACTTCCCAGCGAGGCGCCACGTCTGCAACTTTGGCTATAGGAGAGTTGACATCGATGGCACCGGCCCCGCAACCCGTCAATGAATCTTCTGCTGGTTGTCACACCTCCTTTTTACATCTACCCAAAGGATAACACATAGGGAAATTTTTCCATTTAAAGTGACATTATTTGGATCAGAATTATTTATTCAAAGTCTCCACTTGGGATAAGTTTGTCTTTTGGCGTCCCAAGTCACCAGTTTATCTTAAATCACGAACTGACGAAAACTTCGACTTCTGAGTGAAGTCTACAAACCAAAAATTCTGAATAAAGAATTCTGTTGACCCGAGAGAAGGTGTTAGGCACCCTCGGATCCCGTGGTTCTAGCACGGTTGCTTAAATTTCCATGAATGGCTAGAATCAGATTTTAATACATGAAGAGCCTATGTGCCAATTTTACGTTTAACTGCTTTTATTTAATATGTATTTATTTAAGAGAAAGTGAATGTCATTTAAATGTGTTTTCGGATTGCGCCGCATGAAAGGAACCCGCAATCCTAGGCACACTCTATTCAACATTTTAGGATTTGATTTGAGTCGCATAAAATGGACACCAATATTTAGGAATGTAATTTTATTAAAGTCGCGCCTGATAGAGTCTAATACGTTGTAATATTTTGGGAAGGCTTTGAAATTCGCTAAACGGTCCTTCCCGATTTTCTAAATATTTTTAAACCTTAATTGAGGGCCTCGCGATTTGCATTTTTGTTGGGCGAGGCTCGTCTCATTTTATTTTAAAGGTAAACCAAAGAGCAACTACATTTTTCTATTTTTGTTTGTCCCTACAAGAAAAGAAAAATCCTAATTGATTATTATTTGAACTCGGGATTCAAGTTCAAGTCCGGGATCAAACGAAAGGATGGACCTTTTAGCTTAGACCCGCTACCTAACTTAAAACCCAAATTCAGGTTATTTAAACCTCGAATTGAATTCTGAAATGGGGCCCAAATGGCCGGCCCAAAGAACCAAATGGGAGGAGAGGCGGGTCATTGATGGGATATTGAATCCCTATGGCCTCAAATAAAGTTGGCTTGTTTAAAGGCCAAAGTTGCGGCCCAGGTTGACCTCTACACCAGGCGGATTTTCTAGCCCTACTAGGTGGGCCTGTATTCACTGATGATTAGGCTTTAGGCTCAACAGTGAGCCTAGTTCCAGAATAAGGCAGCGAGCATAGGCTTAAAGCCTGTCAAACTCACTACAAATGATAATTCACCTTTACACAATTTGAAACAGGAAGAAAATTCCCACAATTAATTAAACTAACATGATTCACTTAAGGCTAATTCTAACTAACGATTAACTTTTGATTAGTGATCCGATTGCTATTCAAAAGACTTATGCATTCTAAAATGAGACATTGATGAAACTTGAGTTCAAATTAAAATGATACAAGATTAGATCTAAACATGCAAATCCCAAACTAAACTCGTTTCATAATCAGTGATCTATCTAATTACTATCTAAGAGATCATTAAGCTAATTACTAAAAGTTGACATAATTCACATCAGTAATTCAATTAATAGTCCACACATCCCTTAACTACAATTAACAAAACTATCAACCTAAACTATACTAAATAATATATCGAGCAACACTGGAGTCCAGAAATTTAAGGGTCATTTCATTTCATTTCAGTTGAAGAACTACAGAGAGAAATGTACCTGGAATTGAGCAAAGGGAAAGAAAGGAGTTAGCAGCAACTACAAACCAACATCGGTCAATTTCTAACTCAAAACAGGCCACAGTAAACCCAAACGAACACCAGAGGGAAAACACCAAAGAGAATAGCCAGAATCAGCTTGACTTAACCCAAGTGCACTCGATAAACACCACAGGAGTGTCCAGAACACTTCAGCAATCAGGTCTTACACTAGATGATGCAAATGATCACTACAACTTGAAGTTCAACCCATAATCACGATAGAGCATCATTTTATTTTAGTTTTCTGGAGCTTTTCTAGTAATTCTTTTTGGTTTTTCTGCTGTTTTTGTATTTGTTTTTCGATTTTTTGGAGATTTTCTACTGTTTATGGGTATTTTTTTGGTTTTAATTCAAAAGGCTAAATCTGAAGCTAAGAATGAAGGAAAAAAAGTTTTGTATCAGATTATTTTTAGGGCTGAAAAAAATTTGAAGACCCCCTTCACAAGGCCAATGCCTTACTATTTATAGGAAAACCTAAAGAGAGTTAATCAGATTTTAGGGTTTTCTTTTTAGTCCCTCTATGTTGGACTTGCTAAACAAGTAAATGCTTTTAAAAAGCTAAAATCTACACTTGTATCCTATTCGAGAAGACTATAGGATGCTCTTTTAGCCCTACCCTTACCCATGTTTTGAAATTACCAATCCTAATAAAATTACCCTTTTGTGATGCCCAAACTACCCTTACCCACTCTGAAATTTACACCCCCATGATAACCGACCCCAAACCCCCTTATCCTTGTTAAAATATTAACCCAAGTTAACTAAACAAAAACTTCCTCAGCAATAACTAATTCACCTATCCTAAACATCTTCTTTTAACACTAAATTGAATTAAAAACTGGATTAATCAATATGAACTTTAATTAACACAAATCGAATCCCAAGTCCATGTTTCATGCAAACAGAATCAAGGAGGAAACCTAATTACTCTGTCAACAATTAACAACTGAGCATTCAAACTAGCAACAATCAAATCGAATTAGAATTTTAAGTAAAGAAATGGAAATTAACCTAGACATTTATAACAGTCAAAGCAACGAGGTGCTGTTAACTAAACCAAACAAAGCAACGAATCCAACTACAAAAATTGAAGAAAAGAAAGAACAGAAAGCATACTGAAATTCAGACTTCACAATAAAACCCTTAGAAATTAACTTCACATTAATATTATACGTCCATTTCATAAGAAATAAACCTGTAATATTAACCCGAGTTCACTCGACTCGAAAAATCCTCAAAACAACTCGGAAATGCATGAACCCTAGATCTAAATTTTTAGCTCGACCAGTGATACTTGAGGGATTTTGGTTAAAAATTATCATGAGGGTGATTAGGAGATTGTATGGTGTGAATTTGGGACCGTTTGGACGAGGTGACATTTTGAACGGATTCTTCAAACTAATGTTCGAGAAGCTGGGGCTTGATTCGTGTGAAACCATTAGTCGATATGGGGAGAGGAGGACAAGGGGAGATTGAGGTGTTAATTTGGTGGGGTTTGGCTACCGGCGGTGCCACCGGCGGCTGAGAATTTTGGGGCGGTGCGTTTATGGTTCTTGAGAGGTCTTTGGTGCAGAAGGGGAATGAAGGGAGACGAGATAGGGGGTGGGGGTTGATTTCGTACACTTATATAACAAACATCCTAGGAAATACGGAGCCGTTGGATTTGGACTCGATGGTTGAGATTAAACTCCTAGAACGACGTCGTTTGAACTTTGAAGCTCTGGACCGGATAGGGACTTGATTTGTGCGCTGGGGCGGGGTAAATTGACTGGGGCCGAAATTAAATCAACTGGGCATGGCCCAATTGTGGGCGGCCCCTCTTCTCTTCTTTCTTTTTCCTTTTTGTTTTCAATCCTCTTTTCCTTTATTTTCTTTTTAATTACTTATTTTTTCACTTTGTATTTTTTGTATTATTTTTTCTGATTTTTTAAAGATTTGCAAAAATTAATAATAAAAATTAACCTACACTAATTAACGCCTAAAATTACTTTAAATCTATTTTGTGACAATTCTGCAATTACATAATTAAAAATGCAAAATCGAACCTTTTATTGTTTTATGTTTTGTTCTAAAAATTATTAACCCTCAATTGGTCCTACAAATATGAAACTATATCCTAATTGCGAATGCATACTTTTTGAATTTTATATGAACTAACATGCACAAATAAAAATGCAACACTAATCAGAAAATGACACAAAAATGCACAAACAAATTGTAAAAATGAAGAAAAATTATTTTGTTTGAATTTTCGGGAATTATTCATATATAGGGCGAAGGTCACGTGCTCGCGCCTTCCCCTCTTTGTTCGAAAACGCAAATAGTTTTTGTGCAAAGATAAGTGAGCAAATACGAGCGATTTTTGCCCGTTTGAAAATTCCGTGTGAAGCATTTTTGAAAAGTTTGACTGCACCTTGCTTCAGAGGCTGCCTACATATCCTGGGCTAAACAAGAATCAGATCAGTGTAGTTCGGGAGTGTTTGGTAGCTCTGGACTACCAGGAAATGTGACTTCACTACTATTGATGTTGTTACTGCTTTCTGACTTCCTTATTACACCAAAAGGAAAATCTAAGCTAAGCCTATCAACTATGAGTTACAAGATTCATATTGTTAGATACAGGAAATAAATAAGTACGATAAGTAAACAAATAAGAAAGAACGCACCGATATATCCTGGTTCACCACAACCCGTGGCTAGTCCAGTCCCCGAGAGACTCTCTCGAGATTTCCACTAAGTTGTCAAGCTTACGGGTGCTTAACAAACCTTTACAACTTGAGGACACAAGCCTCAACACCTTTGCTCGGAGATACAACACTCCAAGACTTCAACCAAGGAAACACAAGTTCCTTCTTACAACAAGAGAATAACAATTCTCTTCAAGTGTACAATACACTAAGCACTCAAACAAGACACTCCTTAATGAGTAGATATGAGTAAAAGAATACGCTCAAGATCGCAACAACTTTAGACAAGAATTTGGCTCTCAAAAGCTTATGAAATGAATATAAAATGATAAGCAATAAAGTATGCAAGCTTTAGCAATTGTATGATCAGTTGTTGTGTGTTGTTGTGCTTAAAAGACTGAATTGAAGCTGTATTTATAGTTGAAAAACCTTGTATTACCGTTGCCTAATTGCCAATTAAGAACTGCTGATTTTACTCTGTGACAATCGATTGTCAAAATGCCACAATCGATTGTCTGCCAGTCATTCCAAAAATCATTCCCAGATTTTACGCTTGACAATCGATTATTTATAATCCATAATCGATTACTGGCAACGTTCAAAAAATCCTTTCCAGATTTTACCAAAAACAATCGATTGTCTGAAATCAACAATCGATTACTCAGCAACATTCAAAAAATATTTTCCAGATTTTAATTAAAACAATCGATTATAAGAAATCAATAATCGATTACCTGACGGTATTTGAAAACTTTACGACAACGGTCAGCTTCACAATCGATTATATTAAGTTAACAATCGATTATATATCAGTCTTTGAAAATCATTTTAGACACTTCCTCTTAACAATCGATTGTCAAATGATCACAATCGATTATTTAATAATTTTGAAAAAGTCTGGAAGACACTGGCTCAACACAAACGATTGTCATATGTTCACAATCGATTATTTTGTGACTTTTAAAAATCTGATGGACACTCTCTCTTCACAATGGATTGTCATTAGCTTCACAATCGATTATTCTGAGTTTTGAAAAACTTTGATGGACACTACCTCATCACAATCGATTGTCATAAGGTTCACAATCGATTGTCATGCAGGTTTGAAAAACCTGATGCTCACTGCCTTAACACAATCGATTGTCATTAGTTCACAATCGATTGTCATGCAGTCTTGGCTTAACATAATCGATTATCATAAGTACATAATCGATTATCTTAGTCCAGATTTTAGAGGCATGTTTAAAAATCATTTTAACTAATGTAAATATGCATGATTTAAAATCATTTAGCTGTAAATTAAATATGCATGATTTTGTAAAAATAATTTTACGAGAGAAGCCATGTCATGAGTCAAGTTGTCGGATCAAGATCACAATTAAGAACGACTCATGTAAAACTATAAAACTTGGTCTTGTGCTTGAATCTCGTTGTATATCAATTGTGCGCTTGTACTTGAATTTCGTCATATATCAATTTGCGCATCGTTTGTCATTCATCAAAACCTACACATAAGAACACACGTTTAGTATAATGCCTTGAGAACGTGTTTTCAACACATATCTATAATTCTTTTGAGTCTTAGCTGATTTTCCTGTAGACTTTGATCTAAATCTTGATGCTCACGAGTTGTGTGGGCTTGTTTCTTTCTTCAACATTGAGTCAAAAATAGGATCAACGGAGCTTGTAACTTCAAACAGGTTTTGAGCAATATGCACCCTTATTTGCTTTAGTATTTGAGCTCATTTCTTTTTGTTGTTTTCTTCTTTTCTTTCTTTCTGGATTGAGACTCATTTCGTGGATCTTCTCGAATCCTGTATCTCGGTAACAAACGAACAAAATTTTCTGCCCAGTTTTCACTAGGAAAATTTTGTGAGTTAGTTGCAACCAAAGATTTGACCTAATGTTGGTTAAAAAGAGAACTTTCTCAACTCAGAGATTGGAGCCCTAATTTTGGCTAAAGTAAATTGCTCAACTCAGGGATTAGAGTCCTAATGTTGGCTAAAAGGAGAACTTGCTCAACTAAAGGATTAGAGCCCTAATGTTGGCTAAAGGAAAATTTGCTCAACTTAGGGATTGGAGCCCTAATGTTGGCTAAAGGAAAATCGCTCAACTCAGGGACTGGAGCCCTAATGTCAGCTAAGGAAAATCACTCAACTCAGGGATTGGAGCCCTAATATTGGCTAAGGGAAAATGCTAACTCAGGGATTGGAGCCCTAATGTTGGCTAAAGGAAATCGCTCAACTCAGGAATTGGAGTCCTAATGTTGGATAAAGGAAATTGCTCAACTCAGGGATTGGAGCCTAATGTCGGCTAAGGAAAAAAACGCTCAACCCAGGGATTGGAGCCCTAATGTTAGCTAAAGGAAATACGTTCAGATCAGGTATTGGAGCCCTATTGTTGGTTAAGGAAAAAATGCTTAACTCAGGGATTGGAGCCCTAATGTTGGCTAAGGGAAAACGCTCAACTCAAGGATTGGAGCCCTAATGTCGGCTAAGGTAAAAACTTGTTCAACTCAGGGATGGAGCCCTAATGTTGGCTAAAGGAAATACGCTCAACTCAGGAATTGGAGCCCTAATGTTGGCTAAGGGAAAATGCTCAACTCAGGGATTGGAGCCCTAATGTCGGCTAAGGAAAAAACCTGCTCAACTCAGAGATTGGGGCCCTAATGCTGGCTAAAGGAAATACGCTCAACTCAAAGATTGGAGGCCTAATGTTGGTTAAGGAAAAACACTCAACTCAGGGATTGGAGCCCTAATGTTGGCTAAAGCAAAACACTAAACTTAGGGATTGAAGCCCTAAAGTTGGCTAAAGGAAATTTCTCAACTCAATGATTGGAGCCCTAATGTTGGTTAAGGAAAAAATGCTCAACTCAGGGGTTGGAGCCCTAATGTTGGCTAAAGAAATATCAGATTGGTATGGGGGATTCTAAACTATCATTTTTTGCTTGGATTTTCTCCTTTTTATTCTTTTTCTTTGTTTAACATAAAAAATAAGAAAGAATTCAGAGGAAACTTCCCTTTGTATTAGTTATTTGCTGCAAAGCTATTTCAGCACTTGCGCATTTTTCTTATTTTTGGTTGCACCTGTTTTTTGCACGGTTGCCTTGGATTGCACCTTTCAATTTTCAAAAAAGAACAATTGTTAGTTTGAAATAGTGGTTCGCTTTGTGGCCTTGATCATATCAGTTGCTCGATCCCGGCCTCATTTTCTGCTGAGAACATTGTTGTTAATTGTCTTCGAAGGCGAGCCCTTTCCAACTGATAAAACTCAACTTCCATGATTTCATGATGATTTGCATGTATAGGGCTTTGATTCTTTCACTTAATTCTGCTCTTCAGACCTTTGTATTTGACTTTATTTCTTTACCAATATCCTTTCTTTGGAAGCAATTATCTACCATGGGTCGGGATTGGACTGACGCACCACTGAGGTTGGGTATTTTCTTTGACTCCTTCCGAGCGGACCCCTGCGAGACCGATCTTGCCACCTTTTCTTTGCAATTGTTACTTAAATCAGAATTAAACCAAAAGGGATTCAAAGAAAAGTATGCAAAAAGGGCGAGCATATGAGTTTAAAGAGAAGCGTCCCTTTCGGGGAAAAAGAAGGACTTATCTGGGGAGCATGCTGACTTCAAACTGACATGACATGCTTCTTAGACTGGATGTCCGAACCGCAGCGACTTCCAATTTCTCATGAACCCATTGGCCCGTATTTCCAAACCAGGGAACCTTGCTAGGACTTTTAGTGATGAAGTATCCTTTTTTCGGCCGACAGCGCCCTTTGCGGGTTTTCGCTAATCGACCTCTCTCATTTCTCTTCTTATAGTCGCCCGATAGTGCTCTTTACGAGTTTTCACCAAGCGGACTCTCTCATTTTTATTTCTGTACTCCCGTCGCCTTATGGTGCCCGAAGGTTTTCACCGATAAGACTCTGTCATTTTATTTCTCTCCATTGAATAATGACTTATTTCACTTTCGTATACTTGCTAATCGATCAGAAGGACTTGGACACGGTCTTTGGGGTAAAAGGATTTTAGGCGGAACTATAACTTTGGAACCATTTCAGCAATCTCATGGCCGAACCATTATATCATCTGACCAGTTTTACTATTGGAGGGAATTGGGGTTTATGTTTTGGTGTGACTGAACCTCAGAGAGATGATGCCTACATATCCTTTCGGAATAAAGTCAAACGTAGTTCAAGCAAATAATTTTTGTTTTTGTGTTTTTTGTTTTTGTTTTTGTTTTGTTTTTCTTTTATTTTCTTTTTCTCTTTTCTTTTTCCTTTTTTCATTTTTTCATTTTTTTCTTTTTCTCTTCTTCCTCTTTTTTTTCTCTTTTCAATAGCACTTCTGGGTTCCAAAGGGGGTAATCAAAGAAAGGTAACTAGCTCAAAAGTTTTGCGAAGGATTGATAATGATTGGGGTAGTGTGAATAAAATCCTTCGTCATTTCAGTTGCGCAAAGACATCCTCGCAGCAGTCTAGACATAGTACCTTTTAACTGCATCCGCATCCACAGCTACTTCGGGATCATTTCCTACGATGTCACTCAAATATAATGCTCCTCTCGGTAGTATTTTTCTGATGATGTATGGACCTTTCCAGTTAGGAGCAAACTTTCCTTTCGCTTCCTGGTGATGGGGAATAATACTCCTTAACACTAATTGCCCCACTTCAAATATCATGGGTTGTACCTTCTTGCTATAGGCGCGAGCCATTCGTTGTTGATACAACTGCCATGACAAACTGCAGCCATCCATTTCTCATCAATCAATGTCAATTGTTCCAATCGAGTTTTAACCCACACGCTATATTTAATTTCCGCTTCAACAATTGTCCGGAGCGAAGGGATTTCCACTTCTGCCGGTATCACAGCTTCGGTTCCATAAACCAAAAAATATGGGGTTTCTCCTATCGAGTGCGCACTGTAGTGCGACATCCCTGTAGGGCAAAAGGTAATTGTTCATGCCACTGTCTGGAACTCTGGATTGTTTTTCTCAAAATCTTTTTGATATTCTTATTCGCTGCTTCAACAACGCCATTGGCTTTGGGCCTATAAGGAGTGGAATTTCTTTGAACTGTTCGCACACTTCTTCCATCAGACGATGATTCAAGTTTGCAGCATTGTCTGTGATAATGGTTGGCGGAGTATCGAAACGGCAGATAAGGTTCGAGTGAACAAAATCCACCACGGATTTTTTAGTGAATGTCTTAAGAGTAATAGCCTCGACCCACTTCGTGAAATAATCAATAGCGCCCAATAAGAATTTGTGCTCATTTGAAGCTTTCGGCTCAATCGCGCCAATGACGTCCATACCCCAGGCGACAAAAGGCCAAGGGGCTGACATAGGATGTAGTTCTATTGGGGGTGCATGAATCAGATCTACATGCACCTGACACTGATGACATTTCCGAACAAAACTAAAGCAATCTTTCTCCATAGCTATCAAATAATACCCAGCTCAAGGTATTTTCTTTTCTAGAGCATACCCGTTCATATGAGGTCCACATACTCATGCGTGCCCTTCATGCTTGATTCTTCCAGCTTCCTCAGCGTCAACACATCTCAATAGGTTGAGGTATGGGGTTCTTTTATACAAGGCCTCACCACTAAAGAAAACCACTTACATGTCGCCTAATGGTCCTCTTTTGATCCCTAGTAGCATGTTCATGTACACTTGTGTTTTCAAAAACCTCTTAATATCATGGTACCATGGCTGGACGTTTGGCCCTGCTTCAATTGCATTATAGTAACCATGCATTTCCCTTATTTGGATTTCTATGGGATCGATGTGGCCATTTCCTTGATAAGGTAACATCGAGGCTAAAGTAGCAAGTGCATCAGCTAACTCATTGTGGCACCGTGGGATGTACCTGAATTCTATCGATTTGAATTATTTGTCGAGATCTTCCACATGCTGCCAATAAGGAATAAGCTTGACATCTCGAGTTTCCCACTCTCCCTGAGCTTGCTGGATAATCAAATCTGCATCCCCCATGATCAATAAATCTTCAACATCTTGGTCAATCGCCATATTCATGCCTATGATGCAAGCTTCGTATTCAGCAGTATTATTCATGCAAAAGAAACGGAGCCTAGCTATAGCCGAATAATGCTGACCAGTACGTGAGATAAATATTGCCCCAATCCCTACACCTTTGGCGTTCACTGCCCCATCGAAGAACATTTTCCAAGCATGAGTGTCCTTAGGGACTACTTCTATTGTGTTTACCTCTTCATATGGAAAGTATGTGCTCAACGGTTGGTATTCCTCGTCAACCGGGTTTTTAGCCAAATGATCTGTCAACGCCTGGGCTTTCATTGCCGTGCGAGTGACGTAGACTATGTCAAATTTAGTAAGTAAGATTTGCCATTTTGCTAGTCTTCCAGTGGGCATCGGTTTCTAGAATATGTACTTCAAAGGATTTAACCTGGTTATGAGATAAGTAGTTTGAGCTTGAAGATAATATCTCAACTTTTGAGCAACCCACGTCAAGGCATAACATGTTCTCTCCAACAAAGTATATTTGGCCTCGTAGCTAGTGAAATTCTTACTCAGATAGTAAATAGCCTGCTCTTTTTTACCGGTTATATCATGTTGCCCGAGGACACAACCAAAAGAATTCTCCAACACTGTCAGATACAAGAAGAGAGGTCACCCAGACTCTGGTGGGACCAAAACTAGAGGGTTCGACAGATATTCCTTGATTTTGTCCAAAGCCTCTTGACATTCAGATGTCCATTTGATTGTTGCGTCTTTCTTCAATAGCTTGAATATGGGCTCACATGTGGTAGTCAGTTGAGCAATGAATCGGCTGATATAATTTAATCTGCCTAATAAACTCATCACGTCTTTCTAAGTTTTCGGAGGAGGCAGATCTCGGATAGCCTTTATCTTTGTCGGATCTAACTCGATACCTCTCCTACTGACAATGAAGCCCAGAGTTCACCTTGATAGGACCCCGAAATCACACTTAGCCGGATTTGGCTTCAAATCATACTTGCGCAGTATCTCAAAAAATTTCCTCAAGTCTCGAACATGATCATCCTAGGTTCTAGACTTGATAATCACGTCATCCACATACACCTCTATCTCCTGATACATCATATCATGAAAAATAGCAGCCATGGCTCTCATATATATTGCTCCGGCATTCTTCAAACCAAATGGAATAACTCGGTAATAGTAGGTCCCCCAGGGTGTAGTGAAAGCTGTTTTATCGGCATCCTCTTCACCCATCAACACCTGGTGGTATCCTGCATAACAATCCACAAATGACTGTATCTCATGTTTGGCGTAGTTATCTACAAGGATATGGATGTTAGGCAGAGGGAAATTGTCTTTGGGGCTTGGCCTGTTCAAATCTAGATAATCCACACACACCTGGGTTTTCCATCTTTCTTTGGCACGGGAACTACATTAGCCAACCACGTAGGATATCGGACCACCTGGATTACCCTCGCTTTCAACTATTTTGTGATCTCTTCTTTGATTTTATCACTGATATCGGTCTTAAACTTTCTTTGTTTCTACTAAACCGGAGGACAATCATGGTGAATTGGCAATTTATGCACCACTAGATCAACACTCAAACCTAGCATATCATCGTACGACCAAGCAAACACATCTTTAAACTCAAACAGAAGTTGAATTATTGCATCCCGCATTTTTTCATTAGTGTGAATGCTTATTTTTGTTTCCCGAATTTCTTCAGAGGTTCCCAAATTACTCGGTTATGTATCAGTCAAGTTCGGCTTAGGTTTATTCTCAAATTGTTCCAGTTCTCAATTTATTTCTCTAAAAGCCTCTTCATCATCATATTCCAGTTCTTGGTTCATTATTTCATAATTAGACAACGTGTTTGGATCTGGGCATGAAGTTCGCAAGCATGTTATGTTATTTAAAGCCGCATTATTATAACTGAAAAGAAACAATAAAAGATAAAAATAGCAAAAATCAGAAAAAATAAAGAGAATAAATGATGAAATATTGATTTCATTTCGTGGAATTTGGAAGATAACAGGGTTTACATTCAAGAACTTAAATACAGGAAATTTTAAAAACTAACATCCGAGTTACACCCTGGGAAAACTCGTGATGCAGAGAAAGTGGCAGGACAAATCTACCTGGACTCCCGCCTGACCGGGAATGGCGTAGCCTTCCAATTTTGGAGTTTTGCATCTGGTCCCATGTAGAGCACCTCACCGGTGGTAGTACCTTCCCCTAGCTGAACCATGTTGGTTTCATAAAGCATTTGCCTCATAGCTCCACATATATCTTCGATTTCTTCGGCCATGAAGGCCTCATCATCTTCATTCCCGCTGTATTTTGGCTTGACAAAGGTCTGATATATATGTGGCAATGGCTCTGCCAAAACCCATCCTTCCCTTTTCGCCTTATCTGCCCAATCTTCATATTCTGGGGTAGGGTGGAAACCTATCCCGAAATATTTTTCTGTTGTGGGTAGGGTTATTGGCTCCGATATTCCTTGTAGAGCTTTTCCCAATCCTTTTCCTGGCTTGAAACCATGTTTGATCATCTCTTTTGCCACCATGATCGAAGCATTAGATAGGAAATACTGGGGGCAAGGGCTCCCCTCTTCATGTTGATCCGCCACTACAACTTCAAAACCATGGTAAACAATGTGTTCACTTCCCTCCCGAGCCTCCAAACATGGGATAAATGGGGCCCGATAAATAGACTATTCGTCTTCTCTATGGACCACAATTTCCTTATTTTCATACTCAAACTTTACCATTTGGTGAAAGGTGGAGGGAATAGCCCCAGCGACATGGATCCAAGGCCTTCCTAGAAGAAAGTTGTAAGATGTATCCATGTCCAACACTTGGAAAGTCACCTCAAAATCCACTGGGCCTTTGGTTAAGACCAGATTTATCTCTCTGATGGTATCCCTTTTAATGCCATCAAAGGCTCTTACACATATGTCATTGGGACAAATCCTTCCAGTACCGATTTTCATTCTCTGCAGTGTAGAGAGTGGACAAATGTCAACACCGGAACCCCCATCCACCATTACTCGCTTGACATAAAAACTTTGCACTTGACAGTCAAATGTAAAGCTTTGTTGTGAGCCGCTCCTTTTGGAGGCAAATCATTCTTAATAAAGGAAATTTGATTAACATAAAAGAACCTTTCTGCCATTATTTTGAGCTGTTCCACTAAAGTCCCAGCATGCATATACGCCTCATTCAAAATTTTCACTGGGATCTCCTGATGCTCGGCAGATCTCATTAGCAAAGATAACATGGACACTGTTCGGGGTACTTGCGGAGCTGATCTTCCACTTCATAGACAGACATTTTCATTTTCTAGAAAAAGGCTTCCGCTTATTCAACACTAACTGACTTCTTGGGTGGGAAGCACTTCCGTGTGGCATTGTTCACTTCTTGTATGCATGAATATTTTCTCGCGGAGGTGTTCCCTGTCAATTATCCTGTGATTTCTTTTCCTTTGTTTGTGACTACCGTCTGTTAGTAATTCTAGGGCATTGCAGACGGGTACGTCATAGGCTTTTGTGCCACGCGTTTGATAACCACTGGCTCGTTCAGCCGAGATGGTTTAATCGTCCCCCGGATCACATAGGCTCCTTTGGGCACATACATAGGCATTCCCATTACATTTCAAACTCCCTTGGCTTACTTATGACTAATGGATTTTCTGAGTGACCTCCTGGGATATAAAGAACTCCATTTTTCAGAGGCACTATCGTCTCAGCCTTCGTTTCAAACTTCTTCTCAAGATCATCCTCGACAGTTTTATTCTTCTTCTCCCCTTTATCTTGCTTCGGGGTTGCTTTAGGCTTTCTTTCTGCATTATCAATGGCGATTATGGCTTTCAAATCAGGATCGAATTCTTTGTCCTCACGGATCATCCCAATTACCGGCTCATTATTGTGAGCGGGCAAAGGGTTGTTAGTCACGTTTGGAACCTCTTCATCCTTTAACACTATCTTCCCCTGTTCTATTAGATTCTATATCGCTCTTTTCAAGGTCCACCAATCATTGGTATCATGTCTTTCTGCTCCGGAATGGTAACCACACCTTACACCAGCTCCATAACCAGGCGACGCTGGATTTTTACCTTGTTTGAGGGACTGGCTGTAAGAAACCCATTTGGACGAGCTTTTAGAATAAATCAGAGTAGGGTTCACCAATGGGTGTGAAGGTTTGTCTCCTGGGTGTCTCACGAGGAGGAAAATTATTTTGTGGAGGTCAGGGATTATATTTATTTTGGTAAGGAGGTTGGTTTCTCTGGAATGGAGGTGGGTTTCGGTTGGCTGGTGGTTGCAGTCGGCCAAAAGGCTGAGCATTCATGACCGCGTAGGGTGGAGGTGGAGGAAGATAAGCCATATCATTATGCGGGTAGTAGTGTTGAGGAGTCCTTTCCGAGAATACCGGTCTTGGAGCTCTGTACCTTCTTCCTCCAGACGTTGCCATAACTATTTCTTCTTTCTTTTTGCCTTTAGCCATTCCTCCAGACCCGCCTTGGATGACTTGGATGTTGCTCTTATGGCTGCCTGGCTCAATATTCTACCCATTTTCAAACCATTTTCTACCATTTCCCCGTTCTTGATTGCTTCTGCAAAAGGCTTTCCCCATAGCCGACATCATATTCTGGAAGTAATCTGGCTCTTGGGCTTGTAGGAAAACAGTGACCATCTCTACCTCGTCTATTGGAGGTTTCACTCTTGAGGCTTGTTCACGCCACTTCATTGCATATTCTCTGAAATTCTCTGAAGATTTCTTTTTTAGATTTGATAGAGAGTTCCTATCTGGTGCAATATCTATGTTGTATTGAAACTGCCAAACAAAGTCCTGGGCAAGATCATCCCAGATATGCTAGTGTGAGATGTCTTGATCCATGTACCACTCCGAGGCAATGCCGATTAAGCTTTTTCCAAAATATGCCCTCAATAATTCCTCGTTATCGTCGCCCCCCTCGTAACTGATTGCTGTATTTCTTCAAATGAGCAATGGGGTCGCCGTTCCCATCATACTTCTCATATTTTGGTGTTTTGATCCCTGACGGCAAGTGTACATGTGGGAACATACATAGATCCGAGTAGGCAACACTCTTTTGCCCGCTCAGGCATTGCATGTTCTTTAGGCTCTGTTCGAGGCTTCTCATTCTCCTAGCCATCTCATCTTGTTCCGGGACTTTAGGTGTTTTGTCTTGTCCTGATGTGAGTTCATAGGGTGGTGGCTGAGGGTAAGTATATTTAAGGTATTGTGGAAATTTTGGCTGATAAGTGGGAGTGGGGTAAGTGAAGGCTGATGGGTCAAACATGGGCCTTGGAACTGTCGGCTGTGTTGTACCAGTAGATGCTGGAGCGATGAAGATATTCGGAGTGGTTCCTGGTATGAATGCATGTGGGCAAACACCAGATGTGCCTCCTACATAGTGAGCATATATAGTGGGTTGTCCCAACGGGATATTTGGGCGATTGATTGGAATACAGGAAATGGCATCCAGCCTTTGGAACAACTCGGTGAATCTAGGGATGGCCTCCGGGGGTTCCTTCCCGTTTGTCTATGCGTCCTACATCTCCATCATTCTTAGACGCAAAATTATGTTTTCTTCAGCTGCAGAAGATTCTGAGGCCGGGACACCCGAGAGCGGGCTATCATTTGGAATAGTGATTGTCGGCAGAGTCATTTATGATGACATCTCTGTGCTACCTTTAGATTTGGTGAAGTAATGATGCAAAGTCAGTTTACCACAAACCAACCACCTGTTTCTTATAAACCTCAACTTTGGAAGTGGAAGTAGCAAACAGTTAGTTTTGTGAAAACATAGACAGGTAATCACACATCGAAGGCTGCATGCGTCATCTCGGCCTTTCTATTTCCCTTCTTGCTTCACTCTTTTGTTTTCTTGTTCATTCATTTTCTTTTGTTTTCCTCTCTTTTTCTATTTTACTTTTTTCTCTTTATTTTTCTTTTCTTTGTTTTTCTACCATCTCTCTTTACTTTAGCTTTTCATTTTTTCTCTTTTTCATTGTTACGGTAGAATCCTATGGAGATTGCCTACGTATCGTGACCTCGCACGAATCAAACCAAGCGTAGTTCGTGAAACAAGCGTAATATAAAATCAAAAAACCTTTTTTTGGGATTTTTCAAATTTTCATTAATAACACAAATATTTCAAACTAAACATTTTTGCAAAAAGGAAATGACAGACGCAAATTGAGATCAACTATAAATTCCAAAACTGCAGACTCACTTTGACATGAAAAACGACGGGCAAACAGACTCAAAAATAGGAAAATACAGATGCTAGCTATTCATACTCTAATGCTTCAAACCTAGGTGCCCGGGGCGTCATTCGGCCCTGCCGCGGTCCTAGGTGCTCAATCATGCTCAAGGTCTTCCAATTCGTTCATAGTCTTTTTGACATAGATCATTACAGTTGTGAAGAAAGTGGTAGTGGTCATGTCCTCGCATGCCCTGCATCTCCTGAGAATAGCATGGGCAATGGCTACAATTCTGTTCCTTGTTTCCTTTTTCTCTGTGAGCAAACGCTTTATCTGGTTACTGCATGTTTTCAATGCCTAAGAGTCTTGGAAGTGCTGATCTTGCAGTTGCTGCACTTCTAATTCCATTTGGGCTAGCAAATCGTAACACTATCCGCTCTCCATTTCAAAGCTTCTAGCCTATTTTGCCACGTTATCTTCAAGAGCAACCTCTTTTCTCTGCAGATTAGCCACAATTTTCTCGTAGTCTCTTTTCAGTTGCTCGAGGTATTGACGTCGCTCTTATGATCTTTTAGTCCATTCTCCCTTGAGCTCTACCATGACGTTCTCAGATCTTTCCAGCTCGTCACGACACTCATTGATCTCATTTTCCAAACCTTTTATGAGTCTCTCATTTGATCTACTCCTTTGTTGATTATTGGCGGCTACCCTCATTTGCTGTATTTGAGACTTGAGCATCTCATTTTCTCGATCCAGTCTATTCTTTTCACCTTGGTCCGCCGCAGCTTGCACACTATTCTTGAAAGTCAAACTTGCAATATGTTGCTTCAATTTGCCGATTTCAGCCCGATAGTTCTCTTCATTAGCCAATAAGCCCATCGTCCGTAAATTTTTGGACATGGGCTCTTTTAGCATGTCTCTAAATCTGGAACCTTTTTCCGAACCAAGCATTGTATTCGGGTCTACTTCTCCCTTAGATCGCTCTCGAACCATGGTCTTTGACTCAAGAAATCTACATTCATTCCATAGCTTTCGAATTTTCTTTTCGGGAAATGTGGCTCCTAGACTTAACTCAATGGCATGCTTGCTTATATCCTCATCGGTGGGGATTGTCTGAAACTTTTCTAACTGGCGCAATACTCGATACGGAGCATAGGGCTGGATACTGCGAACTCCCATCAAAAGAATATGACATTCTTCGGCCACCATGTGTATTGCCTCGGTATCAGGCAACCATCCAAATGCCCATTCAACTTGATTAGCTGTCAATGACCTCAATAGTGCAAACCTTTCTTCGACACCTTTAGGGAATACAACATCCATCACCCGCTTTTCAAAACCACTTATGCAGTTTTTTCCAGTCAACCTATGATTCTTGTATCCTACCCGATGACAGATATGTTCCTGCATCCATAGCTGGAGTAATAGATTGCAACCGTGGAAGAAATCGCCTCCCTCCCGACACACAGTTAAGGCTCGGTAAATTTCAGATAACACTAAAGGGACCACAGTACTGTTAGGCTTTATAATTGCAACGTCATCCATCCCTAATAGTGTAATCTGGTCCGGGCCTGAACTGGGACCGGACCTGGCCTGCGGTCCTGGCGGGCCTGGTGGGCCGGTCCTGGTGGTTCCGGACCTGCCGGCCCTATAGGCCCATGACGGGCCGGTCCAGAAAAAAAGAACCGTGAGCCCGGGATCGCCAGGCCTCGGACCGCCAGACGGGCCTGGGCTGGTTCTGGCGGGCCTAGGCGGGCCCAACAGTTCTTTTTTTTCTAAAAAGAAAATTTTAAAAAAAAAATCATTAACGACTCTTTGGAACTTTGTAAAATAGCCATTTGGCCCCCAAACTTTAATTTAACCCCAAACTTTATATAATTACAATTTTTCCCATATCTCAACTATGAATACCCCATCATTCTTTCATTTTTATTCACTAATTCATCAATATCTCTCAATCTCTCTTTCAATCTTTCTACTACAGTTGCTTAATTTATTATTGAAAATCCGTGAAAAATTATGAAGTTGTTGAGTTGAAGTTTTCAAGTGTTCAACGATTTTCAATTTTCAAGAAGTTGTTCGGAAATCGGGTAAACTCGTTTCAACTCTTACGTTTTAATAATATATTTTTGTGTTGTATAGTTTGCATAATTATAATTAGTATGGCATTTTCTTTGGAAAAAAATTCGGTAAAGGAAAAGGTAGAACCGATGAAAGTAGTGGCCATAATACTACCCTTCCCCCGACTCCCCGACCTACAAAAGATAAGCAAGTTGAAAGTAGTCGCCAACCTAGACGTCCTACTCCGCCTCCCGTAATGCTTGATAGTGATCACCCTTGTTTTCAATTTAACGATAGTGAATTTCTACATGATGTTGCAGTAGGTGATAGATTAGATGATGAAATTATGAATGCTCTTTATCCTAATGAACCTATCTTAGAGGAAAATGAGGATGATGATGATGATGATGAAACCCAAGCACCTTTAGATGATACACCTACTAGTCATGTTCATAACTCAAGTAATGCACCGACACACCCATCTGTAGAAACTCCAACTTTTAGTAGACAACCTGCTAAATGTACAGAAACATCATTAGTTTGAAATTTTTTTACTCAAGTAAGAGAACTAAATAAGGATAAGTGTAAAACTTGTGGGAAATTACTGGTTCATAAATTTACTAGAGACCGTAGCGGCATAGGTAGTTTGACTAGGCACATAAAAACACACCCTACAGATAGGGCTAGATTTTTTCAAATGCAAGCGCAACAAGAGGAGACAAGTGTAGATTCTCAAGTGGAGACAAGTGTAGATTCTCAAGTTAACCCTAGTACAGGTTCAAATCTAGTTCAACCAGGAATTACCACTGCACCGGAGGTATTTTATATTACGATCCAAATAGAGATCGTGAAGAATTAGCAAAGATGATTAGCATTATGTGCTTACCTTATAATTTTGCTTCTAATCCTAATTGGGTTCATTGTATTAGAAGAGTTTTTAATCCTACTTATAAAGGTTGGCCTCGCGCAACAGTTAAGGCCGATATTTATAAATTCAAACATGAATATGAACATATTTGCTCTATTTATTTACTCATATACCAATCGTATTTCTATTACTACTGATATTGGTAGAAGAAATAATGACTGTCATTATCTAACTGTTACAAGTCATTGGATAGATGAGGACTGGACAATGCAAAAACGTATAATTGCGTATAGAATAATTAATTCATGTCACATAGGTAATTTTATAGTTAACATTGTTTCAGATATTTGTAGATATGTTTGCTTTAGAGATAAAATAATGGCAATTTCTACGGATAATGCTTCCAGTAACACTAGTGCTATAGGCATGCTTACAAAAATACTAAATCCTGCATTTAGTAATATTTTCCATGTTAGAAGTATTTGTCATATTTATCATTTAATTGTCGGTGATGGTATGCGAATTTTAAACATAGAAATTGAAAAGGTTCGAATGGCTCTTAATTGGCCTTTTTATTCAAACCGTAGAACTAGACTTAGAGAGTATTTTAAAAAATGTGATGAATATGTCCTTTGAGAAAGAAAGGTTCCTAAACCTTGCCCGACTAGATGGAATTGTATGTATGATAGTTTAGTAGTTGCATATGAAAATAGAAACCCAATTAATGCAACGTTTAGTTCTCGGGTAGGTGGTGAGGATGATGATGAAATGCTTACTACCCAAGATTGGACAAATGTTAAAATTCTTTTAGATTTTTTAGAACATTTTCAAGTTGCTACAAATGCATTTTCTGCGAAAAATTATCCTACTATTTCAAGTTGCCCGCCAGGCCCAGCACCACTGTGGGCTTAGGCCCGTCATGGGCTGGTCTCACCCGCCAGGACCTCCAGGCCCGGCACACTAAGGCCGGGACTGCGAGGCCCGTGAGGCCCGGGCCCGGGCCAAAATACACCCCTACTCTGAACCTCTCCATGGAGAGGCAAACCAAAGCAATATTATCAATAAAAATATCTCTTCCTTCCTCTCCTTAATAAATATCATTTGTCTCGCATATATTTTTATTTGGTCCATTGATTATTACGATCTGCTATGATTGGCCCTTGATCTGTTTCGATTGTTTCTAGGCTTGCAAAGTGTGTGATAACTTTGAACTAAACAGTTTGGTGCTGTCTATCGGGATTTCATAGCAGAATCGTGTAGTTCTTCCCGGTACCAAAAGGAAAGAAACACCAAAGAACAACCCAGCTCAAAACAAGCTGAAGTGATATATCGGGCAAAGGAAACTTGAAAATCTCGAGTCAAGATCCAACTCCTCTGTCACTCCCCTCTCAGGCTATGTGCATTCGCCAATAAAAATTGCGATGTTCAACCACGGTTGAATAACAACTCAGGCTACGTGCCTTCACCAAAAAGTTCAACTACAAGTTGAACTGGGACTCAGACTATGCGCCTTCGCCAACAAAAATTGCAACGATCAACCACGATTGACCGACAACTCAGGCTACGTGTCTTCACCAAAAAGTTCAACTACAAGTTGAACTGGGACTCAGGCTATACGCCTTTGCCAAAAAAAATTGCAACGTTCAACCACGGTTGAACAACAAATTAGGCTACGTGCCTTCACCAAAAAGTTCAACAACAAGTTGAACTGGGACTCAGGCTATGCGCCTTCGCCAATAAAAATTGCAACGATCAGCCACGGTTGAATAATCACTCAGGCTACGTGCCTTCACCGAAAAGTTCAACTACAAGTTGAACTGGGACTCAGGCTATGCGCCCTCTCCAACAAAAATTGCAATGATCAACCACAATTGACTGACAACTCAGGATACATGCCTTCACCAAAAAGTTCAACTACAAGTTGAACTGGGACTCAGGCTATGCGCCTTCGCCAATAAAAATTGCAACTATCAGCCATGATTGAACAACAACTCGGGCTACGTGCCTTCACCAAAAAGTACAACTACAAGTTTAACTGGGACTCATGCTATGCGCCCTCGCCAACAAAAATTGCAACGATCAACCACGATTGACCTATAACTCAGGCTACATGCCTTCACCAAAAAGTTCAACTACAAGTTGAACTGGACTCAGGCTATGAACCTTTGCCAACAAACATTCCAACGTTCAACCATGGTTGAACAACAACTTAGGCTACGTGCCTTCAGCAAAATGTTCAACTACAAGTTGAACTGGGACTTAGGCTATGCGCCTTCGCCAAAAAATATTGCAAGGATCAGCCACGGTTGAACAACAACTCAGGCTTCGTGCCTTCACTAAAAAGTTCAACTACAAGTTGAACTGGGACTCAGGTTATGCACCCTCGCCAACAAAAATTGAAATGATCAACCACGATTGATCGACAACTCAGGCTACGTGCCTTCACCAAAACGTTCAACTACAAGTTGAACTGGGACCCAGGCTATGCGCCTTCGCCAACAAAAATTGCAACATTCAACCACGGTTGAACAACAACCCAAGCTACGTGCCTTCACCAAAAAGTTCAACTACTAGTTGAACTGGGACTCAGGCTATGCGCCTTCGCTGATAAAAATTGCAACGATCAACCACGGTTGAACAACAACTCAGGCTATATGCCTTCACCGAAAAGTTCAATTACAAGTTGAATTGGGACTCCGGATATGCTCCTTCACCGACCAAAAACTCGCAATGTTTCAACTGCAATTAAACAACGACGCAAGTTATGTGCCGCCACTAAAAATTTCAACTACAAGTCGAACTGAGACCTAGGCCATATGCCTTCAACATCACAAACCCAACCTCGTTGAAACGACAAAGCTGAATGCCCTCGCCATCAACACTAAAAAGCAACGGGCGAAGAAACAAGTTAAATCTCCCTAACCAAACTCGGCCATTAAAGTAAGTACGACCAACTCGAATTACAATTCAGACCATATAAAGTTCGACCCCAGCCTAAATACAAGGTCGTGTTTCTTACCATCACGGCCAGTAGTTCAATCATGCCCGAACTGGGAATAATGCTAAGTGCCACTATCGCCAAACAATAACTTGTTTACACCAGGTAAAATAGTAGCGATAAACCAAAAGCGCTCAATCACGACCAAGGCCATTATCGCTAAATAGCCGACCTAGTCTATGACTAAGGCTAGCAAGCGACTTGCAGACGGTCGAAGGCACTGGAACCGACATTATCACGATCAAAGACATGGGAAAGGTACAAAACAAACACTCGTTATTGACTGATTTGGGGAACATTCGACTATTTATGACAAAGCGGCCTTACTTGACTGATTTGCGACTCTTTTTTTTCTTCAAAATTAGCGACTCGGTATTGCCAACACGGCCTTTCAACGCCTCGAGGGCGAGAATTTAAAGACTGTGGGGGTCAAAAATCAAAAAGAGACCCAAAGGTGGCTATTTATGCAAGGTCAGCCTTCCGACATTCCGTTTGGGAACATTCGGCTATTTTTGCACAAATGGCATCACCCGACTTATTTATGACAAAAAGATGAAAATTTTGGCACTTTAGGCTATTTTTCAAAAGGAAAAATTAGACCCGATGAGGTTGCCTACGTATCACACACCATGTGAGAATCAAACCGGCATAGTTCGGTCAAATCAGCTAACTAATTTTGAGACAAAAATCTTTTTCAAACCATTTTTTTTGACTTTTTGGTAAACAAACTAAAAAAACATTTTTCTTTTGTTCCAATTTTCAAAATTTCGGCAGAGTTCTAATAGCACTTGGGCATTGAGTTTTCTAAACTAATCGGTTAACTCTCAGACTTGATATTTTTCTCTTTTCTCATTTTTCTAACATTTTCGAGATCCAAAAAGCCGGTCAACATGCAGGCCGAAACAAATAAATGCACAGAAAAATAAGTAGGATGCATCAGGATGGTCTTTTTCATTTCAGGTTGCTAATACTAGACGGACCCAACCCCTGTGTTGAGTCCCCTAAGTAAGAATGAACATGATGCAAATAAGCATTCCTACCAGGGATCCGGCATGAAGTTGAGTTATTCTAGGTTCAAAACCTGGGTGCTTGTTCTAGACCTGGCTTACCCGAGCGGACAGCTCGAGCCAAGAGGGAGGCAGCAATTCGGGAATACAGAAGCTTCGCCGGGTTTTCAACTTATCTAAACCTCGTTCTAAACCGGGAATTGGACACTATACAGAAAAGAAGTCGTACGAAGTACACCCTTCTTCATGATTTAGAAGACTCAGAGAGAAGACAAGATTCGGCACAATTTATATACAGTTCAAACAATATCAAAGCGGTAAAACATTTAGCACATATAGCATGAAACATGTAGGAAAATCAGATAAAGCCAATTACAATAATTATTCTAAGCTCGAATTCTGAACCCCGAACCAGAGATTCTGGGTTCGATCCCCAGCAGAGTCGCCAGAGCTGTCACACCTTCTTTTTACATCCACCCCGAAGGATAATGTATAAGGGAGTTTTTCTATTTAAAGTGACGTTATTCGGATATGTATTATTTATTCATAGTCACCACTTGGGATAAGTTTGGCTTTTGGTGTCC
This sequence comes from Nicotiana benthamiana, assembly GCA_034376525.1. Lineage (NCBI taxonomy): Eukaryota > Viridiplantae > Streptophyta > Magnoliopsida > Solanales > Solanaceae > Nicotiana > Nicotiana benthamiana. The sequence continues at coordinate 92,491,421 of CM067336.1, forward strand.
CAACTCACCAGTTTATCTTGAATCCCGAACCGAGAAAAACTTCGACTTCCGAATAAAGTCTGCGAACCAGAAATTCAGAATAAGGTATTCTGTTGACTAGAGAGAAGGTGTTAGGCACCCTCGGATCCCATGGTTCTAGCACGCTCGCTTAAATTGTCATGAATGGCTAGAATCTGAATTTAATACGTGAAGAGCCTATGTGCCAATTTTATGATTAACCGCTTTATTTAATATGTATTTATTTAAGAGAAAGTGAACATCGTTTAAAGTGTGTTTTCGGATTGCGTTGCATGAAATGAACCCGCAATCCTAGGCACACTTTATTCAACGTTTTAGGATTTGATTTGGGTAGCATAAAATGCTCACCCATATTTAGGAATGTAATTTAATGAAAGTCGCGCCTAATAGAGTTTAACGCGTTGTAATCTTTTGGGAGGGCTGTGAAATTTGCTAAACTGACCTTCTCAATTTTCTAAATATTTTTAAACATTTATTGAGGGCCCCGCAATTTGCATTTTTGTTGGGCGAGGCTCGTCTCATTTTATTTTAAAGGTAAACCTAAGAGCGACTACATTTTTCTATTTTTGTTTTTGTCCCTACAAGAAAAGAAAAATCCTAATTGATTATTATCCGAACTCGGGTTTCAAGTTCAAGTCCGGGCCCAAACAAAAGGACAGATCTTTTAGCTTGGACCCGCTACCTAACTCAAAACCTGAATTCAGGTTATTTAAACCTTGAATGGAATTCTAAAATGGGCCCCAAATGGCCGGCCCAAAGAACCAAACGGGAGGAGAGGCGGGCCACTGATGGGATATCGAATCCATATGGCCTCAAATAAACTTGGCCTTTTTAAAGGCCAAAGTTGTGGCCCAGGTTGACCTCTACACCAGACGGATTTTCTAGCCCTTCTAGGTCGGCCTGTATTCACTGATGATTAGGCTTTGGGCTCAACACTGAGCCTAGTTCCAGAATAAGGCAGCGAGCATAGGCTTAAAGCCTGTCAAACTCAATACAAATGATAATTCACCTTTACACAATTTGAAACAGGAAGAAAATTCCCACAATTAATTAAACTAACATGATTCACTTCAGGCTAATTCTAACAAACGATTAACTTTCAATTAGTGATCCGATTGCTATTCAAAAGACTTATGCATTCTAAAATGAGACATTGATGAAAATTGAGTTCAAATTAAAACGATACAAGATTAGACCTAAACATGCAAATCCCGAACTAAACTCGTTTCATAATCAGTGATCTATCTAATTACCATCCAAGAGATCATTAAGCTAATTACTGAACAGTTGACATAATTCACATCAGTAATTCAATTAATAGTCCACACATCCTTTAACTACAATTAACAAAACTATCAACTTAAGCTATATTAATTAAAACTCGAGCAGCACTGGAGTCCACTAATTTGAGGGTCATTTCATTTCAGTTGAAGAACTATAGAGAAAAATGTACCTGGAATTAAGCAAATGGAAAGAAAGGAGTTAGCAGCAGCTACAAACCAACATCAGTCAATTTCTAACTTAAAACAGGCCACAGTAGACCCAAACGAACACTAGAGGGAAAACGCCAATAAGAATAGCCAAAATCATCTTGATTTAACCCAAGTGCACTCGATTAACACCCCAGGGGTGTCCAGAACACTTTAGCAATCAAGTCTTACACTAGATGATGCAAATAATCACTACAACTTGAAGTTCAACCCATAATCACGATAGAGCAGTATTTGTTTTAGTTTTCTGGAGCTTTTCTAGTAATTCTTTTTGGTTTTTCTACTGTTTTTGTGTTTGTTTTGGGATTTTTTGGAGATTTTCTACTATTTTGGTTTTTGTTGGTTTTTATTCAAAACGCTAAATCTGAAGCTAATAATGAAGGAAATAAGTTCTGTATCAGATTTTTTTAGGGCTGAAAAAAATTTGAAGACCCCCTTCACAAGGCGAATGCCTCACCATTTATAGGCAAACCTAAAGAGAGTAAATCAGATTTTAGGATTTTCTTTTTAGTCCCTCTATTTTTTACTTGCTAAACAAGTAAATGCTTTCAAAAGCTTAAATCTACACTTGTACCCTATTCTAGAAGTCTCTAGGATGCTCTTTTAGCCCTAAACTACCGATATTGCCCTTACCCCTGTTTTGAGATTACCAATCCTAATAAAATTACCCTTTTTTGATTCCCAAACTACCCTTACCCACTCTGAAATTTACACCCCTATGCTAACTGACCCCAAACCCCCTTATCCTTGTTAAAAAATTAACCCAAGTTACCTAAACAAAAATTTCCTCAACTATAACTAATTCACCTATCCTAAACATCTTTTTAAACACTAAATTGAATTAAAAACTGGATTAATCTATATGAACTGTAATTAACACAAATAGAATCCCAAGTCCAAGCTTTATGCAAATAGAGTCAAGAAGGAAACTTAATTACTCTATCAACAATTAACAACTGAGCATTCAAACTACCAACAATCAAATCGAATCAGATTTAAGTAAAGAATTGGAAATTAACCTAAAAAAAATTAACCTAGACATTTATAACAATCAAATCAATGACGTGCCATTAACTAAACCAAACAAAGCAACGAATCCAACTAAAAAAATTGAAGAAAAGAAAGAAAAGAAAACTTACTGAAATTCAGACTTCATAAGAGAACCCTTCGAAATTAACTTCAGGTTAATATTATACGTCCATTTCGTGGATAAAAAGTAAATACAACATTAGACAGTGGCAACTACACGCCATTTTTACTACATTAGTACTATTGCATTTAGCAACCCGTTTGGTCAAGCTGCAAAAATCTGCTTATTTTGAGAAGGGTTTTTTTTTCAAAAGTGCATTTCTCAAAAATGCTTTTGATGAGGAGCAGTTTGTGTTTGGCTAATTAGTTTGAAAAGTACTTCTGAGCAGCAATTAGTGTTTGGCCAAGCTTTAAAAAACTGCTTCTAAGTGTATTTTTCTCAAAAGTGCTTCTCAAAAAGTGCTTTTGGAGAGAAGCTATTTTTCTCCGCTTCTCCAAAACTGCTTCTGCTTCTCCTCAAAAGCACCTTTTTGTCCTTCTAGAAGCTTGGCCAAACACCTCAATTTTTGGCCAAAAGTGCTTTTGGCAAAAAAAAAAAAAGTACTTTTGGCCAAAAATAAGCTTGGCCAAACAGGCTATAAGTCTTTCTTTAAAAAATAATTTCTAAAGTATCACGACGCCAAATTTTCTCCGTAGAATATTGTGATGGTACTTAGTCACTGAGACTAGGTAAACCTAACACTTACAGAATTTAACCAGAACCACTATTAAGCATGATATTGAATTTTTTATAGCAAACTGATAATTTTGAGTGCAATACAATACCCAAAATCGATAGTACAAGTCATAAGCTCTACTGAGTTTACTAGAAAAATCCTGTAAGTACAACTGTTAATTATGTTTTTATATAAATCCTCTTTCAAATAGTAAGCATATTAAATAAAAGGAGTATTTTAAAAAATATCAGATTATAATATCGAAATCCTTTCAAGATTTAATACTCTTTTAAAGATACATATAAAATTTCGTATCGAATATATTACTTTTGATGTTTGAGTTATAACTCATTGCAGACTTACAACTAATTTGCATATTATGATATATATCATATTTTTTCGTATTATTCATAGTTGAAGTGTAATTTGTAAATATTTTAAATAGATTTTTTGTTATGATTTTGTGATTTTAATGTAATTTTTACAATTATTTTTATTTTATATTATCTTAAATCTTTTTAAAATTAGTAAAATTTAAAGATCCATAGGACTTACGTCCCATGTCTCAAGATTTAGCTTCGTCTTGTAAAAGATAAAACGCCTCATCTCATCTCATCCCAACCTTTTAAAACATTGGTCGAAAGATATCATCCAAACTAAATTATACTCCAATTTGGCAATATTTCCGGGAACAAAAGTGTAAGTTTCCATTTTTCTTATAAAAGAAATTACTACTCCATAAAAGAATTAGCAAAAAGCTCCAGGATCGCGATCCGCGTCAAAAGTATAACCCCAATCTACACCATCCATTTCCTCTAAAATCCGACGGTCCAATTCCATCCGCGCCAAAGATTTCCCTAAAAGTCCCACACATCCTCGTTCCCTATATATCCACTCACCATTGAACAGTACTACACATAAAATCACAACTTTCACACCGTTCTCAACCTTTTCCCCTCTTACAAAAAATCCTTTAAAAATGGCAAGAACCAAACAAACAGCACGTAAATCCACAGGATGAAAGGCACCAAGGAAGCAACTCGCAACAAAAGCCGCCAGAAAATCAGCTCCGGCAACCGGAGGAGTGAAGAAGCCCCACCGTTTCCGTCCAGGTACGTGGCACTTCGAGAGATCCGTAAGTATCAGAAGAGTACTGAACTTCTGATCCGTAAACTCCCATTTCAGAGACTGGTAAGAGAAATAGCACAAGATTTTAAGACTGATTTGAGGTTCCAGAGCAGTGCCGTAGCGGCGCTTCAGGAAGCGGCAGAGGCTTACTTGGTGGGTTTGTTTGAGGACACCAACTTGTGCGCTATCCATGCTAAGAGGGTACTATTATGCCCAAGGATATTCAGTTGGCTAGGCGGATTAGGGGTGAAAGGGCTTAGGTCTTTTAGCTGTGGGATTTTGGTTAGTGTTTTGAAGTTTTTGTATGGTGGGGTTAATGTGTATTTGGACTTGGGATCTGGGGTTTTAAGATGTTTTTTTGTTGTAATGTAATGAAAGATCTGGAAATGAACATCAATATTCTACTAAACTTCTGTTTATATATATATACTCCCTCCATGTCATATCAAATGAGTTAATTTGATTTGGCATGGTCAAGTTGTAGATATACATTGTTCACAGATGTATAAATGCACAGGAAACCTTTAATAAGTGCAAAGATAACAGCATACCAAAAAAACTCTGCTGCTCTAGGCTATCTCAAAATATTTGATTTTGATGAGAAAGTAAAGATTTCATTGATACGAAGAGAGTTCTCCTCCTCCTATATGTTGAAGGAGTACATTAGATAAATGATCAATCGGAGTTACAAAATACCTTGTTCTTACACCAAAATGGAAAGACTTTTCAAGTACATCTACAGATGACATGTGCTCTGCTAAGAAATCACATATTAAACTTTTACTGACCAGAACAATCATCTTCTCCTGCAGTAGCACTGGGATAGTTTATAGTATGCATTCCACTTTGATTTTTACAGCACTAGGCAGAGGAGATTACTTCATTCAAGATCTTGAACAGAAGATAGGAGATTAAAATCCAATGGCCAGCATCTTAACCTCATTTCTGGAACTCAAACTGCTGCTTCAACAGTGGCAGCAAGATGTTAATGTTCTAATCCAAAGATAGCTTCTAGCCAACAGCAATACAATACCTTCATAATACATTATCAAAATTTCTAAATGGCACATACCTGTTGTTGGGAGTGTGCTACTTTGCCGTTTTCCCAAAGTTGCTAGGGGTGCTTTCTCTTTTTAAGTCATCAAAGCTACTTTTCTCTTCATTGCAGTAGATTCCATTTATGGTTACCACTAGTGGCGGATGTAGTGTGTATCACCGGGTTCAACTGAACTCATTTGTGGTTACCACTGCTATATGGCACCATATTTCCATGTTTCTGATGTACTTATTACGTATAAGTAGTGCCAAGTAATATGACTGAAACAAGAAGTAGAATCTTTTGACACAAGCTTGGTTTTCAAACTGACTTGGGTACAAGAGAGTAGAGTTGAAGGCCTGTTGTATTGCAAAATTCCACAGTAGGAAAGCTTCAGGATTTACATTCAAGAAGATAGAGTAGAAAGGTCTTGTAAAACTCAAAACTGGCTATTCTTCAGCTATATTTCAAAAGGTGGTTAATGCGGACCAAAAAGTGATCAGCCCGTGCCATTTTTACCTTTCTTTAAAGGGCTAAAAGTGGGAAGAGGCGGGGGCGGTGGAGGGAGTAAATTGCCTGCACTATAAGCGGCGTAGAACCAATTATTGTAAAAGAAGGATTCGTTCTGCTCTCTTACTTGGATAATGACGTCAAGACAGTCGGATCCTGCTATGGCTTCCACTTCATCCTTAATCTTGATAGCTGAATCCTCCAGGGATTTATTGCTTTGAAGCACCTTAATCTGCTTCAGTGTCTGAATATCTGCAAAGCTAAAAGGGATCTCCTCAAGATTGTAACAACGTTTGATAACAAGTTTCTCAAGCAGGGGAAATGATTCATCTGCAGACGCATGCCACCTTGTCATGAATACATTATCCAATTTCAAGATCTCAAGTTTGTGGAACTTGACATCTTCACCCAGGCACCACTCATCCTCCTCAAATCTCAAATCAGCTAACTTGAGATATTCTAGATTGGGTAGTTTCTCCATCATGGAAACCGGCACTCTTCTACTTGTATTTCCTGTTAATTTTAATTTCTTGAGATTTGAAGGCAAGTGCAAATTGAAAATGCCACAAGGAAACTGTAGGTCAAGAAATTGAAGCTGGCTAAGAACTTCAAAATTTGGATTGCGAGTTCTCATTTGTGGAGTAAAATAGGTAATCTTAAGTTGTTGAAGATTAGGACACCTCCGCATTACCTCCTCCACACGATCAGCATCACAAACAGAAATGAAAACTTTCCCTAAGAACCTCAAATTTTCTAGTACAACAGATGATTCTGCAAAGTTCTCCTGCTTATTATTTCCCAAATAATGGAAATCAAATTTTGCGTTGCTGATATGGACATGCCTTAACTTTGCCAATTTCCAGAATGTAGTTGATAGCAATACAGTACCTTCAGAATGGTGCACTACCAAAGTCTCTAAATGGCACATACCTGATACCTGCTGGAAATCAAATCGATCTATACGAATTGATAAGTACCTTAGGTGATTCAATGATTCTAATGAAGTTACGGACAAACCAAACACTCTAATACAGCTCATATCCAATACATTGAGAAGTCTAAATTCAGCAATCTGAGATGATGCATTCGGAACATAGCAAGTACCATCAAGAGGACAGAAAAATAGTAGTGACCTCAGGTGTTGGTCCAAAAGCTTCAGTGGCTCGTATCCTGGAGATGCACAATCGTATCGATCGTTTTGTAAAAGACAGCTCAGCCTTATTTCCTTACAATCTAGTGGTGGAAACTTGGTAAACTTATAGTTTGTGATATGGAAGCTCACCCCCTTCATCACCGCCATAAACTTTTCTTCTCTACTCCTCTTCAAGCAAAAGTCAAGCACTAGATCATGAACCTGGCAGTATTTGACCTTACCTTTATATCCTCTCTTTGAAGCCATTACCAGGCTACAACTAATTAGATCCATCAAATAACCTTCAGCAACCTCTTCAAATCTCCTCGATTCAATGCTTTGCACGATACCTTCTGCTTTCCATAAATTTATCAATCGAGACACTTCAATTTCATGGTCCTCTGGAAACATTCCCATGTAAAGAAGGCAAGGTCTTAAATGAACCGGCAAATTATCATAGCTGAACTTTATAGTGGCCAGACCATATTCTCCCTCCTTATCAACCAAGGAAAACAAAGCATTTGAAACCTCAAGCCACCAAGAGGCTTCCATTTTTTTCCTTGAGATAATTCCAGCCATTAAGATAATTACTAGAGGCAATCCTTTGCATTTTTCTGCTGCAGATTGACCCAATAGGTATAGTTCAGGTGGGCAGCTTTCCTCCGCGAATACTTTTTTCTGCAATAATTCCCAACTCTCTTCTGGTGTGAGAAATGGAAGAAAGTAAGGATCAGTATGGTACTTGACCTGCTTAGCTAATTCCTCAAGTCGAGTTGTTAGTAGTATTCTACTTCCCAATTCATCATTTGGAAAAGATAATCTCAATTCATCCCATGCCATGACTTCCCACATATCATCTAAGACAATGAAGTATCTCTTGCCCATTAAACTTTTCCGCAACATATCAGCGAGGTTGGGTTTTTCTTTTAACTTTTCCTCGTGACCAGTTACTTGATTCAATTCCCCAAATAACAACTCTTCTAATGTGCCTTTGAAACCAGTAACTTGTCTGAAAATCTCAAAAAACACCTCTTCTAGGTCATATGTTTGTGAAATGCAGCACCAAGCTTGAGCGTCAAAGTGATGAACAATTGTGCGATTTCTGTATAACTTTCTAGCTAAAGTCGTTTTACCTTGCCCCCCCATGCCAACAATCGCGATGACATCTAGCTCATCTTCTCCTTTAATCAGCTGTTGAATTATTATTTCTGTGTCACCCTCAAAACCCACTATATCCTCAATATCTGTAGGAATGTTATTTTGAGTCAACACATGTTCAGGGGGCATTAATGCAAGGCAGGACTTAGGAGCAGTAAAGTTCTTTGACCAGATCTCAGTCACCTCCACACTAATACGTTTGATCTCTTTTATGATTGTAGGAAGTGAGCAGAATAGATGCCGAAGTAAATTACATTGAACAAGAATAGAGTCAATAGCAACTTCAGCCTCATATGCCAGATTGATAATACGCACCTGCAGATCTTTAAGAATTTCATATTCACTTTCAAACTTTGCAACATCTCCAAGAAATGATCTTAGTAGTGAGAGCTCTTCTTTTAAAATTCCAATATGAGGCTTCATGATGGTCGCTAAGCTAGATTTAGAACCCAACATCTCGTTGAGTTTATCTAGGAGAAAATCCATAAAGCCCAACCCACCAACTGCCGGAAACTGAGATGGAGAGAATTTCAACATTTTGCAGTGCCTTTCTTCCATTTCTGCCTTTAGATGTTCAATTTTCTCCAGTATCTGTGCCACACCAATATTAATCCCGCTGGTCTTGTCTTGGATTGAAGAGCTTTCAAGAAGCTTTTCAGTAACAACAAATATATCACCCACAAGAGCTACAACCTTTTCCATGACCTCATCCAATGTCTTACCATTAATAACACTATTCGGCACATTTGCAAGCAAAATTAACAAGAACTCTACTACCGCATCAATCTTTTGTGCAGAGACATTAGTCTGAAAATCCTTGAGCTTTTCATTTTTGAAATACTCCATCCAACTCTGGAGCAGATATGAAAAACGATTCAGATTACCATCATTGCTTAATCTTTTTAGGGACTCTAACGTATCATCATTCTCGTTTTGAGCCATCTCTCTTGGATAAGGTAAAGAGTTCCTGTAAATCACCAAACTCATGTATTACTCTTCACTAAAAGCATCAGTTTTTCTTACGGAGAAACAAGTTCTCTAAACATCAGTTCTAATTACAATATGGTTTGTAACTTATTAAGATGCTTTTCACAAAAATCCAAAAAGAAAACAAGCTCCCTTAAAACAAGAAAACTAGTTAAAATTTTATATATGCTAGAAAGTACTTCAAAATATGGGCTTCAAAAATTATAAATGGGAAGCTTCGTATATGGACCTTCTAAAGCAATTCAAGTATGTGGTTTGGGGAAAAAAAAATTGCCACTTACTACTGCAATTTGAAAATAAGCCACAGTTCCAAAAACTAATATAGAAATTTTGCCCTTTTTCATGTGGATAATTGGATACTACATTTGGACAAAAGCACCCCTAACTAAAAATGCAGCGAAGACCTGCTGCTTCGTTTTTTCGAACTCCAGGATGCTGTCTTGGAATTCAGTTTCTGTAACTTAAAACTCCAGGACGCTGTCTTGGTATTCAGTTTTTGTAACTTAAAACTCAAGGATTTTGTCCAGGAGTTCAAAGCTTAAATACAAGCTAAAATGGCACACATCCTGGAGTTTAGTTTTTTTAACTTAAAACTCCAGGATTTTGTCCTGGAGTTCGCCTATTGAACTTGGCCTTTTGTCCCAAATACTACGTAAAGTACCAGCCACTACTAAAAGCTAGAGGCCAAACCCTAGCCTTAATGAATAAAATTAACGATTCCAAGTTAGGAAACACAATTAATCAAAGACCATTGCAGCTTATTAAATCACCAAACCTTACAGCATATCCATCAAACGCCACAAACCTCTCCGTAAACATTGATAACACACAGTAAAAAATGGCACAATGTAGTAAAATAAATACCGAATGATATTGAAAGAAGCAAGGTCATTCCAGTTGAAGAATCCCACATGTGTTGGTGAAGGCTCAAGGGATGGGTGGTCTTTTTATACTACTTGGGCAATCTTCACATATTAAGCTAGCTTCTGGGATTGAGTTAGACACGTAAAGTCTATTTCATTAACAATTCCCTCCCACGGCGGAATTAAATGCCATGGATATCAATGAGGTACGAAAAAATTACCTGCAAGTTAGCAGCATGAATCCTGCCCTTACTAACCCCTGCAGCTTGAGCAGTATGGACACCATACCTGAAAGTAAATCCCTGCAGGCAACAATCTTAATTGAAAAACAGGAAACAGTTAATTTACAACAAGAAAAGGACACATATTTAAGAGCGTCGAATCCTACAAACAACAACCACAGATTAGTACTTGATCCATAATTGCATAATTCTCTGAAGAAACAATGGTCTGGACTTTGGCTCTATGCACTATATTGGGCAAACACTCTAAAGGGAGTGGACGCATAAAAACATGCTTTAGTGTCATGCTCCGTATTCTCATCATGGAATAGAAATTGGCTAGGCATTCATCTCCTTATATATTGGTTGATTTTTGTTTCATTACCCCATTGTTCATTATCTTCTAATATGCCAACACTTTTCAAAGGTGCAACCACATTCAATGAGCTTATATGTCTCCTCTATCTTGGAAAAAAATTGAAGTTAGGTTGATGACCTACTTTTCATTTTTCTTTACAAATAAAAGTTGACATGTATAATGAATGAAAAAAAAAAAGGTAATATGGTCTGTGTAATTATTAGCTGGTCAATCATTAGCAAATTAGTGAAAATAAAATCATCATTTTTATGGACAAGAAAAACATTTTCACAAGATAGTCCATAGTTCACTTCAATGTGATTATATTCTAGCAATATAAGTACTAACAAAAACCAAGTGAATCAACTTAAATTTCAAAAAGAAGCTAAGTAAACGGAAGTTTCGCTTCATGCTCACAATTATACTAGGTGCATCCGGCAAATTTTGTGGCCTAAAGCCAAACTTTAACGAGAGCCTCAACATATTTTAAATTCTTTTTATTATTATCTTATTTGAAGTCTATTTTTCTAGCTTTTTTAGATGTAAATTTATTAATAATTTTCTTATAATTAATTTCTTTTAATAAGTCTTTCTCAATTGAGAATATACGTCAAATTTGTTTTTCCTTTTTATACAACTTCCCATATAATTTACTATTTTACTTTGTTGAATTTTTTTAAAACTTATATATAGCCTATTAGCGGTAAAAAAAAGGACCCCACAAATATGAGTTGATTTACTTGCTTTTGGGAAGGGCCGCCCCTTGAATTAAACAAGTGTGAAGAATAGTCGTCTGTCTTTTTTGTCTTTCTTGTATTTCCAACTTCTTAGCTAATCCTGTAAAATAGCAACAAAGATGATGATTATGATTAAATTTTTAAGCAGATTCCACCCAGAAAAGTTAATATTGCATTTAAACGAAGATGCACTAATAAACATAGCAAGAGATTAGTCAAGAGAGATGGTGCTATTACCAATTAAGTGAAGGCCAATGGAACTTAAAATACAAGTACAATAGACATCATAAAATGGGAATATAACAGATCGATGACGAAGTATTCCTAAAGACTTGAAAGAATGACAATAAACTATTGTCAACCAAAAACTCAAAAGTTACCTGCAATGATCAAAGATCGAATCTGCTATAACAGATTGTCTTAGTACAGAGTGATTAAGTGAAGATGTTGATAATAATATATTCAACGGCGCAGAGAGAGTGTGTGTATGAGCTCTTAATTAGTTGCTAATGGTGGAAAAGTGTCCATTTCCTTTGGCATTGATGAAAAACATATATGGCTACTTACCTGGACGGGGTCAATGCGTGATAAAAAACTCAAAACTCAATGACTAATGTATGCATTATTAAATTTACTAGTGCTACTTTAATTTACACATCCCACAAGTTGTCTGCCCACCGCTAATTTTCGATTTTTCGTGGAAAACGACAAATTACAGAGATGATTTCACTTTAGATGTCTGGAGTCACGATTTTTTTGGTCTCTCTGGTCCATAATAAGTGTCTCTTTTACTTTTTGATTTTGGTCCAAAATAAGTGTCTAGTTAGGTAATCAAGAAAAAATTCAATTTGTTTTTACTCTTTTACCCTTATGTGCTTATCCCTAATAAATGCCAATATAATCATGTGCCCAATATTTAATAAGGATAGTTTAGTCATGCTAGATAATTTTGTATATGATTTAGTATTTTCTTAATGGGCGTGCCAAAAGTAGAAGAGACACTTATTATGAATCGGCGGGGGTATTTGCCATTTTTGAAACTAGTGAAAAAGGTATTTTTGTAGCGCTTCTTTACATTAGTGTTACCAAATGTATATTTTAAGGAAAAATTCTTTTGGCCATACCATTTTTGGCCAGACTGACCGAAATGGGGTTATTTAGGTAATTTTATGTCCTAATTAAGGTTTCTGGCATACTTCTACATCCAAAATGCCCTTTGAGAAACCTTTTTAATATTTCTCTCCCACCATTAAATATTTGTTTTCCCAATACATGGAAGATCTCAAGGTAAGGGTGTCTTCTGGCCCGGGCTTCGTGTGTCGGGCCTGGCGATCTTGGTGGTTGAGACCGGCCCATGACGGGCCTAAGCCCACAGTGGTCATGGGCCTGGCGGGCCTAACGGGCCTGACGGGGGGGGGGGGGGAGAGGGGGGTTAAGGCAATATCTTGTATAGTAGTTATTAGTATAGTGTAGAATATATTTTATATGGTGTACTAAGTTATTAGTATAGTATGAAATAATATATATTTCATTGTATATTGTGTTGCAATAATTAGTATATATTGTATATTATGTATATATTGTGTTGTAATAATTAGTATATATTGTATATTATGTATATATTATGTTGTAGTAATATGTATATATTGTATATTATGTATATAGTGTGTTGTAGTAATTAGTATATATTGTATATTATGTATATATTGATATATATTTTGTATATATTGTGTTGTAGTAATTAGTATATAATGTATATATTGTGTTGTAGTAATTATATTGTGTTGTACTAATTAGTATATATTGTATATATATTATGTCTCTTATGTATAATGTATATATATTCTCTTATATATATATATATATATTGTATCTTATGTATATATATTATTACTTATATATTTTCTTGTAGTTTAGGTTGTACGTTATGTATATATATTCTCGTATATATATATATATATATATATATATATATATATATATATATATATATATATATATATATATATATATATATATATATATATATATATATATATATATATATATTCAAGGATTGATATCGAAGTAAAGACAAAGAAATATTGAGAAAAAAGATATTCAAGGATATGTCTTATAATTTTATTGACCAAAATGGCATATCTTTCTTAGTCTTCCTTCCCCCAATGGTATGAGCACAACAAGGTACTAATACCACCATTAAAAGGAAAAAAAACTAAAAAAAACTAAAAAACTAGAAGTTACATCATAATCTACATTGTATCTCTAACAAATATCATAATTCCCTCAAGGTTGGGAGGAGCTTGTGTTGGTGGTGGTGGAAATGAAGCTTGTTCATCACCACTTCCAGGCGAAGCCGAATCCTTCGAAAGTTCTGCTATCATTTCTTCATATGCTTCATCTATCGCCGGTTTTGATTCTGCAATGCCAAAGTTTCTTCTTTCTGCGTGGATCCAATTTCTAAAAAGCACCGATTTTTCCAAGCTCTCCCTCATTGCCGCTCTATGATCACCGATTTTTCCAAGCTCTCCCTCATTGCCGCTCTATGATCACCGATTTGTAGTCTTGCTTGACTGAAAGCGCTCTCCGATGCAACAGTTGAAGCTTGAATTGATAAAACATTCCGATGCATCCTTGCAAGAACGGAAAAATGTTTTTCCCTTGACTTCCACCATTCCAACAGATCGAAAGAGCCGTCTGGATTCTTCTTTTCTAGTCCCTGTGAAAAGTAAACTTGAAACTCATTTAGATGTGAAATTTCATCATAATTATCACCTTGAGAACCCCGGAACTCCGTTCAAGATTTAAGAGTTGTTAAGCCTGCAACTCTTTTAGACGATTGTGAGCTAGACGAAATAGGGGTTGAAATATTTGGCCTAGCATGCTCTAACGCCTGTTTATTAGGATTAGAAGCAAAAGTATAAGACAAACACATAACAGTAATCATTTTTGCTAATTCTTCACGATCTCTATTTGGATTGTAATATAAAATACCTCCGGTGTCAGTGTTAATTCCTGGTTGAACTAGATTTGAACATGTACTAGGGTTAACTTGAGAATCTACACTTGTCCCCTCTTGCTGCGCTTGCATTTGAAAAAATCAAGCCTTATCTCTAGGGTGTATTTTTATGTTTCTAACCAAACTACCTGTGCCGCTACGGTCTCCAGTAAATTTACGAACAAGTAATTTCCCACATGTTTTACACTTAGCCTTATTTTGTTCTCTTACTTGAGTAAAAAAATGCCAAACTAATGATGTTTCTGCATGTTTAGCACGTTGTCTACTAAAAGTTGGAGTTTCTACAGGTGGGTGTGTCGGTGCATTACTTGAGTTATGAACATGACTAGTAGGTGTATCATCTAAATCTGCTGCTTGGGTTTCATCATCATCATTATAATCCTCATTTCCTCTAAGATAGGTTCATTAGGATAAAGAGCATTCATAATTTCATCATCTAATCTATCACCTACTGCAACATCATGTAGAAATTCACTATCGGTAAATTGAAAACAAATGTGATCACTATCAAGCATTACGGGAGGCGGAGTAGGACGTCTAGGTTGGCGACTACTTTTAACTTGCTTATCTTTTGTAGGTGGGGGAGCCGGGGGAAGGGTAGTATTACGGCCGCTACTTTTACTGGTTTTACCTTTTCCTTTACCGAACATTTTTTCAAAGAAAATGCCATACTAATTAGAATTATGCAAACTAAACAACACAAAAATATATTATTAAAACGTAAGAGTTGAAACGAGTTACTGGATTGCCGAACAACTTCTTGAAAATTGAAAATCGTTGAACACTTGAAAACTTCAATTCAACAACTTCACAAATTTTCAACAATAAATTAAGCAATTGTAGTAGAAAGATTGAAAGAGAGCTTGAGAGAGCTTGAGAGGTATTGATGAATTGGTGAAAAAATAAAAGAATGAGGGGGTATTTATAGTTGAGAAATGGGGAAAAGTGTAATTATATAAAATTTGGGGTTAAATTAAAGTTTGGGGGTCAAATGGCTATTTTACAAAGTTCCAAACGGCTATTTTTGAAAATAGCCGTTACTGATTTTTAAAAAAAAATTAAAAAAATAGCCGTTGGACCCGACTGGGCCCGCCAGGCCCGGCCCAGGCCCGCCTGACGGTTCAAAGCTAAAGACCGGCCCGTCACGGGCTTAATGGACCGGTAGGACCGAGACCGCCAGGACCGGCCCACCAGGACTGCTGTCCCGGTCCGGTCCTGGTTCAGGCCCGGCCCGTTTGCACCCTTATCTAATTTTGCCTTTAATATAAATTTAAGTTAACTTCGGTCAATATTTTGGGTAAACAGACCTGGACTCGTAATTTGACGGTCCAAGATGGTCCGTAGGAAAATATGGGACTTGGGCATATAATCGGAATCGAATTCCGAGTTCCCAGGCCCAAGAAATAAATTTTTAAATAAAATTATTTTCTAGAATATTTCTGAGTTTTTGGAAATAAAATGTGTTTGAAATTTGATGGTATCGGGCATGTGTTCTCGTTTAGAAACCCCGCACAGGTCTTACATGTGATTTAAGTTGAGTCTGTGAAATTTGATAAGAAACAAACTTGAAATGTCGTGAATCGGACCTTATTTAAGAAAATTTTAAAATTTGATGTTTTTAAGTAATTTCATGATTTTGATGCTAAATTCATAGTTGTTGATGTTACTTAATGATTTGAGTACACGAACAAGTTTGTATGATGTTTTTAGATTGGTGTGCATTTTTGGTTTGGAGCCTCGGGGGCTCGGGTGTGTTTTGAATAGACCACAGAGTGGAATTTTAACTTAGGAATTTGTTGGTACGTTACAAGTCTACAGGCTTCGCATTGGCTCGCATACGTGAGCTCAAAAATACGAGAAATTTCAGCGCATATGCGAAAGGACCTGGTCTGCCTTGGGGACGCAAATATGACGTAGTGATTGCAAAAGTGATCTCGCAAATGCGAAAGGCCCATCGCATTTGCGAAGTGGCCTAGAATTTCCCTTGGTCGCAAATGCGAAAGTCCGGTCGCAAAAGCGACTTCGAAACTGCGATACTTAGTCGCAAATGCGATGACAACAGATTTCTGAGGGTTCGCAATTGCGACATCTGAGACCAGTTAATTAACACTTTAACGCATTTTCAGCCATTTTTCATATCCTCAAAAACATAAACTCTCTCGGGAAATTTTCCAAAGGAAATTTGTTCTCCAAATCGATTGTAAGTCGTTTCTGACTCGTTTTTTTAATCTTTAACATCTTTTCACGTAATTTCAACTCAAAATCAAAAGTTTTCATATGGGAAATTGGGTTTTTTGGGTAGAACTAGGTTTTTTAAATTTTGGGGATTTGGACCTCGATTTGAGGTTTGATTTCAAAATAAATTATATATTTGCGTTCTTGGGGGAACGGGTAATCGGATTTTAGTTCGAACCTCGGTTTTTGATCATGTGGGCCCGGTGGGAGATTTTTGCTTTTGGGGAAATTTTTTAGAAAACTTATTTTCATGCATTAGAGTTGATTCATTTTTAGCATTTATTGATGTAATTAAGTAACGTGTGTCTAGATACGAGCGAATTGGTGGGGAATCAAGGGGTAAAGCGATAGTTGAGACTTGAATTGTGTTCGTGGTATCGAGGTAAGTGTTTGGTCTAACTTAACTTGAGGGATTAAGAGTCGAGTCCTATTTTCTATGTGATAATTGTTGAGTACGACGTATAGGCATGGTGACGAATATCTATGCGTCGGTGTCAAGCATGCTCGTGAGTCTTATATTATGATTATTTTGACTCCGTTTATATTATTCATGCCCCTTTATGATGATTTCTATTGCTGAGTAAAGTTTGTTGAAGTAATAGTGATATTTGAGTATTGAAAAGCGTTGGCTCAAATGCATAATAAATTGTGGAAGTATAATTGGCAATTGAACCTTATAGAGCATTGGCTCAAATTGTAAAGAGAGTTGTGAAGTAAAAGTGAAAAAGAGATGAGAAATATTATATTGTCTCCCTTGCCGGGATGTTGTTGATTTTTATGATATCTCCATTACCGGGATGTTGATGCTTTTGATATTGTTCCCTTGCGGGGATTTGGTTGTTTAACTATTGTTCCCTTGTTGGGATTTTATTGCAATTTTATTTATTTCCTTGCCTTATTGCTTCTGATTGTTGTTTGAGTGAGGAAGAGTGTTAATGTACGAAGGGTGATGTCATGTATGATTTTGTGAGGAAGAGTGTAAAACACAAAGTGTGATGTCGTGCCGCATGATGTAAAATTCTGTGCCGATTATATTAATTCTATGGTGAGGATGAGAGTAAAGCATGAAGGGCAATGCCGTGCGGTTTATATTATTTCTTATGATGAGGATGAGAGTAAAAGCACGAAGGGCGATGTCGTGCTCTTGTTTGATTTTTGATTCTTGTTGATAATTGAGATATGGTGTTCCTTGTATTTACCTGTTGTCTTTCTATTCTTAATTGTTTCCCCCACATGCTTAGCTATACAGTATTGTTCTTCTTTTTTGATGTAATATGATTTATCTGTACATGTTTATTTGGTAGTCTGGTCCTAGCCTCGTCACTTCTTCGCCAAGGTTAGGCTAAGTACTTACAAGCACATGAGGTCAGTTGTGCCAATAGTACATGCACTGTGTAGATCCCAGCGCAACAACTTTTGGACCTTAGCTTGGGTGACTGCCTTCAGTCCACACGGAGATCCAAGATAGTCTTGCGTACGTATTTCAGAAATAGTGTATTATTTATCTTTCAAACTTTGTTTGTAATACTCATATGCCTTCTATGAATCTGTGCCACCAGTTCTGGGTAGTCGTTGATTGAGAAGTTGTATTAAATGTATTCAAGTAGTTTTAATATTTCTACCGCTTATTTAAATTATGCTATCTATAAGCTATTATTTTATAATTGTTAAAGGATTTAAAATGGGAAAGGTAATTTGTTCAAACAGTTAGCTTGCGTAGCTTTCATTAATAGGCGCCATCACGACTCCCAAGGGTGGAAAATTCGGATCGTGACAAGTTGGTATCATAGCTCTAGGTTACATAGGCCTCACAATTCACAGAGAAGCTTAATAGAGTTTGAGGGATCGGTGCGGAGACATCTGTACTTATCCCAAGAGGCTACATAGTTAGAAAAAAACTTAAAATCTATTCTTTCCTGCCACCGCCCCTGCCAACCTCTCTAATACTAGTTCTTGTACCATTACTAGCTCCAAATATACCACGCGGCTGTGAACTTGTAAAGTAATATTCAATTCTTCCTCTATATCGATTCAAACACGGTCTGCCACGTGAATTAGTGCATTAGGGATCTAGTAGAGTTGTGCCTTCAATTTCATCTGAGTCATCCTGGTCTTGGTTTGGCACGATCATTTTGTCTTACCGGTTTGAAGATCATGCACCATATTCTTCAAAATATTCTTAATATATTGAACCTTCACGCTAGTGCCCAGTGCTATATCACAAGGCATGTCAAAATACTTCAACGTGCTCTGTATGTTTTATACTTACGAGTCATGTTTGGGTAACCAACTTGATGGAACTGATTCAAGTGTAGCCTAATAACATTGCTTCTCCACCTTTTCAGTATATACCTTTCATCAATTTTATCAATCTTCTTGTGTGAAAAGATCTTTAGTATATGGCAACAAAATATCCCTCTAGACTTGAACCATTTGTAGCTATGACTAAAATAATTGCCGATAGGTATATATTCAACCGTGTACTCAATTGGACTCCATCATTCTTTAATAACTAAATAATCACTAACGATGAATTTCTCAACACCGGGGAAAACTTGTTGATTGTCAGGGTTGCTGACTTCACAATGATACAATTTCCTTAGCTGTGTCTTGAAAATTCATACATTGTATGTGTATAACTTTGAGAAAATTCGATTGGAAGTGGAAATATGTCGGGGTCAGAATGTGATTCCGAAAGTTGGGCAAGTCTCTAATGTTGAATGTGACTTGTGTCAAAATTTGAAGTCATTCCGGTATGATTTTGGTAAGGTTTGAGATCCTTAGTCTCTTTTAAGGAAGCTTAAGTTGGAAAAGTCAAACGAATATTGACTTATGTGTTAGAGGTCTCGAAATTCGAATTTTATGGTTTGGATAGCTTCTTTAGGTGATTTGGGACTTATGAGTGTGTTCAGAATATTTTTGTGATGACCGGTGTAGAATTAAGCTTGAATTGGCAAAGTTAGTATTTTGGCAAATTCCGATTGATAGGTGAGATATTGATCTGAGGGTCGGAATGAAATTCCGAGAGTTGATGTATCTTCGTTATGCCATTTTGGACTTGTCTGCAAAATTTGAGGTCATTCGCACTACTTTTGATTTGTTTCGGCGTCGGATGTGAAAGTTAGAAGTTTCAAAGTTCATAGGCTTGAATCCGAGGTGAATTTAGTATTTTTGCATTATTTTTGGTGATTCAAAGGAACAACTAAGTTTGTGTCATATTATTGGACTTGTTAGTATACTTTGTTAGGATTCCATGAGGCTCGGATAAGTTTTGGAAGAGTTTTTAAAAGATTTTGGTGTTTTGAGCATAAGCATGTAATGATCCAAAGGTCCACTTTTAGTTGTACATATCGAAATTTGATTTCGAGACTTCCGGAATTTTGATAATGAATTATAGGAGTGATCTGAAAAGTTTGGTTTAATTTCATCAAGTCGCAGTTGGGTTTTTGACATGAAATGTGAGTTAATTATTTAACAAGTGATATGAGTATCGCACTGATCAAATGAGCTCCGAATTGAGTTTCAATTGAAGGACTATATTCGTATTATTATTTGTGACTCATAGGAACAAGAATCATTGAATTTCGAGTTTGTATGGTGGAGTTCCTTTTTAGTAAAAATAAATATTGTTGGTGCAACATCATCTGGTGCGTACCTTTAGCGGCCATATTTGGGTACTTTTAGCGAAATGATTAGGCTTTTAGCGACCCGAATGAGTCTTTTTAATGTTGTTTAGCTATTTTAGCCCATTTTCGCATTTTTGGGTTAAAGAACACATCTTGGGGCGATTTTTGAGCAAAAAATCATGGGTAATCTTGAGGTAAGTCACTTGTGATTATTTCTACTCCATGATATTAAATTACCATCAAATAATCCGACAAGATTACATGTTTTTGAAGTGTTTAATTGGAGAAAATCAATAGAAAATGTGGGTTTAGTGCTTGTGATTTTGAGACTTTCTAGGGTCAATTTGAGAGGTCAAACGAGCTCCGATTTTGGTGTTCTTTATATGTACAAACTCTTAAGAGGACGAAGAACATTTTGGTATTAAAATTCTAAGTTTTGAGACGTGAGACCAATGCTCAGTGAATTTCGATATTTTTCAATTTCTTTCGATTGGGTATTGTCTCTTTAGTATAATTCACATATTCATTATGATTTTAGGCAGATTCGACGCACGTGGAGGCCAATTCGAGGGACAAAGGCATTGGGAATTAAAGAAATAGCAGTTCAAGGTAAGTAATTGATACAAATGATGTCCCGAGGGTTTAAAACCCTAAAATTTCACATCGTAACGCTATATTGAGGTGACTTGCACGCCGATAATAGATGCGGGGTAGAGCACCATTGGGAATTGTGACTTGGTCCTTCCCGAGAGATGTTTTTACCGTGTTTTCTGTTTGAACTAAATTGAGAATCATCCTTACTTGGATTTGATTGTTACATTTGAGCTTCTTGTCAATTATGTGAATCCTTCAGGGATTGATACCACTGTTTTTGCATATTTTGCATATCATTTGATCTCAGTCTAAGATTTTAAATATTGTTTTGCAAACTCAGCCATCTTTCTAAGATTTGAAAACTTAAATGATATTTCTAAATGATTTTCAGGCTGAGAACTACTATTTTACAAATGCCCAAGGGGTTGATGATGATTTCTGGATTGAGCATAGGTCGGGGTTATATTGATATTGAGGCTGAGAGCCCGGTTGAATACATTGATATTAAGGCCGAGTGCCTGGTTGATTATATTGATATTGAGGCCAAGAGTCGGGTTGATTATACTAATATTGATATGAGGTCGAGTACCTAGATTTGATGCCATGAGATGACTTGATATTGCGCTTGGGCTGTAGGAGCCCCTCCAGAGTCTGTACACACCCCCAGTAAACATTGTCGACGATAAATATGAATGGCTCGGGCTGTACGACGCAGTGGGTACCAGAGGGTACAGTCATATGCATTGCATTGCACTCATGCATTTTGTTCCTTATCTGCATTATCTGCCATAATAATTATGTACTCTTATTTCATTAACCGGTTGCTTCATAGTGTTCTGAGCCTGAGGGGTTGATACTGTTCTAAGATACTGATACTGAGCCTGAGGGGCAGGTTTCTTCTTATTATTTTGATACTGAGCCCGAGGGGAAGATTTCTACTTGTTATTTTGATACTGAGCCCGAAGGGCAAATTTCTACTTGTTATTTTGATACTAAACCCGAGGGGAAGTTTTCTACTTGTTGTTTTGATATTGATCCCAAGGGGCAAATTTCTACTTGTTATTTTACTGCCAAATTACCTGTTTTACTAGTTTAAAAGAAATTTCACATGATATTTCACTGAACTGTTATTTTAAATGATTTCATCGCTTCTGTATAGAATGATGGGTGCCTTACCGTGTTTTCTTACCTTCACTCCTTATTTATATTTATTACTCACTGGGTCGGAGTACTCACGTTACTCTCTACATCGTGTGTGCAGATTCAAGTATAGCAGATTTCCATAACTGAGAGTTGATCCTTCCAGTCTAGGTGGTGTTTCGGAGACCACGAGGTAGTTCTTGGCATTTGCAACCCCCGTGACTCCTTTATCTTATTATTTCTACGTTATTCGAATTATTGTATTGGATTTCATATTTAGTAGACTTGTGTCAGGATTTCTTAGTTGCTCATGACTTGAGACATCCAGTTAGGACTATGTTGGGTTAGATTTCTGCATTTTACCAATACTTTCCACTATTGGATATTTTTAAATCATGTTTATACTATAACTTTGTTAATTAAATTGTTTTAAAAGGATGAATTCGGTTGACTGATTGGCCTTGTCTTCACGAGAGGCGCCATCACGACTAGATTCTGGAATTGGATCGTGACAAGTTGGTATGAGAGCCTAAGTGACTAGGTCTCGCGAGTCATGAGCAGGTTTAGTAAAGTCTCACGGATCGGTATGGAGACGTCTGTATTTATCCTCGAGAGGCTGTGGAACCTTTACAAGAAACTTCATATTCTTGAATTCTTATCGTACGTCCTTGATTCAGCTTGAAAAAGTAACTCTTACAATTCCTTTCGCGTGTTCGTATGAGCGCTCAGTATCAGATGTTCCCTAATTGCTTCTAATTCCCCGATTGAGGACGAGACATGATCGGTGTGATTTTGATGTTAGGCCAGTCTAGAGGACTTGAGGCCTGATCTTTGCCAATGGATTGAACACCAAGGTGCTGATTGTGCGAGCAAATGTTTTGAAATTATATGTCTGGTATTGTCCCTATTAGTAGAAATGATGGTTGGATAGCTATGTGAGGAGTATGTTTGTACTGTGAGATGTATCTATATGATTTGAAAGTAACGAGGAAGGTCTACTGGATGATTGATGATATATTGAGTGTATGATTTCTATTGTGACAGGATGTGTAGCCCCAAGTTATGAGCACGCGAAGAATCTTTTCATATCTCCTGTTTGAAGTGAAATAAATTTCATGTTACGATATGAGTTCAGACTCAGGAAGACTAAGTGATTGTGTAATGTGTATGACAGTGGAAGGTGTAAAAAAATGTTAATTGGAGGTAAAGAATGTGGGTTATCTCACGCGGAATAATCTACCTAGGTGTGTTCCTCATAATGTTGAGTAGAGAGTTTCTTTTCTACTAATAGGGTGTATGTGTTGAGATTTGAATTTGACTCTAATTGAGAAAGTTGAGTTGATTGTCACGAGAACGAAGGTGAGATTAGTAGTGGAATTGAGGTATTTTATGGCTTGTGTTGCCTAAGCTTGTGAAGAATTTTTGTTGAACGAGCTGTAGTAATATGGCAATATTCTTGAGTTTGAGACCAGCGTGACCTGGTTGAATTAGAGGAATTTAATTATGATAGCTTGATTAGGAGAAAATGGATTTCCAAGTGTTCTTGATGGTTTCTACCATGGTTTAAACCAGATATTTTCTACCGCTATGGGGAATGTGTTGTGTATTGAGAGTTCTTGTATATTTCTTCATTATTGATGGGGTACAAAGGTTTTGGAGCGAGGTTCTATTTAATGCGGGGTTTCCTACTGGTATTTGGTGTGTTTGAGTGATTATGGTGATCGAGAATGGTGTTGCGAATATACAAGTTTTGTAGTATGTTATGCGATTATATCTAGGGTTATTGTTATGGCTTGACACAGTATATTCTGACTTATACTGTGTGTATGTGAGATTCGGGTCTTGAAAAGAATTCTGGATGTTAGAAATTGGGCTCCAAGGATTTTGGGGTAAGATTAAACTAATGTTTATTATTCACTACATTGGGTATAATGTGTTTCAGAATAATTGTGTAAAGAATCACAAACTCACCTTCGTTCTCGTGACAATCAACTCAACTTTCTCAATTAGAGTCAAATTCAAATCTCAACACATACACCCTGTTAGTAAAAAACAAACTCTCTACTCAAGATTATAAGGAACACTCCTACGTAGATTATTCCGCATGATATAACCCACATGCTTTGCCTCAAATTAACATTTTTTTATACCTTCCATCGTCATACACATTACACAATCACTTAGTCTTCCTGAGTCTAAACTAAAACACAAATTTTGCTCCACCACGTTGAACCTCAGCAAGTCTAATATTCTTGGAGGGTATAATTCCATATCGATCATGAACTACAAGATCCCTCTTCAAAGAATCACAAATAGACCTATGTCCCGCCATCAGACACGATAGAGATGGGAACAAATATAGCTAGCCTAACTTTACAATGGTTACTCTTGGTGGTAAACTTGATTTTGCTAATACTAGTCCTATCACAATAGTAGGTTATATATATGGCAGTGTCGCCATCCTTCTTGTTGAAATTTCTTTTGATGAAGGAGAATCCTTTCAGTCGTGGATGTTCTTTTTTGAATGTAAGCAAAGTATCTTTATCTCTAAATTGCATTCCAGATATTGGACCTAAAACTACATCCTATTCAGTGAATTCATTCTCCATTTACCGATCAACATCACATAACTCTAACTCATTTCCTAAAACCTGCTCCTCATCATCATTAGCTTCTCCATGATATTCTCCATCAGCTTCATCATCATCATCATCTAAGTGCACAACTTTGTTGAATGTGCCATGAGAATCAACATCAAACCATTCGTATTCATTCAACAAACTATCGACCGATGCCATCCCTAAAGATTTGTACAAATCGTCCCTAACTCGATCAAACCTAAATCTTGGTTGATATTCATGGTTATTGATTTGTGTTATGTTCATTTGGATTCATATTTTGTTGCACCGCCAAATTTCTTGGTTTGAATCCATTTTTAGAGAAGGAGAAAGTGTCGGTTGGTTTAGGAATTGGCAAGGAGGAAAGTGACCGCTGGTTTAGGGTTTAGCAAGGAGGAAGTATACAAAATCGTAAATCGTATTTGTTTTTAAGAAAGGAAAAAAATATAATAATTTGTTAAAAATTAAAAAATAGAGTATAATTTCTATAAAATACACATAAATACAAATATAATACACAAAACTCTTCATCTCCCAACATTTAATTTTCGCATACTTCAAGATTTGGAATTTAATGTTGCATTTTGGAGGGGGAAATGTAGGCTAATTAGTTAGAAGATCAATTATATCTTTTTATTGGTGCGACCAAAGTTGGGTCACACTAGTGTGGTCGTTTAGCATCTCCCATATTTTTTATTGTAATATTAATTTTTACAAAAGAATACAAGGTACACTGGGTATTGTTAACCTTGTCCTTGGGAAAAACAAAAATCTATTTACATGATATTGGAATAGAAGACATAGTGGATTTTTCTGATTTTGGTCCCTTAAAATAGTAATTTTTTAATATTTACATTATTTTTGGAACTAGATTATGCTAAAAATGAATTAATTATACAAAGTTAACATACTCCATCAATTCACTTTTACTTGTCCACTATAATAAAAATACATATTCGCTTTTACTTATCCACTATACTAAATTAAGAAAAAGATAACTTTTTATGTTTTATCTTTATTAATAACTACTAAATTCCTAAATCAACTTTCAAAATTTTAAAAATGATATCATTATTA
The DNA here is from genome assembly GCA_034376525.1 of Nicotiana benthamiana. NCBI lineage: Eukaryota > Viridiplantae > Streptophyta > Magnoliopsida > Solanales > Solanaceae > Nicotiana > Nicotiana benthamiana. The sequence continues at coordinate 92,517,113 of CM067336.1, forward strand.
TGGGTAAAATTCGTATTAGAACCCGCGCGATGCGCGGATAATTTGATGGAATATTAATTTTTAAAAATTATGATCTAGTATATTATATTATTTTAATAAATATTAGTTGCTATTTTATTATTTAATGTAGTGTACATAAATATAATAATTTTTTTACAAAATTAAAGGATACAAAGCATTATAGTAATCAAATAAATGATTTGTTCCTTGTGTATTCTTTATTTAATTAGCAAATACTTAATACTATACATTTACTAATAAGATTTCTTTATTGAGAGAAGCTCTCCCTTCTCTCTAACTTCCTTTCCTTCCTCACTCTTATCATTTTCAAAAGGGCTGACATCTTAAACTCTCCCAAATGTTTTGATAACTTAGACTTAAGCTCATTAGATATCCCAATCACAAATCAAGAAATCTCTAATGCTATATTTTCTTTTAATCCAATGAAAGCACCTGGACCGGACGGAATACACTATTTGTTTTACCAAAAATTATGGTCAATCATTGGGAGTTCTATAAATGTTTTTGTGAAAAATTATTTATGAGACTCAAATCATTTCTGAAACTCTTAATCACACTCATATTTGCCTAATTCCTAAAGTACCTAATGCCAATCTACTAAAAACCTTTTGACCAATTAGACTTTGTAATACTATTTACAAAGTCGTCACCAAGATTATTGCCAACAGGATTAAACCATTTTTACAAAAGCTTATTAGTCCTTTTCAATCTAGTTTTATTAAGAACAGAAAGGCCTGTGATAATGGTATTATTATTCAGGAGGTGCTTAACAAATTCAACACCATCAAAGGTTCTAATTCTAGTATGATTATAAACCTTGACTTGAAAAAAGCCTTCGATTATCTAGAATGGTTTTTTATCTATAGGATTCTCGTCTACTTTAGATTCCCTCCTAAAGTAACCAATCTTATTATGCAATGCGTCACCACTAGTAGCATTGCCATTCTAATTAATGTTTCTCGTACAAATTACTTCAAGCCAACTAGAGGAATTTGTTAGGGAGATCCCCTTTCGCCTTAAGTTTTTGTTCTTTGCATCGAAATGCTCACTCGTTACATTCATCATCAAGTCGACTGTGCAATATGGGATCCCATTAAGCTTAACTCAATAGGTCCTGATTTATCTCATGTTTTCTTTGCGGATGACCTTACTTTAATGGCTAAAGCCAATAAAAAAATCTTGTAAGGCGATTTATCATACCCTATACATGTTTTGCCAATTATCAGGACAAAAAATTAGCTACCAAAAATAGAAAATTATCTTTTTTCTCATTGCCCTCATTATTTACAAGATAGCATTGCTAGAACTCTTAATATCTCCGTTAGTAAGCAGTTTGGAAAATACCTGGATTCACCATGACCAATAAAACTCCTAAGCATAAGGATTTCCTTTTTGTGCTTGATAATATGAGGTCTAGGTTGGCCAATTGGAAGCTAAATTGCCTTAACATTCCGGGCAGGGCAACCTTAATACAATACACACTTACAAATATCCCAAATCATTTGATGTAATACGCTATCCTTATAAAACAATCCATTAAGATTATAGACCGTATCCATAGAAATTTTCTTTGGGGTTCTACGTTGGAAAAGAAATGTCTCCACTTAATTAACTGGGATAAGGTCACTAGTCCAAATGAACTAGGGGGACTTGGCCTAGTGTGACGATCCGACCCGTCATCACGTGAGTTACCGCCCTGTTTTCACTCATACTATGTTTCTCTAAGTTTCAATATCAGTATTTGAGTTGATCGGGTATACTTGGATTGGTTTTGGATGGAAATGAGACGCTTAGACTCTTAAAAGAAAGCTTATTTTGGAAAAGTCAACTGGAAGTTAACTATTTAGTTAGAGGGCTTGGATGTGAATTCTGATGATCGGTTAGCTTTAAGGGAGGATTTATGACTTAGGAGTGCGGTCGAAATTGAATTTGAAGGTCCGGTGTAGAATTAGGCTTGAATTGGCAAAGTTTGAATTTTGACGAACTCCGGTTGAAAGGTGAGATTTTAATACGAGGGTCGGAATGGAATTTCGAGAGTTGAAGTAGCTCCGTTAGGTGATTTTGGATATGCGTACAAAGTTTCAGGTCATTCAGAGGTGTTTTGGTTGGGTTTTTGATCGAGTATGCAATTCGAAAGTTTTAAAGAGATTTAGGCTTTGATTTGATCATAATTGAGGATTTTAATGTTAACATTAGCGTTTTGATGATTCGAGCAAGTTTGAATGAAGTATTAGATCAAGTCAGTGTTTTTGGTTGAGCTCCCGGAGACCTCTGGGTGAATTCGGGTGGTTAAACAGAGAATTTGGAGTTGTTGCATGAATTGGAAGTTGCAGGTTCTATTGTTTCCGTATCTGCGGAAAAGGGACCGCATAGGTTGTTCTATAGATGCGGCTAAGGGGTCACAAAAGCGGTCTGGGGAGGTTCTGGCTTGGTCCACAAGTGCGTAATGGAAACCGCATAAACGGTCTGGGATTGGTTGTGTTTTGATGCAGTAGGGTAGAGTTATTGCTTATGCTTCTTGTCAGCTGAAGCCCCATGAGAAGAACTACCATGTTCATGATTTAGAGTTGGCTGCTATACTTCATGCTTTGAAGATTTGGAGGCATTATTTATATGGCGTGTCTTGTGAGGTGTTCACGGACAATCGCAGTCTTCAGCACTTGTGCAAACAGAAGGATCTTAATTTGAGACAGCGGAGGTGGTTTGAGTTACTCAAGGACTATGATATTACCATTTTGTATCATCTGGGGAAGGACAATGTAGTGGCCAATGCCTTGAGTCGAAAGGCGGTTAGTATGGGTAGTGTGGTGTACCGTCCAGTTGGGGAGAGGCCTTTTGCGATTGATGTCCAGGCTTTGGCCAATCGGCTGGTGAGATTATATATTTCTGAGCCCATTCGGGTGTTGGCTTGTGTGGTTTCTCCATCTTCCTTGTATGACCGCATTAGAGAGCGTCAACATGATGACTCGCATTTGCTTGTCCTGAAGGACAGGGTACAACATGATGATGCCAGAGATGTGACTATTGGTGATGATGGTGTGTTGCGGATCCAGGGCCGGATTTGTGTGCCCAATGTGGATGGTCTATGGGAGTTGATATTAGAGTAGGCCCACAGCTCGCGGTATTCCATTCATCCGGGTGCCACGAAGATGTACCAGGATTTGAGACACCATTATTGGTGGAGGAGAATTAAAAAGGATATTGTGAGTTATGTAGCTCGGTGTCTCAACTGTCAGTAGGTTAAATATGTTCATCAAGGACCTGGTGGTGTACTTCAACGGATGGATATTCCGGAGTGGAAATGGAAGAGGATTACTATGGATTTTGTGAGTGGTCTCCCTCATACCTCGAAGAAGTTTGATTCGATTTGGGTGGCTGTGGATAGGCTTACCAAATCCGTGCACTTCATTCTGGTGTGTGCTACCTATTCTTCGGAGCGTCTAGCATAGATTTTCATTCGAGAGATTGTACGGTTGTATGGGGTCCCAGTTTGCATTGTTTCAGATAGGGGTAGTCAGTTTACTTACCGGTTCTGGAGGACTTTTCATCGAGAGTTGGGTACATAGGTAGAGTTGAGCTCAACTTTTCATCCTCAGACGGACGGACAGTCGAGCGTACTATCCAGATATTGGAGGACATGTTGTGTGCTTGTGTTATTGATTTTGGAGGTTCTTGGGTTGAGTTCTTGCCAGTTGCATAATTTGCTTATAATAACAGCTAACAATCCAATGTTCAGATGGCACCGCATGAGGCCTTATATGGCTCCGGTTGGTTGGTTTAAGCCCGGCGAGGCTAGACTATTGGGGACAGAGTTAGTTCAGGATGCCTTAGAGAAGGTGAAAATGATCCATGAGAGACTTCATATAGCTCAGTCGCGTCAAAAGAGTTATGCGGACCAGAAGGTTCGAGATGTATCTTATATGGTGGGCGAGAAGGTCTTGTCAAAGTTTTCGCTTATGAAGGGCGTTATGAGGTTTGGGAAGAAAGGGAAGCTGAGTCCATGGTTCATTGGGCCTTTTGAGATACTTAGGAGGATTGGGGAGGTATCCTATATGCTTGCTTTGCCAGCGAGTTTGTCGGGAAATCACCCGGTGTTCCATGTTTCTATGCTCCGGAAGAAAGTTTGGGACCCGTCTCATGTGTTAGACTTCAGCCTAATCCAGTTGGATGAGTAATTGACCTATGATGTGGAGCCAGTGGCTATTTGGGACGTCAGGTTTGGAAGTTGAGATCTAAGGACATAGGTTCGATGAAGGTGCAGTGGAGAGGTCGGCCAGTGGAAGAGGCCACTTGGGAGACCGAGCAGGATATGCATAGCAGATATCCTCACCTATTTGAGTCTCCAGGTATGTTTCTTGACCCGCTCAAGGACGAGCTTTTGTTTTAGTTGGGGAGGATGTGACAACCCGACCCGTTATCACGTGAGTTACCGCCCTGTTTCCCCTCATACTATGTTTCTCTATGTTTCAATATCAGTATTTGAGTTGATTAGGTATAATTGAATTAGTTTTGGATGGAAATGAGACACTTAGTCTCTTAAAAGGAAGCTTGTTTTGGAAAAGTCAACTGGAAGTTGACTATTTAGTTAGAGGCCTCGGATGTTAATTCTGATGATTTGGTTAGCTTCGAAGGATGATTTAAGACTTAGAAGTGTGGTCGGAATTGAATTTGGAGGTATTTGGTCGGATTTTTGATCGAATATGCAATTCGGAAGTTTTTAAGAGATTTAGGCTTTGATTTGATCATAATTGAGGATTTTGATGTTAACGTTAGCATTTTGATGATTCGATCAAGTTTGAATGAAGTATTAGATCATGTATGTGTTTCGGTTGAGGTCCCGGGGCCTTGGGGTGAATTCGAGTGGTTAAAAGGAGAATTTGGAGTTGTTGCATGAATTGGAAGATGCAGGTTCTGTTGTTTTCGCAACTGCGGAAATGGGACTGCATAGGCGGTTCCGCAGATGCGACTAAGGGATAGCAAAAGCGGTCTGGGGAGGTTGCTTTGACCGCAGGTGTGGAATGGGAACCGCATAAGCGGTCTTGGACTGCAGAAGCGGTCCCTGGCATTCTAAGTGAAACTGCATAACTGGTCATTTGGCCGAAGAAGCAGTCCCGCATAAGCGGTAGCGGGACCGTAGAGGCAAAAGGACAGCGCACAGAGGGGTTAAAGGGTTTATTTCATCCGCGAGTTCTATCATTTTTCCTCCATTGTTAAACAAGCTTGAGAGTTATTGACAAGAATTTTAGACAGTTTTGACTGAGAATTCATCGGAGGTAAGTTCTATGGCCTAGAAACATCATCATATTGAAAATTCTATCTTTAATTCATAGAAATTTGGGGGGGGGGGGGGGGGAGGGGGAATTGGAAGAACTAGAGCTTGGGTTTTGAAATAAAAATTTAGGATTTGAGGGAGCAATTGAACTTCGATTTTGATGAATTTGATATGTATAGACTCGTGGCGATACGAGGAGTCCGATGATGTAAATTTTGTAATTTCTCGAGAAATGGGCCCGGGGTTCGGGTGTTTCCAACTTCGTGAGTTTTGGTATTTTTCGAGTTCTTTTGATTAGGTTGTGTTCTATTAGCCTAGTGTAATGTATTTGTTGTGGGGTTTGCCAGATTCGACGCGTGAGGAGGTCGATACGAGAGGAAAGGGCACTGCGAGATAGTCTTCGGCCATCTTGAGGTGAGTAATAGATGTAAAAGATGATTTGAGGGTTTGAAACCACGGTATATCGCACTGTGACGCTGTTTTGAGGCGAGACACGTACTCTATGGTGAGTGCAGGGTTGTTTGTGGACGGGGACTATGGTATAGTCCATCCGAGTGATATTCATACTGAGTTATTGACTAGAAATTGATTGGTAAACATCCTACTTGGATTGTTACGAGCATATTTGGGCTGTGTGGCCATTATTTGGATTCCTTAGGGATTATTGTCATTGTTTCCATGATGTTGAGCATGTTTCCATGATATCAGTCCTGAGTTAAACACTGTCTCTAAATGATTAGTAAATTTCTATGGTTTTAATCACTTAAGCTATAATTCCTGATAATTGGAACTGAAAATGATAAATTTAGCTGTGCCCGTGTAGCTTGCATGCATATAACTGGACTGATTGTAGATCGGGGTGCTCGCCACAGTGAATACTAAGATGATATTGCGCTTGGGCTGTAGGAGCCCCTCCGGAGTTTGAACCCCCACAGTGAGTGGGGGTACCCAAATGGATCGGGTTGTACGCCGCAGCGGTCATGTGCATTGCAGTGCATTCATATATTGATATCTGTTTGTTTTACCTGTCATTGATTTACCAATGTTTCACTGTTAAATGTGCTAAATTGTTAGTTTCAGCTTTACATTTGGTATTTTCGAGATCTCTTACTTTCAGTTATTATAGATGTCTATTACCACTGAGTTGGAAGTACTCACTTTACGCCCTACACCATGTGTGCAGATTCAAGAGTATCGGGAGCTTATTCGTACTGTTGTTGTTCCCAGATTTATCCCAGAGTTGTCGAGGTAGCTGCCAGGCGTCCACAGGACCCAACTCCTCCCTATCATTTTGTTTTCCGCATCCTAGACTTTCGTTTGTTTTGATTTGCTATTCCGTTGTATTTAGAGGCTCTAGACTCATGACCCTAGATCTGTTGGAAATTGCATTGGTATTGCTTATGAGCTTCCGTACTATTTTCTATTTATTATCACTGGTTAGAACAATATCATCTATTAAGTTAACTATATTAATTAGTAATGAGTTTTCGTACTTGGGTTGAGAGTGTTCAATGGTCGGGCTTGCCTAGCAATTATTGTTGGGATCCATCACGAGCGGGATTGGGGTCGTGGCACTTAGTTAAAGCTTCTGTTAAAAATCAAGCACTTCTCGCAAATCTTACTTGGTATTTATTCACTAATCCTATGACTCCTTGGGCTAAGACTCTTATTAGTAAATACTTTTATAAGATTTCCCCTAAAAACACCTCCATTATGTGGAGAAATATAATCAACGGTTGGAATCTTTACAATAAAGGATTGACTTGGATAATTGGGAATGGAAACAAGGTTAGAATATGGAACAATAATTGGATTTCCAATCTCCCCCCTCTTAGAACTCTAATAAGTAGCCCCCTTAAATTTAACGAGGATCACATGCTAGTTAGTGATATTCTTGATAATCACAAATGAGCCTTGACAAGCTCTTCTTTTCCATACCTACTGACGTTTAGAATGCCATCATTAGTACTTACTTAAGTCCTTCAAACGCTGCTAAGGATAGAGCTTAGTGGAAGTTATCCAAAAATGGAGTTTTTAGCATAAAATCTTCAATAGATCTTCTTGCACCACCCAAAGAACCTGCCATGAACACATTGTGGATTCGGAAACTCAGAATTCCTAAGAAAATTAGCTATTTTCTCTGGGTTTGTCATCACAAAAAGCTCCCTACTACGTCCTATCTCATGCACATAGGCCTTAATATAGATGATATGTGCCCAACATGTAGGAATAATAAGGAAGACATCCACCACATTTTTTAAACTGTTACATTCTAAAAATATTCGCGGGGGGGGGGGGGGGGGGGGGAGATTGGCATCATCCCCATTAACACCTGATCTTCGTTGGCTAGATACTATTATATTACTTAGCCCTGTTATTTCATTCAAAACCCTTAAGTGGGAAGATATATACCCCTTTTTCCTTTGGAATATCTGGCTCAATCGCAATAACGACAATGCTAATAATATCTCCAATGGAGTTTTAGTTGCATTAACTCTCAACAAAGCAGCGTAGTTCAAATATCTAACTTGTTACAATCATACTCCATTGAAAACTATTCCTATTCCTATCAAATGACAAAATCCCGCTAAAAGTTTTTATAAGCTAAATTGCGACAATGATTACACTAATAACAGCAAGATTAGTGGATTGGAAGGAATCATCCGTAACAATCATGGAAAATGGATAGTGGGTTACCAAAAAATAACTATTGTCATTGGTAAAACACATGTGAAACTTCTGGCTCTAGAAAAAGGTCTACAAGTGGGTCCAATTCAAGCTTCATCCTTTGGAGACTGAAACTGATTCCACAGAGGTAATATCCATATTTGATAAAGATTATCAAATTTATGATCACCTTATCTTCTAATGCAGGTGATTAATGGAACAACTGGGAACACTAACGCTTAGGCATAACTTCCGAGAAGAAAACACTGTAGCTCATATTTTGGCAAGAAGTAGTAAGAAGCTAAAGTCTATGAATAAAACAGTCATTCATCATTCACCAACACAGGAGGTGGAGGCAGCTTTGAAGAATGATGTTGTAGGATAACAATACTCTAGGCCCATTTTGGAAGAAGTTTGTAATAGTTTAGCTAGAATGAGTAATGTTAATGCCATGCAAAACTCTAGTATTTTGGTAAGCCCTGTCAGTTTCGATCCCAATGGGATGGATGATAGAGACTTTTGTAATATTACGTAGTTTTTAATAAAGTTACCTATTTACAACCAAAAATAAAGATTTTTTTATTAGTTTCTCAATTGGCTTAATATTTTGATACTACTTCTCTTCTAGTATAACATACGTATATATTTTCTAATTCTGAAAATATATATTTTTATACTTATGTTATATTGTTTAAAATTCTTCAATTATCTAAATTTATCAATAATTTTCTTGAGTGTTATTTATTTATATTTTATTTATTAATTAATTTAAAATATAAATATTATAAAATTATCTTTATCCATCTCTTTTCGTACATTCATTTACTATAATATTTGATTAGTTTTCTCATTTTATATTTATTGAATATTTAAATAATATAATTTTTTTACTAAATTATAATTTTGAATCCATGAAAAGTATAAAGATATAAGGCTTTTATTATTTTTATAAAAAACATACTAATATTTTTAATAATTATAAAATATGTTTTATATATAATATATTATCTTATGTATAATATCCTAATAATTTCATTATATTTTTTATTACGAAATTATTAGTTCTATTTATTAACAAAATTTTCCTACATTAAAAATTTAATATATATATATATATATATATATATATATATATATATATATATATATATATATATATATATATATATATATATATATATACACACACACGATATCATTTGTTTTTTTTAATATTCTTCATTTATGACTATTTGTTTATTATGATTTTAGTTATGTTTATATGTACGACCTTTCTCATAATAATTTTGACTATTTTTATTATATATATATATATATATATATATATATATATATATATATATATATATTGTATTATCCATTATTTAATATTATTAAATTGAAATATGAGTTATTAATAAATTACCTATTTAGTATAATAACTATATATATTTACACACACACACTACTAATACCATATTAGGAAGAAATTACTCTCCAATTTTAATTTATAGTTTTTGATTTTTTATTATTTTTGTTATTTTATTGTAGAATAAATTTAAAACTCTAATTTGAATGAGTAAAATATTTTTTTTGTATTTTCGTTTTTTATTGATAATTATAATATATTTATATTTATTAATTCAAGTAGTGTAACCAACTAATTCAAAATTTAAAATTAAAAAAATATTAGTTAGAAAAATATTTATTTTGTCTTAACAATGCCACCTGGCTTTTTGTGGTTAAGACCTTTGTCTTAATGTAGTGCTTTTGCTTCTATTATTCTATATAGATAGATTGTACAATACATATTTCATTTATTATTTCTTAAAGAGAATGCAAAGTTAAAAGTGAACAACTTATTTTGCTCAAAAGATTCGTACACCTTGTAATCTAAAAAATAATCGAAAGAGTGTTTGGGTAAATCGTAATCAAGTATAATGAGTGCTAGATGGGATTACTTATCAAAAAATGTGATAGATCTATAAATACACAAAGTTATAAAAAGCTCAAGTATCATAGAGAAGGATAGAGAGACAATTTGTTTGATAATAGTAGCGAGAGAAAGTAGAGAGATGATATTATTCAGAATAAAAGAAAATGATCGTTACAAAGGTGAAGGGCCCCTTTATGTATTAGGATACCTTCCTCGAAGTAATCAAAAGAAAAGTACAAAAGTTGGTGGCTTCCGTGTACGAAGGGAACCAGGCCTTAAACAATGTCGTTCTTCTACCTAGTGGACTGGGACTTCCTTATTTTGGTCGTCCTTGCCTGAGTGATCTGAGGACAACATTTCCATGAAGAACGTGTCTTCTTAGGGGAACGAGGCGAAGTGGAGTTTACCCAATACAGCTAGTCCCTCAGTCCGTTGAAGGCATGCTCGATGGACGTCTTCAATGGACGAATATGCATGCTTGTATGGCGATGTAAAGCCGTTGGCGCTTGTCTCCTTTTTAGAGTGGCGTCACCTGATCACGTTCATCATCATTACTTTTACTCCAGAGGCAGCTTAGATCCTGACGTGACTTTTGGATTTCCCGCGCCAGCTTTTGAATGATGTCACTTTGATTGTCGTGTACCTCACTCCTATAAACAACGGAGCGGTTCAAAATGATTCATCATTCTAATCTTTAAAGGACATTTCCCTCTCTCCCTCATTTCATTTTCTGGCGATTACTGCTTTTCTCAACAACTGCTATTTCTATAGGCCGAACTTTGCACTACTTAAAACACTCTTCTTTGTAAACTTAATCATGGTGAAACTATCTCAAGGTAGCAAGAGGTCCAAAACAATGCCCTTTCTAGGGTTTCACCTCCCTCCGATGGTGAGATGGAGGTGGTTGGAGAGGTTCTAGTTCCTCTGTCAATGGCGAATGTTCTTTCGAAGAACATGAGCAAAAGGAATGACTTTAGTCATAAAGGCTCACCTCCACCATGGGAACATAGCAAATTGACGCTCTCTCACTTGGATGCCCTCAGGATGGCATATGGATTTCTAGATAATGTCGATATAGTACTTACCAGATGAGGACTACGCCAACGTTCATAGGCCTGAGTTATGTATGTTTTATGAGTATGCATTCTGTATCGGCTGTAGTTTCTTGCTCAATTATCTAGCAGAGGAACTTTGCCACTTCTTTAGGGTGCTGAAAATGTGCAGGATACTTACCACACATGCTGAGAAAGCCGGTGTGTGGTCACGATATACCACCTTCTGCAAATGTTTATTGCGAGTTACCTGAGGGGTTCGATGCTGCATCTACGCTCCGCGGCAAGAAAGGCTTCGTGGTACATTCTAATGACAAGGCCAACCGTGGCTATTGGAAGAAATTTTTCTACGTCCGGACGGAGCATCTGGTGGTTAACCCCAAAGGGTTTCCGGGGGCGTGGAACCAGGAGTGTAAGTGTCCCTTTGCGTCTTCTTCCGTATTTTTTGTCATTACGGCCTAACCTCTCATAGTTTGTTTATTTTTACGGTTTGCAGTGGCGGCTTGTATGCTTGTAGATTCCTCGTCTCTTTCCTGTGCGGACGACATTAGGTCGTAGGTGGAGAGGATGATTCCGCATGTAGAGGAGTGTCGTACCAGGGCTCAATTTTGTAGCATGTATGACCCGACTGGTAATGGTCTTCCCTTGTTTTTTCCTTTTTCCTTGTCTTAATTCGAGAGCCTTTTTGCTTGACGTATCTTTTCCTTGACAGGCTGGGGTGTATCCAAGAGGGCTAAGAGGAGGAGAACCGATGCTGGCCTATCTAGGGTAGAGCCTGGGCTCTGAGGAGGAGGATGTGCCTACGGGGGTTTGCCCAAAAGTTGCACCCTCTCGGCCCCTCAGCAGGAAGTTACGTCGGGAGTGATATCTGATGTGACGGCCGAAATATCGGCGAAAGTGGCATCAGAGGAGGTTCTGGTGGTGGCTCTTGTGGTCATACCCGCGAGGGGTGCCGAGGTCGCATCCATCAATAAGGCGCTTCCTTTGGAGTCGCCTTCGCAGCCGGTGGAGGCGGCTCCTGAAAATGAGAAGCCCCTAGAAAGTAAGAGGTGCCGGTTGATCACCGGCAAAGGAGTAGGTATTGAGGATTAGAGGGTGCAATTACCTCGTCATGAGTCGGGGTGGCCGTTTATGGTTGATGCAATCCACTTGTGGAGGACCGCTCCTCGGGGGAGGGCTAATGTCGAGGTTGGCCCACCTCCGCTAGGGAGGGCGGCTCGTCGGCAGCAGCAGCGGGGACAAGTGCGCCCTTGGAGAGGATGGGCAGAGGAAGGGGCTCTCCAGCTCGTGTGGAGATGACGGACGGTAGGTCTACTCGCTGCATTGTGATTCTTAGTGGCTAAAACCTTTTGGAGAACTGCAAGGAGGCAGCCGCGGACATGACCCTTCTTTGTGTGGATGCCGAGGGTTAGGCATTAGCGGAGGTCAGTGATAGGGGCCTGTCTCGAAGGGTAGCAGGTGTGGTCTTTAGGCAAAATTGGATATCCTTCCCATTGGTGTCGTAGGGGTAGTCTGCCTACGTACTAATCCATCTTTTGATATTTTTCAGGTTCTTGTATTGGAGGTAGAGATGGGGCGACACCTGGTGAAGAGGGTAGATGCCCATAAAAAAATTGTTTCAGAGGTGCAAGAGGGTCTGCGAGGCGGATCAAATGCTAGACGATGTGTACAAGCAGGACCCCGAGTTTAGGATGTTCAGCGAGGGCCTTACCCAGACGGAAGAACAACTAAAGAAGAGGCTGACCAAGTTGGAGAGGGCGGATGAGCAGCTCATGGTCGCGGTCGTCCGTAACACTGAGTTGGAGGCTCTCCTTCGAGCGAAGAATGACGAGTTGGATCTTGGCTGTGTCGTAGTGGTAGAGGCTGCTGAACTTTGGGTGCGGGTTGCGGCCTTGACAACTGAGCTCAGGGCTAAGGAGGCTGATATCAAGACTCTTGCGCGGGTCGCCCCACAGGAAGCTAAGTGCTGGGATGCTCATGACATGTGGGTGTACAATGATGCCCGGTTAGTCATGTTTGAAGAGCTCCTGCCAGCTGGTCGGGTCTTCCATTTTGCCGTAGTCAACATCGGTTCAACTGCTGACAGAGATGGCCTTAGCCATTTTGAATCAATGGCCTTAGCCATGTAGTTGACTTTGACTGTTGTCGAGTATTTCGTTCTGCTGTAGTCGACATTGGGTCGACTGTTAGAGGTGATGACCTTAGCCATTTTGGATCAATGGCCTTAGCCATGTAGTTGACTTCGACTGTGCAGTAGTCAGCATTGGGTCGACTGTTAGCAGAGATGACCTTAGCCAATTTGAATCAAGGGACTTAGCCATGTAGTTGACTTCGATTGTCGTCGAGTCTTTCGTTCTGCCGTAGTCGATATTGGGTCGACTGTTAGCGGCGATTACCTTAGCCATTTTGAATCAATGGCCTCAGCCATGTAGTTGACTTCGACTGTCGTGGAGTTTTTCATTCTGTCATAGTCAACATTGGGTCGACTGTTAGCAGTGATGGCCTTAGCCTTTTTGAATCAATGGCCTTAGCCATGTAGTTGACTTCGACTATCATCGAGTCTTTTGTTCTATCATAGTCGACATTGGGTCGACTGTTAGCGGCGATGGCCTTAGCCATTTTGGATCAATGGCCTTAGCCATGTAGAATCAAATGGCCTTAGCTATGTAGATGTCGATGGCCTTAGGCATGTTGAATCGAATAGCCTTAACCATGTAGATGTCGATGGCTTTAGCCATGTTGAATCGAATGGCCTTAGCCATGTAGATGTTGATGGCCTTAGCCTTTTCATTTATGAGAGATGTCCGTAGCCTTTTCATTTGTTGGATATGAAGATGGTCGTAGCCTTTTATACATTGGAGATGAAGACGACCGCAACCTCTTACATATTGGAAATGGAGATGGTTGTAGCCTTTTACATATTGGAGATGTCGCTGGTCCAGTCCCTGTATCAGGTCGGGCTTGAGAGCGTAATGAGAGACTGACGTGATACACTTGTTCTGCAAAACTCTCCAGGTGTTCCCTTCGTCGTCTCGTTGAAAACCTCCTCGAGAAAACCCAATTTGGACAAAATTCAAGTGAGGGAAAAAGAGTGCGACTTGGGGAGCGCCCTTTAGAAAATGGAAATATTTGAGGTGGGAGACGTTCTAGTTGTTCTGGAATGTTTTTCCTTACATTGTTTCCAACTGAAATGCCCCTTTGCCAACTGTTGCTATGATTTTGCAGGGCCCTTCCTAGTTTTTGCCCAATTTTCCTTCACTTGAGTCTTTGGAGTCCAATGTCTTGGCTTTGAGGACGTAGTCTCCTACTTTGAGCGGCCTTACTTTTGCCCTCTTGTTATAGTACCTTTCTACTTGTTATTTTTCGGCCACCATTCCGATGTGGTCCATTTCTCTTCTTTCCTCGGCTTCGTCAAGGTCTTCGAGCCTACTTGCGTCATTTTTTTCTCCACTAGGGTGTGAATACCTCAAGCTTGGCTCGCTGACTTCGACGGGTATGACCGCATCGGTTACGTAAACCAATGAATATGGAGTTTCCCTTGTGCTGGATTTGGGTGTGGTCCTGTGTGCCCACAACACTTCGAGTAGCAGTTCGTGCCATAGCCCTTTGGCGTCCTCAAGCTTCTTCTTCAGTATGTTCAATATTGTTTTGGTGGAGGATTCTGCTTGGCCATTGGCGGCGGGGTGGTATGGCATGGAGAGTATCCTCTTGATGCTCCATTTTTTGAAGAATTCGGTCATTGTTTGACCGATGAACTGTTGTACGTTATCAAAAGTGATCTCCTTGGGAATGCCGAAGCTGCATATAACGTTCTTCCATATGAAGGCGATGACTTCCTATTCACGTATTTGTGCTCATGGCACCTGCTTCCACCCACTTAGATAAATAGTTAGTTAAAACAAGTAAAAATCATACCTTTCCCATCCTGCGGGTAGAGGGCCGACTATGTCCATTCCCTATTTGATGAAAGGCCAGGGAGAGGTGACTGAGTGTAAGGGATCGCTCGGTTGGTGTATCATTGGGGCATATTTTTGGCGTTGCTCACATCAACGAACGTATTCTGCCGCCTCTTTGTTCATGGTGGGCCAGTAGTAGCCGGCACGTATGATGCACCGTACGAGGGCGCGGTTACCTGTATGGGCGCCACAATGACCCTGTGTGTGGTCGATGGCTGAATGAAGTAGGGTGACCAATATTTTCTTATTGATGTTTTTGGTAGCCACGGCTAATTTGGCCAGGTCGTCTGCTTCGATATTTCGTGCTCTTGGGATTTGTTCAAAGCGACATTCATCGAACGCGGCCATTAACCTGCGGATTTATGTTTGGTATTTTTGTAGCCTTTACTCTTTGATCTGGTAAGTCTCAGCGACCTAGTTTACCACGAGTTGAGAATCGCAATGGAGAAGGATCCGTCGGGCTCCATATTTGGTGGCTAATTTCATACCTGCAATAATGGCCTCATACTCGGCCTCGTTGTTAGTCATTTCGGGCATCGTATGGACTGGGGAATTGTTTCACCCGTGGGGACCTCGAGGACGATCCCAATCCCGATCCCGGTGCATTAGCGGCGCCATCAGTGAGGAGAACGCATAGGTCCTTATTGGGGGAGACGCATCGGGCCTCGATTTATGCCTTCGGCAGGATTTCTGTGCTGAAGTTGGCTAGGACTTGAGATTTGATGGCGTTTCCTGGAAGGCACGAGATGTCGTGTTCGCTGAGCTTGATGGCCCATCTTGCGAGACGGCCTGATAGTTCAGGCTTGTGTAAGACGCTCCTCAGCGGGAAGGTCTTTACCACTTTTATGGGGTGACATTGAAAACAAGGTCGTAGCTTTCGTGAAGCTACTACTAGTGGTAGTGCCAGCTTCTCAAGGTGTGGGTACTGAGTTTCGGCGTCCACTAGTATTTTTCTGATGTAATAGATGGGATATTGTGTACCTTTGTTCTCGCATACCAGGACATCACTGACGGCAACCTCGGACACGGCAAGATACACCAAAAATGGTTCACCTAGGCTTGCTTTGGCTAGTAAGGGCGGCGAGGATAGGTATGCCTTCATATTTTTTAGGGCTTTAACGCATTATTCGTTCTATTGGAGCCCCTGATCTTTCTTCGACACACTAAAGAACGTATGGCACATGTTGGAGGATCGTGAGATGAACCTGGAGAGGGTGTCTATCCCACCCGTTAGCTTCTGTACCTATTTTTTGCTGCTTAGAACTTTTGGAATTGCGTCTATTTCTTTGATTTGATATGCATTGACATGGATACCCCTCTGCGATATTAGGAATCCCAAGAACTTTCCCGAGGACACGCCGAAGGCGCATTTCTCGGGATCCAGTTTCATCCCATATCTTCTCAATATTTCGAAGGCCTCTTTCAGATGGTCGAGGTGGTCTTCCTTTCTAGACGACTTTACTAGCATGTCGTCGATGTAGACTTCCATGGTTTTTCCAAGTTGCTCCTTGAACATCTCGGTTACCAACCTTTGGTATGTGGCTCCCGCATTTTTGAGCCCAAAGGGCATCACTTTGTAGCAGTATGTCCCTCGGTGAGTGATGAAGGTCGTCTTCTCCTGATCTTCTTCAGCCATCATGGTTTGATTTTAGGCGGGATATGTGTATAGCAAGCTCAATAGTTTGTGTCCGGCCGAATAGCTGGTCGATGTGGGGCAGTAGGAACGAATATTTTGGGCATGATTTGTTCAGGTCGGTGAAATCCATGCACATTCGCCACTTTCCATTTTTCTTTTTGACCATAACGACGTTGGCGACCCACTCAGGGTACTTATATTCCATGATGGAACCATTTGGCAGTAGTTTGTCTACTTCTTCACTTACGGCTTCAATTATGGAGGCATTGAATTTTCTTCTCATTTGCCGCACGGGCGGGTGTATCGGATTAGCGTTCAATTTATGGGTTGCGATGTCCCATGATATCCTTGGCATATTTGAATGGGAAAAAGTGAACAAGTCTACATGGTTAGATAAAAATTCTCGATACTTACTTCGGTTCGAAAGGCCGTGCCCGATGTAGGCCTTCTTTGTGAGGTCGTTGTCGACTAGCTGCACTGGATCGAGCTCCTCGACCGTGGCTTTGCTGGCTTTTATGATATATGGATCTTTGATGGCGTCCTCTGCCGGGTGAACCTTAGTCCCCGACAAAGTTGATTGCTATGCTTCTGCGCTCGCCCCTTGGAGTTGTTTGGGGTGGGTATAGTCTTGAGATATTTTGTAACATTCTTGGGCGGTGTGGGGTTCACCCTGTATGCGGAACACCCCCATAGGGTAGGAAATTTGATCACCTAATAAAAGCTGGAGGGGACTGCTCTCATGGCATGTATCCATGGTTGTCTAATGATGGCATTGTACGCTGTTTCCTGGTTCATCACGTGGAAGGTGGATTCCAGAGTGACTCCTCCTGCCAGGATGGGCAGTGTTATTTCTCCGGAGGTTCTTTCCACTGCATTGTTGAAATCAGTCAGCCTTATGCAGCACAGTATTATCTTATCCTCGAGTCCCATAAGTGCAAAGACCCTCGGGTGGATAATACAAGCGCCACTACCGTTGTCAATCATAATTCTCCTAACATCTGTATCCACAATACGTAAAGTAATAACCAAAGCATTGTAATGAGGAAAAGACAAACCTTCGGCATCAGACTTATCGAAGGTGATACTATCTTCAAAGTTGTCATACCGTTCGTGGGCGATAGTTCGTTTTAACTTGTGAGTGGTGGTGAACTTGACATGACCGATCATTGAGTCACCGCCGTCCCCGTGATCATGTTGATGGTGCGTGTCGGGGAGGGTAGCCTTGGCGGCCCGTTGAGTTGTTCCCGTCCTCGTGCGAAGTTGAGTTTCCCCTTGTCACCGAGTAGTTCTCTCAGGAATCCATGGTTAAGCATCCTAACCACCTCCTTTTGTAGACCTATGAAGTCTTCGGTTCTATGCCCTCGCACTCACATAGGGAGTTTTACTTTCGGGTGGTAGGGTCCGACTTCATCTTTGCTGTCCATTGTACCTTGTTGCCCAACTTCTCTAGTTCGTACACTACCTTTGAAGGAGAAAACAAAAGTCATGCACGGATAATAAAGAAGGCATGCCTCGTTCGTTCCGTAGGGGGCGACGTGTCGCTGTAGCGCATATATGTGCCTTGGTGGCGGTGAGTGAGAAGATATGATGTATGGTTAATGTCTTTCCCTGTTGGGGCGTGGGATTTGTTCCCGTCGCCCTTCATTGCGTCGGTCCCTCCTGACCTCTGGGAATATCGTCTTTTGTCTCCGGGTAGGGCCGTTGAGGTCATCTTCATCCGCGCACACCTCGGCGCAGT
This sequence comes from Nicotiana benthamiana, assembly GCA_034376525.1. Taxonomy (NCBI): domain Eukaryota; kingdom Viridiplantae; phylum Streptophyta; class Magnoliopsida; order Solanales; family Solanaceae; genus Nicotiana; species Nicotiana benthamiana. Next base: position 92,535,370 of record CM067336.1, read on the forward strand.
AGGTATTATGGATTTCTTCCCGGGTGGTGGGAGGGTACTTCATGAGGCGGCTCAGTAGCTTCTTGGTCGCTCTCGAGGCGTCCTTGCTTAACCTGTTCTGGAAAGCGGCGACTGCCTTACCTTCCGATACGTATGGCATGCTCATTCTCACCCTGTTGAATCTGGCCAGGAAGTCCCTGAGTCCTTCTTCCACGTCTGCCGGACAGCGAAGATGTCGTTGACTCTTGCTTCCGCTTTCTTTGCTCCTGCATATGCTGTGACGAACTTTTCCGCCATTTCCTTGAACGTGGAGATGCCCCTAACCGGTAGCTGGGAGTACCACGTCAAAGCTCCAATTGTCAATGTTTTGCCGAACTTCTTCAGCAACACGGACGGTACATGTCCTTTTGTCAAATCGTTACCTTTCAAGGCTGTGACGTAATGGATAAGATGATTCTCGGGGTCCATAGTCCCATCGTATACCCTCAGATAAGGATGCATCTTGAAAGTTTTTTGGATAGAGTATGGTGCGGCCTCCTTTGTGTAGGGCTGCTCTACAAACCTTCCCACATCGCGTTTCGGTAGTAGTTTAGGAGCACCCGGGATCTTGTCTGCTCTTTATTGATGTTCTTTCATTTGGTCTCGGAGCGATTTGTTTTCGTGCTCCATTTCCTCCATCTTTATGAGAATGGCTGTGAGCGCTCCGTTATTGGTATGAGTGTCGGTGAGCATATTGTTGGCTCGCGTGATCTAGAGTTCATCTTCGGCTGCGGTGAGGTCCATTATTGGCTTGCGCCTTACGCCACGTTGTGGTGACTTTTCGACTAGGTCGCTCAGAGTTCTTGTGAGCCACCCTTTTAGTAGCTCCTTGATTTCTGGGGGTGCTTCCTTAGATGTAGAAGTAGAAGCTCCCTTTTCTCGCGGATGAGTCAGATCTCCGGGTGGAGGAGGTGGGGTTCCTCCACTCATCGTGGTGCTGGGGATTGTGTTCATGATATTATCTTCACCTACCTCGTTGAGTGAATCCATGAGGTTGACTCCAACCTCGTCTATCGCTTTCTTTTTTGCACTGTTGTCAACCATGTTTGATCGTGCGATGCAGGGGATGGTTGTCAACGATTTTTCTAGGCACAATTATAACTTTGATTCTCGAAATCTCTATAGACGACGCCAAATTGTTCAGTTCAAAAGATTCGTACACCTTGTAAGCTAAAAAACAATCAAAAAAGTGTTTGGGTAAATCGTAATCAAATATAATGAGTGCTGGATGGGATTACTTAGCAAAAAATGTGATAGATATGAAAATACATAGAGTTATAGAAAGCTCAAGTATCAGAGAGAAGGATAGAGAGAGAGAGTTTGGTTGATAACAATAGAGAGAGAAAGTAAAGAAATGATATTGTTCAGAATGAAAGCATATGATCGTTACAAAGGTGAATGCCCCTTTATATATTAGGAGACCTTCCTTGAATTAATCAAATGAAAAGTACAAAGTTGGTGGCTTCCGTGTACGAAGGGAACCGGTCCTTAAACGATGTCGTTCTTCTACCTAGTGGACTGGGACGTCCTTATTTTGGTCGTCCTTGCCTGAGGCGACGCGATCTGAGGACGACATTGTCATAAAAAATGTGTCTGCTTAGGCGGGGATGGAGCAAGTTGATTTTACCCCATACACAACTAAAAATGAATGGGAGGGGTAATTTGAGTGATTAAATGATTTAAAAGCTAATGATTCATTAAATTTGTAAAAATTCACAAGTAAAAGGATCAATAGTACATAGTACGAACTAATTGACGGTCAAAAAATATCACAAAGACTAAAATAATAATTTATCAACAGTACACTAAAATAATAATGGCACAAGGCACAAGGCACAAGGCACAAGGCACAAGGCACAAGGCACAAGGCACAAGGCACAAGCTTCCCCCGTTTAATAGGAAAACAAAAACATTAGAAAAGCAAAAACTACCCGGATCACGATCCGCGTCGAAAGTGTAACTCCAATCATTGCCGTTCGTCCATTTCCTCTAAAACGGACGGTTCATTTTCACCCGCGCCGAATATTTTCCCAATAGTCTCAAAGTTTCATCTTCCTCCCTCCACATTCCCCACACATCCTCTTTCCCGATATATTCACTCACCCTTCAACTATTTTCCCACACATAATCACAACTTTCACAGCATTCTCGACCTTCTCCCCTCTTGCAAAAAATCCTTTAAAAATGGCAAGAACAAAACAAACAGCACGTAAATCCACTGGAGGAAAGGCACCAAGGAAGCAACTTGCAACAAAGGCTGCCAGAAAATCAGCTCCGGCAACCGGAGGAGTTAAGAAGCCCCACCGTTTCCGTCCGGGTACGGTGGCACTTCGAGAGATCCGTAAGTATCAGAAGAGTACTGAACTTCTGATCCGAAAACTTCCATTTCAGAGACTGGTAAGAGAAATAGCACAAGATTTTAAGACTGATTTGAGGTTCCAGAGCAGTGCCGTAGCAGCGCTTCAGGAAGCGGCAGAGGCTTACTTGGTGGGTTTGTTTGAGGATACCAACTTGTGCGCTATCCATGCTAAGAGGGTTACTATTATGCCTAAGGATATTCAGTTGGCTAGGCGGATTAGGGGTGAAAGGGCTTAGTGAATTTAGTTCAGTGGGATTTTGGTTGGTGTTTTGGAGTCGTTTGTATGGCTGGGTTAATGTGTATTGACTTGGGATGTGGTGTTTTAGGTTGTCTGTAATGTAATGAAAGATTTGGAAATGAAGATCAATATTGTGTTAAAAAGCCTATCCGTATTTTTGTTTCTTTGTTCTGGTTGTTGCTATATCTGTACATATAAAATTGAAATGGCTTGCTTTGCTAGTTTCTTGACCTATTCACTTGCCTCTACCCTTGTTTAGTTTGAGTTTTAATGGTGACAACTGTAATTTAGAATTGCAATTTTATTTACAAGTCTAGGAGGTAGGATTATTATAACAACTTGTTTGGATGGTTGTTATTCTATTGTTTTGATATATACACTAGTTGGATTATTATAGTTATTATTGTTGTATATACATGTTTGGATAAATTGTATTGTCTTATATTGTTTCATGATCTTATGCACTAACAAGACGGAAAATTAATTTGCAATATTATAATAAAAAAGTAAGGTATGTGATAGAATTATTATATAAAATAGTAATAGTTCCATAAAGTAACACTTTTGGTCATTACATAACGATACAATATAATAAAAGTTAAGAAGCAATCAAAACAAACATTGTACTTAAAGTAACAATACAATACAACAAATAACAACCATCCAAACAAGCTATTGATGAAGCAAACTTGGTTATATCAGAATGTCATTTTGAACAGAGTTCTTTCCAATATGGGAACAGAACTTTAAATTGCTCAAGTACAGGACTAGGAGGATAAGGATAGGTAACATAATCACAATGTAAAATTTTCAAGATAAAAAGGGCATATGGTAAAATATTGGACCACATACAGCTGTTGACTCTGCTAAGAAATCATGTACTGAACTCTTACTAACGAAAACAATCATCTTCAATTGGAATAGCACTGGCTAGATAATCTAAATTATGCATTCCTCTTGATGTTTATAGCACTAGGCAGAGGAGATTACTTCTTTTAACATCTTGAAAGGGAGTCTGGAGATCAAAACCCAACAATCAGCATCCAAACCTCATTTCTGGAATTCTATTTGTTATTTCAACAGTGGCAGCAAGATGTGATGAATATTCTAATCCAAGGATAGCTTATAGCCAATGGCTCTGTAAATTTGGGTGAAAGAGGATACGGCTTTCATTAATGGCCATCAATGTCAGCAGTTCTATCTCAGATGAATTCCCAATCATTTAGAGCACATATGACTTCCACTAGGTAATCGTATTTGTTCCTGTTTTGACCAAAAGAGTAAACAGCTTCAAAAGAAAATATTCACATGAACACAAAAAGTACATTATACAACTGCATTCAGAGATGTCATTTATAAATCTTTTTCCAAGAAATAAAGTACTAGTAATATAAAACAATTATGCACGCAGCGCTGTGCAGTCCTTGGTTAATTGACAAAGCTCTCCCATGGGAAAAAGGAAGATCAGCTCAATCTACATATGCATTTAGCATGCCAAATTACCTGGTTGACGGAAAACCCTCATATAAGCAATAACACGTACAAACCTTTCATATCCGAGAGTCCATACTAACAGCCAATCTATATTATGGTCAGAGACCGTGTTATCCTCTCTTTTCTTTTTCTGAGTTCTGATAAATAGCCATGTTATTATTCTTATAAACAGAATTATATGTAACGGCTTTCTGACAGTAATTACTTGTTTGACCAAACAAGCATATAGGGGTCACTCACAGTTACCATCTCACAACAGACACTTGTAACGATGGAAAGATAGTAAGCTCAAAGTCTTAGTAACAATGTTATCTAAACCCAGGTGTTAAATCAGATACGGTTAAGCATCAAATTGACAAGTTTGAGAATGGTTTTTATGTCTGAGAATTTTAAAGGAGTGCCCTTGTCCAATATAGGAAATGATACTCAGGGTGAACAGGAAGTCTGGATAACAAGACTCAAAGGAGTCTTTTATGGCGATATAGAAAACTCTAGCTTTCGTTCCCTGTCCCTAACAAAATTTCACTCATCCAACGCTCCCCTTTCCCTGCACAGCAAAGAAGAGAGAAAATCAGGCTCCTAATTTCCCATACTTTCTAGGTCTCGACGAAAAGTTACTATTTATCACTATTCTTATAAGGGTATAATAGCCTATTTGGCCAAGCTTCTTCCAGGGCCAAAAGTTTTTTTTTTCTCAAAAGAGTGCTTTTTTCTCTAACTTGAGGTGTTTGACCAAGCTTTTTGAAAAAAAAAAAAATACTTTTAGGGAGAAGCAAAAGGAGTTTTTAAGAAGAAGAAAAAATTAGCTTCTCCCCAGAAGCAGAATCAGTCTTGAGTTTTCTTCCTATCAAGAATACCCTTAGCAAAATGTTGTATGTACCAAAACAATCTTAGTTTAAACTAATAAATAATATATAATGACTTTTGGGGTAAACTTTCATATTTCTTGAATGAATTTTTGATATACTTAAATCATTTTGAAAAAATAAAGTACTTTTCAGTTTTATTTTTATATTTTACTTGACAAGAGGGATTGCTCTGATGGTAAGCAACCCCCACTTCCAACCGAGAGGTTGTGAGTTCGAGTTTCTCCAAGAGCAAGGTGGGAAGTTCTTGGAGGGAAGGATGCCGGGGTTCTATTTGGAAACAGCCTCTCTACCCAAGGGTAGGGGTAAGGTTTGCGTACACACTACCCTCCCCAGACCCCATTAAGTGGGATTATACTGGGTTGTTGTTGAATGAAATAAAAAACTTAATTGTTGTTTTTAATAATAAATATTTGTGATTATTTATCTACTTATATAATATTAACTATTAAGTAAATCACTTTACGTCCTTATTCGTAATTTAATAATTAAAAGCACTTTTTGAAAAACTTGGCTAAACAAAAATTATTGCTCAAAAGAACTTTTTAATTTGATTAGCCAAACATAAATTGCTTTTCTTCAAAAGTACTTTTCGAAAAGCACTTTCAGAAAAAAAGTTTCTCAAAAATAAGCTAATTTTTCCGGCCAGGCTATAAGTCTACTAGTATATGCAATACATAAAATATAGATGAAGCAAACAACCGAATGAAGGAAAAGGCATCAAGGAGTTTAAATTCATTATAACCACCTCATCACTTACCCAGTGCCCAGAGCTAAAACCCACCGGCCGGCAGAGGAATGGGAGAGCGATAAAGATGATTAATGGGAAATGCAATCTTGCTAGGAATGGGCAGGAGGCGCTACAACCAATCTCCTTATCAGTTCAATCTTCTTTCCTCTTTCCATTCTATCCATGTATTGTCAATTTATACATTCAAACAGTATTGAGAAGAGGAAAATCAGTCCTTTGCCGGGAAATGCACATGATCTTGCTGGCAGACAAGTCTAGCTTTTCAAGAGGAGATTCAGATTCAACAATGATAAATGCTAAAATGGATCCATTCAGTGATGGTTATTTCATTGTTCTCAATGCCTTAAGTAAGAAATTTTATGCAATATGCTGCTACAACATACCTAGTTAAGATAGTCTGAGGAGGATAAATAGCAAAAGTTCAGATATTATACTTCTATTCAGGAAAAAGCATCATGAATGGATATATTTCAAATAGCAAGGATATTTGATGCCAGCACAAGAAAGTTGCATCAATGTCTTTGACATTATTAGACTTAGGTCCTCTTGTTGCACTTGTGCCATCTTCTTTATGATTTAGGAGCTAGGATGTTTCGAGAAGAATCTTTTGATTAGAACTAAAGCACTGAATCAATATATAAGATTATATCTACACCTAACTAAACTGAGAGAAGTAACAAACTTTGAAACCCCCCCCCCCCCCAAACCCCCCCCCCCCCAAACCCACCAAACAAACAAACTCAACAGAAAAATACTTCAGACCACAGTAATAGATCACATTTTCTGTTTGATCAGTAAAGTAGAACTTCTGGATAGCATCTGTCATAGCCCCTAGTTTTGGTAAATACAAATTGGAAAGGCCTCAACTTTTACATCTAAAGGTGCTCAAGAATGCTGAAGTAGTGGAATCCTACATGAAGAATCCACAACAAATCACATGGCTATCCCTTTGCTGTATATACCCACATTTCAAACTTGATCCGAGTTTACTTAGAAAAGAAGAAGATATGTTACATTAAGAATGACATGAATAGTATACCATATGAAGATGGTGTGAAATGAACTATGTAAGTGGCATAATCTCTTTATCCCTCTGTTTCCTGAGATGAGAAAATTCAGTCCTCAAGTCTCATGACCTTTCAACAGCAAAAAGATAGGTGTACAAAATAAATTGAGCAGATAACTAGTTAGGAATTGGTTGTCTTATGGATCTTTTTCCAGACTTTTATGCCCTGAATTAACAACATAGAGCTTCGGTACACGATCTTAGAGGAGCACATGCTTGGAACCTCACCTTCAGATGACCTTTACATGATTGGGAGTTGCCCAGAATTACAGATTTTTTTAACACTCTGGAGCTATGTAATGGACTGCAGGAGGGAGATGACACACTTAGATGGAGTCAAAACAGCAGTGGGGTGTACACAGTCAGCTTAGCGTACAAATACCTAAACCAAGATGGTGGACAAGTCAATCTATGGCCTTGGAAACACATCTGGAGGGTCAAGATACTATACAAAGTGGCATGTTTTGCTTGGCTAGTAGTTAGAGAAGCAGTTTTAACACATGATAACCTGATGAGAAGGGGAATGCCAATCTGCTCGAGATGTTACTTATGTGGACAAGAGGTAGAGACAATCTGCCATCTGCTTTTACATTGTAGAGTGATTACTCAGTTGTGGGACTTATTCATCAATATCAGAGGCATTAGATGGTCAATGCCAGGAAGAACATCTGAACTATTGTCAAGCTGGAATGAAGGGGGGAGGTGCACTGCCTCCAACAAAGACAGATGGAAAATTGTCCCTGCAACTATTTGGTGGAAAATATGAAAGGAGAGGAATGCAAGATGTTTTGAGGATTCAACCAGTTCTATTTAGAAAATTAAGATGAATTGTATTCCTTTTTTTTTTTTTTTTGTTGGTGTAAAGCAGAATATAGTGATAACTTAGAGTCAATTCTACAGGTCCTAGATTCCTTGTAAGAAGAGCAAGGATTAGAATAGGGAGCTTTGTAGACTTTTGTAAACTCTCTCTTTTGGCTTCCAGCACAACCTTTGTGCTGAAGATTGATTAACACAAGCATACTTGTTACATTGTCAAAAAAAAAATAAAAAAGGAGCAGAATTCTGCTGATATATATCATCAAGCAGAAGTGGCCAAATCTTTATCCGAAAACAAATTAACAAAGGAACGAAAGAAAGGAGTTGATGTTAACTGCTTATTTTGGGTCATCCTCTAAGCCTTTCTTGGGTAGGGAAACAGGGAGAGACATAAGGAGATAACATAAATAATCCAGATTAATCAGTATATATGGCAAAAGCAAAGGAAATTTAACTTTTTAAATTTTAGTTAACATAGCAACATATAACTCCCTAAGGCTCTATCGCCTATGGACATAATAAGATCTGCATGTAATACTGATAAACCTGTATCACTGATGCTAATCTGGATATGTTTACTTCTTCCGTTGCCTACAGAGCATTGTCATCAAACAGAACTTTGTAAAACCGCCTCCTCTCTTCCGGATCAAATATGCCACCTAAATCTCCTCCTTCCTTATCTTGTTCTGATGATGTTTCGTCACTTTGGCTCCTCCTTTTCTCTGGCTTTGGTGTTATCATGCCTCTGTTCCTCTTCTTTTCTAAATTCAATAGATAATGTCTGCGATTATACTCATGGAGTCCCTCCTGCATTAATTCTCCAAACTTCTCTTTGACAACAACAAGAGGGTCCTTTTCGATCAGTTCTGACCCATTATATGCTTCCCTAAGGAGAACTGTATAGATCTGGTATCTGTTAGAAACATAGAATATTCCAGGATGTTTGAGCAGAAAAACATTTAATTTCTCTGGTAAACATAATTCCCTTCTAAAATGGCCCAATTTAAAAATTGATGCCTTTTTCCACAAGGTCAATGACAGTAATTCATGCACTACCCCCACTGTTCTCTTGTCCATTTCCTTTGAACCATCCACTAAACCATCAAGTCCCATATAAGGTGAAATATATGGAGTAGAATTAAAATCTTCAAATCTTTCCCATGATTTGACCCAAGTTGGAGGCAAAGAGCATGGGAAACCTGCTTCTCGACCATCCTTTTTAGCCATTCTTTCGATTGTAGAAACAGCTAAATCAGGGTTCCAGGCTGTGAGCTCAATCTCCATTGAACTCCGTCTCCCGGTGTGGTTAAAAACTCTAAATATTTGAGGGTACTTGGGTACAATCCTGAGCAAATAATCATCAGGAAATCCAAAATTCCTCCTCAATTCGTTAAGTTTCATAATATTCAGTCTTTGATCACGGCTCATCATCAACAACTTTATTAATCGCTCAGCATATACTGGTTCCTGCATATCCTTAACAGACTCTTCCTCTTCAGTCAAAAACATCATTCTTTTAGTCAGCCCACAATAGTACTCATCATTCTCAAGGTAGACTTCAAAGCAACAAGGATACTTTTTTAGCCAATTTAGAGCTTTGCCTTGAAGATCAAGAGTCTTGAACTTCTTCTGCAGGTATTTTACTGATGCAACCTGGGTAGGACATCTCATAACAATGTTCTTAATCTGATTATTCACTATCCAACGACGGTTTCTATGTAATGCAGCTTCAAGATCTGGATCTTTCTTCATTGACCAAAGAGAAAACCTTCGCCGACTACGAAGACTAAACACTGCATCCCACAAACTCAAGTACCCATTTCTCTGGCTTTTCACATAAATCTGAGTTGCCATTCCTAATCACCACTTACATATATACCAATTAGTAGGGGCGGATGTACATATGCAGTATGAGATACGAGTTCAGTCGAACGCAGTAATTTTGGCTCCTCACTCTTATATGTACAAGTATCAAATTTCGAACCCAGTAACTCAAATGGCCAGTGGTTCAGTGGATTCCCGAACCCATAAAGTTCAAATATCGGATCCGCCTCTGCTAATTAGGATGCTATTACTGACTCAGAAAAGTAAATAAAATCCACATGACTTGTCTTTTAAGCTATTATTTGAGAACTTCATTACTTTAAATAGTAGAATAACATCAAAACATCAACCAGATACTCTGCCACTACTGCCACGGAGAACATATGAAATCAAATTAGTTTCACTTGAAGGCTACTGTATACTGAACCCAATTGCTCAAATTTGTAGAATCATATGAAAATATGCAGCAAAGATGAATTCTTGCTGGCAAATAAGAAATGAGGATGTCAGTAAATTTATCAATCAACTCAAATTTTATTTAACGGACCTTTATAAGGAAGGAAAAGCATAAAGCAATTCTTCAGCAATTCTCAGAAGGAGACTTCAATTTTGTGTACAATTTTCTTATAGGGCGGCTTTAAGAACAGACATTTTCATTCGTCTATCTCTTTCTTGTTTTGCCTCACACACCTCGAACAACATCATCGTACGTCTTTTGACAAACAACAGAGCAGAGATTTTCTTCTACCGTACTACTTAAAATCTCTTCTATTTCGGCCATCTTAATTCCTAATTTAGACGTATGGATGACAAACGAAGCGGGTCAAAGCGGATCGGGTGAAGTTTTACTTTACAGAGGGAAAGTACACAAATAGCCATTTTTAGGGCTACTATCGGGTTCGCCAATACTTAGTGGGCCTTTGGACATAAGATTTGTAAAATTCCAAAAACAAGTGAAAAAATATTTCAAGTGAAAATGAAATTTGAAAATTAGAGTTGCGTTGGACATGAATAAAATTTTGGGTTGTTTTTTGAAGTTTTTAAAATTTTTGAAAAATTCCAAAATGCATCTTCATTACAGAATCTGTCCACCTTATGAGGAAGTTGGTGGAACAGTACATGGATAGGAAAAATTTATTTACCTTGCTATCTATGAATTCTTTTCCTATATCGCATACGACCTCGGCTGGTGTCTAAAATCGACATATTATGTGGTCCCAGATGAAGTCAATAATTTCTTTCTCCCAAACCGTTTCAAACGCTTGAACTTCAACCCATTTGAAAAAATAATGGGTCATGAATAGTATGCATTGAGCCTTACCGGGTGCCTATAGTAGGGGACCGATGATGTCCATTCCCCACTTCATAAATGGCCACGAGGACAAAATCGAGTGGAGCATTTCTCCCGGTTGATGGATCACCGGGGCATGTCTCTAGCAGTCATCACATTTCTGTACGAAGTCCTTCGCATCTTTCTCCATTTCAGTCCAGTAATAGTTGGCTCTCATTAATTTTTGAATCAAAGATTTTGCCCCCGAATGGTTCCCGCAAGTGCCTTCCTAAACTTCTCTAAAGGCGTATTAGTATCTCGCGGTCCTAAACATCTAGCTAGCGGGGCGTCGAAAGTTCCACCAAACAATTTCCCTTCGACCAAGCTAAATATAGCAGCCTTGGTACGCATGGCTCTTGATTCTTTGGGATCCGTAGATAATTTTTCGGTCTTCAAGTAGTCTATGTACTTGTTCCTTAAATCCCAAGTTAATCTCGTTGAGTTTACTTCGGCATGGCCTTCTTCTATCACCGACTTCATGAGTTGCACTTCTTTTCCCGAACTGAATTTATCTGCATCGACCGGCGACCCCAAGTTAGCCAGAGCATCGGCCTTGCTGTTCTGATCTCGAGGTACATGCTGCAGGGTCTATTCCCTAAATTGATGTAGAGTTATATGCAATTTGTCTAAGTACCTTCTCATCTATTCCTCTTTTACTTCGAACATCCCATTAACATGATTTACCACCAGGAGGGAGTCTCACTTAGCTTCGACCACCTTTTCCCCAAGGCTTTTAGCTAATTCAGGACCTGCGATCATGGCCTCATACTCGACCTCGTAGTTGGTCAATTTCACAGTTCTAATAGACTGCCTAACTACATTCCCTGTAGGTGGTTTCTATGCAATCCTGAGCCCGAACCCCTTCGCATTTGAGGCACCATCCGTGAAGAGGGTCCAGATTCTCGAAGTGATTTTTGAGGTTAATAGTAGTTCTCTTTCGAGTTCGATACTAAGGCTGGCATAAAGTCAGCCATAAAGTCTGCCAAAATCTAAGATTTTATGGCGGTTCGGGGTCGATACTCGATATTGTACTCGCTTATTTCCGCGGCCCATTTGACCAGTCAACCCGAGAGCTCGGACTTGTGCATGATGTTCCTTAGCGGGTAAGAAGTAACAACATATATAGGATGGCATTAAAAGTATGGCTTTAGTTTCCTGGAGGCTCTTAGCAAAGCAAACACTATTTTTCCAGGTGATGATACCTTGATTCTGCCTTGCCTAGAGTTCTACTGAAATAGTAAATAGGGAATTAAGACTCCACTTACCGCTACCTCGAAAACCGCCAAGCATATGTCCAACAGTTTGTCTGCCTTCAGAGTGAGCAACAGGGGCAGACTCAACATGTAGCGTTTGAGTTCTTCCAAAGCTTGTAGGCATTCCGGGTCCAAGAGAAATTTTTCTTTTTTTTTTTTAACAGTGAGAAGAATCGATGGATTTTGTATGAGGACCTCGAGATGAAATGGTCTAGGGCGGCTATTCACCTGGTCAGTGTTTGGACAACCTTGATGTTGTCCACCATGGTGATGTCCTCTATGGCTTTGATTTTGTTGGGGTTGATCTCGATTCCCCAATTAGATAGGAATTTTCCTGATCCGACCCCGAATGCGCACTTCTTTGGGTTCAGCTTCATATTATATTTATGTAGTATGTCGAAGGTATCCCGCAAATGTTTCAAATGGTCCTAACTCGCAGGAACTTGACTAACATGTCGCTAATATAATATTTCATTAATTTTCCTATATGTTCTTCGAATATCCGATTTACTAGGCGTTGACTGGTGGCACTGATAACTAGGGATGTTGATACATTTTATACTCCTTCTCGCTTATGTTTTGATTAGAAATTCATAAAAAATAGTCCCAAAAGTCTCACAAGTTGCGCTTGATTGCAGGTTTGATCAACAAAGTGACAAGATGTTAAAGATCGACTTAAAATGAGTGAAACTTGCACAAGTGACAAAGACAAGGCAAGCTCAGGCAAAATAGGCCCAGTGCGGTCCGCACTGGGAGATTCAGAGAGCATGATTTTTAGGCTAACAAGCAGTGCGACCGCACTAGGTTTTGCACGGTCCGCACTGAAGTCTATGCAACCGCACTTGATTTAGTGCGGTCCACAGAACCAATATTCAAAGAAGTTGCAAGATGAAGTTTGGAAGCTTGGGCGGTCTGCAATCGATTTTGTGCGAACCGCACTAGATTTTTCTACGGCCGCAGTCCATTCTATGCGGTCCGCAATGCCTAAACAGAGAGTTAGGTTTTCAATTCAGAGCCCTAGTGCGGCCGCACACCATTTTTTATGGTCCGCACTAACCTCGTAGTGGTATTTTTTTACTGATTTTCCAGCTTAGTATAAATAGATTCTTTTTCCAGTTTAGGGTATCATATATTCTAGGACAGCAGCTGCACTCGTGGTTTCGACTTTTGTAGCCATTTTGGGTAATTTTATCTACTTCGCAACATTGAATCGTTATTTTTATCTTAGTAGTTAATTAATATGAGTTTATCATCTTCTAATTCTTCTAATTCTTATTTTTCTTCTTTGAATATGAGTAACTAGACGCATTAGCTAGGGTTGTGTCTCAACCCTAGTGTGGGTAATTGATGGGTCTTGTATTTTAGGGCTAATTTGACTATGGGTGTTTGATATTTGGGTCAATTTCATATTTAATTACTGAATTAGTGGTTGCAAATACTAGTTTGTGTTTAGTTGACTAGGGCTCTTCTTGAGAAAGAGAGCCTAAGTCTCCGAAATTGATCCAACAAGGAATTGGGGCGTACTCAAGAGATTGATAGCTCCAATTAAAGGGTTAAACCTCGAGAGAGTAATACCCAACTTGAACCCTAGTTGTTTGTGCAAGTTTGCATACCCAATTATTCTTGAGAGAGTCGGTGTAGAGTGGGTAAAGTAGTGCAACAGTTATATCATACTCCCCAATCATGTAAAATGTGCCTTAGACTTAAGTACCTGTCAGTTGACCAACTAGGTGGATGTTACTACCCTAGTGCCCTTTAAACTATTTGAACAACCCGTAGCATTTAACTCTTAGCTTAATTTACAATTTGTAGTTTAATACAAGCAGAATTATAAAGAAAATCCCAAAAATGATGAGAAGTATAATTTGTAACACATATGAAATCCTAAACAAAATAGATACTTGACTCCAATAATAGCTCTATGTGGATATCGATCCCGACCCAAAATCGGGTAAAAGCTGCTCCGACCCTCTCTCGCTACATAGTTAGTAGTACTTAGTAGGCCCCGATCAGGCACCGTTCCAAACGATATTACATTATAATAGTAGGTGCCAAATTTAGTGATGAAAGAAGTCTTTTCTTGATCTTCCAGGTCCGTTCAAATTTGGTTGTACTAAAAAAAAAGGAATGGAGAAAACTGAGTATCTCGTGCTCCATCGTCGCGTCGATTATACGATAAATGTTAGGCAACAGGAAAGAATCTTTAGGGCATGTCTTGTTTAGATCTTTGTAATCTTCACACATTCTTAGCTTATTCCATTTTAGGTACTACCACTACATTAGCTAACCTGTCCAAGTATTTAACCTCCCAGATATACCCTATTTTAAGGAGTTTGGATATATTGTCCTTGAAGAAAGCATGCTTGACCATCGGACTGTTGCCTCTTCTTTTATTTAATCGGATAGAGTTTTGGGTCTAAACTTAGGTTATGTGTGGTTACCTCCGATATGATCTCTATCATATCAAGATGAGACCAAATGATACAAACTATGTTAGCTTTAAGAAAATCAATGAGTTTTTTCCTAAGCTCAGGGTTAACCTTGTGCGCAGGTATACCTTTCAAACCTGTAGGTGTTCGATTTGTATGACTTGATCCAACGTCTCGACCGTCAATTTTGTGGCATCAGTGTCATCAGGATCTATGAACAATCTCGGCACTCCGTAATCTTCCTTCTCTTCTATTCCCCATTTCTCTTGTTTGACCGAGATCGACATCAGTGATTGCTATTTAATTTCTTCCTGTCCGTCTCCGCATTCCTTGATGTTAAATTTGCGGGCTCCGAGATTATCTCGTCGACCGTGAACATCTCTTTTGCAGCCGGTTGCTCTCCGTAGACCATTTTGATTCCTCCCAATGTAGGGAATTTCAATGCCTGGCGCACAGTTCAGGGTACCACCCTCATGTTGTGATCCCACAGCCTTCCGAATAGAGAGTTATACCTCATTTCCCCTTCGATCACGTAGAACTTTTTCTCTTGGATCAATCCTGATGGTATTCATGACATGGTTATCTCCCTTTTAGTGGTTTCACATGCCATGTTAAATTCGTTCAACACCCGAACTGCCGGAACTATTTGGTTCTGTAACCCCAATTGCTCTACGACCCTGATAATATTGGCCGAGCTACCTGGATTAATAACACATGTGTAATTCGAGATTTATTGAGAAGCATGAATATTACCAGAGTATCATTCTGAGGTTGTATGATGCCCTCGGCATCCTTGTCGCTGAATGAAATGATTCCATCTGGGACATAATCTCGGGTGCGTTTTCCTTGTGATAGATTCTTTAGTGCGTTTTATCATTGGTCCTTAGGGGATATCGATCCCTCTAATAATCATATTAATAACGTGCTGAGGCTCATCTTGTTCGATCTGTTTGTTGGTGTTCCTATTCCTAAAGTGGTTTTTGGCTCAGTAACTCATAAATTCTTAGAGGTGCTCATTATTGAACAACCGAGTAACTTCTTCTCTCAATTATCAACAATACTTAGTCATGTGGCCATGAGTGCCATGATATTTACGCATCAAATTAGTTTCTCTTTGGGTAGGGTCTGGCTGCAATGGTCGAGGCCACTTAGTTTCCTTGATGTGACTGATGGCTGATACGATGCTGGGATCATCAATGTTGAAGTTAAACTCCGATATTTTTGGCTCTTCCCTACCCCGAGCGACTTTTCAAAACCATTTTTGCTCATTAGACCTTGATTATTGGGCCCTCAATTACTTCTCTTTCGTTCGTTGTAGGGTGATTCCCAGACCTATTTCCCCTTCGGTGAGCGTTGTATGGTTGGTACTGATCCTGGACCGATCGATGGCTCTCTTAGACATGTCGTCAGCCTTGATGGGATAAAAAGATCTACAAGGGGCTGTAACACTATATTTGATAGTCACATGTGAGTTCACATCAATCGGATCGACAACTGGGACTTTGTTGGGATTAGTAGGGGGAACCTCATTGCTAGACACCTGATTATTGTTTTCGCCATGATAGCCAGGCTCAACGTTAACGTTCAAGTGGGCAGACTGAGAATTTAACATTTTTAAGCTAACCTGAAATTAAGTCCTTAAGGAACAAGCGTAAAATAAAGTATGTTATGGAGGTTTATATCAAACCACCACTATTATCCTTAACCCCACGGTGTACGCCAAACTGTTTATCCTTAAAACTGATAACAATTAAATTTATATGCTGTTTTAAGCATATGTGGATTGATTCAACACAAATAATGTAGAGTATTAGATAAATGGGTTAAAGAGAAAATGAATAATCAAATCAAATATAGTGTTACAGCCCAACTCGAACTTAGATTGAACAATGGTTTTATCCTCGATCAGGCCCTTTGTTCGAAGCCAATTATTAATAAAGAGCAAACAGTGAAGTAAGAACTTTACAATAGCTAGAAATCAGAAAATATAAATTTGTATTGCCTTGATTTTCGTATTACCATGTACCCTCAAAGAAGAAAAATATCCCCTTTATATAGTAAGAGAGTTTCATCCTTAGTACAAGTCTAAAAAAGGTAAAAATCTTCCTTTCTCATCAATTACTGATCCGTAACTGCCATCGAGCGAGATCCGCGCCGTAATATGCGGTTGGTTGCGGATATCACAACCCTCTATCCGTTGCGCACAACGTTCATTGTGCTTTCTGAAGTTTCAGGATTCGTACCGAGTTCAGGGTGCGTCGTTTTATTAGGTCCGATGGCGAGCGCTTTGTCCACTTTTCATGGGCTCTGATACAAAGGGTTCCTAGCTTTGATTTCAATCTTGTATGTCCATGCCGTCACTTCGTTTTGTTCATCGAAAAATTGGGATGTACATTATCCCCGATTTTCCGTATACAAACTTGCCGACGCGTTGACATGGTATTCAGTTGACATCCATCTTTCTTTAAAAAAATTCCTTCATATTGGGGGATAGGGGAAGAGAGTTAGTGATCAGTTGATTAATTACGATGTGGAACATAATAAAAAAAATCTGGAATAGCAAATATTGAAACCAAAAGAAGAGTAACAAAGAAATATTTGCTTTATTTGTAAAATTAGCGTTGATGAATAAATTGTAATTACAAGATATATATAGTTTGAAAAAACCACAAGAGGAAAACGAATGTTATAAAAAAGATTCGCCAATAACGGTCGTAATTAAAATATTTAAGCCAAGCTTTGAAGTATTCTTTTTTCCTGTCTTGTCATCTTAAAAAACACTTTGTGATTTTCGAAGGATGATATATGAACCTAATGCGTTGACCACTGGGAGAAGATTAATTAACTTGGCGTACGATAGAAGAAACGTTCTGTGGAAGCTAAATATTTGGCAAATTATATAAGACCGCATATATGTCCCAACTCCAAACAGAATAAAAATGCCAAAAATCAGAATTAAGATGATTAAACCAAGTCGTTTACCATCATTTTCTGCGAATGTAGTTTTATCGACTGAAGAACTTTTGATAGAGATTTTTCTCCGTCTTCCACTAAAATCACTCGTCCGATGCAAATGCGTCTCCAAAAAATGGAGTTGTATAATCACTAGTCCAGAATTCACCCGCCTAAGAGTCCCCCGTCTCAACCCTGCCCGCGGCCTTTTCTTGCACTGCTCTTCTTTTTTGATTAACCCTTTTCATCAATTTGTATCACTTAGTCTGCAAAATCCTATTCAAGCACCATTCCAAAACCTCAGTTTTATAGATGACCCTTCTGGAATAAGAATTCTCCAATCTTGCAATGGACTTTTGCTTTGTTGTAGCTTTCGTGCTCGCGGACCTAACGAACACTACTATATATACAACCCAACTACCCGACAATTCATCACGCTTCCTAAACCAGGAGGGAAAAGACAAATTTCTAAGGTTATTCTTGGGATGAAACTAGCGTTTGATCCGTGGAAATCGCCTCATTACAAAGTGGTTTGCACTCGAAGGTCTGAAAAGGCTCCCGAGCACTATCAAATTGAGATTTATTCATCTGAGACTAAGAAATGGAGAGTCTCGGGTCCACCTTTTCCTGCTCGTTACGATATAGGATTTCAGTATACAGGAGTTTACTGGAATGGTGCTATTTATTGGGAATGTGGTGACAACTCCTTACGTTTTGACGTGGAACACGAAACACTTGAAAAGTTTCCAATGCCTTGCATTGGTAGAAGTTGGGATGATGAGAAGATGAGAGTTGCTTATTATGGAGAGTCTTATGGATATTTGCATTTAGTCCAGGTTCATAGTCGCCAAAAGCTCAATTTTTATAATATTTACGAGATGAAAAATGATGGTACGGATTGGTTCTTGAAATATGAGGTGAATGTTGAAGATGTTGTAGGCGCGTTTCCTCATATGATTCGACATTACCTTGAGCCAACAGACTGGCATTATTTGGCGATGGCTGTGCTTTGTGTAGTGAGAGGGGAGAAAGAGGAGGATGACTTCATGGTATTGCACATTCCCAGAATGGTCATACGTTATAATTTGAGGGATCACACATTTTACAAGCTTTGTGAATTTGGCAATAGTACAAATGATGACGATCAATTTGAGGAGGTAGATGAGGAATATGAGATTCCTATAACACTTGTTTCCCTCCAATTTCGATGGTTTAGTGCTTTCCAATATATTGAATCTTTATTTTGTCTGTAATTAGTTATGAACGCAAATAGTCTATCGGACGACATGGATGAGAATTTGACCATGAAATTCTACTGTATTCAATCAAAGCTTCCATATTTATTACAGATCTTACTGTGAGGACATTTAGTTTTTTGTAATGTAATTGGAAAACCACTTATCTTCTCGGTTCATGTCCATTACTTGATTTATAATGTCCAAGAGGTTGTCCATTACCTTATTATTTGCCGAGTTGATGAATTCAAGTGACAAGCAATTTTTTGCTGAGCAACTTTGCAAAAGTCGTGTCACTACATTTGATCACGAGTTTGTGCTTCCTTCCAGTTCCAACTTTTAGCCAATTTCGACATCTTTTTCCATCACTAATATCACTCATTGTAAGTTTGTATTTCCCGTTCTGTTATGTTAATTTTTCTTAAATATTTAACGTATTTGTTATTTTTCACTCTCAATATTAGTTGTACCTTTTCATAGTTTTAAATTCTTTTGTTAATTGGAGTATTAGGTTTCTATCTATCAATAACATTATCTTCAAGATCCGGAGATCATCCTTGTTTTTGTTTTAGCAAACTACCCAGGCTGGCCTTTAAAAGCATAACTGCTATCACTATTATTGGAATAGATTGGTTATATCTTAAGGAGTTTGAATTTCAATTTTGGGATGATTTTGTGGATATTTGAGGTGGTTCTTATTAGAATTTGAACCGAATTCGAAGCAAAAGATGAATATAAAAGAAGATGATTATGTATCTTCTTGTGTATCGTTGTATTATAAGTATTCCATATATATCAAATGTGTATCTCATGTATATCCATATATGATGTGTACCTATGTATGAGATACCTGTTATATCATATGTTGCAGCAAAGTTTTTAAACTCGATTTTAACTACGAATTTTGACTCCAAGCTAGTCCAAATCACCTCCAATCTTACTCAAACTTTGTATATTGCCTCATCTATGTGTTTTCAAAGAATTTCAATACCCATTGATTTTTTTTTGCTCAAGTTTTTTCAACTAATGTACACTATTAGTGATGCATTTTGACTCCAAATAACCAGTACAAATCACGTTCAATCTCAATCAAATTTTATATATTGCCTTATTTATGTGTTTTGACGAATTTCAACCATACCCATAAACAAATTCTTTTTGGCCTGGTTTTTTTATTTTTGAACGTTGTATATCATTGTTAAGTTTTTATGACATTTCTTAATGGCTAATTATTGGTAAGTATTGTCTATTTTTAGCTATTTCTGTAGTCTGTCCCTTTTTTTCTTTGGAGACTGTATTGGAAAAAAAATGAGCTTTATTAAAGACGGCGTCGTATGACACATGGATTGATCAAATAGTCAAAGAGCAATAAATGATTAAAAGGCACGGAAGACAACAGACACGATGGAAGAAAAGAAAACAGACACAAGAGGGAATCTTAGATACGATTCTCGTGTCTATCCAAGTCATTCGAAATCAACAGATAAAAAGGGCATTTAAGACAAGAATCCGATGACAAAAAGTAATCTACATTCATTATTAAATACCTGATACGTTTATTCCGTATTTAATAGCAACTATTATATAACGTCTCATTAAATGCTCTTCATTATTTAGATTAATCTGTTACTCCTTGTCAACTATAAAAGGAGGAAGTTCTATCATTTGTGGATACAGAATATTCTTGAATTTATAGTGAAATACAACCTTCTTATTGCTTTATTCTTATTCTTTAAAACAATTATATTTCGGTCTCTTTGATTATCACTGACCCGATTTCTTCTCTCTAAAATTTAAGCTTTGACCAAATTACATTTTTGGTTAAACAAATTGATTCCGTTACCGGGAATCTGATAATCCGTTCTTTCTAAATTAACATTCAACTTATTGTTAGTATGCCGGACAACAATGACAACAACAACAAGGCAAATCTGAACCATCAAATTGATGATGAGGAACTCAACAACGCTAACCTTCAAACTTCTCCACGTGGATCTCGTGAAGGAACTCCAAATGATATGTCTGAACATGATAACAGAGGAGCTGAAACAAGAGATGAACTGTTAAAGAAAATAATTGATTCACGAATTGACAAAGCCTTGCGACCCCTAGTTAATCAATTGCCTGCTGCGCCAGCAACACCAAACAACAACACGTTGGAAAACCCTCGCTCTGGTCTAGTTGATTCTGGCAATGAAGCAATTCCTAGTTATTCACAAGATGGAGAACCAGGCAATCCAGGTAATTCTCATCTTCAAAATGTGGTACTAACCTTGCAGAAACAATTCAAGGAGCAGAATGAGCATATCGAGCAAATGCCTGGAGTTCCACCTTTGATAAAAGGAGTGGATGTGGATAAATACTCGCAACAACCATGGAAACCAAGTGCTGCTCCTTTACCAATACCAAAGAAATTTAAAATGCCTGATATCCCAAAATATGATGGTACAAAGGACCCTCGAGATCACGTAATTGCATTTACAACGGGAGTGAAAGGTAACGATTTGACCGAACAAGAAAGTGAATCAGTTTTGGTTAAAAAGTTAGGAGAGACACTCACCAAGGGAGCATTAACCTGGTATTCTCTTTTACCTGAAAATTCTATAAATTCTTTTGCTGAGCTTGCAGATTCTTTCATAAAAGCACACTCGGGAGATCAAAAGGTGGAGAAGAGAATGGAGGATATCTTCAAAATTAAATAAGGGAACACTGAATTGCTCAGAGATTTCGTTGATAGATTCCAACGTGAAAGAATGATGATGCCCCGTGTATTGGATAATTGGGCTGCAATAGCTTTTGCCAGTAATTTGAATGACAAAAGTTCAGAAGCCACGAGAAGACTTAAAGAAAGCGTTCGTGAATTTCCCGCAACTACTTGGAACGATGTTTATAACAGGTACAGTACGAAGCTCATAATTAAAGAAGATACCGTATCTCAACCTCAACGAGAGGATAGAAGCGGGTCCAGAAGGTCTGAACCCGACAAAAGATCATGTAAAAACAGGTACGATCCATATATGGAACCTGCAGGAAAAGACTCACATTCTAGGCAAAAAAATCAACATTATGATAAGAGGTCGAGAGATAGGGGAACCAGATCTTCATCCAGGTTCAAAGGTGATTGAAACTACCAAGAGTCACGAGATGATGATAGAAATTTAATGGCACGATTTGCTGGTCATAGTTTCAGTGTAACTAATTCCGAGCTCGTAGCTGTTTTAAGGAGTATGAGAGATAAGGTACGGTGGCCAAAAGAGATGCGATCGAACCCACACAGACGTAACCCAGACCATTGGTGCGAATTTCACAACGACCATGGACATAAAAACTCAGAATGCAGATTTATACAGAGTGAAGTAGATCCTTTATTGAAGCAAGGATATCTCACGGAGCTGTTCAGTGAAAAGGGAAAGCAAGCCTACATGAAAAATAGGCAAGAGACACCGAAACCACATTTACCTAAGAGGGTAGTAAATGTCATCAATGGAGGGGAAGATACATACGGAGTAACGTACACGGCTTCAAACAAAGTTTCCAAAATGACGATCACACATAGAAAGAGAGTGCGGAAAACCTTAGAACAAGAGAATATAAGCTTTGATGATGCAGATACGGAAGGAGTGATTACACCGCATAACGACGCTCTGGTAATATCTTTAATTGTATATGACACCGTTGTAAAAAGAGTTTTGATTGATCCAGGTAGCTCTGTAAATATCATTCTACTAAGAGTGCTACGGGAAATGCAAGCTGAAGATAAAATGATACCAAAAGTTCATGCTTTGTCAAGCTTCGACAATTCAAGCGTGGTAACAAAAGGTGAGGTAACTCTGACAACTTATGCTGCAGGTGTTGCTAAAGAAACTAAGTTTCAGGTATACAACATAGATTTGGAAATGGCATACAATATAATCATGGGGAGACCTTGGATCCATGATATGGATGCTGTTCCATCAACCTTACATCAAGTCATTAAATTTCCATCACCTTGGGGAATATGTCAAATTCGAGCTAAGAGTATCAACGCAATAATAGATACAAGCACCGCAAGTAAAGAGAAATAGCAATTATCAAAAACAGTTGAAGGTGTCAGCAATCAAACTTCAACTAAAACAATAGATTTAGATTCGAGGCCCGATGTAATTCAAGAACGTGAAGAAAACGAGAACATCAAAATGAAAATAGAAGAATTCGAAGCTGTTGTGTTATTTGAACAATGGCCAGAGAAAAAAGTTTCCGTAGGAGCCAATCTAAATCCCGACATACGAGGTAAGTTATTTGAATTTTTAAAAGCTAATGTATATTGTTTTGCCTGGTCCCATGTGGATATGACAGGTATTCCAACGGATGTGATGACTCATAAGCTTAACGAAGACTCATATTTCACCCCAATTAAGCAAAAGAAAAGAAAGCAAGGAGCTTTCAAAAATCAAGTAATTCAAGATGAGGTCCAAAAGTTGTTGAAAATTGGGTCAATTCATGAGGTAAAATATCCTGTTTGGTTAGGTAACACAGTGGTCGTACCTAAGAAGAATGGTAAGTGGTGAGTTTGTGTAGATTACACTGATCTAAACAAAGCGTGCCCTAAAGATTCTTGTCCCTTATCCCATATAGATCAATTGATTGACCGGGGGACTCACTGTTACAACGAAATTAAAATGGACCCCGTGATGAAGGAAAGGCTTCTTTTATCATAGACAGGGGGACTCACTGTTACAAAGTAATGTCCTTCGGTCTAAAAAATGCTGGCGCAACCTATAAAAGGTTAGTTACCAAAATGTTTCAAGAACATTTGGGAAAAACAATGGAGGTATATATAGACGACATGCTCGTCAAAACGCAGCATTCCCATGATCATATTTCTCATTTAACTGTTACCTTTGAAATTTTGTGAAAATTTAATATGAAACTCAATCCTGGAAAATGTGCATTTGGAGTTGCTTCTGGTAAATTTTTAGGTTTTCTTATCTCTAACCGTGGAATTGAAGTAAATACTTCCCAGATTAAAGCAATTGTAGAAATACCTGATGTCCTTACCAGTAAAAAGGAAGTTCAGAGGTTAACATGAAGGATAGTAGCCTTAGGGAGGTTTACTTCAAAATCATCAGAAAACTGTTGCAAATTTTTCTCTGCGCTCAAAAAGAATGATCATTTTGAATGGAATGAAGAATGTCAACAAGCCCTGAGGGACATGAAAGTTTATTTATCAAATCCTCCTTTACTGGCAAAACCAAAAGAAGGATAAAAGTTACTCATCTATCTAGCAGTATCAGAAGTAGCGATAAGTGCCGTTTTAGTACGTGAAGACCAAGGTAAGAAATCCCCAATCTATTATGTGAGTAGAACTCTATTTGATGCAGAGACAAGGTATCCGCAACTGGAAAAATTAGCATTAGCTCTCATCATGGCATCTAGAAAACTATGACCTTATTTTCAATGCCATCATATTGTTGTTGTTACTGCTTTTCCTTTAAGAAATATATTGCATAAACATGAACTATCAGGGAGATTAGCAAAATGGTCTATAAAACTGAGTATGGAATAATTTACCAACCTCGAACTGCTATTAAATCACAAGTACTCGCCGATTTCGTAGCTGATTTTAGTCAAATCATACACATAGAAGCATAAAAAGAATTACAAGTTTCTAATATTGCTAATCCGGGGACTTGGCTATTATTTACTGATGGTTCATCTAATGTAAAGGGAACATGTTTAGGAATTGTTCTTATAACACCTATGGGTGAAACAATTAGACAATTATAAATTGTCACGCCATAACTAATGATGAAGCAGAGTATGAAGCTGTGATTGCAGGTTTGGAGCTAGCATTAGAACTTGGTATCATGCAAATTGTAATCAAAAGTGATTCACAACTCGTAGTCAATCAAAAACTGGGGACTTACATGGCTAGAGAAATTCGAATGCAAGAGTATCTCGGAAAGGTATGTGACTTAATAAGACAGTTCCAAACTTGGAAAGTGATGCAAATCCCAAGAGAAGAGAATTTGGAAGCAGACGCCTTAGCCAACCTCGCATCTGCAGCAGATATAGCAAAAGATGGAATGCCTCAATTATACATTTGTTCCATTCCGTTATTGACCCTGATAAAAATGAGGTAAACTTTAGTCGCTTAACTTGGGATTGGAGAAACGAAATCGTGTCTTTTTTGCAGAACAGAATCTTATCTGAAGACAAGGTGAAGGCTCATGCACTAAGAAAGAAAGCCGCTCGTTACTGCTTATATCAAGGAAACCTTTACCGTAAAATGTTTGGTGGACCATTAGCCATGTGTCTTGGACCTTATCAAAAAGAATATGTGATACGAGAAGTACATGAGGGGCATCGTGGAAATAACACAGAAGGCAGATCACTTGTTAAAACATTGATTCGAGCGTGAATATTACTGGCCTAAAATGGAAGAAGAAGCGAATGATTTTGTATCTAAATGTGATAAGTGTCAAAGGTATGGAAATAACATGCATAGACCGGCAGAGTTATTACATCCCGTCATAGCTCCGTGGCCCTTCATGAAATGGGGAATGGACATCGTCGGACCATTACCTCAGGCAAAAGGCCAGGTAAAGTTTCTACTCGTACTTACTGATTATTTCACTAAATGGGTAGAAGCAGGAGCGTTTAAACAGGTACGAGAGAAAGAAGTTAAGGACTTCATTTGGAGAAATATAATTTGCCGCTTTGGTGTTCCAAAAGAGATAGTGTGTGATAATGGGCCACAATTTATAGGAGCTCAAGTCACAGAATTCTTTCAATGTTGGCAAATCAAAAGAATTACATCGACACCGTACCATCCAGTAGGTAATGGCAAATCAGAGTCTACGAACAAAGTAATTATCAACAACCTAAAGAAAAGGTTACAAGAATCAAAAGGTAACTGGCCTGAAGTATTACCAGCATTATTATGGGCATATCGAACGACGACAAAAACAAGTGCAGGAGAGACACCATTTTCAATGGTTTATGGTGCAGAATCTTTGATACCAGTTGAGATAGGTGAACCTAGTGCACGACGCGTTCAAGCAGAGGAAAACTCAAACAATGAAGAGTTACGAATAAATCTTGATTTACTTGAAGGGAGAAGAGAAGCTGCTTTGATAAGGATGACGACTCAAAAGCAAGTAATTGAGAGATACTACAATAAGAAAGCATGACTCAGGTTTTTTAAAGTTGGGGATTTCGTGTTGAAAAAGGTTTTCCAATCTACAAAGTCAGCTAATTCAGGAAAGCTAAGTCCAACATGGGAAGGACCTTATCGAATTCGTGAAATTTCGGGCAAAGGAGCATACGAGCTAGAGACAATAGAGGGAAAGGTTTTACCTTCACATTGGAACACCGTTCATTTAAAGAGGTATTACTTCTAAGGAAAGTACCCACGGTCAGGTATCACCATGTTAAAATTTTTTCTTCGAATTGTTAAAATCATACTAACGATTTTAGATGCTAGGCAAAAACCCTAACTCGTGCCAAATGATGAGTCACGGCCTGCACGGCAAATTAGAATACTATTAAATTCCTAGCCCAGGGTTACATTAATCTGATAGAAATACACATGAGTTAGGCAGTCTTCATCTACAATCGCACTTCCGAGTCCCGTATATTTTTCTATTTTAGGAAAATGACCAAAAATTTGGAGCAAATACACAAGTGTTCGAGGCTTCATACTTCACCGCTCAAACACTTGGGGGACTGTACTATATACACACGAGTATGTGCAGAAACATATACGAAAGAGGAAAATTCAAGATTTACAAATCAAATCAAGTTACAAGAATTCAAGTATCAATCTAAAAACACTCATCATAGTGTTCTTTCCTTTTTAGAACAATAAAGTCAATGCTTAAACCCTTCCTAAGTATGTAAAGCCAGGGATATGATTATGTATCAGAACAGGTTATGAAAAAACCTTGTATATTTTGGAAATGTGTTAAAAGAAAACAGTTGCGAGAAAGTTATCGATGTACTTCAATATGTAATACTCAAGAAACTTATCAAAGTTCATGAATAAAAACTTTACAAAAGTTGTTTTATGTGAAACATGTATGTTCCTATTTTTTTTATCGTATGATAACACCATTATAAAGTTGAGACATCTTCTTCATTAAGTGTCGATAAACAAAAGGGTCCTCTTTTATTTTTCCTCATGATGAAAACACATGAGAAGAATTATGAAAGCATTTTCTGAAAAGGATAAAGATGCTAACTTATTCTCTAAGTCCTAAAAAGAAAAATAGGCAAGAGTAAGGTAAAAATAAAAATATTCTGCAAAGACTAAACTAGTAAATAGACAAGGATAAAATGAAGAAGTATTATACAAACTTCTCAACATAAAAAGCTAAGCTATTACAATACATTTGTTTTTCCAAAACAGATGCCCCGTTATAGAAACCGGGGACTTCATTAATTACATCATCAAAAACAAACAAAAGAGGTAATGTTAAACATTTTCACTGGTCACTGAGGAGATTGGAACGGTAGAAGTTGCAGCCTCATTAGGCTCGGTAGAAATTTCTAAAGAAGCAATAATAGAGGCATTATCAGCTGAAATTGAAGTATCAACATTTTTGGGAGAAGCAGTAGACACGGGGATTTACATTCCTAAAGGCTGTGTTGTAGGTAAACTACCCTCGGTCACTGGAATTGTAACTTCTATAACCTCAACTGTTGACTCTAAGTTCAAAGGTTCTTCAACCCTAGGAGTTTCCACTCTTGGAGAGGAGATGTCAATTACCTGATCAGGAGAAGGAGTTTCAGTAGGTTGCTCATTCTTCTCAATCATGTCTAAAACTTTGGCCAACTCAGATTGCAAGTCAAACTTTTCCTGAGAAGCCTCCATTAAAGCATCACGACGAGATTTCAAGAAGGCCCAGTTAACCTCATAATTTAAATTCTCATCTAAGGAATTGTAATCATTCTCCAGGTTTTCATAATCTCTTCCCCACGTAGCTAAAGTGTTCTTCATTGTTTCATGCTCAGCTAAGTGGAAATCAAGGGAATATTGAAGGTTGACACAAGAACTCTCCAAAATACGAACCTTATCTAAAGAGATCCTCAAATCAGCCCGAGTCTGGTTCAAAGATTGCACTAGTTCTTTGGCATATTCTTCTTTTTTCTCCATTAATGCTTTGAGTTCTTTGATTTCTTTAGTAGCCTTTAATAAAGAATTACTCAAAATCTCTTTATCCTTTTGTTCTTGGCTCGTAGAAGCCGTGGCAATCCCTAATTCCGAGGATAAAGCCCGATTTTGTTGTTCAAGTTGAAACTTAGAAGATTGCAACTCCTCAATGTTCCCTAAAGCACCCTCGAATTGTTCTTTCCAATTTTGAGCCTCAAGCTCGGCTTCTTTAGATATTCTTTTAGCTTCATCAACAGCCTTAGTAGATTCAAGTGCCATTTTCTCTAAAACAGAGATCCTCCCAATCAACTCAGTTCGGATTAAGTTCGCCTACAAACATAAGGCATAAAAGTAAGAACTTAAGGCTAAAAAAAAGTAAGTAGTCACAGGTGAAGAATTTACCTTCAATGTTGAATGAACTATGTAATTCATCAAGGTGTAGCAGCTGTGGCTCTGCATCTTTGTTTTTTCCACATCTCCTATAAGAGGCTCGAGCCAGACATCCGCTCCACCTGTGTTCCTTATAATACTATGAGTAGCAGGTACTTCAAGAGTAACCTTTCTCATAGCCATACCTATGTTGTTTGGTCCAGGTTCAGAATGAGGAACATAGGAGGAAGGAATTGTGGAAGAAGGAGTAGTAGATGAGGTGACAATGAGAGGAGCTGCAGAAAACAAAGTTGGAGCTGAGGGAATAGGCACGGGGGCTAAAAAGGGAACAGGAGAAGAAGTTGGAAGAACCGTAGAAGATGTCAAAGGGGAAGAAATGTATGGTTAAAGGAGAAATAGAAGAAACTGGAGAAATAGGAATGGAAGTAGATAAGGGAATTTCATTAAGGGTATACAATGCAACCTTCTTCTTAAGATTTTAATATTATTAATTTATTATAATATTTCTACATTTTTTATTTCATACTAATTAAACATTACTGTAATCTATGATTTACATTTACATATGCTACTAATGAGCGATTAATTATTTATATAATTTGATTGAAACTTAATCGATGTAGCCTTCCAATGAACTAAAAAAACATTCATTAGCTTTTAATATTTGTAAAGGAAATTATTTTCCTGTTTTCTTTATATAAATAATGGAAACTAAATATTTTTATGATTAATTAATTATAGACTTTTGTTATTTTAGAGGCAGAGCAAACAAACAATGAATTAAAGAATCGTTGTCTACAAAAGTTGAAACATTTGTTGAAAGCTTGCGGAAGAACGTTATATGATTTTCCAACAATGCCAAAACCGGTTTTCAATGAAGAAGAAGTTGACAACACCAACAGACTAATATGCGAAAAACTACGTGATAATAGGTGTTCTTTGTCTAAGGAACATGAAGAATTATTTGCTAAGTTGACAATGGAGCAAAAGTTAGTTTATGACAGAATTATCAAATCAGTACAGGAGGATAAAGGTGAATTCTTCTTTTTATATGGTCATGGAGGAACCGGGAAAATATTTATTTGGAAGACTTTGTCTTCTGCCATAAGATGTAAAGGTTATATCGTGTTAGCAGTTGCATCAAGCGGAATTGCGTCTCTTTTGTTACCTCCCAACAGTTGCATCAAGCGGAATTGCGTCTCTTTTGTTACCAGGAGGTCGAACAACTCATTCTAGATTTGCAATCCCACTAAATGCAAATGAAGATTCAACATGTAATATCAAACAAGGTACTCAAACAACAACAACAACAACAACTACCCAGTATAGTCCCCACAAAGTGGGGTCTGGGGAGGGTAATATGTAGACGGGTCTTACCCCTACCCGAAAGGGCAGAGAGGTAGTTTCCAATCGACCCTCGGCTCAGTGGAGGAAAGGAACAACAAAAACAAAAACAACAACAAAAGAGCATTAGTAGCTTCAGCAGAAATAGCGCAAATAATTATCTAAACATAAGAACCATAAATAAAATAGCATGCAATAATATCAGACAGTAACTACCATAAGGGAGGCACAATCCAATGCACAAATCAAACAAGGTACTCCTTTTTCTAAATTGATTGTCAAGACAAAGTTAATTATTTGGGATGAAGCACCAATGATGCATAGATATTGTTTTGAAGCTCTAGACAGAACTCTAAGAGATATTCTTAGATTTAAAGATACATCTAATTTAGATCGTCCGTTTGGAGGAAAATATATTGTTCTTGGTGGTGACATTAGACAAATACTTCCAGTCATTCCAAAAGGTACTAGACAAGATATTGTTCATGCTACCCTTATTCTTCATATTTGTGGAATCATTGTCAGGTCCTAACAACAACAACAACTACCCAATATAGTCCCACAAGGTGGGGCCTGGGGAGGATAATATGTAGACGAGCCTTACCCCTACCCGAAAGGGTAGAGAGGCTGTTTCCAATCGACCCTCGGCTCAGTGAAGGAAAGGAAAAACAAAAAATATTTGAATGATCAGGTCTTAAAGCTAACAAAAAATATGAGGTTGGAAGGAAATCAGGTGGATGCACATTTGAATGATCTAAGACAATTTTCTAATTGGATTTTAGCAATAGGTGATGGTAAGATTGGTAATTCTGTTGATGGTATCGATAAAGTTCATATCCCTCATGATCTTATCATCAATAATTGTGGCGATCCAATTTCTGCGATTTGGAAAGTACATATCAAGATTTTTTAAGTCATTGCAGTGATATAACATACCTGCAACAAAGAGGAATTCTTACTCCCACTCTTGACATGGTTGAATCAATCAATGAATTCATGATTTCAGTAAACAAACAACAACTACCCAGTATAGTCCCAAAAAGTAAACAAATACATACACCTGAATTTCTAGCTCAGTAAACAAAAGTGAACCAAAAACATTTTATAGCTCTGATACAATTTGCATGTCAGACGATGCTTTTACAGGTTTGGAACACATACACCTGAATTTCTAAACACTATTAAGCGTTCTGGAATTCCAAATCATGTTATCACTTTGAGGCGTTGAATAGATTCACTCGTGTGTCTAGGAGCAAGATCTTCATGGGATTGGATTAAAACAAGCTTAGTAATGGAATTAATTGTAGAAGAAGTGATTGCAGCAGAGGTACGATCAGGAGAATCTTCAATTTCTTCATCCAAAACAACACGTCTCCTAGCTCTTGGTCTAGATACCAAAGAGGTATTATCTTCTTCTTTGTTTCGGCTTCCATTACCAAAGATTTTCTTTTGGATAAACGTGCTTTAGCCTTGTCCAAACCAAGGGCAGAATTGACAGTTGTACGCATGGCTATAGCAACGTCTGCTGCCATCCCTTTTATTCCAAATCCTGATAAGAAGAAGGATTTGAGTTCATCATCAAAATTTAGTATACGTATCTAGAAAGTATACATGAAAAGAAATATATACCGTGTGTTTTCACTGTCCACCCCTGTAAGGAGGAGATAGATTTCCAAGTCCTATCTTCCTTAGGAGCAACTTTCAAAATTGAGTCTACCCAACCACGAAAATTGGGAACGGGTTCCACATCTCCCATGGTTGCTAAAAAAACCAAAAAGGGGATAAATTTAAAGAGAAAATCAAAATCTTATAAAATAGGTATGGGAAAAGTAAAACAGAAACTTACGCGCAAAATTCCACATCTCGGGGAAGGGAATGTTTGTTTCTCCCAATAAATCCACTGTACGAACACAAATGTAACGGAGATACGACCCACGATCTTTATCGCCATCGGTGTTTACTAAAACTCTTTTACTCCTGACAGTTAAGGTAAAAACCCCATGGCGTAATAGAATAGGGTGGTATAAGTGGATAAGATGGGGGAAGATGAAAGTAACTTTTGCCTTATTATACAAAAATCTTAAACAAGATACAACCCTCCAAACTTAAGGTCCAATCTGGGATAAGCAAATGTTGAAAAATATACAAAAAATCGATGATAACTGGATCTATGGCAGGCTTAAACCCCAAAGTGAAGGAGTAGGTATAAACATAGGAATACCCATTTCCATAAAATGAAATTCTATGGTTTATAGAAGGGATGATAAACGAACGCTCTCCTTCCAGTTGCAATCTTTCCAAATGGTGGGGATTGTGAGTTCGGTTATAAGAGAAGGATAATGATCAGTCTTTTCCAATTTTGCAATTTACTTTTGAGACGCTCTATAACTTGCAAAATACAAATCACTTGGTATAATTTCTTCAACTGCGGGCTCTAGAGAAGGCTCTGAAATTTCTTTTCCTTTTGAAGATTGAGTTTTAGAAGAGGAACCTTTAATTCCAGAACTAGTTGAGCCTCCACGTGTAGATCCCATACTTCGGAGTCTTCCTCCTCTGCCTCTTGAATGTTTGATAGGAGCAGGTGCATTGGGGAATTGATAGATAAGTAAAACCTTCCTTGGGTTAGGGTTTGGAGATGCCATTGTGGGATAGTTTTGAAGAAAGTAAAAGAAAGAAAGGAAATTCGAATTCTAGATGGAAGTTGATGTGAAGAGGACAAAGAAAGTATGAATTAAAAGTTTATATGGGAACAACCGTCAAAATTAAGGGGAGCAATGATGGAAAGCCTATATTAAAGATAACCATCACTTTGTAAACATAGGAAGTTGAATAGGCCTAGAAAAATGGGAACAAAACTGCAGATCCAACCAGAAGATGACACGTGCATAGAGCATTAAATGAGAAAGACAAATGAGACGTCGATACTGACACAAGAATTAATTGTGATAAAAATTCTTTTTCAAGATCCACTTCCCATTTATTTAAATGATAAATAAATGAGAAGTGGGGGGACTATCTGTATTGGGAAAAAATTGAGTTTTTATTAAAGATGTCGTGATGACACATGGATTGGTCAAACAGTCAAAGAGAAATAAATGATTAAAAGGCACGGAAGACAACATGTACAGTGGAAGAAAAGAAAACAGATTCGAGAGGAAATCTTAGCTAAGATTCTCGTGTCTATCCAAGTCATTCAGTATCAATGGATAAAAAGGAAATTGAAGACAAGAATTTGATGACAAAAAGTAGTCTACATTCATTATTAAATACCTGATACTAGTTATTCAATATTTAATAACAATGATTATGTAACGTCTCATTAAATGCTCTTTATTTTTTAGATTAATCCGTTACTCCTTGTCAACTATAAAAGGAGGAAGTTCTATCATTTGTGGACACAGAATCTTCTTGACTTTATAGTGAAATACAACCTTCTTATTGCTTTATTCTTATTCTTTGAAAGCCAATTATATTTCGGTCTCTTTGATTATCAATAATCCGATTTCTTCTCTCTAAAATTCAAGCTTTGACCAAATTAAATTTTTTTGGTTAAACAAAGACACATCAAGGGTGTGATGGTGAACATCATTCAATTAAGAAAGTCAGCCCATGCAGCCCCAATAACACAAAAGCTTGCCCAACCCTCCTTCAAACCACTTCATATTTGTGGAAAACTGAATGCTTTTAAAGACTACTTCGCCCCCTGTTGTCCTTTCCTTGAAAATTATGGACTCCACTAAATTGCGGTCAACCGCATTCCTTGAAGCAATTTTGCATCTAGGGTTTAGTCATTAAGTGCACTGACCTTTCTTTCCTATTTGAATAAAATGCATGTTGCTTTCTAGTCTCCCCTTCGATCATTAATTCACTCTTTTCATTTTCATGCAAAACATTTAACCGCTATCTACTACAAAGAGTGTTAGAAAAATAGTAATTGAAAATAAAATTGAAAAAGGCTTGAGACATGCGAACGCCTTTTCTTAAAGAAGATAATGTTGTATTAAAATTGAGGAAATTGATCATGCCCAACTCTAGTCCTAAAAAGGATAAGCGATCGCTGAAAATATAATTCGGTCTAAAAGTCCGTAGTCAAATACCCCAGAGAACTAAGTCTTAGCTGTATCTGTTTAATATCACTAAGAAGACAAGATTGAAAATAAATAAACTATTGAAAACTAACTATGCTTGAATTACAAACATTTGGAATAAAGGTCTAAGGTAATGGTTTCCCCCATTGTTGATTTCATTAGTTGCATGTTTCTTATAGCTTTGACTTAGTTGACTCTATCAATTATGAACTCTCCAGCTATCGTAAATCTCTCTCAAGCAATTATGATAATTTAGTAGACGAAGTCTCTCAAGCTACGCTAGCTAGATTCACATTAGAGTTCACTTAGATCACACCCGAGGTATCCTTATCTCTAATCCAACCTCTAAACCCTCGATTATGACTCTCGCTTATACTACGGGAGTGATGTTGTTCAAACAACTACCTAAATATGCACTCTCTCTCAAGCAGATACATAATAAATAGGAACGTCTAATTGAGGATCCTTTCAATTAGCCAAAATCAAAACGTAGTTGAACAAATAGAGATTAACAACCAATTTGAAACTATATTAATATAACAACTGTTGATAGTCAATTTTTTCCTATGTATTTTTTATACTCAAAGTACTTTCAAAATAGCATGTATATGCACATATAAGCATTCCAAAAGGTTTTGATATTTTTTCCAAAATTTCAAAATTTCTAAAAATAATTTTATTGTCTATTTTTAAACTGTAAAACCCAATAATTATTTCCAAACTCTCCATTTTAGAGAATAATTTATTTTATTCTCATATTTACACAAAAATATAATTTACGTGATTTTTGCATAATTTTATAAGTCCATTTGGTATTTCTAAAATTAAATTGCATGAAATTGCAATTTTAGTCTACTTTCAGATTTAATAGCAATTTTAATCACAAAATCAATCCCAATATTTTTTTATTTAATACTTATATATTGTTTGTTTACACAGCACTTTTAATTTTATTTTTTAAACATTTTTTACTATTTTTTTCAAATTCAAAAGGGAAAAGTGGCTAGTTCAATTTTGGCCCCATTTGCTTTCAATTATAGCCTCAATTCTAATCCCAATCAAACCTCAAATTTAAAAATCCAGTCTTAATTTTACCCGACCTAGATCCAATCAAACGAACCCACTCGGATCCATCTTAAATTAGGGCCGTTGGTTGTTTTAATCAACGGTCCCCGTTGGCCCTTTCCTTTTTTAACTCAATCGACCCCATAACGCTAATCATTCACACAATGCAGCCATCTTTGAATCCCTTCATTCTCTCAAACTCTCTCAACTCCTCTCTGAAAACTTATCCCCTTCCCATCGGTTTCCACCTTTTGTCACCGGAAACCATGGCATCTCAGGCCCTGGGTGGCCTGTACTCACCCCCGCGTTCCCTTATACTCCTTTTACGTGAAGTTTTAAGGTCCTACCTTTTAGACCATGGCTCAGAGATCCTCTGATTCAGGTTCTAGGGCCACCTCCGGCTCATCTCCGGCATGTCTTAGCCTTTTGAGTCCGTCTTCACTCGGACCAGCCCCTTTCAAGGCCTTTCTCATCTTCTAGGGTTTCTCTGAAACCCTAAGCCATTTCGAGGTTTTCTGTTTTCTCTCTAGATCTGCTTTAGATCCGTGCAATTTCTGAGATTTTCAAAATATTTCTTACAGCATTTCCAGTTTTTGCTTTCAAAACTGTTCGTCTTCTCAAACCCAGGGTTTCCTTGATTTTAGCTTGTTCTACCATGATTTCTTACATTATTTTACTGTATCTTGCTTTACTGTAACTCCTAAGTGTTGTCACCATGATTTCCACGAGTTTCCTTTATTGTGATTCCTCCTAGGGTTTCCTAGTAAATTATTTTACATTGTTTTCTTTCATTATGCTTCCATGAAATGTTTATGTTCCTTGTACTTCCTAAGTTTACTTTGCCTGATTTTCTATGTTTTTATCTTTACATTTGATATGTGGAGGAAACCCTAGATTGTGGGGTTTTCACACCACTTGTGTGTGATTGGGTTGCTTCCTGTTTGATTTCAAAACCCCAATTTCTAAATTCGTCTCATATTCTCTGATACTTGCTAAGTTTTGCAAGATCTTCTGATTTCTCTCATAGCTATGTTCCTCTACTTTTGATTGTATGACCACTCGATTTTTTTAATTCTAGCCTCGCATGTTTAAAATTCATGCACTCTTTATAGTTAGAGCTTTTCCCTTGCAATAACCCTAAATTTTGGGGATTGATTTTAGACTACTATTATGTGAGCTTATTTGATTCTTCCCTTGTCTAATTTAGATCTATTTTCTGACTTGATTCATTATTGAGTTCGAATCTTTAATTCCTTCATTTACTATGTGTTAGTTGATCTTATTCTTACCTTATTTACCCGAACCGCTATTTGGAGAACTTCTCTTATATATTTACCCTTTACTGCACAATGTGTTATTGATTTTCTTTCCTTAAATAAAACCCTACCCTTTACTATTCAAGGTCGACTTCTTAATTAAAGGAATTCCCTTCTCTTGATTGATGCTGATTGATACTGAACTATTTCTACCTTGCTTACTTGCCTGGTTTCAAACTAAAAATACCCTACTCCTTTTCTTTAACACACACGAACAACATAGTTCAAAACACACATACACACACACACTCAAAGCTCTCTTCCCTTTACTACTACTAGCATTAATGTTTGTGTCTAGCCGGCTGAAAGCCACGGTTAGACTATAGAATTCTGCTTGCTTTTCTCATGTGTTTGCTGAAGCTTGAGTGAATTCTTTGACTATTTTTCTTGCTTTGTTTGTTCTGCAGTCCAAAAATTGCAAACTAGTATGCCACTATAATTTAAATAACATTCTCTAAAACTATGTGTTCCCCCTTTCCTTTTACATAGTCTGTCATTATATATTTAGCTTTCCTGCATTATGTAACAATACTTTAACTTGTTATGTTCCTTCTTCATGTTTTTGTACCTTTAACCTGTTAGGTTCCTTCTTTATGTTTTTGTACCTTTAATTTTGTTGTGTTCCCTTGATGTTTCTATGAGTGCTTTCCATGTGAACCCTCTCCTTTCATTTCCCTTTAGGTGTGAGTACTGTTCTAGGTTAGGGTAGCATCCTATTTCTATCCATGACCTGGGACCAGGTTCTCTTGAACCTTTTACTCAAATCATTCTCGTTCCCTTCATCCCCCTTATGTTTTAAGCCTTGACTAGAGTCTGGCAGTGTTCTAATCACCATCCGAGCTGATCCGAAGTCTGCTCTTTATCTGTTTAAACCAAGTAATGGGTCAGGAGTGCGCCGGTTTATACCCATGGTGGGTATGACCACCCTTTGCTCTGGCTTTCACAATCCCCCTCACTTTACACTTACTCCTAGTTCTTTAAGTTCTGCCCCCCTTTGGTATGCCTTGATTTGGGACCCTAGAGCTCCCTCTAAACTTGGATGCCTGAGGTTGGCACTTCCACACTGCACTATTCTATTACTATATCAATTATTCAGAATGTTAAGCATGGCCAGGAGTTCTTGAAGCTCCTTGTAACTTTGAAAACATTCTGAGTAAGAGAAGGCCTTGGAATCCGGAAACTGGATTTGGTAAAACACATGTGTTGGACTTTAAGGTTGCATTGAGCTTCCTTAGATCTAGCTGCAGGTTTTAATGTATTTATTTTAATTCTTTTCTTTCTGGTTCTGTGATAATCTTTGTAAAAAAACTTGGGTGAAAATATTAGTAAAGGGTGTGGGAGGGGCTTATATTGCTTGCATAAGTTAAAGGGTAGAAATCATACCTATGAGTTCAATACTATTATTCAAGTATCTAGAAATCATGCCTATAAGATGTTAATCGCCTAAAAACCTTGCCTATAGGATTTTAATACTTCAAACCACCTAGAGATCATGTATATAGGGTTTTACATTGTAAGCATATCGAAATAATGCCTATAGGAAATGCATCCATGCCATTCAAGCATATAGAAATCATGCCTATTGGAAGGTTTGTATGAGCCTTTCGGTGTTCGCTAAAGCATTTTACCTCTAAAAACATTTTATCTAAAGCATTTTACCTCTAAAAAACTCCACTGTACTTCTGCTTTTATAATTCTGCATGTCTTCAAAACTCCTTTCTAATTCCTAAACTTTCTTCTTTTTGAACCTTCCTGCTTTAGGCCCTTAATCAATAATCTATTAAATACTTCAATTTCTGACAATCAGATATGAGGAGCTTGATGCAGACATTTTATCCAACTTTATCTGTTAATGTGTTCATCCGCCATTTAATTTCTTAATCTTAAAGACCAAATCAATACATGCAAGTCATGCTAAACTAGTTGTTATGTGACTTGCGAGGTTTGTATGAGCCTTTCAGTGTTCGCTTTACTCCCTACTTATTTGCTATTTGTTTTTTTTGACGTCTTAGTATTTTATCCTTTGAAAATTCATGTATGCCTCTATATCTTTTCCTTCCCTTTAGGATTAAAATTCCTAATACCCTGGGACTGATAGGTTGGGACGGGTATTAGCATGCAATAAGTAAACGAGATTAATCGCATTTAATACCTTAATGGGGTGGGAAGGGTAGAATATGGAGATGATGACGGTGCGTTAATATCATAGGAGACCCCCTCTTTTGAGGAATATGTGCAGGGTATGGCACCGAATGATCCATATTATAGTTAAACCTAGGACCATTTTCTTTGCTTTTCCTTTATTTAAATTAACGTTTTCTTCAAACTAAGCTCTCTTTTTCGAAAAAAGAAACCACTTGTGTCGTTCTTCTTTCAAAATTATCAACTTGTTTATATTTCATTTGTGCAAACGTTGCTTGTCTACTCCTACTCTCCTTAAAGTCACAACTAAACATGGCCAGAAACCACACTAGTGGATTTTGAGGGGTGCCTAACACCTTCCCCTCGAGATAAGTTCAAGCCCTTACCCGAACTCTAGTTTTCTTTTAAAAAATCTTCTTCTTTTCTCTATAAGTGTCCTAATGCATTATAATCATTAGGTGGCGACTCTTCGAATTTCATAACCTGATTCCTCAAAAGGGAATAAGAATTGTTTTGCCCATAATGTCTTAAACCCGATTCCGCCTTCTTTTTAGAGGGAAAAAAGGGTGTCGACAACATGGCAACTCCACTGGGGATTTTCTTTTGGCTTTTACCATTACATGCTACTTGTGACTTTATTGTCTCTTTAATTGTATTTACTTAGTGTCTTTATTCCTCTACTACGAAACTAACTTGGCTCTTCATGTTTTTCTTTCCTTTTAATTTTCCCCTTTACTGCCTTGTTATTTTGATTCTATTGTAATTTTTGAGCATTTATTGTAATCTTTATTTTTTTAACGTGAAAATACATGCAACTTGCTTCATTATTGTAACTGCATTTCTCAATATCATATTCCACTCGTGCCAAAAACAAATCATATAGAAATGCTTATAATGAATGGTTTCGCCCTTCCAATATAATAAACCCTAAATGTGGAAAAGGCATATTTGTGGTAAAACCAGTCGATCAACAGTGTAGTCGACGGTTCCACGCCTTTCCCTCTTGAGTTGTCCGCTCAAGGGTACCTTATCTAGAATTTCAAAAGTAGAAACCTTATTCACTTGAAACTGTTCATGCATCATGGTCAACCCTAGCCGAGTCAGGTATGTTGTCCACATAATGACTCCTTAAGATAGCCTAAGACAAAGTCCACCAGGTTTCCTCGAAACCTAAAAGGACGCCTCCACGATATGTGCATTTATTTGGAGAGCTAAATGCCTTTTGCTAATTATTGATTTAAGTAGTCGAGTCTGATGGGGTTAAGGGCCTAACACTTTGTCTTGTAGAAAATGAGGAATGAGGTCCGCATATTCGGTATGGTATCCAACATTCACCCAAGGTTGCTAAGCTGGTGGGAAGATCTTCATGGCAACAATCAAACCTTCGTCCGCAAGTACTTGGAGAATTCGCCCTCACTCCTAGAAATCCAGCCTAACAATAAGATCATTGAGGCTGCCACTTTGTTTTGGGATAGTAATTGATCAGTGTTCCTCTTCGGAAACTTGGAATTGACCCCTTTGCTAGAAGAGATAGGAGGCCTAGCTGGTATCCTTGGGAGACACCAGGATTGCTTATGCTGGAAAACCACAAAGGTAGAGGTTTTCTTAAGATGATGGGACTCAAGAAAAATCCCAACCTCTCTTGCTTGAAGGACTCCTACATACCATTTGACTTCTTGTACGAGATATATGGCCACAACAAGTCCTATCGCACCTACATGGTCGAGTTCGTCCTCACTTCTTTAGGGCATATACATAGAATGGTCTTTGTATTCATGTTTTGTTTCTTGGGACTGATAATTTTCCCTATGAAGAAGGCTAGGATCCACGCCAGACTAGCCATGGTGACCAAGACTTTAATGGAAGGTATCGACGGGCAGTCCTTTAGCATAGTGCCTATGATCATAGCTGAAATCTATCGAGACTTTGGAAAGTGTCAGCAAGGGGATCCACATTTTAGGGTTGTAATCTGCTACTTCAACTTTGGCTCATAGAACACCTTCAAAAGGTGACTACATACTGGAAATTATCAGCATCGATTGGGATGACCATATCGCTTTCCATCACCCAAAGAGAATGAACTTCATGCCCAACATGTTCGCTTAGCCAGAAGACGCCAGTGGACGAGTAGAGTTTCTTGAAAATCTAATGGAAGAGCAAGTTCAGTGGATGTTCGAGTGGTTCCCAACAGAGGAGTTCATTGTCCGTTCTCGAAACACACCATTCCTCATACTCATTGGTCTGATGGGAACTAATCCTTATGTCCCTCTCCGGGCCATGAGGAAAGTTGGAAGAAAACAAGTCATACCCAAGATAGAGAAAATGAGTCATTTCAGGGCTAACTTTCAAGATAATGATAGCCCGCACAGATGTCACGCTCAGCATATGTGTAACTGCAAGCTAGTCTTAGGGAAGGAGTCTATTGAACCAGACAGGTATCATGCCGGGTGTGTGCCACATTATACAGGCTGGTTGGAAGATGATCACATTGGTTTGGATCGTCTATGGTCATGGGATTACTGATGAGAAAACTGAAGCACAAGTCAAATACAATCGACTACGCAAAAGGATGAGAGAATGTGAGAATGGACATCGGGAAATACAAGAAGCCCACGAATAGCTGATCAATGAGTGGAAAGACATGGCTGTCAACGCCAAAGACCGTTTGGGATACTTGGAGCGAGGTAGAGTATAATTAGAAGGGAAGTTATTGAAATGAATTGAAGACTGTCCGAATGCTGAAGGAAGTGCAGAATGATATCTGGCCCGAGCATATCTGATGTTAGGGATGCGCGAGTTGATGCAGTGTACGAGGGAGTCTAGAGTACCGAATCTGGGGAGGGTCCTTCTCGGACCAAGTAGTTAGGATTTTCTTTCATGCTTTCTTAATGTAATATTGCCACTGGCCATTAGTGACATCCTTGATCATTAAGTTGTTTTAAGACTCGTCTTGTTTTTTATAAATAAAATAAGGCATTTAGCACTATAAGTTCTCCAAATTTAATTTGTCACTAGGCCTACCTCGGGCACAAGGAGGCATCCAAATTAGGAAATGACTTATACTATTGCACAACCTGTTTAAATACTGCACTATTATTTTCTCAGAATCCGTACTAACTTTTTACCTTTTTGTTTTTCTTTTATTTTTTATTCCCATCCCCAAAGGTTAGTTCGTGCATTCTGGCACCATCAGCATACTCAACAAGATCCAAGGGTCCTCCACCTCCGCCTCCTCCAAGTCCTCCCAAAAACAGGAACAAGGGCAAAATGGGAGATACCAGTGCTAGAAAGGAAATTGAAGAGACTTCTTAGAACACTTCAATCACCAAGGAAATTGCTGTTCATCTTGAGCAAACTTTGCTGAGGTTCTGGGAAGAGATGGAACAAGTTCGAAACCTGGCAAGTCTGTCAATCACTCTTGCTCCTGCTGATGCCAACATATCACCGCCACCATGACCAACCCAAACTGCTCATACCCAAGCCCGCAATACACACAACAATGCTCCATTGCTCATTCCTAAGCCCAAAAAATGCCACAGATGACTAGAACACTCCCATCTTTGTGGATGCTATACCCCATTATACCCAGCCCATCTCATATGCGCCTGAATCAGATAGTAAGGAATCCATCATTCAAAATTTAGCTGCCGAGCTCAAGAAGCTAATTAGCCGGGTCCAAGGTGTCAAAGGTAGCAAGGGAATTGAGGGATTGAATTATGAAGACCTCTGTGTTCAGCCAGATGTCGAACTCCTGGAGGGATACAAACCTCCCAAGTTTGAAATGTTTGATGGTACAGGTAAACCCAGGGTCCACCTCAGAATGTATTGCGACAAGTTGGTTGGAGTTGGAAGGGACAAGAAGATCCGCATGAAGCTGTTCAGGAGGAGTCTGAAAGGTGATACATTGTCTTGGTACATCAGCCAAGATGCAAAGAAATGGACAAGTCTGGTAAGCATGGCATCTGATTTCATAGATCGCTTCAGGTTCAACACTGAGAACGCGCCAGATGTGTTCTAAATCCATAATCTAAAGAAGAAGCCCGCATAGAGTTTTCGTGAATATGCTACTCGTTGGAGGACGGAAGCTGCTAAGGTCAGGCCGGACTTGGAAGAAGAACAGATGAATAAGTTCTTTGTCCGGGCTCAGGACCCGCAATATTATGAGAGGTTGATGTTGATAGAGGGTCAAAATTTCTTCGACATCACCAAGTTGGGGGAAAGGATCGAAGAAGGTATTAAGAATGGTATGGTCACTAATCCCCAAGCCTTGCAATCCACCAACAAGGCCTTACAGTCCGGTGGCACGTCAAAGAAAAAGGACGTTAATTCTGTAATGGCTGCGGAAAGAACTAATTCTCCTATGAAATACCAATCATATCCCTCAATTCCACTCACATATCAACCTTCTCTAAACATTGGAGAAATATACAGGCCAAGGAATACTCGGTCGTTGAGCAGTTGAGCAAAATGCCAGCACAAATTTCCATTCTGGCACTTCTGCAAAGCTCCGAGGCACATAAAATGACTTAATGAAAATATTGAACGAGGCTTATGTTCCTAGCAAAATAACGGGAGGAAAAATGGCAAATATGGTAGGACAAGTGTTGGAAAGCCGCAAATCACTTTCCACGAGGATGAGTTACCACCAGAAGGGCTTAGTCACAACAAGTCGTTGCATATCATCGTGCAATGCGAAGATTATTTCATCACCAGAATCCTGGTCGACGGAGGTTCTAGTCTTAACATTTGTCTATTGATAACCCTCAGAAAATTGGGGAAAGGTTTGCACGAGATAAATGAGGGAGCCATCAACGTCAAGGCTTTCGAAGGATCCCAAAGATCCACCC
Organism: Nicotiana benthamiana; assembly: GCA_034376525.1. Classification (NCBI taxonomy): domain Eukaryota; kingdom Viridiplantae; phylum Streptophyta; class Magnoliopsida; order Solanales; family Solanaceae; genus Nicotiana; species Nicotiana benthamiana. The sequence goes on from CM067336.1 coordinate 92,578,326, forward strand.
TTGGGGAAATTAGCTTGTTGTTGCAGATGGGACCTACTTGGTTCGATGTTGATTTCCAAGTCATCGATGTGCCAACATCCTATAATATGTTGCTGGGGCAACCCTAGATCCACCTCGCGGGGGTTGTGGCATCGACCTTACATCAGGCAGTGAAATTTGAATAGAATCATCAGAAAGGATCATCCATGGTGACGGTAGCAATCCTATATATAGTCGTCAAACCTTTCCGATGATCGGAGGCAGATGGAGGCTAGGTGGAGAAACATACTATCATATCGAGCGAGTCACCGCCATGGACAAAGACAAGTGTTGGGATAATAAAATCGAAAGCATCCTGAATTGGAGCGGGTATGAACCATGGCACTACTTTTGGCATGGGGTACGAGTACACCTAGGAGGAGTTCAACCATTGTTCACCACCATGACGCGGTCCTTACTATCCATTGGAACACCCTATACCTCAGATAAAGCAGACTGTCCAGCCAGCCGATACTTTATATAGGTAATAGGAAGACGAGACTTTGGCAGCAATGTAAAACCTATTTCTGGAAGATGATATGGACTGTTGTTTTATCTTCGAGGAGGAAGGGGAGGAAGGCCCTTCCATTCAGGCTGTGAACCGAGGGGAACGCCTCACCAATTGGTCAGTGAGGACCACCAGTGCCTGGAAAGCTTCGGGGTAGCAAGGCTAAACAAGCATTATGCATCGCACATTTACTTTAATAGTTGATTTTTCTTTTTGCATTATCTTTACTTTCAAAAGAGCTCCGGTGTTTCAAATATTTATAAATTTAATCAAAGCATTTTCCAATTATTACATATCTCGATCTTATTACTTTTCTCTATCATTTACTTAATTTTACACAACATTACTATTACATATCTTGATGATGAACCAATGACTGTGACTTGCAACGAGGCAATGCAACAAGCAGATACAGATTCAGAAGAGGATGATATACAAGAAGAGGTTGTTATAAAGGTTGAGAACTTTGAGAATAGGCCTAAGTCTAATTTGGAGGAGACCGATGTCGTTAATTTGGGGGATACAGAGAACGTCAAGGAAACGCGCATCAGTGTGCACTTGTCGCCATCATAAAAGAAAGAATACACAGAGTTCTTAAGAGAGTATGAGGACATATTTGCATGGTCTTACGATGATATGACTTATCTCAGCACATCCATCCTCGCTCACAAGTTGCCAACAGACCCTATGTGCCCGCCAGTAAAGCAGAAGCTCAGAAAATTCAAGCCATATATGAGTTTGAAAATCAAAGAAGAGGTTACTAAGCAAGTCAAAGCCAGAGTTCTCAGAGTGGTAGAATATCCAACATGGTTAGCCAACATTGTGACGGTACCGAGAAAGGATCGGAAGGTTAGAGTCTATATCGACTACCGAGATCTCAATTGGGCCAGTCCCAAAGATGACTTCCCCTTTCCAAGCATACACTTCTTGATCGATAAATGCACCAAGCATAAGTTGCAGTCATTCATTGATTGTTTTGCTGGATACCATCAGATATGGATGGATGAGAAAGATGTAGAGAAAACAACGTTCATCACCCCGCGGGGGATGTACTGTTACAGAATGATTCCGTTTGGTTTGAAGAATGTTGGGACTACCTACATGAGAGCCATGACTACCATCTTTCATGACATGATACATAAGGAAATCGAGGTGTATGTGGACGACGTCATCATCAAGTTTAAGAGAGCTGCAGATCATATGGAAGACTTGCGAAAGTTCTTCAACAGATTGAGGAGGTACAACTTGATACTGAATCCCGCCAAGTGTGCATTCGGAGTTCCTGCCAGAAAGTTATTGGGATTCATTGTGAGTCGCCGAGGAATAAAACTGGATCTGACGAATATAAAGTCCATTCAAGAGTTGCCACCGTCAAAGAGCAAGAAAGACGTGATGAGTTTTCTAGGAAGCCTCAACTATATCAGCCGGTTCATAGCTCAGTCCACTGTCATTTGTGAACCTATCTTCAAGATGCTAAAGAAGGATGTTGCTACTAAATGGACCGTTGATTGTCAAAAGGCTTTTGACAGAATCAAGGAGTACTTGTATACGCCGCCTGTCTTGGTTCCGCTTGAACCAGGAAGGCCCCTTTTGCTCTATCTTGTAGTTATGGATGGAGCCTCTGGTTTTGTTTTGGGGTAACATTATGAAATGGGAAGAAAGAAACAAGCTATATACTACCTCAGCAAGAAGTTTACCACGTACGAGGCTCGATATTCCTTACTAGAACGCACCTATTGTGCTTTGACTTGGGTAGCTCAGAAATTGAGGCATTATTTATGTGCTTACACTACTTATCTCATATCAAGGATGGATCCATTAAAGTACATCTTCCAGAAGCCCATGCCCACTGACAAGCTCTCCAAGTGGAAAATCCGGTTAGGTGAATTCGACATTGTCTATGTCACCCGAAGGCGGCTAAAGGACAGGCTTTGGCGGATCATCTCGCCAAAAATCCTGTAGGAGGAGAATACGAACCACTAAAGACGTATTTTCCCGATGAAGAAGTAGCTTCCATAGGAGAGGACATTGCAGAATCCTATGATGGTTGGAGGATGTTCTTCGATGGAGCCATGAATTTCAAGGGAGTTGGCATAGGAGCAGTCTTGGTGTCAGAAACCGGTCAACATTACCCAGTATCTGCCAAACTCAGGTTCCCATTCACAAACAACATGGCCGAGTATTAAGCTTGCATCCTAGGGCTTAAACTGGCCATTAATATGAACATTCAGGAGTTGCTAGTGATCGAGGACTTGGACCTACTCATACACCAGGTTCGAGAAGAATGGGCTACCAAGAATTCTAAGATACTCCCTTATCTGCACCACATACAGGAGTTAAGAAAGAGGTTCAGAAAAAAACAAAATTCCAACAAGAACTATAGACCTCAGATGAATTGAACTATAGAGGCAGCCAACAAGAACCACAAGAAGATACTAAGAAAATGATCGAGAGGCACAAATAATGGCATATGAAGTTGTCGTTCGCCTTATTGGGTTATTGTACCACAGTACACACATCAACCGGGGCAACTCCCTGCATGCTGGTTAATGGTACAGAGGCAGTCATTCCCGATGAGGTAGAAATTCTATCCTTGAGAATCATATAAGAAGTAGAACTAGATAACATAGAATGGGTAAAAGGTCGCTACGAGCAGTTAGCCCTTATAGACGGAAAGAGGATGAATGCAATCTCTCATTGTTAGCTATATCAGAACAGAATGTTCAGAGCTTTCAACAAGAGGATAAAACCAAGGAAGTTTACACCAGGGCAGCTAGTATTGAAGAAAATATTTCCGCATCAAGATGAAGCCAAAGGGAAATTCTCTCCTAATTGGCAGGGTCCGTACATGGTTCACCAGATTCTAACTCGAGGAGCCCTTATTCTTGTAGAAATGGACGGAGAAGTTTGGTCAAATCCAATCAACTTAGATGCAGTGATTCGATACTATATTTGATCATATGATTTCTTTTTGTGATGTAATTTTAACTACGCCTGACCAGATTCCCATTTAAGATGGGATACGTAGACAACACTATGGGTTTGGTCACATTTTTAATAAAAATTCCATTTCCTCTGCATTTGGAACTGGGGCAGAATTTTGAGGAGGACCCTTAAAATTTTGAAGTCAGTTCATTAGCTTTCGCATCAGCATCGACCCAGTAAACTAGGGCAGTATTTTGACGATGAACCTCAAAATTCTCGGGTTGATCCATTTTCAGTCATTCAACATAGCCGTTAATAACGCCAACCCAGTAAACTAGGGCAGAATTTTGAGGAGGACCCTTCAAAATTCCGGAGCAAGCAAGGTTTCCGTGTCTTGAACCACGTTGCAGTTCTTGGTTCATCCAAAATAAAATCATTATATATATATATATATATATATATATATATATATATATATATATATATATATATATATATATATGTATGTATGTATGCATTTTCATTTACTAAGTTACGTACAAATATCATTTGCATCATATTGTTTAGCAATGCTACCCTTGAGATACACGATACCAGAGGATACGAACTAGCATCCCCTCTACAGAACTCACGATTTTTCTTTGGATGCAGGAATTCAGATTGCAAAGCAAAATGCACCCACTCATCAGAGTCAAAACTCTCGAAGCAATCACTCGTTTCACAAAAGTCTACAATCTACACCCAACATTCTCCAGCAGTCATGATATCGCAACCACCTATCAGCTAAGAAAATTGCTACTATTGGCTCTTTTATATTCCTGCATTGCATAAGGCTATCTTTCTACCTTTAGAGACTAAGCTCTGCCTCCATCTGCATTTTTGCAAAAGGCTACTTTCTGCCTTCCGAGGTTAAGCTCTACCTCCATCCTCTATAAGGCTACTTTCTGCCTTTCGAGACTAATCTCTGTCTCCATCTACATTTTTACATAAGGCTACTTTCTGCCTTCGGAGGTTAAGCTCTACCTCCATCCTGCATATGGCTACTTTCTGCCTTCTGAGACTAAGCTCTGTCTCCATCTGCATTTTGCATAAGGCTACTTTATGCCTTTTGAGACTAAGCTCTGTCTCCATCTGTATAAGGCTACTTTTTGCCTTGCGAGGTTCTACCTCCATCTTGCATAAGGCTACTTTCTGCCTTTCGAGACTAAGCTCTGTCTCCATCTGCATTTTTGCATAAGACTACTTTCTGCCTTCCGAGGTTAAGCTCTACCTCCATCCTGTATAAGGCTACTTTCTGTCTTCCGAGGTTAAGCTCTACCTCTATCCTGCATAAGGCTATCTTCTGTCTTTCGAGACTAAGCATTGTCTCCATCCGCATGGCTGAAATATTAACACTTTATTTTTCATTCGGCTGAAATATCGCCACCTGCATTTGAATTCCCACTTTGGCTGAAATATCGCCACCTGCATTTGAATTCCCACTTTGGCTGAAATATCGCCACCTGCATTTAAAATTTTTCTGCTTTGGCTGAAAGATTGCCACCCTTTGCGTTCATTCGGCTGAAATATCGCCCATGCATTTAAATTACCGCTTTGGCTGAATTATAGCCACCTGCATTTAAATTTACATTCGACTGAAATATTGCCACCCTGTTTTACATTCGACTGAAACATCTGCACATGAATTTTCAATTTACGCTCTGGCTGAAAGATCGCCACCCTCACATTCATTTAGCTAAAACATCGCCGCTTGTATTTTAAAGTTACATTCGACTGAAATATCGCCCATGCATTTAAATTCCCGCTTTGACTGAAATATCGCCACCTATATTTTTAAATTTACATTCAGCTGAGATATCTCCACCTGCATTTTTAAATTTACATTCGACTGAAATATCGCCACCCTATTCTACATTCAGCTAAAACATCGCCACCTGCATTTTCAATTTACGCTTTAGCTGAAAGATCGCCACCCTTGTATTCGTTTGGATGAAACATCGCCGTATGCATTTTAAAGTTACATTCAGCTGAAATATTTCCACTCTGTTTTACAACCGGCGGAAATATCGCCGCTTGCATTTTAAACTTACGTTGTGGCAGAAAGATCGCCAACCTATCCAAAGACGTCATAATTAAAAGACATCAACTGCATAGCCTAAGAACATCATTCCATGGCCTACGAATCTTTTCACTTGTGCTCATCATGGCCTAGGACATCATAGTTCGAGGACATCATCCTAATCGTCTGAAGATAGCATTCATGGTCCGACGGAAAATTGCATCATGTTTAAATTTTACAATATATGCGCACATTATTCATTTGTATGTACACCAGCTGTCTCAAGACCGTATCAGCAGGATCAGTCTCGCTCCATTTCTCCGCAGCCTGTCCCAACCCCCAAACCCCTCTCAAATCCGACCATCGCTTCTGTCTTTTTGAATTTCCATCGGCATATTCCCCCTATGGTTCCTGAACTACATATGGCCTGATTCCTGTAAAACCAGGGATATGTAGGCAGCTTAGAAACCAGAGCGCGGTCAAAATTACAATCACCAATTCCGGTCAAAATTGGCCATCTTATCTTTACCCGACAACTCTTTCATCCTCCTCGGGTAAAGAGGGGCAGTTGTTGATACCCAATTTTTTTCTATGTATTTTTTATATTCAAAGTATTTTCAAAATATCATGTATATGCACAAATAAGCATCCCCAAAGGTTTTGGTATTTTTCCCAAATTTTTAAGATTTCTAAAATTAGTTTATTGTCTATTTTTAAATTGTAAAACCCTATAATTATTTCCAAACTCACCATTTACGAAAATAATTTATTTTATTCTCACATTTATACAAAAATATAATTTACATGTGATTTTTGCGTAATTTTATAAGTCCATTAGGTATTTTTAAAATTAAATTGCATGAAATTATAATGTTAGCCCATTTTCAGATTTAATAAAATTTTTTATCACAAAACCAATTCCAATTTTTTTAGTTAATACTTAAATATTGTTTGTTAACCCAGCACTTTTAATTTAGTTTTTTAAACATCTTTTACTATTTTTTAAAAATTCAAAAGGGAAAAGTGGCTATTTCAATTTTAGCCCTATTTTCTTTAAATTATAGCCTCAATTCTAATCCCAATCAATCCTCAAATTAAACAACCCGATTTTGATTTTTCCCGACCCATACCCAATCAAATGAACCCGCCTGGATCCCATCTTAAATCGGGGTCGTTAATTGTTTTAATCAACCGCCCTTGTTGGCCCTTTCCTTTTTTCACCCAATCGACCCCCTAACCCTAATCATTCACATAGAATATCCGCCTTTGAATTCCTTCGTTCTCTAAAACTCTCTCAACTTCTCTTCGAAACCCTAGCCCCTTCCCACCGGTTTCCACCTTATGTCACCGGAAACCATGGCATCTCAGGCCCTGAGTGACTTGTACTCACCCCCACGTGCCCTTATACTCATGTTATGTGAAGTTTCAATGTCCTACCTTGAAGACCCTGGCTCAAAGCTCCTCTAATTGAGGTTCTATGGCCATCTCCGGCGTGTCTTAGCCTTATGAGTCCGTCTCGACTAGGACCAGCCCCTTTCCAGGCCTTTCTCATCTTTTAGGGTTTCTTTGAAGCCCTAAGACATTTCGAGGTTTTCTGGTTTCTCTCTATATCTGCTTTAGATCCGTCCTATTTTTGATGTTTTCAAAGTATTTCTTACATCGTTTCAAGTTTTTGCTTTAAAAAATGTTCCTCTTCTCAAACCTAGGGTTTCCTTAACTTTTACTTGTTCTACTATGATTTCATACGTTATTTTACTGTATCTTGCTTTGCTGTAATTCCTAAGTGTTATCACCATGATTTCCATCAGTTTTCTTTTACTGTGATTCCTCTTAGGGTTTTCTAATGATTTCTTTTACTGTGTTTTCTTTCATTATGCTTCCATGAACTGTATATGTTCCTTGCACTTCCTGAGTTTATCTTGCCTGATTTTTTATGATTTTTTCTTTACATTTGATTTGTGGAGGAAACCCTATATTTTGGGGGTTTTCACACCACTTATGTGCGATTGGGTTACTTCCTGTTTGATTTCAAAACCCAATTTCTAAATTCGTCTCATGTTCTCTGATTCTTGCTAAGCTTTGCAAGACCTTCTGATTTCTTTCATAGCTATGTTCTTCTATTTTTGATTGCATGACCACTCAATTTGTTTAATTCTAGCCTCGCATGTTTAAAATTCATGCACTCTTTATAGTCAGACATTTTCCCTCGGAATAACCCTATTTTTTGGGATTGATTTTAGACTACTATTATGTGAGCTTATTCGATTCTTCCCTTGTCTAGTTTGGATATATTTTCTGACTTGATTCATTAATGAGTTCGAATCTTTAATTCTTTGATTTACTATGTGTTAGTTGATTTTATTCTTACCTTATTTACCCGAACCGCGTATTGGAGAACTTCTCTTATGTATTCACCCTTTATTGCAGAATGTGTTATTAATTTTCTTTCCTTAAATAAAACCCTGCCCTTTACTATTCAAGGTCGACTACTTAATTAAAGGAATTCCCTTCTCTTGATTGATTCTGATTGATACTGAATTATTTCTACCTTGCTTACTTCCCTGGTTTCAAACTACAAATACCCTACTCATTTTCTTTAACACACACGAACAACATAGTTCAAAAAAACACACACACTCAAAGCTCTATTCCCTTTACTACTACTAGCATTACTGTTTGTGTCTAGCCGGCTGAAAGCCAAGGTTAGACTATAGAATTCTGCTTGCTTTTCTCATGTGTATGCTGAAGCTTGATTGAATTCTTTGGCTGTTTTTCTTGCTTTGTTTGTTCTGCTGTCCGAAAATTGCAAACTAGTATGTCACTATAATTTAAATAACATTCTCTAAAACTATGTGTTTCCCCTCTCCTTTTACATAGTCTGTCATTATATGTTTAGCTTTCCTGCATTATGTAATAATACTTTAACTTGTTATGTTCATTCTTCATGTTTTTGTACCTTTAACCTGTTAGGTTACTTCTTCATGTTTCTGTACCTTTAATTTTGTTGTGTTCCCTTGATGTTTCTATGAGTGCTTTCCATGTGAAACCTCTCCCTTCATTCCCCTTTATGTGTGAGTACTGTTCTAGGTTAGGGTAGCATCCTATTGCTATCCATGACCTGGGACCAGGTTCTCTTGAACCGTTTACTCAAATCATTCCCATTCCCTTCATTCCCCTTATGTGTTGAGCCTTGATTAGAGTCTGGTGGTGTTCTAATAACCATCCAGGCTCCTGTCTTACTTCTGAAGTCTGCCCTTTATCTGTTTAAACCAAGTAAATGGTCAGGGGTGTGCCAGTCTATACCCATGGCTGGGTATGACCACCATTTGCTTTGGCTTCCTCAATCCCCCTCTATTTACACTTACTCCTAATTCTTTAATTTCTGCCCCCCTTTGGTAAGCCATGCTTTGGGACCCTAGAGCTCCCTCGAAACTTGGATACCTAAGGGTTGGCACTTCCACACTGCACTATTCTGTTACTATGTCAATTATTCAGAATGTTAAGCATTGCCAGGAGTTCTTGAAGCTCCTTGGAACTTTGAAATCATTCTGAGTAAGAGAAGGCCTTGGAATCCGGAAGCTGGATTTGGTAAAACACATGTGTTGGGCTTTAACGTTGCATTGAGCTTCCTTGAATCTCGTTGTAGGTTTTGATGTATTTATTTTACTTCATTGCTTTCTCGTTTTGTAATAACCTTTTTAAAAAAACTCGGGGGAATATATTAGTAAAAGGTATGAGAGGGGCTTATATTGTTTGCATAAGTTAAAAGGTAGAAATCATGCCTATAGGTTCAATACTATTATTTAAGCATCTATAAATCATGCCTATAAGATTTTAATCGCCTAAAAAGCATGCCTGTAGGATTTCAATACTTCAAACCACTTAGATATCATGTCTATAGGGTTTTACATTGAAAGCAGAAATCATGCCTATAGGAAATGCATCCATGCCATTCAAGCATATAGAAGTCATGCCCATAAGAAGTGCATAAACAGTAGGCAAACCGTAGGATAATTAATTACTAGTCTCCTTAATGTTTTAAAAAGCAGTAATAAGTCACTTATCCAAGCATCTAAATACCCTGCCTATAGGGTTTCAGATTCACCAAATCTGTTTAACATCTGAACAATCTGGTAGTCAGATTTGACACTATTTTAGCTCGTCCAAGTCTGCATGCAATCCTCTAAATCCGTATTTCTGCTTATGAAAATTTTTTTCCAACTCCCTGAATTTTACTCACAAAGTTTCCTCTTAAAACAGTTTGCAAACTCGTTCTCTAGATCATTTTGCCTCTAAAAAACTCCACTGCACTTCTGCTTTTATAATTCTTCTTGTCTTCAAACTCCTTTCTAATTCCCAAACGTTTTGCTTCTCGGACCTTCCTGCATTAGGCTCTTAATCAATAATCTGTTAAATACTTCAATTTCTAACAATCGGATCCGAGGAGCTTGATGCAGACTTTTTATCATACTTTATGTGTTACAGTGGTTCATTCGCTATTTAATTTCTTGATCTTAAAGACCAAATAAGTACATTCACGTCATGCTAAACTAGTTGCTATGTGATTTAGTGGGATTGTATGAGCCTTTGAGTGTTCAATTTACTCCCCACTTATTTGCTATTGGTTTTGTTTGACGTCTTAGTATTTTTATCCTTTGCAACTCCATATATGCCTCTATCTCTTTTCCTTCCCTTTACGATTGGAAGTCCCAATACCCCGGGACTGATAGGTTGGGACGGGTATTAGCATGCAATAAGTAAACAAGACTAATCGCGTTTAATACCTTAATGGGGTGGGAATGGTAGAATATAGAGATTATGACGGTGCGCTAATATCATAAGCGACCCCCTCTTTTGAGGAATATGTGTGAGGTATGTCAGCGAATGATCCATATTATAGTTAAACCTAGGACCATTTTCTTTGCTTTTCCTTTATTTAAATTAACGTTTTCTTCAAACATAAGCTCTCTATTTCGAAAAAAAAGAAACCACTTGTGTCTTTCGTCTTTCAAATTATCAACTTGTTTATATTTCTTATGTGCAAATATTTCTTGTCTACTCGTACGCTTCTTGAAGTCACAACTAAGCATGGCCGGAAACCACACTAGTGGATCTTGAGGGGTGCCTAAAACCTTCCCCTCGAGATAATCTCAAGCCCTTACCCCAACTGTGGTTTTCTTTCAAAACATCTTCTTCTTTTCTTTAAAAGTGTCCTAATGCAATATAATCATTAGGTGGCGAATCTTCAAATTTCATAACCCAGTTCCTCAAAAGGGAATAAGAGTTGTTTTGCCCATAATGTTGTAAACCCCATTCCGCCTTCTTTTAGGAGGGAAAGGAGGCGTCGACAACAACCAATTAATCATCAACGAGTTTCACCAAAACCTCCGATTAAAAGATTTATCTACTAATAATAGTATGTAAAACTACAATACTAAAAGTCATAACAAACAATGAAAAATAGGAAGAGGAAGGAAAAACTTGTTGAAGATTTCTCCGCCTTGCTCTTCTTGAGTCTATGCCCCCTTAGGTCAAATATGTGTCAAAAATATGTCCAACTCCTTGGAAATACTATTTTTTCATGTAAATATACCAAGTAGGGTCGGGCCAAAATAATTATACCTTCTGCTATGCAAAAAAGGATAATATTTTACGTCTGGACTGCCACGGTAGTGGCATGAACCGCGGTGACGACCGCAGAAGGCACTGCCTCAAACCTCGGCGTGGACCGCAGTGACATTCTACCACAAGTTTCACCAAATTTTTTATAACTTTGGAAAAATATAAAACATGAAATTTCTGACACTTTGAGTTAGCTTTCCAACCATATATTGTACAGTCCAAGTGGAGTTCTGAGCTAGAAGTTATGTGCATTTTACTAGATAGTGCATAATATGCCTACTCAAGTGTTTGTTTTGTTGTTTTATCATCCGTTGATCCCTGAATACGATCCTGACTTAATTCCTTGGGCTTTTATTCCGAATTCTAAGCTCCAAATCAATTGAGTTCATTCCATAGCATCTGTATATCTCGAAATCACACCGTTAGTGTAAAACACTACCAATTAAAGTGCAAACTCAACTAAAGTGCAGTAAATTAGAGTGTAATAACTGACTAAAATACATAATTATAGCTTATCATCAACACCCCACACTTCCATTGCTCATCCTGGAGCAATCAAACTATACTTTTTTTAATAGATACGATCTTTTAAATAATTCTCTTTATTCATCACGCCAAGAGTATTTAAAATAGACTAAGCACAAAAGTGTAACATCTTCACCTCAAGATTTGACTCACAAGTACCACACATTATTCATAACTCACCTACTTACTCCAACATGGAGGTCACTGACATTACGTTTCCTTCATGAATCAAGTGCCCTCACACAACAAAAGATCCACACGACAAAATTTGAGAACACTTGGGAACTCAAGATAGAAAGAATCCACTCACTCTCAGAAATAACATTCATATGCCACAAAAGATGCACCATAAGCTTGCCCGTAGTGTACTATTCTACTAATCGAGCTCATTCAATCTATGATTAATTAGGACTTTATTTGGTTGTAATGTAGGCTGTGAGACAGATATGATACATTCAGATATAAGCATGACTACATATCCCTAAGCATTTTAATACATATACTTTAACATTTACACCCCATACTTATATCAAATCAAAACTCTACCTTCATATCAATGTAAATTATCCTATTCTTCCTTAAGCACACTTACGTCAAGAGCCACCACTTATTAAGGAATTTTTTTCACAACAATCCAACTATTTTTTCTCGATTCAAGGAGCTCTTCCTTTTTCAAAACAGTGCACCTTTCTCCTTATTCAATTAGTTCCACTCAAAAGCCAAACCAACCACCCCACACTTTAACTTTTACAAAGTTCAAACAATTCAAGTGCTCATGAGAGGTGAAAAGGTTCAAATAGATGGTTAATTCAAACAAATGGGTAAGGATTGTAATGTAGTTGCCAAAGAAACAAGATTACATGCTCAAAGAAGTTACGATATATAACAATTAGGTGGGTATAATATACATATCTGTCTCAACAAAGAAGCGCCTATATCACTTTCAAGATTGAACGAAACTACTATTTCGCTTTGCAAACAACATGGCAAGTTCTAGGCATCAAATGCAATGCACAGAATATAAAAAAATCCTTACACACACATGGCACATAACTCACTCAAGATTGATTTCATAGACACTCTAGTCAAAGAAGTCAAGCAAAATTAAGATCATACATTTTAAGGTACTTATACAAGAGTCAAATATTGATCCTAAGTGTCACAACCAAAGTACTCAATATTCTCAAGGCATAACAAAGTCAAGAGATATTACTTCAATTCAAAACATAAGATAATGGCTCCTACTCCCAAAAAAATTAACTACACCCGGTTCAAATAAAACCCTTGAAAAAGAGCTGTGGTTTAAAGAACAACAAAGGAGGAATTGCTACACTACCAAACAAAAGAAAATCTTTTTATTTTATTTTTCGTTAGACTTTAATACCTCAATAAAATTGTCTAATAGATCCATCGTCGGGAAAAGTCCAATCTTTTCTATTTAAAAAAAATATTCAATTAAACTAACATAACCTCACCCCATACTTAATTTGTGCATTGTCCGCAATGCACACCCATACATAAAAGAAGGTAAAAAAACTTCTTGGTAGGCCAGAGGCCGAAGCATTAGAAGCTTATGGGGTACTCAGACTTCTCCCAAACTTGATCTTTTGTGCGGGTACTTCACACTTAGTTCCAACTATTTGGTTTGCTATTGCATCCTCCCAATACCTTTGCTTTCCATGCTCCTAGAAAATAAAAACTTACACTACAAAAATAGTACAATTAAAAAAATAAATAAAAAAAGAAATAAAGATGGGTTGCCTCCCAACAACGCTTGATTTAACGTAGCATCACGACTTGAATCACTTTTTGCCTCCACCTCGAGCTTATGAATTAAACTCTAATTTTTTATTCAAGCTTATGATTATGTTCATGGGTCGGTGTAAAGAATCTAACTGGACCAAGGAATAAATATAGTATTTTCCATGCCTTGGCCTTTGTATGAGGTATGTAATCTTGACTTTATGGCAAGAAGAATTTCATAATATATGCACCTTGTTCCTTATTCCTTGAATCTTCAATTGGTTTGGATGACTCTTTTTCCATATCATCATCCAAATATAATGTGGAAAAATGCTTGAACTGTGGACCAATGCGCTCAAATACACGAACTTAAGGACTTTCAACATCCTCAATATTAATGACACTAGAGTCAATAAAATTTATATCCTCAAAGTCCTTGGCTGGCTCTAGTCTCACTTCTTCAATACTGACATCCTCGAATTATAGTTGGCTAGGTTGTTGATGTTCAACTTTGACCTCCCCAATTAACTCCTTAAATTCATGCTCTTCTTGGCTACTATCCTCAATATTGTCTTGTCGAGCATTAAAAGCTCCAACCACTTGACTCAATTGAGCCTCACACTTATGAATAGTTGCCTCTTGCCTTTCTATGTGCAATTGTTTCTAATTGTTTTGTTCCATAAGGCACTTTATCATATCCTTGATCTTCTTCAGATCCGCATTCCCAAGTTCTTTGTTCGTATTAACTTCACAATAAAAGGTAGAACCTGTTAGATAATACGCTTAACGCTAGAGGGGGGTGAATAGCATTTTAATAAAATTAGCGTAAACTTGCGGAATTTAAAAATTCCAGGAAATAAATAAGTGCGATAAGTAAATAAATTAGAACAAACGCACCGATATATCCTGGTTTACCACAACCCGTGGCTAGTCCAGTCCCCGAGACTCTCTCGAGATTTCCACTAACTTGTTAAGCTTACGGGTGCTTAACAAACCGTTACAACTTGAGGACACAAGCCTCAACAACCTTTGCTCGGAGATACAACACTCCAAGACTTCAACCAAGGAAACACAAGTTCCTTCTTACAACACAAGGGACTAACACTTCCCTTCAAGTGTACAAAAAACACTTAGCACTCAAACAAGACACTCCTTTAAGAGTAGATATGAGTAAAAAGAATACGCTCAAGATCGCAACAACTTTTGACAAGAATTTGGCTCTCAAAAGCTTATGTAATGAATATAAAATGATAAGCAATAAAGTATGCAAGCTTTAGCAATTGTATGATCAGTTGTTGTATGTTGTTGTGCTTAAAAGACTGAATTGAAGCTGTATTTATAGTTGAAAAACCTTGTATTATCGTTGCCTAATTGCCAATTAAGAGTTGCTGAAATTACTCAGTGACAATTGATTGTCAAGTTACCACAATCGATTGTTTGCCAGTTCTTCCAAAAATCAATCCCAGATTTTACGCATAACAATCGATTATATCAGATCAATAATCGATTACCGGCAACGTTCAAAAAATCCTTTCCAGATTTTATGTAAAACAATCGATTGTCAACAATCTACAATCGATTACTCAGCAACGTTCAAAAAATCCTTTCCAGATTTTAATTAAAACAATCGATTATAGGAAATCAATAATCGATTACCTGACGGTATTTGAAAATATTTTGGCAACGGTCAGTTATACAATCGATTATACTAAGTTAACAATCGATTATATATCAGTCTTGAAAAATCAATTTAGACACTGCCTCTTGACAATCAATTGTCATAAGTTCACAATCGATTATTTAATAACTTTGAAAAAGTCTGGAAGACACTACCTCAACACAATCTATTGTCATAAGTTCACAATCGATAATTTTGTGACTTTGAAAAATCTGATGGACACTGTCTCTTCACAATCGATTGTCATTAGCTTCACAATCGATTATTTTGAGCTTTGAAAAACTTTGATGGACACTGCCTCATCACAATCGATTGTCATAAGGTTCACAATCGATTGTCATGCAGATATGAAAAATCTAATGCTCACTGCCTTAACACAATCGATTGTCATTAGTTCACAATCGATTGTCAATCAGCTGACTTAAACATAATCGATTATCATATGTACATAATCGATTATCTTAGTTCAGATTTTAGAGGCGTGTTTAAAAATCATTTTGACAAAAGTAAATATGCATTATTTAAAATCATTTTGCTCTAAATTAAATATGCATGATTTTTTAAAAGTATTTTTACGAGAGAAGCCAAGTCTTGAGTTTAAGTTGTCGGATCAAGATCACAATTAAATACCGACTCATATAAAACTTAATCTCGATCTTTGTCTTGTGCTTGAATCTTGTTATATATCAATTTCGCGCTTGTGCTTGGACCGCATCATATGTCAATTTGCGCATAGTTTGTCATTCATCAAAACCTACAAATATGAACACACGTTTAGTATAATGCCTTGAGAACGTGTTTCCAACAATTTCCCCCTTTTTGATAATGGCAAACTTTAAGCGGGATATGCATATTAGGCAATTCATAATGACGATTCAAGACAAGTAAAGATATGCAACAAGTATAGAGATATGCAATTTGCTCCCCCTCAATATATGAATTCCCCCTCAATTTATGCCGATAAGTATTGAGTGAGAGTGCATACCCGTTATCTTCCCCCTTTTGCCATTAGCAAAAAAATATAGAATAATCAAAAAACTTGTTTATTTTAAAAAAAACGGCAATAATAACGCAAATATTGTCAAGACAATCGATTATTGATACTGGATAATCGATTATATAAAAGAGAAATCGATTGTTCTGTGCGTCAAGCTTTATAATTCCCCCTGCCTTTAGGGCGATACCTGCAAAAATACGTTAGACGTCTCCGACGCTCAAGTTAGAAAACATGTGAGAGGAAAATTCAATGCATGACTTAGATCAACGTGGAGTCAAGAATCCCGAGTTCACTACGAATTCGGAAGAAGGACTCTTTCTCTAAGGGCTTTGTAAAGATGTCGGCCAATTGATCTTTGGTTTCAACAAATTCAATTTCGACATCGCCCTTGAGAACGTGATCTCATATAAAATGATGTCTAATTTCAATGTGTTTTGTTCGTGAATGAAGAACGGGGTTCTTCGTCAAGCATATGACACTAGTATTATCACATCTAAGAGGGATATGATCAAGACTTAGGCCATAGTCCAAGAGTTGTTGTTTCATCCAAAGGATTTGAGCGCAACAACTCCCCGCGGCTACATATTCAGCCTCGGTTGTGGACAACGCAACACTTACTTGTTTCTTGCTAAACCAAGAAACGAGAGAGCTACCGAGCAAATGGCAAGTGCCACTTGTGCTCTTGCGGTCCAATTTGCATCCAGCAAAATCGGAGTCGGAATAGCCAACAAGTTGGCATGAAGAACCTTTGGGGTACCATAGGCCCACATTTACAGTACCAACAAGATACTTCAATATCCGTTTCACCGCAGTTAGGTGAGACTCCTTCGGACACGATTGATAACGAGCGCATAAGCACACGCTAAACATGATGTCCGGACGACTAGCAGTAAGATAAAGGAGAGAGCCAATCATACCTCGATACTTTTTGATGTCGACTTCCTTACCTTTCTCATCTTTGTCTAGGTGATCGGATGTGCTCATGGGGGTTGGCATTGCTTTTGCATTGGTCATTTCAAATCGTTTCAGCAATTCTTTGCAATATTTCGCTTGGCAAATGAACGTACCTTCTTTCATTTGCTTTACTTGTAATCCCAAAAAGAATGTTAACTCACCCATCATAGACATCTCAAATTCGCTTGTCATTAAATCGGAAAATTCCTTGCACAAAACATTGTTAGTAGCACCAAATATAATATCATCCACATAGATTTGAACTAATAAAATATCATTGTTTTTATGCTTAACAAAAAGAGTGGTGTCAACTTTCCCCCTAATGAAATCATTTTCCAATAGAAATTTACTCAATCTTTCATACCAAGCTCGGGGAGCTTGTTTTAAACCATAAAGAGCCTTTTTGAGTTTGAAAACATGATCGGGAGATTTATAATCTTCAAATCCAGGGGGTTGTTCAACAAAAACTTCTTCTTGAATAACACCATTTAGAAAAGCACCTTTCACAGCCATTTGATATAAATTGAAATTCATAGAAGAGGCAAAAGCAAGCAATAAATGAATAGCTTCTAACCTAGCTACGGGAGCATATGTTTCTTCATAGTCAATACCCTCTTCTTGATTATAGCCTTTTGCTACAAGCCTAGCTTTGTTTCTAGTGATTACACCATTTTCATCTAGTTTGTTTCGAAAAACCCATTTCGTACCAATTATGGTATGATTTTCGGGTCTTGGCACCAAATCCCAAACGTCATTCCGTTTGAATTGGTTAAGCTCCTCTTGCATTGCCAAGGTCCAAAATTCATCCCCAATTGCTTCGGAGATGGTTGTTGGTTCAATTTGAGAAACAAAAGCAGTATGTCCTAAGGTGTCTTTAAGGGAGTTTCGGGTACTTACCTTTTCTCCGACGTCGCCAATTACTTGTTCGAGAGGGTGATCTTTGATTGTCCTCCACTCGTAAGTCATTTTCGTTTCTTTCTCCAATTGTGGCGTTTCCTCCGTTGATTGTTCCAAGATTTCATCTTGAATTTCCTTAGGAGTTTCTTCTTGTACTTTGTCTTTTAAACTATTTAAGATACCTGCAAGATCAGAACAAGAATCCTCTCTCGCCAAGTGAGCATTACTTTCGGAAAACACAATATGAGGGGATTCCTCCATAGTTTGGGTTCTATTAATAAATACCCTATATGCTTTGCTATGTGAAGAATACCCAATAAAAATTCCCTCATCGGATTTGACATCAAATTTTCCCAATTGATCTTTTCCATTGTTATGAATAAAATATTTACAACCGAATACTCTAAAATGGGAGATATTTGGTTTCCTTCCCTTGTAGAGTTCATAGGGGGTTTCATGAGTATTGGCCTTATGACTACTCTATTTAAAATGTAGCATGCGGTACTCACGGCATCCGCCCAAAAATGTTTGGGAATCTTAGCCTCTTCGAGCATGGTTCTAGCCATCTCTTCGAGACACCTATTTTTCCTTTCCACCACCCCATTTTGTTGTGGTGTTCGTGGAGCGGAAAAGGTATGCTCGATACCGAGTTCGTCACAAAAGTCCGCACAGAGATTGTGATCAAACTCTCCCCCATGATCACTTCTAATTGAAGTGACGGTTGTTTCCTTTTCGTTTTGAATACGTTTAAGAAAATATTTAAAATTTTGAAAAGCATCACTTTTATGGGAAAGAAATAAAGTCCAAGTAAATCTGGAATAATCATCAACAATAACAAAGGCATAACGATTTCTACCAAGACTTTCAATGCGAGATGGTCCAAACAAATCCATGTGAAGTAATTGCAATGGTCTAGTAGTTGAAACAATGTTTTTCGATTTAAAAGATGCTTTTGTTTGCTTCCCTTTTTGACAAGAATCACAAATAGAGTCATTTTCAAATTTCAAATTTGGAAGACCAACGACTAAATTTTGTGAAACCAATTTGTTCAAAAGGTGCATGTTGATGTGAGCTACTCTACGATGCCATAACCAAGAATCATCCTCTTTGCTCATTAAACAATTTACATATTCGGGTGAAGAATTTGCAAGATCAACCATATAAATGTTATCCATTCTAAAACCACGAAGGATAATTTTAAAATCGCTACGTCTAAAAACTAAGCATTCATCCGAATCAAATAAAACAAGATTTCCCTTGTCACATAATTGACTTATGCTCAAGAAATTATGTTTTAAACCTTTCACAAGTAATATATGCTTAATGGAAGAAATTTCATCCTTACCGACCGATCCGATGCCGATAATCTTTCCTTTGTTGTTATCACCAAAAATAACACTTCCCCCTTCCTTGTGTTCTAGTTGAAGGAATTTGGATTCGTCTCCCGTCATGTGCTTGGAGCATCCACTATCAAGGTACCACAGTACACTTGATCCCTTCAAACATACCTACAAAACAAATTAATGAGTTTTAGGTACCCATGCCATTTTGGGTCCTTGGGGGTTAGGCAAATCATAGTGATGTGATTGAGTGTTATGTCTATGTCGTGTAAAGCAAGCAGGAGCAATATGTCCAATTCGTCTACAATAATGACAAGTCACGTTAGGATTATTCATCCTTCTAGGTTGATAGTAATTGGACGGACGAAATTCATTTGCTCTATTCTTGACAATATAACTATTGCGCAAATCATGAAAAACATTTCTCCTACCATTTGTTCTAGGATATGCATCATTTCTAGAATAGTTGTTTCTAGGTTGGAAGTCATTTCTAGGTGTTCTAAAAGGTTCAAAACTCTTTCTAATATTTGGCCTAGAATGTGCATTATTTCTAGCATGATTATTTCTAGGTTGCGATTGATGAAAACCATTTCTAGGTTTGTTGTATCTAGGATGAGCATTTGTTTTATTTATCCTAGGTTGAGCCTTAGGTGGTTGGGGGTTGGCTTCAACTTTCTCTTTAGGCTCGTTTCTAAAACCTATGCCATGCTTGGTCGACTTCAAATTAACAAGCACTTCATTCAAATTTTTATGAGAAGAGTTAAACTTATCTAAGGTGCCCTTAAGCCTTTCTACTTCATTTTTGAGATGCATGCAAGAAGTACAATTTCTAGAACTTTCAGGCTTGTCGGCGCTTCTCTTGCCAAAAAATTTGTTTTCCTCTTTCAACTTCTCATTTTTCTAAAATCAGTTTTTCCAATTCCTTTTCTTTAAGAGAGAGTTGTTTTTGAAAATCTTTTTCTTTTAAAGAAGCATTTTCTTTTATACTCTTAACAGTTTTGAAGCTCTAATAAATTCGCTATACAACTCATCAAAAGCATTTTGCATTTCTTCAAGGGAAAAGAAATTTTTGGAAGAAATTTGACATACCTCTTCTTTGTTGTCTTCTTGTGCCATAAGACAAAGATTTGCGGCTTCGTCTTCTTCTTCCTCACTTGACTCGTCACCGGAGTCGCCTCCCCAAGATATGTATGCTCTTTGCTTCTTGAAGGGTTTCTTCTCCTTTTTAGCATTTGGGCAATTTGATTTAATGTGCCCCGTTTCTCCGCACTCATAGCACTTTATTTGATCTCCTTGCTTTTTGCCCTTTCGTTCATACTCTTTTCGCATGAACTTTTGAAATCTCTTGATAACGAGTCCGAACTCGTTGTCTCCGTCCTCATCATTTTGAGGTTGGCTTGTGCTTGCCTTGAGAGCAATTCTTTGCTTCCTTTGATCATCAACAAGAGGGTTAAGTATAGTAGATTCATAAGTTTTAAGATTACCTCTTAATGCGTCGATGGTGACATTTGTAATGCCAATGGATTCTTGAATCGCGTCGGCCTTGGATCGCCATTCCGGAGTGAGACTTCGGAGAATTTTTCGGACAAGTTCCTTATCCGTGAAGGTCTTCTTAAGAGCATGTAAATCATTTACGATTTTTGAAAATCGTTCAAACATCTCATCGACCTTTTTGCCTTCCTTCATGTGAAACAATTCATATGCATGGGTTAGGAAATCAATTTTAGCTTCCCTTACCTGGTCCGTACCTTCGTACGTAATTTCCAGCTTGTCCCACATTTCCTTCGCCGTTGTGCAACAAGATATCTTCCTGTAATCATCAGCATTTACAGCACAATACAATAAATTAATAGCTTTAGCATTATTTTGCACCTTTCGGATATCATCCGCATCGTATTCATCTTCGGACTTTGGGACCATTCATTTTCGACCTTCTTGGTTGGAATTTGTTCTCCATTCATTATGACCTTCTAAAGATGAAAACTATTTGATTGTACAAATATTCTCATCCTCTCCTTCCAGTATGTATAATTTGTACCATCGAATAGCGGTGGTCGGGTGGAGCATTGTCCTTCACCTATTCCTGCAAAAGAATCACGAGTAGCAACCATGGATGTTTCTCTCAAACGGTTAAGTCTTCAGAGAGTTGGGCTCTGATACCAATTGTTAGATAATACGCTTAACGCTAGAGGGGGGGGGGGTGAATAGCGTTTTAATAAAATTAGCGTAAACTTGCAGAATTTAAAAATTGCAGGAAATAAATAAGTGCGATAAGTAAATAAATTAGAACAAACGCACCGATATATCCTGGTTCACCACAACCCGCGGCTAGTCCAGTCCCCAAGAGACTCTCTCGAGATTTCCACTAACTTGTTATCTTACGGGTGCTTAACAAACCGTTACAACTTGAGGACACAAGCCTCAACAACCTTTGCTCGGAGATACAACACTCCAAGACTTCAACAAGGAAACACAAGTTCCTTCTTACAACACAAGGGACTAACACTTCCCTTCAAGTGTACAAAAAACACTTAACACTCAAACAAGACACTCCTTTAAGAGTAGATATGAGTAAAAAGAACACGCTCAAGATCGCAACAACTTTTGACAAGAATTTGGCTCTCAAAAGCTTATGTAATGAATATAAAATGATAAGCAATAAAGTATGCAAGCTTTAGCAATTGTATGATCAGTTGTTGTATGTTGTTGTGCTTAAAAGACTGAATTGAAGCTGTATTTATAGTTGAAAAACCTTGTATTACCGTTGCCTAATTGCCAATTAAGAGTTTCTGAAATTACTCAGTGACAATCGATTGTCAAGTTACCACAATCGATTGTTTGCCAGTTCTTCAAAAAATCAATCCCAGATTTTACGCATAATAATCGATTATATCAGATCAATAGTCGATTACCGGCAACGTTCAAAAAGTCCTTTCCAGATTTTACGTAAAACAATCGATTGTCAACAATCTACAATCGATTACTCAGCAACGTTCAAAAAATCCTTTCCAGATTTTAATTAAAACAATCGATTATAGGAAATCAATAATCGATTACCTGACGGTATTTGAAAATATTTTGGCAACGGTCAGTTATACAATCGATTATACTAAGTTAACAATCGATTATATATCAGTCTTGAAAAATCAATTTAGACACTGCCTCTTGACAATCGATTGTCATAAGTTCACAATCAATTATTTAATAACTTTGAAAAAGTCTGGAAGACACTGCCTCAACACAATCGATTGTCATAAGTTCACAATCGATAATTTTGTGACTTTGAAAAATCTGATGGACACTGTCTCTTCATAATCGATTGTCATTAGCTTCACAATCGATTATTTTGAGCTTTGAAAAACTTTGATGGACACTGCCTCATCACAATCGATTGTCATAAGGTTCACAATCGATTGTCATGCAGATTTGAAAAATCTGATGCTCACTGCCTTAACACAATCGATTGTCATTAGTTCACAATCGATTGTCAAGCAGCTGACTTAAACATAATCGATTATCATATGTACATAATCGATTATCTTAGTTCAGATTTTAGAGGCGTGTTTAAAAATCATTTTGACAAAAGTAAATATGCATTATTTAAAATCATTTTGCTCTAAATTAAATATGCATGATTTGTTAAAAGTATTTTTACGAGAGAAGCCAAGTCTTGAGTTTATGTTGTCGGATCAAGATCACAATTAAATACCGACTCATATAAAACTTAATCTCGATCTTTGTCTTGTGCTTGAATCTTGTTATATATCAATTTCGCGCTTGTGCTTGGACCGCATCATATGTCAATTTGCGCATAGTTTGTCATTCATCAAAACCTACAAATATGAACACACGCTTAGTATAATGCCTTGAGAACGTGTTTCCAACAGAACCATCTTAATAAGAGGTTGGTGGAAGATAAGGAATATAAGCACAACTATAGAAGTGGCCATTTTTACCACCACACACATCACACACATTCCACAAATAAGATTGAGTTGGTGCACATAACTCTCTCTCAGGAACGTTTTCAAAATTTTGCCACGGGTGGTTTCTTTCACAATATGTATGGAGATCAATAGAATTATCTACACCTAAATTCTCACAATTCCAAGATGTCATGTTTCTCAAATCAACAGTTATAAAAAAATATGAAATAAACAAAAATAAAAGTTCAAACTTAAACCCTAGAAATATATACAGCTACAACCACACCGTTAGTTCCCCGGCAACGGTGCCATATTTTGATTACGCCCAATTCTAGTCCTAAAAAGGATAAGCGGTTGCTGCAAATATAATCCGATCTAAAAGTCCAAAGTCGAATCCCACAGAGAACTAAGGCTTAGCTATATATGTTTAATATCACCTAAGAAGACAAGATTAAAAATAAATAAACAACTGAAAACTAACTATGCTTGATTATAAACAATTGGAATAAAGGTCTAAGGTAATGGTTTCCCCTGTTGTTGATTTCATTAGTTGCATGTTTCTTATAGCTTTTGGTTGCCTCTATCAATCATGAACTCTCCAGCTATAATAAATCTTTCTCAAGCAATTATGATATATTTTTAGACGCACTCTCTCAAGCTACACTAGCTAGATTCACGTTATAGTTAACTTAGATCGCACCCGAGGTATCGTTATCTCTAATACAACCTCTAAACCCTCAGTTATGACTCTCACCTATACTCCAGAAGTGATGTTGTTCAAACACTACTTAAATATGCACTCTCTCTCAAGAAGATACATAATAAATAGGAACGTCTAATCGAGTATTGTCACGACCCAAACCCCGATCGTAATGGCGCCAAAAACCTTGTTAGGCAAGCCCGACCATTTAAATATTCCTGGCCAAATCATTAACTTAAATACCATTTTTTAGCTTACAATTCTCAGTTTGATAACAATAGAAATACTGCGGAAAATGCAATCAACAGTAATAACAGCCCAAAGGATCCGGCGTCACAAGTCAAAGCCTCTAGATACAAGAGAACAATATCCAAAATAAGGAAAAATCTAGGCACGGAAATAAAAGCTAGATAAGAGGAGAAATCAGGTCCTGCGGACGCCAACAACTATCTCGATATCTCTGGAACCGAACTAGGCAATAGCGGATAAGCACAGCTAATCCTCCGGGATCCCTGTATCTGCACACAAGATGCAGGGAGTAGAGTGAGTACTTCCAACTCAGTGAGTAATAACAATAAATAACAATTGAATATAAGAATTCCGGTAAGTACACTATAAAGTTCTAATATCAAAGGTAATGACAGTGAATAATGCTAAACAGGGGAGAGAATCTGATAGTTACTTTTCTTTCTGTCCGACTAGTTACTAACACTGCTGCGACGCACAGCCCGATCCATTATACATAATGCTGCGGCGCGCAGCCCGATCCAATAATATATATATATATATATATATATATATATATATATATATATATATATATATATAATGATGTGGTGTGCAGCCCGATATGGTATATGTATCAAATACCCTCACTACGGGGTCCTTGACCCCTCTCAGTCAGTATAGGATTGGCCTCTCAAGCCCACTCCTCTAAGACAGGGTATTCAACCCTAGGTATTGCTCATTTAGGGTGCAAGTTACTACGTCCAGTTTATTTCATGATTTACCGTCAAAGTCAGGACAGATGGTATGTGTTCAATAGGTAAAGTGAGGTCAATCAGCTCAACATGCTCCCTAGGAGTTCTATAGATCGGCACAAGGCCCCAAACATGGCAACTAGCCCAAAACATACAGGTACAAGCTCTGTCTCAGTCAAAAAGTAAACTAAGTCGTCAATCGGGATGGACCAAGTCCGAATCCCCAGTGGAAACATCACCACGCTCATCATATGACCCGAGTTTTATCTCAACATAGCACTGCATAGTGCAAGTACGGGGTTTCAAACCCTAAGAATATCATTCATAACCATTACTCACCTCAAACAGGCCAACATCCTAGCTCGCCTTGCGCTTTCCTGGCAAACCAACCTCTTCGGGTGCAGAATCTGACCAAAACCACAAGGAATATGTTATAATAGGCAAAATGGACACAACCCAATAGAAAGAACTCGAAAAACACCCCAAAACACGAAGTTGGCAAAACCTGAACCCCGGGCCCACTTCTCGAAAAATTACAAAATTTACATCATCGAAATATCGTCTCGCCACGAGTCTGTGCATGTAAAGTTCATCAAAATCGGAGTTCAAATGAACTATCAAATACCCAATTTACATAGTAAAAAAGAAGCCCTAATTTCTTCAATATTACCCAATTTTCAGAGATTTTGATGATGATTATTCAATAATATAACGTAATTAGCTCATGAAATTTACCTCCAATAGAAACCCAATTGAAATCCTCCTACTCCCTCGACCAATGGCTCCAAAAAGTGCTCCACAATGGTGGATAAATGATTTTTTGCTCGCGGAGGTTATGATATAAAACCCTCCTGTCCGCCCAGCCTTTTCTTTATCGCGTTCGTGACACAACCCACGCGAAGGCGATGACGAACATTTAAAAATTCCAAAAGTATCCTATGAGAATGCGGCATAAACCCACGCGATCGCGATGCCCTAAGGTCTGACTCCATGTGAACACGACCTGCTCTCACGCGATCGCGTATAAGAGATTCCACTGAACCAAAAGTCCTCCTTCGCGAACGCAGACAACCATACGCGAATGCGGTCACCCATATTCCACCACTACGTCTTCGCATCAAATATTTCACGAACGTGAAGGCAAAGCTCCTAGGCTTCCAATTTCCCTCTATGCGTTCGCGTCCACCACCAAGGGAACGCGATGCTTTAAGATTTGCAACACTTATGACAGCAAAATCTGATCTCTATACAAATTTAAAATGATCCTTTTGAACCTCCGAAATCACCCCGAGGCCCTAAGCACCCCAACCAAAACCACCAACCTACTCCAAAATATCATACGAACATGTTCCAATCTTAAAAACACACCCTTTAACACAAAAATCATTAAATCACGATGGATTCAAGCCTAAGTTCTACTATAACTTTCGAAACTCACATTTGATCAGAAACCCGACCAAACGACGTCTGAATGACCTGAAAATTTGCGGACAAATAAAAAAATCAGCTAGCAAAGCTACTGCAACTCTTGAAATTCCATTCCGACCCTCGGATCAAGATCTTACCTACCAACCAAAATCTGCCAAAATTCAAACTTCACCAATTCAAGCCTAATTCTACACGGGACCTCCAAATTTAATTCCGATTGCACTCCTAAGTTAAATATCATCCCCCGAAGCTATCCGAAACACCAGAATTCGCGTTCGAGCCCTCTAACCACATAATCAACTTCCGGTTAACTTTTCTAAAACAAGCTTCCTTCTAAGAGACTATGTGACTTATTCCAACCAAAACCAATTCAATTACACCCAATCGACTCTAATACTGATATGAACCATGAAGCAACACAATATGGGGAAAATGGGATGGTAACTCAGGTGAAAACGGGCCGGGTCATCACATCCTCCCCAACTTAAACAAACGCTCATCCTCGAGCGTGCCCAGAGTTGTACTAGAAGTTCACCAATAGTGAATAACTTTTCCAAGCATATAAACCGGGGTAATCCCACGTCCCCCTACTTCACATAGGTCCGATAACACAGTATAGCCGAAACTTCACAGTCCATCTAACCCATAAACCATAGGACTACATTTCATCCTCTGAAATCTTACACAAGATCAGGACCTCACATTTTTACTCAGAATGAATCCGAACCAGCTGTAATAATCCATCCCTGCAACCTCGGCTGCAATCATATGATATCCCACATAACTCAAACACATGCAGCGATAACTTCCATTCACAGAAATTTCCCACAATAACCAGATACCGATAGAAAACCTTTTTGTTAGATAAAGTCTTATTCCCACACTTTCTTATACTGCCAAAGGTAACTGAAATACTAGATATACCGAGCCCATCCCTCAGATCAACCATTCATGAATCCATTTCCCTCTTGACTGATACTATAACAGATCTCCGAGCCAAACCTTGATATTACCTTTCTAACAAGCTAAAATCGCATTGGTTCATGCTCATTAATGACTCCAATGATCACTTCGACTCTAACCACCTTTATGGTGATATGGCACCTCGACACAGTCCTAAGCCACAACTTATGTAATACACGTACCAATGAGAAGCAGTCTGAACATAATCAAATCATAACAATGATTCAACAAAAAAGCTGCACCTCAAGCTCAACAGCACCATTACAACATAAAACTAAGATCCCCTTTCACATAATAGAAATAGAGTACCTTAATTCTCCTCGATAGGTCAAAACTTCACGTGGCCTTGCCACAATGCGCGATCCTATCCAACCATTATTACCCATGAAGCACCTCAAGTCACCATGCTCAACACGATCAGCCACACACAGATTGAGGTCTAAAACCACGCAATACATCACACCCACGGTGAAGCGATTAATATACATTTTTCAATCCTGAAAGGACGCAACCTATGTGGTATTCGCCGAGCAACACCTACTACAGACTTTCCTCAGAAATCAAGAAGTAAGGCATACAAAGTAACATATAGAAAACTATTCTCAATATCACACTGTTGTGGCATGCAACCTGACCCATATAACATACCCTGTGGCGGCGTGCGACCCGATCCACACAAATATCTCACATAGGAGATGCACATCGAGCCAAATTTGCTCATTACAATAAACACATATAGTCTCATGTCCAGCCACAAGAAACGCATCCGAACAAGTCCCCCAATACCAAAATTGAACCAATGGTAAAAACCTCTGCACTAACATCCGCCACGAAGGCCCAATTAATAAAGCAATGATTGTCAGTCGTCCGCTGGACTCTGGAATACAAGCTACCATGCTAGAACATAATCTGATGCACCTTGCCATGCATCTTGTGGCATTTTCCGACATAGCCCATAACACATTAGTCTAGACAATCTCACATTGGAACAACCAGTCTGCTATTTAATATCATAACCTAAATTTAACATACCACGCAAAGCAAGATTCACTCGGACCTCCAGTTTCCAATAACCGCTAGACGATGTCGACACACGATCTACAACCACTGCACAGTCAGATCTGTAGAACTTCTAGTCTCCAACACATATAACACACATAAAGTATCCATTCATACCAAGAAAGTTTCAAAAATTTCCCTGTGTCATCAACTACTCAATTATAAACAGTCGATCCAACAAGAGAATACCGCCATACCACCAAATATTATCAGTCTACATTACATTGCCCCTTTTTCTTGAACATATACCCCCGCCAAATTACTAGCATAGCAATACCATATTCCTTAATCATCTAAAGATCGATTCTTAAATCACATGTGGCTGCCCGCGCTGCCTAAGAATTTAATGACTTCTCAATATATTATGAATTGAACCAAAACCTTGAACACGCAAATCTCAATTCTCCATATCATAACACATAGACCATACCACACTAGGATAACATGATGACTCATATCTCTCTCCTGCGCCGCAGACATCGACTCACTCAACTAGTTACGAACTTTCATGATCCCATATATGAGAAAAATTATAACACACCCCATGCTTCGCATACCCATAGGAAATATACTCATATTCAAATTACAATAAAACACATCAAAAACTCTTTCTCCCAATCCCATTGCACAAGCTAAACTACCAGGGCTGAGTCCTTCTATCCAGATCAAGTTAAGCAAACTGCTAACACGTAAAAGCTTTGCTGCACAATACCTGTAAGATTTATTACCTCAAACACATACAAGAATTAATCATATCCTTACCATACCGATTTGGTTCATTATCAAGCTATTCCATTTATCCAATTTCATTCCGTTTCATCTTTGATCTGATATTCTCCTTTGTTGTAGCACCACGATACCTCAACCCAGGATACGACACGAGACTTGCACATAAAACCACATTGTCTAAGACCCATAGGCCACTCAATACCCTCTCAAACATTTCCCAGAAATACCACATTCCAGAATGCTTTACCTTGAAGGACTTCCTGCTATTCTGAATTCATTTACCATTACCTTCCAAATGCGGATACGCAGAATCCCATGATTAACACAAAGTACCACAAGTCTTGATCTTTCTAATGAAAACACAGTCTCTATCCACATACACAAACTTAAGACACATGATTGTTACATGAAAAATCTTGAACACAGTAAAACCATTCTCGAGAGTCATTCACTCTTATTCAGCTGTAATTCACCTGCCCTGAATGAACGGAACCACTCGTGCCTCATTAGCACCCTGACACCGGAGAACATAATTTCATACAGATACAAACAACCATCTTTCTTCTCTATACATCCTTTATCATCAACAACTCAAAACATCCTAGTATTTTTTCACACATACGAAGTACCATATAATAGTTGTCAAAATGTTTCTTCACCCGATTTGTCCTCGGTTCAATTTCTGCAACCAGACCTGATCCTCCATCATCCCTCGAAACGAAACCAACATAGCACATAACCATGCAATCAGTTACGAACAACAACCTCCCCAACCTGGATCGAAGCCATATATCAAGGCACTCTTAACAACTCATAACACTTTACTTTAATTATGCCACAATGCAACAGCGAGACCAAACTCAAATCATTTACAAGTTTTGTGAATACACAGATCATCTATCACTGACATTTTCTGCAAACTTCGTATTCATTTCCACAACAGTTGAGTCCACTTTCTTAAGCGTCCCGAATTCTCAAATTACATCACATACCCTCCAATTACACATGAGATATTTTAACATACACATAAGGATCATACCGCTCAAAAAACACTCTGCAGGAGATAACCCACCTGCTTAACCTCATTTCAATATTTCAACATGTCTTCCACCATCATATACGTATTACACACCATTTAGTCTTTCTGAGTCCATACTCATACTGCCACATGGAATGTACTTTACTTTCCAACTAAGAGACATGAAATATTCTTCACTCGCCCATAACTCAGACTACACATTAAAGCACAACAGAAATCGAACACTCGACATGTCATCTATTCTTCAGCAGACTCTTTCGTCACAACCAAGATCACATAGATACACCCCACGGTACTAACATACTCGTCACATGGATATCCATCTGCCATTTTATCTATTAAGAACAACACTGGACATATAAGTTCAAAACACTTGCTCACACAATCAGCACCTCGGTGCTCAAACCATATGCAAATATCTCGCCTCAAGTCCTCCAAACTGGCCCAACATGAACTCACAGAGATTACCTCTCACCCCTTGATCGGGGAATCACAAGCCATCCCGGCACATATACTACTGAGCACTCGCGTGAGCATATAGACATGTGGAAGGAATTTCAAAAATTATATCTCAAGCCAAATCAAGTACGCACGATAAGAATTCCAAGAATAAGAAGTTTTCCTACATGTTCTGCAGCCTCTCGAGGACAAATACATACGTCTCCGTACTGATCTGCGAGACTCTACTAAACCAACTCATGACTCACGAGGCCTAGTAACCTAGGCTCTAATACCAACTTGTCATGACCCAAACCCCGGTCGTGATGGCTCCAAACACCATGTTAGGCAAGCCCGGCCATTTAAACATTCCCAGCCAAATTATTAACTTAAATACCATTTTTAGCTTAAAATTCTCAGTTTGATAACAGTAGAAATATTGCAGAAAACGCAATCAACAGTAATAGCAGCCCAAAGGATGCAGTGTCACAAGTCACATCCTCTAGATACAACAGAACAATATCCTAAACAAGGAAAAATCTAGATGCAGAAATCAACAGCTCCGAATTGGATCAGTTTCTCCTCAACAAATAAGTGCTTGGGCCACTAAATCCTACCTAATGGAGAGATAGTTGGAGAGGTAACAAAACAAATAAAAGCTAGATAAAAGGAGAAATAACGTCCTGCGGACGCCAGCAGCTACCGCGATATCTCCGGAACTGAACTAGGCAATAGCGGATAAACACAGCTAAGCCTCCGGGGTCCCTGTATCTGCACACAAGGTGGAGGGAGTAAAGTGAGTACTTCCAACTCAGTGAGTAATAGCAATAAATAACAACTGAATGTAAAAAATCCTGTAAGAACACTATACAGTTCTAATATCAACAGTAATGACAGTGAATAATCCTAAACAGGGGAGAGAATCTGATAGTTGCTCATCTTTCCGTCCGATTAGTTACTAACACTGCTATGACGTGCAGCCCGATCCAATACCATATATATAATGTAGCAGTGCGCAGCCCGATCAAATACAATATATAATGTTGTGGCACGCAGCCCTATCCAAGATAGTATATATAATGCTGCGGCGCGCAGCCCGATCTAATATATATATATATATATATATATATATATATATATATATATATATATATATATATATATATATAAAATGCAGCAACACGCAACCCGATCCGATATATATATAAAATACCCTCACTACTGGGTACTTGACCCCTCTCGGTCAGTATATACTTGGCCTCTCGAACCCACTCAGCTAACACAGGGTATTCAACCTTAGGTATTGCTCATTTAGGGTGCAAGTTACTATGTCTAGTTTATTTCATGATTTACCATCAAAGTCATGACAGATGGTATGTGTTCAATAGGTAAAGTGAGGTCATCGGCTCAACATGCTCCCTAGGAGTTCTACAAATCGGCACAAGGCCCCAAACATGCAACTAGCCCAAAAAATACGGGTACAAGCTCAGTCTAAGTCAAAAAAGTGCAGTAAGTCATCAATCGGGATGGACCAATTCCGAATCCCTAGTAGGAACATCACCACGCTCATCATATGACGCGGGTTTCATCTCAACATAGCACCGTATAGTGCAAATACGGGATTTCAAACCCTCAGGGTATCATTCATAACCATTACTCACCTCAAACCGGCCAAAATTCTAGCTCGCCTTGCGCTTTCCTCGTAAACCAACCTCCTCGGGTGCAGAATCTCACCAAAACCACAGGAAATATGTTATAATTGGCTAATGAGAACATAACCCAATAGAAACAACTCGAAAAACACCCCAAAACGCGAAGTTGGAAAACCCCGAGCCCCAGGCCCACTTCTCGAAAAATTACAAAATTTACATCATCGGAATCCTCGTCTCTCCATGAGTTCGTACATATAAAGTTCATCAAAATCGGAGTTCAAATGGGCCATCAAATCCCCAATTTACATAGTAAAAACCAAGCCCTAATTTCTTCCTTTTCCACCAAATTTTCGGAGATTTAGATGATGATTCTTCAACAATATCACGTAATTAGATCATAAAACTTACCTCCAATCGAAACCAAGTTGAAATCCTCCTACTCCCTTGACCAATGGCTCCAAAAAAGTGCTCCACAATGGTGGATTAATGATTTTTTGCTCGCGGAGGTTATGATATAAAACCCTTCCGTCCGCCCAGCCTTTTCTTCATCGCGTTCGTGACACAACCCACGCGAACGCGATGACCAACATTTTAAAATTCCAAAATTATCCTATGTGAATGCGGAATAAACCCACGCAATCGCGATGACCTAAGGTCTGACTC
Source organism: Nicotiana benthamiana (assembly GCA_034376525.1). Taxonomy (NCBI): domain Eukaryota; kingdom Viridiplantae; phylum Streptophyta; class Magnoliopsida; order Solanales; family Solanaceae; genus Nicotiana; species Nicotiana benthamiana. Next base: position 92,611,169 of record CM067336.1, read on the forward strand.
CACGCGAACGCGGCCTGCTCTCACGCGATCACGTATAAGAGATTCCACTGATCCAAAAGTCTTCCTTCGCGAACGCAGACAACCATACGCGAATGCGGACACCCATATTCCACCACTACATATTCGCATCAACTCCTTCGCGAAAGCGAAGGCAAAGCACCTAGGCTCCTAAATTTCCTCTACGCGTTCACGTCCACCACCACACGAACGCGATGCTTTAAGGTCATCAACACTTATGACAGCAAAATCCGATCTCTATACAAGTTAAAAACGATCCGTTTGAACCTCCGAAATCACCCCGAGGCCCCCGGGACCCCAACCAAAACCACCAACCTACTCCAAAACATCACACGGACATGTTCCAGTCATAAAAACACAACCTTTAACACAAAAATCATCAAATCACGACGAATTCAAGCCTAAGTTCAACTATAACTTCCGAACCTCACATTCGATCAAAAACCCGACCAAACGACATCCGTATGACCTGAAAATTTGTGGACATATCCAAAATCACCTAACAAAGCTACTGCAACTCTCAAAATTCTATTCCGACCCTCGGATCAAAATCTCACCTACCAACCGGAATCTGCCAAAATTCAAACTTCGCCAATTCAAGCCTAATTCTACACAGGACCTCCAAATTCAATTCTGATCGCACTCCTAAGTCACAAATCATCCCCCGAAGCTAACCAAAACATCAGAATTCACATCCAATCCCTCTAACTACATAGTCTATTTTCGGTTGACTTTTCTAAAACAATCTTCCTTCTAAGAGGCTATGTGACTTTTTTCCAACTAAAACCAATTCAATTACACCCGATCGGCTCTAATACTGATATTGAAACATGAAGCAACACAATTAAGGGAAAAGAGGACGGTTACTCACGTGACAATGGGCCGGGTTGTCACAAAGATCCTTTCAGTTAAAAAAAATCAAAGCATAGTTGAACAGATAGAGATTAATAACCAACTCAAACTATATTAATATAACAACCAATTCATCCCTAACGGGTTTCACAAAAACCTTACATTAAAATATTTAGCTACTCATAATAGTATGCAAAACAACAATACTAAAAGTCATAACCAACAATGAAAAATAGAAAGAGGAAGAAAAAACTTATTGAAGAATTCCCCGCCTTGCTCTTCTTGAGTCTCTGCCTCCTTAGGTCAAATACGTGTCAAAAATATGACCAACGCCTCAAAAATACCGGTTTCTATGTATAAATACCAAGTAGGGTTGGTCCCAAATAATTATACCTTCTCATACGCGATAAAGGACAATATTTCAGGTTTGGTCTACCGCGGCCGCGGCATGGACCGCGGTGACGACCGCAGAAGGCACTACCTCAAACCGCGGCGCTGATCGCGGTGACGACTGTTGTGACTCTTTTTCGTATTTTTTTACAATGTTCTATTTAAATTTGGAAAAACATATAAAAATGAAAGTTATATCCCTTTGAGTTAGCTTTCCAACCATATATTGTGGAGATCAAATGGAGTTCTGAGCAAAACGTTATGTGCATTTTACTAGACAATGCGCAATATGCCTACTTGATTCTTCGTTTTGTTGTTTTATCATCCGTTGATCCCCGAATATGATCCCGGCTTAATTCGTTGGCGTTTTACTCATACTTCAAAGCTCCGAATCACTTGAATTCATTCCATAACATCTATATATCTCGGAATCACTCCTACAAGGCATAAAACACGTCGTTAGTTCAAAACACTAGCGATTAAAGCGCAAACTCAACTAAGGTGCAGTATATTAGAGTGTAATAACTTACTAAAATACGTAATTATAGCCTATCATCATAAATACAAATAATCTTCTTCAGCATAGAACAAGCCAAGAGTATGCTTGCATATTTTTCTATATCTACTTTGTTGGAAGTACTTCTATTTATAGAGCAACCATCGGACCTTTTCAAAAAGGTATGTACTTTCACAAACAAACGCACCTGTTTATTCAAATATATTTAAAATTTAAAATTCAAATAAATAGATTTTATTTGTAGAGGATAATTTAAAATAAAAATTATTTATTTTATGATTTTTAGTGGCTAATTATTGGTAAGTATTGTTTATTTGTAGATATTACTTGTTCTTTTTATTTGAGACACATCAATGGAGTGCTGGTGAACATCCTTCAATCAAGAAAGTCAGCCCATGCATGCCCAATAACACAAAAGATTGCCCAGCCCTCCCTCAAGGGACTTCAAATTTCTAAAAAACCTAATGCTTTTAAAGGCCGTTTTGCCCCTGTTGTCCTTTCCTTGAAAATCACGGACTCCACAAAATTGGGGTCAACCGCATTTCATGAATCAATTTCGCGTCCAGACTTTAGTCTTTTAAGTGCACTAACCATTCTTCCTAATTCGGAAAAAAGCATGTTGCTTCACAGTCTCCCCTTCCATCCTTGACTCATTTTTTTTCTATTTTCATGCAAAAATTTAAACTGCTACCTACCACAGAGAGTGTTAGAAAAATATGACGATGCAAACGGTTGTTTTGAGAATTAGTATCTCATTCAGTGGCTTAAGGTCTCGAACAACTTTGTATTATGTATTATGACTTGTGTGGGTAGCCCAGTTCGATTTTCGGATGATTTGAGATTGATTTGGAAGGATAATTCTTGTTTTCGAAGCTTAAGCGGTAAGAGTTGAGCAAAGTATGAATTTTGAGTAGATGACTATACTTATATTGGAGTTCCAGTATAATATATTGGAGATTGGAGCACCGATACTCCAATCTCCAGTATATTATGTTGGACCGGTATATTATACTAGAACTCCAACATAAGTATACTGAAACTCTAGTATAATATACTTGAGTTCCAGTATTATTATATTGAAATTCTAGCATATTATATTAGAGTATTTTGAACAATGTTTTCGTTCAGATTTATCTTTATATGAAAAGTCGCCAAATTTTGATTACTTTTAAAACTGTGGCTATTTTGGATGAACACTTGTAAATCTGGCTAACTGTGGCTATTTTGAATGAACACTTGTAAATCTGGCTATTTTTGAATCTCTCCCGAGTTGAAGGCCGAACCTAGGGTTGTCATATTTGACCCAAGCCCAAATGACCCACCCAACTCGCACAATGTTAGATTGATTATTGACCCGCTCATTTATTGAACTCAACTCTTTTTAATCCTAACCATCCCAACCCATTTAAAGTTAGGTTGGTCTTTAGTCCAAATTGATCCAAGAATAACTTTGCCACAGTATCTTAGGAATAATTTCTTTTGTTTGATATATTATATATGACTATAACAAAAGAAAAAAAATCTTATTTAGTAATTATAAAATTCATAACAAATAACACATATTAAGTAAAATTTGATTATAGTTCGGTCGGGTTGGGCTATCACCCAAATTTTGGCCAATTTTGACCCAGCCATTTTAGCCCAAATAACTTTTGGGCAGGTCAAATTTATTGACTCAACCCTTAATGACTCGCCCAAAATCGACCCAACCCGCTTATTTGACACCCTTAAGAGAACCCATTATTTACCGTGTTTCAGATCTTACATCATTTTCCATATGAGATTTCTCGATTATAAAAAAATAATTATTTATCTGATTCTAATAACAATCAGTAAAAATTAGGGTTGTTCAAAATCGAACGTAACCGTTAACAGAATCAATGGCTTAGTGGCTTGTTGATATCATGTTACCGGGATAATGGATGGTGAGCGAAATGAGATTTTATAATTACCGGCTTAACGGTTTGGGGCCGGAATACTCAATTTTCTTATCGGATAAACTCTTAACCCGTTAAAACTTTTTTATGTTTACACAAGTACTCAAAACATTTGTTCTAATAAATCCTATAGTATACTATGTTCCAGAGTAATAAATCCCGCAGTATACTATGTTTATGAGAATAACATATATTAGAACAGAGAAAGTGCAGCAAGATGCTATAGCCAATGAAAAGTGATCACAATCCTTTCTTCTCTGCTCCATTCCTGTTATTTGGCTTGATAATTTAGGCTCTTGCTTCATTTGGGTGTAGTGATTGAAATATTTTCATCGAGTAGTCAAAACATTATTTCCAGAGATTGTTCCGCATACTCCATGACAAGTCTTTATTTAGTAATGTGTTGAGGATTACGAAAGGTAAGTTGAAATGACAAAAGCCAGTGAATGATGTAGTTTGGCCATTTGGTATTCATAAAACTAGGATTGTTCCAAAAAAATTTATTTGATTTAGCCGATGAACCACCCAATCGCCCGAAAATCCTTAATCTGATATAAATTTGCGTGTTATCTTATTGGATGGCTAGCGGATTATTATATTATCCGTCTGATCCGACCGATAACCGTCCCTACTCAAACCAAGTAGGCTTTGTATACACCAAAGTGTTGTACTACTACTACTCTATATATGTTTGTTCTTCTTGATTGCAAAATTTGGTGAAAATCTATCTATAATTAAAAGCAGAAGACAAAAGCCCCTCATAAAGTCAAGTGGCATAATCCTAAAAAGACACTTGGTACTTTAAGACAATGCTCCATATTATTAGGAAGTTGAATTTGGAACTACAATTTTATTGCTCTTGAAAGCCAAAATAACTACTAGGAATTATTTGAAACTAGAAAATAGGCAAAAACAAAAAGAAGCCTCCAAAAAATGGTTCATTTTACTACACTTTAAAACTACTCTTCAAAAGTCAAAATAACTGTTGCTGGAATTTTAAAAATGAAAAAACTCTTTTGAAACTGGTGAGATCCTAAAATCATAGCTCCCAAACTATTTTTCTTTCGGCTTTTTTTTTTCTTCGCTTATTCTCGATTTGCTATCTATAATTAAAAATAGAAGTCATAAGCCCCCCGTAAAGTCAAGTGTCAGAATTCTAAAAAGACACTTGAATCTTTAAGACAATGCTCCACATTATTGAAAAGTTGAATTTGGAATCACAATTTTATTGCTCTTGAAAGCCAAAATAACTACTAGGAATTATTTGAAACTAGAAAATAGGCAAAAATAGAAAGAAGCCTCCAAAAAATGGTTCATTTTTTATAGCACTCTAAAACTTCTCTTCAAAAGCCAAAATAACTGCTGCTGGAATTTTAAAAATAAAAAAAACTCCTTTTGAAACTGCTGAGATCCTAAAACCAAAGCCCACAAACTATTTTTCTTTTGTTTTTTTTTCTTTACTTATTCTCGATTTATATTCTTGTATCCCAATCTATCTTTCTTTCTACTATTTTCTCTTTGCTTATTCTGAGTTTATATTTTGTATTATTTGAAAAATTCTTCTTCCTTTTTCTTGGCAAGAGGTTTTATAAATGTTCAAATGGACTTGATTGCTTAGATTTTTTTGGGGAAAATGCACAATTACCCAGCTATACCCGAAATCTCAACTACACACTTTTTCTTTGCGAAAATTCTATTATCCCTCTAAGCTTATTTTAAATGTAATTATTTGCACCCTTAGTGCTGACATGACACATCGTTTGTATTTCACTCTAAGGAGAGTGAGAAGCAAGAAAAAACGGTTTTCATATTATTTTTTTAATGTTTTTTTACTATTTTTCTTACTTTTTTTTGCTTTTCCTTTTTCTTTTTTTCTTTTACTTTTTTTTTAAAAATTTCTTCTCTAATTCCGGTGAATATTCATTCACCGGCAACTTTGTCTAACCTTTTTCTTTCATTTTTTTCTTTTCACAAACAAATTAAACTTTCAAAAAGATTTATTCATAAGTAAAGCAAAATACACTCAGATTTGGAGGGAGGGGGGGCATTCATTATCGAAAAATCTTCCCACGCCGAAAAAATATAATGTACTGATTTTTTTTCTCAACTTATATTTGGTTTTATTTCTTTTGCTCTTCCTCTCACACATAAATTACAATTTCATATACATATAAAAACAAAATACACTTATATCGGGATAACAATTTATTGTCAGAAAAAAAAATTTGCTGGAAAAATGGTGTTCTTGAAATTTCGACGACCGCCATTTTATGTCGTCGGTGACTAAAACAAAAAGAAAGAGAATGAAATAACCAAATAAAATGAGAATAATAAGAAATAGGAAAAAAAGATAAGAAAAAGAAGAAAGAATAAAAAAAGTACTAAAAATACATGGTGAGGCGCGTATAGCTCACCACTTGCCAAGAGTTCTGTCAGCGTTAAGGGTGCACAAACAATTATATTTAAAATAAGTTTACGAAGGGTACAATGAATCCCCCAAAGAAAAAGTATGTAGTTGGAATTTCGAGTATAGGTCAGGGGGTAATTGTGCATTTTCCCATTTTTTTAATTCCAAGATCTTAAACTAACCATGTTAAAATGCAGTGATTGAAACTTAGAATGGATCAAACTCTGGGAGCACAACCCAGAAGGTATTTTTCTCATATTTTTCCGGTATGACAAATCTCATCTTGATTATTGACATTTTATTTGCACTGTATGGATATAGAACATTTGTTTTCATCATTATATTAGTACCCCGAAAGCAGTGTCAAAGACAGAAATTTACTCAAGGGTATTCAAACTTGAAAGAAGTAAAAACAATATCCGAAAAAGAGTGTTAAATATATGTTATATACCTCTAATATCTAATATCTTACCTATATATGCAGTGCAATTTTTTGACGAAGGATGGTCAGTTGACCACCCTTTGCAACATGTAGCTTCGCCCATGCCTAAAAGTTAGAGAATTTTACTGTTATTTTAGCTGCTAAAGTGTTTTGCTACAATTGGTTTTCTATTGCGTTTTGAATAAAGTCTGAACCGGCGTGAGGCGACACTCATTTTCTGGAATATGAGAGTACAAAAATCTTTGCCAGGAAGTTGGATGATCATTACAGCGCCAGGACCAACCAAACTCGTGAAGAGTGCGAAGAAAATCCTATCATTCACTTAAAAAAATTTAACTATTGGGTGTGTGTAATTTATTCATGGGAAGAATTCTTCTGCTTTACTAATAAGATTTTCTGGTATGTTAGATCAACAATGTCTTGATTCAACTTTATACCAAAAGAGGGGATGCAGTCCTTAATCTTGCTTGCCGGAAGGTACTTCTTGCCTAATATGTATCTCATTTATCTGGCAGTACGACCTGTTAACTTATGTAGGTGGTAATAAAGAAGTCGCCAATGCATCTTATATTCAAATATTTTTCTCTTTAAACGAGGTTGATGATCTTATTAAATGGGATAAAGCAAAGATTGGATATAATGTTGACATTGATATTGCCGATAGTTAGGTAAATAATATATTTTGTGGCTTTTTTACCACTTGCCGCTTCAAGTCTGAGCTTTCTTTCAGCCAGCTATTTGTATTTTATTGAACTATGTATATGATTTTTTAGAAGACGTGCCATCTATTATTTGATCACTTATAATGTGGAAAGATGTTTTAACCATTAACTAGATGTTCTGTAGTTCATCATTATTAAATATTATTCATTGAACTTTTAAACGCTACTATGCTATTAGCAGTAGTAATGGTGCTTTCATTGAATGTTAATGGTGTTAGTTTAAGGTGGAATTTTGCATTCCATCTTTAACTCATAAAGAAGTTGAAAAAGACGAGTAAAGGAAAACAACTTGTTTCGTACCAATTTTGTGATTCCGTAATAATTTGCTGTCACCAAATTACATGTAGTCACTCATAATTTCACTCATTATATCGATCGTTTCATATTTGTGTTATTAATTACGATATTTCTTACTTTTAGTAAAAGATGACCATCTATTATGGTTTAACCGAATTTTTTTTGATTATTTGATGTATTGTAGAAAGTATTGTATGCTGCTAGCTCATATTTTAAGTTACAATTTATTCATAATTTAGAAGTTATTATGCATACATATTTGTTGCTTCCAAGTTGACTTTCCAATGAAATGATACTTCCTGAAGAATTATATACTATGATATTAGTTGGGTATTGGAAATAAATGTCCTCATTAAGAAAAAGATAATTCAAATACTAAAGCATTAATTTTGAATATTATAAATAAGATACAAATACTAATATATTATCATTAGTTTCTTTTAATATTAACCTAGTTGAAATAATTAAAGCCAAAGGGGAACCTAGTAATATCACAAGATTTGGTTTGACATTTAAAAGGAAACAAATGTCAAAAAAGGGGGAAAAATCGGCCCAAGAGCAATAATAATTATTTGATTCAAAATTTCAGTTTCATTTGTAAATATTTACAGTTATTTACATTGATACGCGTCTAGAATAGAAGATATAAAGAGTTTTGGATTCTTGATTCTCTCTCTCACTCTCTTATTTCTCTTAAACTCCTTATACTGAGTGGCACCAAAGGGTTCACTTTCACGAAAGGTATATTCCATAAAATTCAGTCTTTAACTTCTTGGGTTGTCTCTGTTTCACTTCTTGGAGTCAGTTGATCGAGACTACGTGCTTTTGTTATTGTTGTTTTTGGTTACACAACTACTAGCATTTGTTTGTATACCTGGTGTTTAGTGTATTGTTCTGGTTTCAAAGACTTGATTTAGGAAAACGTTTGACGCTTTGTTAGGCTTATTTCATGTGATTCTGTTGGAAAAGTTTTTGAACATGTTCTGGTGGGAAAAAATTTAATGTCTTGAACCTCTATGATTTATACTTTTTGCTTTGTTAGAGCAAAAAAGAAAAGCAAAGTAACAAATATAATGACTTATTCCAATTAAAACTAAAATCTTATCGAATGGAAACAGTAGTGTTAGTGTTTTCTTAGTCGGAGTATGCAGCGGCGGCCCTGATGGTAAGCAACCCCCTTCCAACCGAGAGGTTGTGAGTTCGAGTCTTCCCAAGAGCAAAGGTGGGAAGTTCTTGGAGGGAATGATGCCGGGGGTCTATTTGGAAACAGCCTCTCTACCCCAGGGTAGGGGTAAGTCTGCGTACATACTACCCTCCCCAGACCCCACTGGATGGGATTATACTGGGTTGTACTTTTTTTTATACTTTTTTTAGTATGCAGCGGCGGCCCCAGGATTTTCACTCAAGGGGATTCAAAAACTTTAAAAAGTAAACAAGTGAAGAAGCCAAGGAGAGTCATTTTATATACGTAAGGATTTTGACCTTATATACGTCCTCCTCCAGCTCCGCCCATGGGAGTATGAGTACGAGGGAACATTTTGTTTCTTAGCCAGAGGTGGTTTGAATTTAAAATTGATGGGTTCAACTTTTAAAGTTTTTAGCGCTTAACATATTGTTCTTCTAAAAGTAAGCGTTCAGTTTTAATATTTGTTAAAGCTTAATGGTTTTCATTTTTATATTTAAACTGTGTCAAAAACACTGCGTAGCACAACGGCTGCACCTGCTAATGATCTTCAATATTTAGTAGAGAATGTACTGTAAGGTATCTTGGAGCACGTTTTGGCATTATTTTTAATTGAACTTTTGTCATCTGCTTAGTGTGTGACATATAGCTCTATTAAGGATTAGAAGTTGGCAACTTGAACACGAGACGGATAAAGAAGTATGTATATATGTAGCACATTGCATGTTGGCTCTTCTTTTCCTCCATGTTTAAGTTTAGTGATTGATTCTTATACAGCTCTCCCTTTATATATGTGAATTTGTATTGTGCACCTAGAGAACTAGTATTTTTCAGCATTTCGGCTCATTCTTTTTGTTGACTGGAAGTAAACTTGGAATTTTGGAAAATCCATCTATTGGGCAGTTAAAAATGAAGGGCACCTTCTTCAAATAGCTGGAGAAGCGTGACATGTGGTATATTATAGATCATTCAGGAGATATATTAATAAGAAACTGATAACTGAATATGTAATGGAACTTATCTTGAGTGAAATGGATCTCTTGTTTCCTTGTCACCATTACTCTTCTATATCTTGGTATGAGATAAGTGCTAGTGCATGTGAAATATTAAAGAGTTAGATTGTATTATATCATCAAGTGCAGTGAATGGTAAAGAGTGAAAAAAATGCATGAATGAACTTCCACTGCATACATTGACCCTTCTTATTCCTGTCCTTTGTGCATGAATTGTAAGATATATGGATTTATATCTAGATATATGGACTTATATCTACACACATATGAACAATATATGGATAATTATATGTTATGTGCTATCTTTTGGTTTGGCCTAATTATGTGGTCTTATGGACATTATGTTAAGGGGGCTAATGTATTGTCATACTAAAGTGTAGGACTAATGTGTAGATACCCAAAAGGGTAACCTTAGTTTATGATGGGCTAACTAAGGTTACATAAGTAACTATGGTTACTTGCTTGTGACTCTTGAGTTATGTAACTCTTGCAAGACATAACTCAAGACATAACTTTTGTCTTGTAACTCTTGTCTCTTGGGTTATGTAACTCCTAGAGTTATAAAGTGGGGTTATGGTTCCCATTCTTTAGCAAGACAAGTTCTTCTTCTTCCCATTGAATCAAGAACCATATTGTCCATTGTCTTGCAAATAGGGTGGAAAACCATAAGCCAAATTTGATCATTGTCATATTATTACTATTGTGAACTATTCACATATATTGTTTTAAGTCTTGTGAGGCATTTGTGGTGATATACAACTTCAAGAAACTTGAAGGAAGGATCAAGGAATTCACAAGAACATAAGGACAATCTTCAAAGGAGGTTCATCAAATTCCACATATGGATTCAGGTTAGCTTCCGCTCATGTAGTTGTAATTCCGGATTATTCAATATGAAGGTTGTTGTCTTTAGTAGGAATCATAATCCTAACAATTGGTATCAGAGCCACCCTTCATTTTGGATAATTTGGATGTTCATAAGAATCATGTTATGTTAGGATTCATGTTTTAGTTTTATAAGAATTTTGTTTTTGAAATTCTACCATGAAATAGCATGATCTTATGAATGTTATGTTTTGATTTGATGTTTTAATATGATGTTAAATCATTGTAAATAGCATGATTTTAGTTGGTTAACAACATGTTTTTTTTATGTTTAAAATCCATGTTGAAAATCATGTGTTATTCTAGAGATTATTTTTGGTCACTGCCAGTCAGACAATCGATTGTTGCCTTAAACAATCGATTGTCTGAGACGTTTAAAATTCTGGCAGTTAATTTTTGTGAGTTGAAACGTTTCCAGTAACTGAAATTTTTTTTAGAAAAATCCAAACAATCGATTGTCTAGCCTGACAATCGATTGTTGGATGATCCAGTAATTTGAAAATTTCAGAAAACCAAACAATCGATTGTCTGGTTTTGACAATCGATTGTCTGGTCCAGTAACTTAGAAAAATTTTTCCTTGTCACATCCAGTGACTTAAAATTTTTTCAGAAAAAACCAAACAATCGATTGTCTGGTCCAGTAACTTAGAAAAATTTTTCCTTGTCACATCCAGTGACTTAAAATTTTTTCAGAAAAAACCAAACAATCGATTGTCTGTGTTGACAATCGATTGTCTGGTCCAGTAAAGTTTAAGAAAAACGTTTCAACTCTCTTAAGTTTCAGTGAATATTAATTGTTTTATAGTCCATCAATTCTTATATATTATAGAATTGTCCAATTCAGTAAACAACGATTAATATTCAAGTGTTACATATCAAAATATGTAACACATTAAGTTGAGATTCATAAAATGGCTTAAGGAACTAAAGTTTATAGCATCTAATATTTTAGTTATTCAATTGAAGCACTATGTTGCCAAAGTAACCTCTATTGTGTAGATTGATTAATTTTAAAATATAAGATGACTGTGGATGTTAGTCTTCCATGCGTTTAACACCGGCCCAAAGGAAGGTGTTATTTGGCAGGAATTCGAACATTCTTGTGGTGGTAAATATGAGACGATTATTTGGTTTTCCATGTGAATATTAAATCGGCCCAAAGGAAGGTTTAATATTTGACAGGAGTTTATTGTCTATGTTTGATCACTACACTAAGAGTACCACTTACAAGTTGGTTTTCTGTCCAAAGACTAAAATCAATGTTGTGCTAGGTATCTTGTAATGGGAAATGCCTAATTTTGAATCTATAAAGTTAAAGTTCAAGTTTATGTAAGCATGTATTCAGTAATCCTTTTGTTCTATTTTCAGTAAATTCTTCTGCTTCTACGATCTCTGCCAACATCAATAGCATCCCTGTGCTTAACGGCACTAACTTTAAGGAATGGAAAGAGAACGTCATGATCGTTCTCGGTTGCATGGATCTTGACTTAGCACTTCGGACCGAGCAACCTACTCCTCTTGAGGATACATCCTCTCCTGATGACAGGAGGGTGATGGAGAAGTGGGAACGCTCGAATCGCATGAGTCTCATGATCATGAAGCGTGCAATCCCAGAATCATTCAGGGGCACTATGAATGATGAACCCAATGCCAAAGTTTTCCTTGAAAACCTCGAACAACGTTTTATTCAAAACGAAAAGGCGGAAACAAGTACACTATTGAGTAAACTTGTTTCCATGAGGTATAAGGGCAAGGGAAACATTAGGGAGTACATTATGGAAATGTCTCATCTTGCTTCGAAACTAAAGTCACTCAAGCTGGATTTACCTGAGGAACTGCTTGTGTACTTTGTTTTGATATCTCTTCCTGCACACTTTAATCAGTTTAAGGTCAGTTATAACTGCCTGAAGGAGAAATGGTCTCTTAACGAGCTCATTTCGCACTGTGTGCAATAAGAGGAAAGGATAAAGCTAGATAAGACAGAAAGTGCTCATTTGGCATCCTCTTCTAAGGAAACTAAGAAGAGGAAGGGTAAGGAAGTTGCAGTTGCAAAGCCCAAGAATAAGCAACATAAGGAACCTAAGGTTGAAATCACTGCATTAGGTTGCTTCTTCTGCAAGGGGACTAATCATGTGAAGAAGGATTGTACCAAGTACCATGCCTGGCGTGCGAAAAAAGGTACACTTCTTTCTCTTGTTTGTTCTGAAGTTAATTTAATTTCAGTACCTAAGGATACTTGGTGGGTAGATTCTGCTGCTACTACTCATATAAGTATATCAATGCAGGGTTGCCTGAACTGCCGAAAACCAAATGATGGTGAAAGATACATCTATGTGGGTGACGGCAAGAAGGTGCCAGTTGAACTTGAAGCTATTGGCAAATTTAGGCTGTTGTCTAAGACCGGTTTTCATTTAGATTTGGATGAGACTTTTATTGTACCGTCTTTTAGACGGAACTTAATTTCGGTTCCCCGATTGGACATATCTGGTTATAAATGTACATTTGGGGATAATAAAGTTAGTCTCTTTCAGTGTTCAAATCTTATTGGTACTGGTGTTTTATCAACATTTGATAGCTTATATTTGGTTGATACAATAACTTCAAATAAAGAAACTTTGCATACAAGTTTAAGTGGTACTAAAAGGAAATTAACTAATGAGAATTCTATATCACTCTGGCATAAACGTTTGGGTCACATATCCATTCAAAGAATTCAGAAACTCGTGTCAGATGGAATTCTTGATTCTCTTGATACCTCAAATTCGGAAATTTGTATTGAGTGTATCAAGGGAAAACAAACAAACAAGACTAGATTAGGTGCCAAGAGAGCTTCGGACGTCTTAGAATTGATACATACGGATATTTGCGGGCCATTTCCTACTCCTTGTCGGAATGGTCAACAATACTTTATCACATTCATAGACGATTACTCTCGTTATGGGTACCTATATCTTATTCACGAAAAGTCCCAATCCATAGACGTGTTCAAATCATTTAAGGCTGAAGTTGAAAATCAATTAAGCAAAAGAATTAAATCCGTTAGATCTGACCGTGGTGGTGAATACTATGGTCAATATGATGGTTCCGGTGAACAACGTCCAGGGCCTTTTGCTAAATTCCTAGATGAGTGTGGGATCGTCCCTCAATATACTATGCCAGGAAGTCCTACGATGAATGGTGTAGCTGAGAGACGAAATAGGACCCTTAAGGATATGGTAAGAAGTATGATTTCTCGTACTTCTTTGCCAGACTCACTCTGGGGTGAAGCATTAAAAACTGCAACTTATATTCTAAATAGAGTTCCAACTAAAGCTACAATCAAAACCCCTTATGAACTTTGGACTGGGCATAAACCCAGTATTCGGCATTTACACATTTGGGGTTGTCCAGCTGAGGCAAGGCCTTATAGGCCGAATGAAAAGAAACTGGACGCTAAGACGGTTAGTAGCTATTTTGTTGGATACTCTGAAAAATCCAGGGGTTTTAAGTTTTATGATCCCACATCACGAACTATTTTTGAGACGGGAAATGCTAGGTTCTTTGAGGATATTGAGTTTGGGGGATGGGGAGATAAAGTTGTTAGAGATTTTGTCTTTGAGGAAGAACATGTGTCTTTCCCTCAAATTGTTGATCTTGGTCTTACTGACTCGGATCACACAACTCCGGTTCAAGACAATCTCGAAAATCTCCCCCATCAGGAACCTGATATAACTAATGAAAATCAAACTCAACAACCTCAAGTAACTGAAATGCCATTAAGGAGATCCACTAGAGAGAGGAGAAATGCAATTTCGGATGATTATTATGTATTTCTCCAAGAACAAGAAAGTGATATTGGACTTGAGGAAGATGATCCAATCAACTTCCGTCAAGTCATTAAGTGTTCTAACTCTCAAAAGTGGATTGATGCCATGAATGATGAGATGAAGTCTATGAGCGATAATGACGTTTGGGAGCTTGTTACGTTGCCCGAAGGTACGAAACCTATTGGTTGTAAATGGATTTTTAAAACCAAAAGGGATTCAGGGGGCAATGTTATTAAGTACAAAGCTCGTCTTGTCGCAAAAGGCTACACTCAGAAAGAAGGCATTGATTATAAAGAGACTTTCTCTCCAGTTTCATCGAAAGACTCTTTCAGGACTATAATGGCATTAGTAGCACATTTTGATCTTGAGCTTCATCAAATGGATGTTAAGACTGCTTTTCTCAATGGTGACATTGAGGAAACAATTTATATTGTGCAACCTGAAAACTTTGTTTCGGATGAATCAGAGAAAAAGGTTTGCAAATTAAAGAAATCCATCTATGGGCTCAAGCAAGCTTCTCGTCAATGGTATTATAAGTTTCATGCAGTCATTACATCTTTTGGTTTTGAACCGAATATTGCTGATGACTGTATATACCATAAGTTCAGTGGGAGTAAGTATATTTTTCTGGTTTTATATGTCGATGACATACTGCTTGCCTGTAACGATATAGCATTATTACTTGAAACTAAGAAATTTCTTTCAAAGAAATTTGAAATGAAAGATCTTGGTGAAGCTTCTTTTGTATTAGGAATTCAGATTCTAAGAGATCGCTCCAAAGGCGTTCTGGGTCTGTCACAAAAGGGCTATATCGATAAGGTTCTGAAAAGATTTGGCATGCAGGATTGTAAACCAGGCAACACCCCTGTTGCTAAGGGAGACAAATTTAGTCTCAAACAGTGCCCAAACAATTCTTATGAAATTTCGGAAATGCAGAAGACACCTTATGCTTCGGCGGTAGGTAGTCTGATGTATGCTCAGGTATGTACACGACCTGATATAGCATACATTGTTGGGATGTTAGGCAGATATCTAAGCAATCCGGGAATGGACCATTGGAAGGCAGCCAAACGGGTCATGAGGTACTTACAGAGAACAAATGATTACATGCTTACATACCGGAAATCGGACCAGCTTGAGATCATTGGGTATACCGATTCCGATTTTGCTGGATGTCAGGATAGTTTGAAGTCTACTTCAGGCTATATTTACATGCTTGCGGGTGGTGCTATCTCTTGGAGAAGCATTAAGCAAACTCTTACGGCCACTTCCACCATGGAAGCGGAGTTTATGGCATGTTATGAAGCATCCAATGAGGCATTATGGCTGCGGAATTTTGTTGGTGGATTGCGTATTGTTGATACTATTCAGAAGCCTCTTAGGCTATTATGTGACAACAGATCAGCAGTCCTTTATGCTAATAACAACAGTAGTTTGACGAAAGCAAAACATATGGACGTCAAATTTCGGGTTGTTAAAGAAAGAGTACAAAATGGACAATTGTGCATTGAGTACATTAGTACAAACTCCATGCTTGCGGATCCGCTAACTAAGGGATTGACACCAAAAGTATTTCATGAGCATATTGCTTGTATGGGTGTCAAATCAGATAAGGATTATGTATTTTAGTGGGAGTTTTGTATTGCACATTTATGTAATTGTTCATTATATTCAGAAATTCAGTAATTCAGTTATATCTGCAGATATTCAGTTTTAAAGTTTCTGTACTCTTACAGTTTATGTTTGATCTCAATAAAGAGAACCAGTTGGAAATAGACATTCTATTGACCACACTTTATGTTATTTCCATGCTACATACCTACACTTGATCCATGTCGTTGGTTATATTGATATACGTGATCTATGATTGGTTCTAGTTACGAATGAGTAACGACGAGCTCTTAGGTCCTATGTTGGTATGATTGATGGACCGGATTGTTCATGACAATTTTATTGTGATAGCAATTTTGTGCACCTAAGGTTTGTAACATATAATATTAAGGATTGTACATATGTTTGTATATCTCGTCCATGTGCATGAATTGTAAGATATATGGATTTATATCTAGATATATGGACTTATATCTACACACATATGAACAATATATGGATAATTATATGTTATGTGCTATCTTTTGGTTTGGCCTAATTATGTGGTCTTATGGACATTATGTTAAGGGGGCTAATGTATTGTCATACTAAAGTGTAGGACTAATGTGTAGATACCCAAAAGGGTAACCTTAGTTTATGATGGGCTAACTAAGGTTACATAAGTAACTATGGTTACTTGCTTGTGACTCTTGAGTTATGTAACTCTTGCAAGACATAACTCAAGACATAACTTTTGTCTTGTAACTCTTGTCTCTTGGGTTATGTAACTCCTAGAGTTATAAAGTGGGGTTATGGTTCCCATTCTTTAGCAAGACAAGTTCTTCTTCTTCCCATTGAATCAAGAACCATATTGTCCATTGTCTTGCAAATAGGGTGGAAAACCATAAGCCAAATTTGATCATTGTCATATTATTACTATTGTGAACTATTCACATATATTGTTTTAAGTCTTGTGAGGCATTTGTGGTGATATACAACTTCAAGAAACTTGAAGGAAGGATCAAGGAATTCACAAGAACATAAGGACAATCTTCAAAGGAGGTTCATCAAATTCCACATATGGATTCAGGTTAGCTTCCGCTCATGTAGTTGTAATTCCGGATTATTCAATATGAAGGTTGTTGTCTTTAGTAGGAATCATAATCCTAACATGAATTCCCTACTTCTTGCCGTTCTGTTGTTTCTGTTGGTCTTGTCCATTCCTTTCTCTTTAAGGACAAAGGGGACATTCTTGTGCTATTAGCTGGTGTTTTTACTAGAAATATCTAAATCTATCTGACCTCAGTTGAGGTGAGGTTGAAAAAACAATACATAGACAAAAGTTTATACCATTGATCTGATATTTTAAAAATATTATACAACAATTATGCGTAATGAGCTGATACTTATAAAATCATATTTGTAGCTCTTGCAAGATGGCTGATGCTGAGGATATTCAACCACTTGTTGTTGACAATGGAACTGGAATGGTCAAGGTTAATTAGCAAAACGTGCTTGCAATTCTGTATTATTACCCCTTATGTGACTTATTAATGTACAATGACTGAGTTATTTGTTTCTTTAGGCTGGTTTTGCTGGGGATGATGCTCCACGGGCTGTTTTTCCAAGTATAGTTGGTCGTCCTCGTTACACTGATGTCATGGTTGGAATGGGACAAAAAGATGCCTATGTTGGTGATGAAGCTCAGTCTAAAAGAGGTATTTTGACTCTAAAATATCCGATTGAACATGGAATAGTAAGCAACTGGGATGATATGGAGAAAATATGGCATCACACATTTTACAATGAGCTCCGTGTTGCTCCCGAGGAGCATCCCCTCCTTCTGACAGAAGCACCACTTAACCCTAAGGCAAACCGAGAGAAAATGACTGAAATCATGTTCGAGACATTCAATGTGCCAGCCATGTATGTTGCAATCCAGGCTGTTCTCTCTCTGTATGCTAGTGGTCGCACAACTGGTAAGCAGCAGAATGATTACCAATATTATAGTAGTTCTTTATTGTTTTCTGTTACTAATTCGTTTGTTGTTTTTAACAAGGCATTGTGCTTGATTCTGGTGATGGTGTGAGCCACACTGTCCCTATCCATGAGGGATATGCACTTCCCCATGCTATCTTGCGGTTAGATCTTGCTGGTCGTGATCTTACAGATTATCTCATGAAGATTCTCACAGAGAGGGGGTATTCATTTACAACTGCAGCTGAACGTGAGATTGTTCGTGATGTGAAGGAGAAGCTTGCATATGTTTCACTAGATTTTGAGCAGGAGCTTGAGACTTCAAAGAATAGCAAGTATGTCGAGAAGAGCTATGAGCTTCCAGATGGGCAAATAATCACAATTGGTGCGGAGAGGTTCCGCTGTCCTGAGGTCCTCTTCCAGCCATCATTTATCGGAATGGAAGCAGTTGGAATTCATGAAACAACCTATAACTCAATCATGAAGTGCGATGTGGATATTAGGAAAGATTTATATGGAAACGTGGTGCTTAGTGGTGGCTCAACTATGTTTCCAGGGATAACAGATCGTATGAGCAAGGAAATCAGTGCTCTTGCTCCAAACAGCATGAAGATTAAGGTTGTTGCACCACCTGAGAGGAAGTACAGCGTCTGGATTGGAGGATCAATTCTAGCATCACTCAGTACTTTCCAACAAGTTAGTCTCTCCTTGCTTTATTTGACTGATCAATCAATCAACTACGTCTTAGTCCCAAATTTGTTCTAATAGTGAATATCTTTTCCATAACTTCTTTAAGACAAGCGCTTAGCACTAACTTCTACCTGTTTTGCAGATGTGGATAACAAAGGGCGAATATGATGAATCTGGTCCTGCGATTGTCCACAGGAAGTGCTTCTAAGAGTGGTTTGTGAAGTTAAATCCTCCTTAGTTTAATTTCATATAACTAATGCTATTTGTCAGGGATCCGCTTCTCTTTTTGAAGTGATAACAAATCTTGCGAGCAACATGATTTTAGTTTCTAGCTGCTCTGTCATCATAATATGATAATTTTGCTGACTCGGGTTTATGCTATTATTTCAAGTGATTTGGCTAGTAAACCAAGAAAAGGTGGATTGATTGCGACTAATGTCTGTTGTATTGCTTTTTAGGTTTTGGACGCAGAGGTTTATCAGTTGTATGGAATGTGGATTTCCTTGCCTTTGTTGAAAATTATTTACAAGCATTATATTCATGAGTCGTCGTAGGTTTTCCGTTCCAGGTTTTGGTAACAGAAGTGTAGTTCTATGTTTTAATGCTTTGGACTCTACATGGGTTGGGATTGGATTTTTTTTAGGGATTTTACATATACATCCCATATAGCAAACCTTATAACCACTCATGTTTAAGGTTTGTGTTTATTACATTTAAGTATATCACCTTTCAATTTATGTACCAAAATTATATTTAAGGTTAATGATCAACTCATTAATTATTTGCTTGATTTGTGGAACAAAATCTTTTCAAACTATTAATTAGAGGCTTGATTTGTGTATACAAAATCTTTTCATATTTGTTTTTTTACACCTTTTAAATATTTTCTTTTTCCGAAAATAAATAATATCCATTGCGAATTTTGCTGGTCTTGTCTAATCATGAGGATCGTATTACTATAAATAAATAATTGTGGCAAACATGGATTCAAGGATCCAATACTCAACAGAGGTGCATGTAAGCTTTACGTTATCTGATTCAACTTAATACAATATTTTATATATAAAAATATTTGTGTAAAAATTTATGAAAATTATAATAGATAGTTAATAAATTTTAAAACTAAAATGGGTTCAACGAGAAGAATATTAAATGTTAAACTTATATAGATTAAATCCGCTTTTATATTATTGTAACTGCTATTTGATTAAGCTGCTATTGCTCGACATTTAAGTATACCACATTTCAATTTATGTACCAAAATTATATTTAAGGTTAATGATCAACTCATTAATTATTTGCTTGATTTGTGGAACAAAATCTTTTCAAACTATTAATTAGAGGCTTGATTTGTGTATACAAAATCTTTTCATATTTGTTTTTTTACACGTTCACATTTGACTACATTGCTCCTTCTTCTTCTCAGTCCCAAATTCTCAAATTCCATTTTTTCTATGAGTGAGAAACGAGGGTTTTTTGGGGGAAAATATGCGATTTCTGTATGAAGTGTAGTTAAGGTTATATGCAGTGTTTCCAGTGAGTTTTTATAATATAGTCAAATGTAGTCAAATGTAATTAAATGTAGTTAAGGTTATATGAAGTGTTTCCAGTGAGTTTTTATAAATGTAGTCAAATGTAGTCAAATGTAGTTAAATGTAGTTAAGGTTATATGAAGTGTTTCCAGTGAATTTTTTCGTTTCGTATTTATTTGTTATTGTAATAAATTTCTCCTGAGGCAGTTGGAATTTTAATGTAAGGGAAGAATCTTAAAAATGGTAACTTCTCTACTTTAATAACATCATGTAGTGCAGGCACAACCATTCCTGCTAAATTTCTTTTTTCACTTCTTCACCTTGTCATCTTAGCTATTGTGAATTCTGTTTAAAATACATCTCTAGTATAAAATTTTATACTATTATATTGATTGGTGTAACTACTAAAATCCAAGCTAAAAGCTGGTCATTACTCACGATTAATAACTAGTCTGTAGTTATGTAATTGTAGTTATATGCAGTATAGATGTGTAATTATATGGAATTGTAGTCACAACATTAGTAATTTCTAATGTATTCATGAAGCTATTGTTCAGTACAACCAAACTGACATAATTCTCCACTTCATGAAAAATTGTTCAGTATTCATGAAAAATTGTTCAGTACAACCAAAATTCATTACAACAGTACACTCTACTTCTTCTTTCGTTCAACTTTATTTCTCTCATTCTTTGGCGGTGGACCCTTCCTCCTTGCAAGCCTGCCGGTAACCTCAGTTGAAGCCCTCACCTACAATTCAAGATCAAAAAGAAAATAATAAGGTGTCAATAAGTTAACTATGTTAGCAACAATCAGTTAACTACAAATAAGCTACAAACAAACTGCATATAAACGTTAACTACATTTACCCACATTTGACTACATTTTAAAAACTCACTGGAAACACTGCATATAACCTTAACTACATTTACCTACATTTGACTACATTTTAAAAATTCACTGGAAACACTTCATATAACCTTAACTACATTTAACTACATTTGACTACATTATAAAAACTCACTGGAAACACTTCATATAACCTTAACTACATTTAACTACAATTGAATACATTTTAAAAACTCACTGGAAACACTTCATATAACCTTAACTACATTTAACTACAATTGACTACATTTTAAAAACTCACTGGAAACAAGTTCAACAACTACTACTTTTTTTGTTTTTTTTTTCCTGCACCAAACAAGAATATATTACCTTTAGTTTCTGGGATAATGTGTTGTTATCTTCCAATTCTTTGTTGAATTTGTGCCCAAATAATATGAAAGTACCCTTTGCCTTCAATCTCCATCAAGTTGTTGTGGTTATTTTCATAAAATGCTAATCCTTCTTCCAACTCCTTCAATTTTTCAACCAATCTTGGAAGAATGAACTGAGATCGTGCATCAACTTCTCCAACCATATCAAACACTACCTTTGATGAAATTAGAGAAGAAAAGGTACATAGAAAGCAGACTATAAGAAAGAATTATGAAAATAACAGAAGATATCATACCAGGAAGCTCTCACTAAATATTCGCAGCAACTTAATTTCTCCAATTTGGAGAAGAACCCTAATTTATCCAAGTTGGCTTCTAAATGGAAAACAAAGTTTGGAGAGGGTATGTGGCAAGAAAATAACGAATGATAGCCCTTGGTTACAATGATACAGAATGTTAAAATTCTTGGATCCATTCTTTATTAGCTTGTTAAGATTTTACCTTAACTGATTTAGCATTTATTTGGTACAAAATCAAAGATTAATTAGGAGCCATAAATACAGGAGTTATTTTAGGATACAATTCATTTAACATAGATTTGAGCCTTAATAAAGGCGTTATTTTAGGAGGCAACATCTGGAAAGATTCCGTTTGGTACATATTGTGTAACAAAAACATGAGATATGAGGGTAATAAACAAACCATGCACAATAATGATAGTAAGGTTTGTTATATGGGATGTATATGTAAAAATCCCTTTTTTTAAGCTTTGAATATGTTGGAAAAAACGCTGATGTTGTCCAATTGAATGCGTAGATTCTTGTCTATTTTGAAATTAACTGCAAACCAGTTTTTAGGTGAGCGAATATTAGATTCCAGTCTAACTTTGTCTGGAAGAGTTAACTTTTTCAATGGCTATATTTGCATAACTTCTAAAAATAGAGACAAAATTTAAACAATGGCTTAAAAAGGACTCTGTTATATTGGCGATCTAGAAATCAGAACCATTTATAGTACCTACTAATTTAAAAGTGAAAATGTTGGTTTATGTTTAGTCAACAATGATATGCTGAAAATGATGGTTTATGTTTATTCAACGATGACATGCCAATTGGAAGATTTGGTGGAAAGAGTTGGTGTGGATGCTAGGAGGAAGCTTCCTCCTTTGATGTCACCCATGACATCAAGAGAAGGTAGTTTGATGTCACCAATGACATTAAGAGGAGATCTTTACCTCTATAAATAGATGCACTCCTTCACTTGTAGAAATCATCTCAAAAACAATACAATACATTGCACTGAGTAGAGAGTTAAGAGAAAAATTCTCTTAAGTGTAATTGGAAAATCTCTCATTCCTTTGTTAATATTAAAAGGACAATTGTCCTCTGGTGGATGTAGGATTATTTTTATCCGAACCACGTTAAATCTTGTGCTTTTTTTTTTTTTATGTTTCCGCTAACAATTGGTATCAAAGCGACAGGATTCTTTAACGATCCAAGGAGGAAAAACAAGAAAAGATGAGTTCCATGAAGTTTGAAATTGATAGATTCAATGGACGCAACAACTTCAATATATGGAAGATCCAGATGATGGCGTTACTGCAGAGGGAAGGTTCAATCCATGCTATTGAAGGAAAGTATCCTACGGATATATCAGCTCCCGACAAGTAGAAGATTGAAGGGGATGCATTGAGTGCAATCCAACTATCCCTTGCACCTAACATGTTTTGTGAAGTGAGTACGGATACCGAAGAGACGGCCAAACAATAATGAGAAAAGCTAGAAGGGCTATACCAAGACCGATCAGTGACAACAAGAATGTTGTTACAACAGCGTCTTCACTCATTTAAGATGGGGTCAGGTACTTTGTTACAAGATCACTTAGATGCGTTTAATAAACTTGTCATGGACTTACAGATTGCAGGAATTAAAAGGAAGGAGGAGACGCTTGCATGTGCTTTGCTATTTTCATTGACTTCAGGATATCGTGATATTGAGAATTCAATGATGTATAGCAAGGAGCCTATCAAGCTTGAGCAAGTGCGGCAGGCACTTAACTCTAGTGATGTGCGGAGGAACATTGAAGGAGATAGAGATGACCAGGCAAGTGGGCTCTTTGTGAGAGGCCGGACTAGCCAACAGGGAAAGAGCAAATCAAAGCACAGATCAAAGTCTCGTGTGAACAAGAAGAATACAGAGTGTTGGGGTTTTGGCAAGAAGGGGCACTTCGAACGAGATTGCCCAATGTCAAAGTCCAAGGAAAAGGCGAGTGCATCTACAGTTGAATAAGTACATGATTTTGATAATGATTATGTACTAACAACATCGTGTAATAATAATAGTAGTTATGAAAACAAATGGGTGTTAGACTCTTCTTGTACTCTGCATATGACGTTCCAAAAAGACTGGTTTAGCAGCTACGAGAAATGTGGAGGAACCATAGTAATGGGCAATTATGCAACTTGTGCAATAGTTGGCATTGGCTCAGTTCGGGTTCGCTGCCATGATGGAGTCGTGAGGACTATTACACAAGTATGTCATGTTCCTGATCCGAAGAAGAATTTTATATCCTTGGGGTACTCTGGAAGAACAAGGCTACAGGTACATGAGCGAAGCAGGAACTATGAAGGTGACTTAAGGTTCTTTAGTCATGCTGAAAGGCAAGCTGGAGAACGCCCTTTACACATTGGCCGGAAGCACCATTGTTGGCTCTGCAAATGCATGTACAGTGCAATTATCTAATGATGACAAGACAAGACTATGGCACATGAGACTGGGTCATATGAGCTCACGTGGACTGGAGATATTGAGCAATCGTAACCTTTTGGAAGGTGAGAAGATCAGCACACTTGACTTTTGTGAGCACTACGTTCTAGGGAAGCAGAAGAAGGCCAGCTTCAGCACTGGCAAACACAAGACAAGAGGAGTGCTAGACTACATCCATTCATATTTAAAGAGTGGAAGATTTTGGTTGAAAATCAGATGGAGCGGAAAATCAAGTATCTTCGCACAAACAATGACTTGGAGTTTTGCAATGAAGAGTTTAATGAATTGTGCAAGGTTCATGGGATCTCAAGACATAGGACTGTCAGGCATACCCCACAGAAGAATGGAGTTGCCGATAGAATGAACAGAACTCTTCTTGAAAAGGCTCGTTGTGTGCTCATACAAGAGAAAATGTCCAAAGTATCTTGGGCTGAAGCAGTTCACAATGCTGCTCATATTGTCAATCGATCTCCAGCATCAGCAATTGACTTTAAGACTCCAAATGAGGAATGTTAAGGTGAACCCTCTAACTATTCATATTTACGAATATTTGGTTGTCCAACTTATTATCACGTTAATGAAGGAAAGCTTGAACCAAGGGCTAAGAAGGCCATATTCGTAGGGTTCGTGGATGTAGTAAAAGGGTACAAACTTTGGTGTTTGCCTTTACTCAAATTTATAGTTAGTAGAGATATCACCTTCGATGAATCCTCTATACTTGATCCCCGTAAAATTTCCGTGGAGATTTCAGGAAACAAGAACGACGATCAGGTAGAGCTTCCGGTGGAGTTTGCCAAGGAAAAGGATTAAGAGACTCAGGTTAAAGATGAGTCAGAAGATGTAGGCCATGAAGAATATAATGTCAATGAACCATACACAATTGCGAAGGGGAGGGAGAAGAGGCAGACACGAGAACCGGAACGCCTTATAAATCAAGCAAACTTGATTGCATATGCGTTCGTAGCTGCATAAGAGGAGATTAAGGATCTGGGACCCTCCTCGTATATTGAAGCAACTTCTTGCAAGGATGTTGCACAATGGCGGTTAGCCATGACTGAAGAGATGGAGTCTCTTCACAAGAATCAGACATGGGTCTTAGTGAAAAGACAAAAGGGGAAGAGGACAGTTGGATGCAAGTGGGTCTTCCGAAAGAAAGAGGGAATTCCTGAAGTGGAAAATGCTAGATTCAAGGAGAGATTGGTTGCAAAAGGTTTCAACCAAAAGGAGGGAATTGACTACAATGAGATTTTCTCTCCAGTCGTGAATCATAGCTCAATTCGTGTGCTACTAGCATTGGTTGCACAATTTGACTTGGAGCTTCAACAACTTGATGTCAAAACTGCTTCTTACACGGTGATCTAGAAGAGACAATCTATATGGATCAACCTGAAGGTTTCCTAGCTGAGGGAAAAGAAGATCACGTATGCCAACCAAAGAAGTCTTTGTATGGTTTGAAGCAACCCCATAGACAGTGGTACAAGAGGTTTGATGCATTCATGACTATAAATGAATTCTCAAGGAGTGCATTTGATAGCTGTGTGTATCACAAGAAGATGTCTGGTAACTCAATGATTTATTTACAGTTGTATATTGATGATATGATTATTGCTGCTAACAACATTACAGAGATAAATGCTTTAAAGAAGCTGTTGAGTAAGGAATTTGACATTAAGGATTTAGGAGCTGCAAAGAAAATCCTTGGTATGGAGATTTCAAGAGAAGACGGTGTTGTACATCTTTCTCAGAAGAGGTATATTGAAAGGTTTCTTGAGATATTCAATATGCATACGTGCAAGCCTGTAAGTACACCATTAGCTCCTCATTTTAAACTTTCAGAGTCACAAATGCCTCAGTTCGAGGATGAGGTGGAGCATATGTCAAAGATTTCTTATGCCAGTGTAGTTGGTAGCATTATGTATGCTATGGTATGCACACGTCCAGATATTGCTCAATCTGCAAGTGTGGTAAGTAGATACATGTCCAACCCAGGAAAGAGGCATCGGGAAGCTGTCAAGTGGATATTGAGATATCTCAAAGGAGCTTCTGGTGTTGGTCTTACCTTTCGAAAAAGTGGTGGAGGTATTTCAATTCTCGGTTATGTGGATTCTGAATATGCAGGAGATCTTGACAGAAAAAGGTCCACAGCTGGATATATCTTTACCCGCATTGGCAGTGCCGTCAGTTGGAAGTTGACTCTGCAGCCAATTGTCGCTTTGTCTATGACAGAAGCAGAATACATGGAAGCAGCAGAGGCGGTAAAGGAAGCTATCTGGTTGAAAATTTTAGTGGCGGAATTGAGTTCGGTTCAGCTGGAATCAACTCTTAGATGTGATAGTCAGAGTGCTATTCATCTAATGAAAAATGAGAGATTTCATGAGCGCACTGAACACATTGATGTCAGATTTAATTTTATTCGAGATGTTGTTGATGAGGGAACTATCAAGGTCATGAAGGTTATCACAGACGATAATGCCACAGACATGTTGACCAAGATAGTCCCGCTCGCTAAGTTTGCACACTGCAAGGACTTGGCGGGGGTGTGCATCAACTGATGCAACTCCGAAGAGAACAGTTGCTAGGTGGAGGTGGTATGTTCAACAACGGTTTGATTCTTCATGTTTCTTACAACGGGGTTGCCCATTAAGCTTAGAAGTTTTGGCCAGATTTGTTCACACGCACGCTCGAAACGCAAACCTAGGTGGAGATTGAAATGTTGGTTTATGTTTAGTCAACAATGGCATGCTGAAAATGTTGGTTTATGTTTAGTCAACAATGTCATGCCAATTGGAAGAGTTGGTGGAAACAGTTGGTGTGGATGCTAGGAGGAAGCTTCCTCCTTTGATGTTACCCATGACATCAAGAGAAGGTAGTTTGATGTCACGAATGACATTAAGAGGAGATCTTTACCTATATAATAGATGCAGTCATTCACTTGTAGAAATCATCCCAAAAATAATACAATACATTGTATTGAGTAAAGAGTTAAGGGAGAAATTCTCTCAAGTGTAATTGGGAAATCTCTCATTCCTTTATAAATATTAAAAGGGCAATTGTTCTCTGGTGGACGTATATTTTAATCCGAACCACGTTAAATCTTGTGTTCTTTCTTTTACGTTTCCGCTAACAAAAAGTATTTTACATCTAAATTTAAAAGGTTGTTGCTGAAAAGTTACAACCTCGGAACAATATGAGCTTAATCCATGTTTACATATATACAAAGGCAAGCTTCAAAATAGATCGCATCAATCTTCCAAATGAGAAATATGAGTTGGTAATCCAATGTTCTCACATTTACCATTGTGTCCAATTACTTTGCTTAATTCTACAAAAAGTGATATAATGCACCTCCTTTCTTCGAGTAATTTGTCAATTTTGCAAAATTATACCAGTGGTCATGAAATTGCACCATTTGTAATTATTTTCATCAGTATCCTCTAAAATTAAACGATTGGTATGCATACTCTTCTTGTTTTCTCGTGTTTTTGTTATTTATGCCTTCTGATTTCTTGTTTCTCTACTCAACTTTAGCATAAATAAACTAATTGGGGTGATAGATCCGTAGAGCAAAAGCATTTTTCCTAGCATTGAACCTTACTTCAAAGACCAGAAAGCTTATAACAAGCCTTAGGCTAATAAATTGATTGAAGGCAGACCAAGAACATTACCTACGAGGATTTATTAGGATGGCTCAAAGACTGATTCAGTCTTTTCCTCAAAGGCAAATACAATTGAATTAGCTTTGGACTACGAGAGAGCTAGACAGCGGGAATGAAACGTTTGCGAGGAAGAATCAAGCCCCTTTGACATCTCTTCATCTGCAAATAATTCTTGATGTGAAAACACAAAGCCAAGGGGCTGATCTTTGAATAGAAAAAGGAGTGGATCTGCAGGGTCCCAAATGAATTGGCTTATTCGAAAAAGGCCTTGTTCTTTGGAAGATCTATCTCGTGTTTAGTACTGCATGGTCCACTCTGAAGAACTCTTTCAGTATTTTTTCAAAAACAGCAATTAGGAAAAAAGAATATCTATCAAAAAAAGGTCTAACTACTGGAATTATTTTTTTCATTGCTATTTGATAATTAGGTGAACGTGCGGAAAGAGCTGTATTACATTTTAAAAAGAGAGGAGGGGCCGTTGTACTTTGGATTCCTCCGATCGATGTTAGTGTGCTCAAAATGCTGAACTCAAAAGGGATTGTACTCTAGTCAGTTGACGTCCATCGTAAAGTTAGTCAATTTACTAGGAATTTTCAAAAATATTGAATCAATGTAGTATTTTATAGTATATATTATTTACTACACCAAATTATTTCTTGGGTGGGTAATCAGTATCACTAGTTATAAATTTTAGAGATAGTTATTAATTTGTAGGAGTGACAAATGGATGAATTAGGCTGAATTTAAGCGAATATGTCACTAACTATCTATTATTACCCCAAAAGAATATTTGGGTTGAGATAAGTTGAATCGAGATGAGCTAAAAAATAAGTATAACCCAATCCATGTAGCTTGAACTAATTTTTTTTTCTTGTTTCTTAGTAATTTGTTTTATTACCAAACAAATATCATAATTTTATTTCTTTAATAGGGATTGTAGACATTGAAATTTTAGCATATTAGGATAAATCCTAAATTTAAGACAACCCTTATAATATTAGGAGTCTATTAGAGTCATTTGGTGGCTACTCCACCCAAATTCTAATTCATGCCTATAAATAAGACTACATGTGCCCTTCAAAGAGGATTTTAGCAATTCCATAAATTCTCGGAATATGTACAAAGAGATGAAATATGAGATCTATGAAATTCCACGAAATTCTTGGAATATATGTCTTGCTTAAAGTCCTACATTCGTGAAATACGCTACTAAGGCCCTCGAATCACGTAGAATAAATTGGAGGGAAGAATCAAGAGATAAACAGAATTGTAACATACAATATTTATCAATTAAATCCTTTTTTCTTTATAGTTGTTTGTGTTTGCAACAAATTTATGCAGAGAAAAATAAGACTGCAATAATAAACAATTATAATGAAAAAAGAATTTTATTGATAAAACATTGTAGGTTACAACTCTGTTTATTACTTGATTCTTCATTCTGATTTATTCTACGTGATTCGAAGGCCTTAGCAGCATATTTCTCGAAAGTAGGACTTTAAGCAAGACATATTGAAAGCATATTCCGATAATATATGGAATTGCTGAGATTCTCTTTGAATGACATATTTAGACTTATTTATAGGCATGAATTAGGGTTTGGGTGGAGTAGCCACCAAGTAACCCTAATATAATATTTCAAGAGAAGAATTTAGGATTTATCTTGATATGCTAAAATTTCAGTGTCTGCAAATGTCCCATACTTCAAGATTTCTCAAGGTGTAAGCTTGCTGAAACTTGAGGACGAAACTGAAGTACCCGACCATCACAACAGATAATCTTGAAACTTATAGTTTTCGATTTGTAGGAGGAAGAGATGAAGGGCAGAACTTGTCCCACTCGGCGGGCCAATTTGTTTGCAATAAATTTATTCAGGAAAAAATAAAACTGCAATCACAAACAACTATAAAGAAAAAAGGATTTTATTGAGAAACACTATAGGTTACAACTCTGTTTATTCCTTGATTCTTCCTTCCGATTTCTTTTACGTGATTTGAGGGCCTTAGCGGCGTATTTTTCGAAAGTAGGACTTTAAGCAAGACATATTTAACATGTCTTTGATCTCTTAATGAATATTCTAAGAGTTTCATGGAATTTCAAAGATCTCATATTTGATCTCTTTATGCATATTCTGATAATTTATGAAATTGCTGAAATTCTCTTTGAATGACATATGCAACCTTATTTATGGGCATGAGTGGATTTGGGTGGAATAGCCACCAAATAACCCTTATAGACACATAATATTTTAAGAATTATCTTGAATTTAAAATTTATAAATTTCACTGTCTACAGATATCTACATGACTTATAACACCAAAAAAAGAAGATTTCTTATGTGTCATATAGGGCTAACATAGTTAGCCAGAATCATCTCAACTTTTAGATGGCTGTCTTGAGATATGTGCAAATTCTCCTATCTAAAAATATGCCTAATCCGACTCACCAAATTTTGATGAGCTGGACAAGTTGGGTGGATTATATTTTCATAAGCTAATTTTGCTATAGAAGTTCTTATTAAGCCAAAGCAGTGCACATAAATATTAGTATATGATTGGACTAAAATGAAATTTAAGAAAGAAATGTATGAATCTTGCTTCAGTTTGAAGCAAAGAAATTTTTGTTGGTGTTGCTCAAAAACAGGAGTGTACAAATCGGATTGAAAACTGGCATCAAATTGAAAAGGCAAATCAAACCAATTAAAAAAATACAATGAGGTTTGATTGGTTTGATTTAGTATTGAATTAAAAAAAATCAGAACCAAAACTGACATATATATATATATATATATATATATATATATATATATATATATATATATATATATATATATATATATATATATATATATATATATATATATACTTTAAAGACTTTATATAGAATTTTCTTTAAAAAATATCTAAAAATATTTGGGATTCTCTTATGGGATATAATATTTAATAGAATATGACCTGCTTCATTTTTATCAACTTTAAATAATGTGTTGTATGATCACTTTCTTATCAAATATTATTAAAATGCTTCAATCTCTTTGTTTTTTAATATTCACATGTCAAAATTTGTTAGATTCTTATATTTTTTCGAATTTGGAGTGGTATTTTGATAATTGAAAATTAAATAGAATATACATCATTATTTCGGTATCATATTATTTTTTTATGTTTAATTATTAAATTCGGCTAATTTTGAAAGTCTACATCAATTAAAATTTATTATCAGACAACTAAAAAAAATAACTATTATATGTTACTAAGAAAATTATCCCATAATATATGTTAATAGATCATATGTTGTCAATTTTATAATTTTATTAAACATATATTTACTTATAAAAAATTTAACAAAATAAGATTGATATATTATTCATGTAACAAAAAAAACTCCGAAATATCTGAAAAATTCGATATAACCGAACTAATCCAAACGGATATAATTGATTTGATTTGATTTTAATAAAAGAATTATGATCCTTCTTGTGTACATAAGAAATTGGGTGGGTATAGGGCATATAACAAAAAGGGTTTCCTCGATCATAAAATAAAAAAAGAAAAAGCAGACAGGAAGAGTTTGATTCTTTAAACAAGCAGGTTTTGGCTTCTTTTTTAGCACCCTAATTCTCTTGTTGGCTTTGATACCATGAAATAAAATAGAGAAAAAGACCTTCAAGAGAATAAATAAATAAAACCATTTTTAAGAGACAAACTCCAGTGAAAGGAATCGAACCAATCCCGTCCGTATACACCCCTGCTCAAAAGAAACATTGTCAAAGTAAATAATTAGTTACTAAAATAATTCAAACCAAACGGAAACTAGGGAGCCCAAACCAAAATATTTGGTGTGGCATTAAAAATGGGGAAAAGAAGAAGAAGGCCAAAACAGGAAATAATGAATTGGTCCAATGGCACTAACTTGATTTTCATTCTCCATATATTCTGAACTAGACGTGGTTTCCTTCCCTTAAACGTAAGTTCAGTTATGTTTGAACATCGATTGTATTCAGTGTGGTTTGTCTCTGTTTCACTTGTACTTATGTGCTTTGCTTGGCTAAAATGTTATTCGAACACTTATATAGCTCTAAAAATAATCAAAAATAATTTGAGTTAATCGAAATCAAACGTAATATAGTCTAGAGATTGTAGAATGACTAAGGTATATGAACAATAAGATAAATAGTAGACTTAGCACGAGAGAGATAGAGAGAATTAGAGAGAGAGAGAGTTGTATATTATCAGTAATGAAATACACATGAGTCTTTACAAAGGGAAGGTCCCCTTTATGTACTAAGAGACCTTCCTCGAAATATTACAAAGAAAGTACAAGAGTTGATGGCTTCGATATACGAGTGTCAGAGCTTGATGTGACGTTACAGCAAGTCATGTCACTCTGTAGATGTTCAACGCAGTCTTTATGAGGGTTTCGATGCTCCAACTGAGGAAACGGGGCACAAAGAGCTTTGTGTCGCAGGTGGATGATAAGGCCAATGGTAAATTCTGGATGCGGTTCTTCTACGTACGTACCGAGCACCTCGTGTCCTACCTTGAAGGGTTCCCGGAGGTGTGGAACGATGCATGTGAGTATTGATGTGCGCAACTTTTACTATTTCGATCTCACTTTGCTTGTTTTCACTGTCGAGAATTTCTTTTCGTTTCCATGCAGTGGCAGCTCGCCCTCCTCATAGGGTTGACGATGTTAGATCGTGGGTGCAAGCGTTGATACCGTTTGCAGAAAAGAGCCGTTCTTGGACTGCCTTCCTTAGGCTCTACGGCTCGATAGGTAACAACCTTATATAATATGGGTTGTGGTTAGGGGGTTCCCATAACCTTCGTGCCCGTCTCATGTGTGTTTTGGGCAGGACGGGAGTCCTCGAAGAAGGCACACAAGAAAAAGAAACAGAAGAAGATGAAGACCGTGGCCGGTCCTTCTAGGACGACATCTGATCCTGAGCAGGATCTGGTCCTTGTCGACACGTCTAGGGGTAGTACTTCGCCCCTTTCAAGATAGGAGATTTTGTTGGAAGAGGCTCCAGAGATAATGCCTGGGGCCGTGATGGAGGTCATACCTGAGGCAACACCCGTAGAGGCGCCAGCGGCTGTTCCCGAACATTCCCCCGTAGGGACGTTTACGCTATACCGACCCCTTCCGAGACCTCTATGCATTCCGCGGAGGGGGACCGTGAAGAGGAGGAGACCTTAGAGGCGAGGAGGCGTCAGATTATCACTGGCAAGGCCGTGGCTACTCAACCGAAGAAGGTTAAGCCACCCCGCCCTGGATCAAGGTCGGTTTTTATGGCGGAGGCCATTCGAGCAGGGAGGTCTGTGCTTGGGAGAGAGGCCGCTGAGAGAAGAGATGAGGGCGCGGACGCGGCGGGCCCGGGAGTGACCTCAGAGGGTGCAAACAGAGGAGGTGGGTCCTTGGACCGGGTTGAAATGGCGGCTGGTCGATCTTCTCGTCGTATATTGATACCAAGTCACTATAATTTGCTATAGAACTGTGAGGAGGCGGCCTCTAGTATGACGCTTTTGTGTGCTGGCGCCGAGCGTGCGACCCTGGCGGAACTCAGCGAGAAAGTTTTGGCCCAAGGGTAGCAGGTGCGGCCTTAGAGGTATACCTTTGTCTTGATCGATGACTTTTCTATTTGCGTTTGGTGGAGGGTGATGTTTCTCGTACTTACTTGGTTTCTTTTCCAGACTCTCGTTTTGGAGGTGGAGAGGGAACGACGTCGGAAGGGGAAGATGGCAGGATACAATAGGCTGGTGCAGAAGTATGATAGAACGCGCGAGGCAAACCAGACCTTGGATGACATGTATAAGCAGGACCCTAACTTTAGGGTGGTTCGTGAGGGTCTTGCTGAGTCCAAGGAACAGTTGAGGAAAAGAGTGGCCGAGCTGGAGAAAGTTGATGAACAGCTCATGGTCACCGTTGCTCACGCCGCGGAGATGGAGGTCCTTCTTCAGGCCAAGGATGAGGAGCTGCAGCTTGGCCGCATGGTGGTGGAGCAAGCAGCAGAACTATGAGCCCGGGTCGCGGTTTTAACTGCGGAGCTGGAAGCCACAAAGGCCGAGGTTGAGGAGCTCAAACCAGCTGTTGCGCAAGCTGATATTTCTCGTGAAGCACACGAGATGTGGGTTTATGCTGAGGCTAGGTTGGTCGTGCTTGAGGAGTTCCTGGCGGCTGGTCGAGCGTTTGAAGAGGAAGTTGAGAGCCAGCGTCGGTTGGTTAGAGTCGCTCGTGAGGCGGCAGGCTATGGTCCTGAGTCACCGGCCCGGGAGGGGGGCAACTCGACAGATATCAATCGCTTCGAATCCAGCTCTTGGATTTCCAGAGTGTACCCTCCCGGAAATGAGGACGGGCCATCTGAGGGCCAGGCTGGGCTATATATGTAGCGGTTTCTTAGGATCCTTGTAAATATACTTGTTTATATTGATTTTTGTATCACAGGTGTTTGTTCCCCTTGATGAAAACATGTAATTTTTGTGGTATGTAATTTTTTTACCTTTTGGCATGTCGTCGTACTTTTCTTTTACCGCAGCCTTTTGGAGTTTGTCGGCCATAGTGGTGTAAAGCTAGCCTGATGGCTTTAGCTCTATAAAATAGGCGGCCGTAGCCTTATGAATGCTAGGGCTCTGGTCATGTATAGATAGAGGCCTTAGCCTGATGAGAATGATGTCCATAGCTATGTAACATAAAAGCCGCGGACTAATGGCCTTAGTCGTATAAAATAATGGTCGTAACCACGTAAAATGAAGGCCGTGGCCTTAGCCATATGAATGCTGGCCATAGATATGTAAAATAAAGGCCGTAGCCTGATGGCCTTAGCCATATAAACGATGGCCAAAGCCATGTAAAATAAAGGACGTAGCCTGATGGCTTTAGCCATATAAACGATGGCCATTGCCATGTAAAATAAAGGCCGTAGCCTGATGGCCTTAGCTGTATACACGATGGCCATAACCATGTAAAATAAATGCCGTAGCCTGATGGCCTTAGCCATATAAATGATGGCCATAGCCATGTAAAATAAAGGCCGTAGCCTGATGGCCTTATCCATATAAACGATGGCCATAGACATATAAAATAAAGGCCGTAACTTGATGGCCTTAGACATGTAAATGATAGCCATAGCCATGTAAAATAAAGGCCGTAGCCTAATGGCCTTAGCCATATAAACGATGGCCATAGCCATGTAAAATAAAGGCCGTAGCCTGATGGCCTTAGCCATATATACGATGGCCATAGACATGTAAAATAAAGGCCGTATCCTGATGGCCTTAGCCATGTAAACGATAGCCATATCCATGTAATGTAAAGGCCGTAGCCTGATGGCCTTAGACATATAAACGATGGCCATAACCATGTAAAATAAAGGCCGTAGCCTGATCATTCATTTGGAGATGACCGTAGCCTTTTCATTCATTTGGAGATGGCCGTAGCCTTTTCATTCATCTGGAGATGGCCATAGCCTTTCCATTAATTTGGAGAGGGCCGTAGCCTTTACATTCATCTGGAGTTGGGCGTAACCTTTTCATTCATCTGGAGATGGCCACAGCATTTACATTCATTTGGAGATAGCCGTAGCCTTTACATTCATCTGGAGATGGCCGTAGCCTTTACATTCATCTGGAGATGATACTAGTCCAGTCCCTGTATCATGTCTAGCTTGGAGAGTTCACGGAGAGGCGGACATGATGCACTTGCGCTACAAACATCTCCAGGAGATCCCTTCGCCCCCTTGTTAAAACCTTCCCGAGAAAACCCAGTTGAGACAAAACTCGGTTAAGGGAAAAAGAATACGACTCAAGTGACACCTTTTTAGAAGTGGAAACATTTGAGGTAAGCGATGTTCCAGTTGTTTTGGAGCGTCTTTCCTTGCATTGTCTGTAGCTGGAACGCTCTTTTACCGGCCGTCCCTGTTATCTTGTACGGTCCGTCCCAATTCGTGCCCAACTTTCCTTCACTTGGGTCTTTTAAAGCTAGGGTCTTGGCTTTGAGGACGTAGTCCCCTGCTTTGAGTGGCCTCATTTTTTCCCCCATGTTGTAATACCTTTCGACCTGTTGTTTTTGGGCTACCAACCTAATGTGGGCCATTTCTCTTCTTTCTTCGGCTTCATCAAGGTCTTAGAGCCTGCTGATGTCGTTTTCTGTTCTGCTGTTGTGTGAGTACCTTAAGCTGGGTTCTCCCACTTTGACGGGTATGACTGCGTTGGTTCCATAAAACAGTGAGTATGGGGTATCCCCGATGCTGGAATTGGGCGTGGTTCTGTGCGCCCACAAGACTTCAGGTAGTAGTTCGGTCCATAGCCCTTTGGCATCTTCAAGCTTCTTTTTAAGTATATTTAGAATTATTTTGTTGGAAGACTCCGCTTGACCGTTGGCAGCGGGGTGGTATGGCGTGGACAGTATCCTTTTGATGCGCCATTTTTTTGAACAATTCGGTCGTTTTCTGACCAATGAACTAGCGCCCATTATCGCAGTTAATTTCTTTGGGGATTCCAAAACGGCATATGATGTTCTTCCAAATAAAGGCAATAACTTCTTGTTCGCTTATTTGCGCGTACGCTCCTGCTTCCACCCACTAAGAAATATAATCAGTTAAAACGAGTAGAAATCGTACCTTTCCTCGTCCTGAGTGCAATGGGCCGACTATGTCCATTCCAAATTTGATGAATGGCCATGGGGAGGAGACGGAATGGAGGGGTTCTCCTGGTTAGTGTATCATTGGGGCGAACTTCTGGCACTGCTCGCACCATCGGACGTACTCAACTGCCTCTCTCTTCATAGTGGGACAATAGTAGCCGGCGCGTATAATGCATCTTACGAGGGCACGGTTGCCAGTGTGGGCGCCTCAATGGCCTTCGTGTTCTTCTTTGAGTACCAGTCTTGTTTGCTGCGGTCCTAAGCACTTGGCTAAAGGGACACCAAACGTCCTTTTATGAAGGTCGCCATTGATCATGGAGTACCGGGCGGCCTGTATGCGAAGCTTCTACGCTTCTTTTTTATCGGGAGGTAATACCCTGTCGTGCAAATAAGATATGAACTGGTTGTGCCAGTCCCAAGTCAGGTTTAGGGAAAGTACCTCGGTGTGATCGATGGCCGAATGGAGGAGTGTGACCACACTTTCTTTTTTGAAGTTTTTGGTGGCGGCAACCAGCTTTGCTAGGCCGTCTGCTTCGATATTCCATGCTCTGGGAATTTGTTCGAAGCGGCATTTGTCGAATGTAGCCATCAGTCTGTGGATTTCTGACTGGTACGTTTGTAGCCTATGTTCTTTTATTTGATAAGTCCCAGTGACTTGGTTCACTACAAGCTGGTAATCGCAATGGAGGAGAATTCGGCGGGCTCCGTACTTGGTAGCCAGTTTCATGCCTGCAATAGCGGCCTCATACTCGGCCTCATTGTTAGTTATTTCCGGGCGAATTGTTTCACCCGTCGGGATCTCAAGTATGAGTCCCAGTCCCGATGCATTGGCGGCGCCGTCTGTGTAAATAACCCATAGGTCTTTTTCGGAGGACGCGCATTGTGCTTCAAGTTCGGCCTTTGGCAGGACTTCCGCGCTGAAGTCGGCGATAAAGTCAGCTAGGACTTGTGACTTGATGGCGGTCCTAGGGAGTTATGTAATATCATGCTCGCTAAGCTCAACGGCCCATCTGGCGAGTCACCCTGAGAGTTCGGGTTTGTGTAGGACACTTCTTAGGGGGGAGGTCGTTACTACCCTTATGGGGTGGCATTGGAAATATGGTCGTAGCTTTCGTGAAGCTACTACGAGTGCTAACACCAACCTCTCAATGTGGGGATACCGAGTTTCCGCATCCACTAAGGGTTTGCTAATATAATAGATAGGAGATTGTGTACCTTTATTTTCGCGCACCAGGACGGCGTTGACTGCAACTTCTGATATGACCAAATATACCAGTAGCGGTTCACCTAGGTTGGCTTTCACCAGCAGGGGCGGTGATGACAAGTATGCTTTCAAGCTTTTCAGAGCTTCTACACACTCTGTGTTCCACTGCACCTGGTCTTTCTTCAATACACCGAAGAATTTGTGGCATCAACCGGAGGAGCGCGAGATGAATCTAGAGAGGGATGCTATCCGCCCTGTCAGTTTCTGCACTTGCTTTTTGCTGTTTAGCACTTCCGGGATGGCTTCTATGGCCTTGATTTGATCGGGGTTGACTTTGATCCCCCTTTGCGATACCAGAAATCCCAGAAAGTTTCCCGAGGCTACTCCGAAAATGCATTTTTCAGGATTTATCTTCATGCCATATTTCCTTAATATTTCGAAGGCTTTCTTCCTTTTTTCGGTTGGTGATGTGGTCTTCCTGTTTTTTATGATTTGACCAGCATGTCGTCGATGTAGACTTCCATGGTTTTACCGAGTTGTTCTTTGAACATTGCCATTACCAGCCTTTGGTAAGTGGCCCCTACGTTCTTGAGCACGAAGGGCATTACCTTATAGCAATATGTCCCTTGATGAGTGATGGAAGTTATTTTTTCCTGATCCTCTTCGGCCATCATGATTTGATTGTAGCCAGAATATGCATCAAGAAAGCTTAGCAGCTCATGCCCTGCTTCACATCTATTAGCTGGTCGATGGAGGGGAACAGGAAAGAGTCCTTTGGACATGCCTTATTTAGATCGGTGAAATCTACACACATCCGCCACTTACCGTTTTTTCTTTTTGACCATTACGACGTTGGCAACCCATTCCGGGTACTTGGACTCCCTGATGGAGCCATTGGCTAGCAGCTTGTCCACTTCTTCGTTAACGGCAGCGTTGAATTTCCTTCTCATTTGCCGCACACGCGGGTGTAATGGGTCGACGTTGAGTTTGTGGGAGGCTATTTCCCGTGGAATTCCTGGCATATCTGCATGAGAGAAAGCGAACAGATCCGCATGGTTAGATAAAAATTCACGGTACTGACCTGGATCTGATAGGCTGGCCTATGTATGCTTTATTTGCGGGGTCGCTGCTGCCTATCTGAACGGGGTCAAGGTCTTCGACCGTGGCCTTGCTAGCCTCGACCTCCTCAGGATCTTCGATGGCGTTCTCTGTCGGACGGACCTTAGTCCCCGACAGGGCTGGTTGCTATGCTTCTGCACTTGCTCCTTAGAGCTGTTTGGTATGCGTGTAATCTTGGGCTATCTCATAACATTCTTGGGCGGTGCGGGACTCTCCCCGTATGCAGTGCACTCCCCATGGGGTTGGGAACTTGATTACTTGATAGAAGCTGGATGTGACGGCTCTTATGGCATGTATCCATGGGCATCCGATAATGCATTGTACGTCGTCTCTTGGTTCATCACATGGAAAGTTGTTTCCATCGTAACTTTTCATGCGAGCACGGGCAGCGTCACTTCGCCTGAGGTTCTCTCTACTGCATTATTAAAACCTGTTAGTGTTATGCAACGTGGAATTATTTTATCTTCGAGTCCCATGAGTGCAAGGAATCTCGGATGAATGATACATGCGCCGCTTCCATCATCGACCATGATCTTTTTGACATCCGTATTAACTATTCGTAGAGTAATAACTAAGACATCATAATTAGGAAAACACAAACCATAGGCATCGGACTTATCGAAGGTGATACTATCTTCAAAGTCGTCATGCCATTCGTGAGCGATGGTTCGCTTTAACTTGTGGGTGGTGGTGAATTTGACGTAGTTGATTGCTGAGTCGTTGCCGCCTCCAATGATCATATTGAGGGTGCGTGTTGGTGAGGGTGGCCTTGGAGGGTCGTGGGGTTGTTCCCGCTCACGCGCGAAGTTGAGCTTTCCTTTGTCATTGAGTAGTTCCTTTAGGAACCTTTGGTTTAGCATTCGGGCCACCTCTTGTCGGAGACCGATGCAGTCCTCCGTCTTGTGCCCCCGTTCCTCATGGAACTTGCACAGGGCATTTGATTTTCTGGTGGCAGGGTCGGATTTCATCTTGGCTGTCCATTGCGCTTTGTTGCCCAACTTTTCCAGTGCGTACACTATTTATGAAGGAGATACACAAAAATTATGTGTAGATAATGAAGGGGGCATACCTCTATCGTTCCTTAGTGAGCGATATGTCGATGTAAGGTGTCCGCATGCCTTGGTGGCTGTGGATGCGAGAATCTGATGTATGGATTGTATGGTTGGTGTCTTTCCCTGTTGAGGCGTGGGGCTTGCTCCCGCCTACCCTCGTTACGTCGGTCCCTCCGGATTTCTGGGTGCACCGTCGTCAACCGTCGGGTTGGGCCGTTGAGGTCATCGGCGTCCCCACGCACCTTAGCACAATCGGCGTTATGTATCTCTTCCAGGTGGTGGGGGATATTTCACGAGACAGCTGAGTAGTTTCTTGGTTGCCCTTGACCCGCCTCTGCTGAGCCCGTTCTGAAAGGCCGCAACTGCCATGCCTTCAGACACGTTGGGTAGGCTCATACTGACCCTGTTGAATCTGTCTAGGAACTCCCTGATTCATTCTCCTGGGATCTGTCGCACAACGAAGATATCGTTGACCTGTGCTTCCGCTTTCCTTACTTCTGCATAGGCGGTGGCAAATTTATCCGCCATTTCTTCGAATGTGGAGATGCCCTTGGCCGGTAGATGTGAGTACCAGGTTAGGGATCCTCATGTTAGCGTTTCGCCGAAATTCTTCAGAAGTACGGATGTTACCTACTCTCTTGACAAGTTGTTGCCTTTGACGGCTGTGACATAGTGAATCAAGTGATCCTCGGGATTTGTGGTCCCGTCATATGCCTTCGAGTAGGGAGCATTTTGAAGGTTTTCGGGATGGGGTATGGTGCTGCCCTTTCCGTGTAGGGTTATTTGACGAATCTTCCCACGTCTCACTTTGGCAGTAGCTTAGGCGCACCCGGGATTTTATCCACTCTTTCTTGGTGCTCCTTCATCTGGTCGCGAAGCAACCTTTTCTCATTATCCATTTCTTCCATCGTTTGGAGGATGGCTTTGAGCGCGACGTCGTTAGCTGGAACACCGATGGTCACGTTGTTCGTTCTTGTAACCTTAAGCTCATTCTCGGCCGCGACATGATCTTCCGCTGGGGTGCGTTTATCATTTTGAGGTGGCCTCTTGTGTAGACTGCTAAGAGTGCATGTTAGCCACTCTTCCAGTAACCTTTTTACCTCCGGAGGTTCTCCTTTAGTCGTAGATGTTGAAGCATCTCTTTCTCGTGGAACCGCCATATCTTCTGATGAGGAAGGTAAGGTTTCCATGCCTATCAAGGTACTGGAGGTTGCGTGTAGGGCATCTCCTTCAGCAACCACGTTAAGATTGCCTGTGAGATCTGTTGTAACTTCCAAGATAGCTTTCATTCTTGCATCGTTTTCTGCTATTTCAGGTTGTAGGGAGTGGTTTTTCGAAGGATCTCTAGAAACAAACTACATCTTTGATTCTCGAAATCCCCATAGACGGCGCCAAATTATTTGGCTGTAATGTTATTCGAACACTTATATAGCTCTAAAAACAATCAAAAATAATTTGAGTCAAGCGAAATCAAATGTAATATGGTCTAGAGATTGTGGAATGACTAAGGTATAAGAACAATAAGATAAATAGTAGACTTAGCACGAGAGAGATAGAGAGAATCAGAGAGAGAGAGAGAGTTGTATATTATCAGTAATAAAATACACATGAGGCTTTACAAGTGAAGGTCCCCTTTATGTACTAAGGGACCTTCCTCGAAATAATATAAAGAAAGTACAAGAGTTGGTGGCCTCGATATACGAGTGTCAGAGCTTGATGTGACGTTACAGCAAGTCATGTCACTCAGCCTGTTTGTTGACTGAGGCCGGCCTTACTTGGGCCGACCTCAACAAGGCCGCTTTCCTTAGCGGTGCCGTGTACGGATAGTGTATGGGCGTGAGGAGCCAAATTTGCCCAATACATGCTTGCTACTTGTTATTTATTGATTGCTAGACGATTTGTTGGTGTAACTGGTTAACCAAATTTTGGGTTTCTGAGTCTTGAATTTTTATTTAGTTTGACACTTTTTAGTAGATGATTGCATGGTTCTGATCCAATTGTTGTTGAATTAGTCTTTTTTGCCCATCTCATAAAACTGGAATGGAACCATCAAATTGGGAAAGGATATGATGATATATATAATTTTCTCTTTTGGTTCTTGATTGAGCTTTGCTCTTGCAAATTTAATTAAGTGGTCACCCGATTTACATATGTGATATATTTGAACAAAGTAGACACTTTTTTGTTTGGGTAATTAGTTAATTTTATTACCAGGGAATATGTTTACAAAGATGGTACAAAAAACCCTTTCTTGCTAGTGTTGGACATCATATTGTCCATGCCCATTCCAATTCCCTGGCATAATAAGATATCTGCTGCTATAGAAAATCATTGTAATGATTTTCTTAGACAATACAAAAACTTAGAGCCCAGAATGATTGGATAGCCAGAACTTTTTAAGTTAATTGTGTAAGTTGTTGATTCAGTCTGGTCATAGCATGATTAAATCAACTAAAAAGCAAGACTTTTCTCTTTCTTTCTTTTCTCATTGGCAGGAAACGAATAAAAACAATAGCCTTCGGGGTGGCCGAGTTGGTTGAGCAAGGGACTTTTCAAATGGGATACCTAAGGTTCAAAACATACTTGCGTACCTCCTGGATCGAGCCTATCACACGGGGCTGTCCTAGTGTGATTTATCCTTCTGTGTGGTTTGTGGGTTATTACACAAGAGCAGGGTTTACCCAGTGCACACTCAATGGACAGCGTCTGTGAGTTCCCTTGTTAACAAAAAAATGAATAAAAAATCATAACCATGCAACGAAAGATTGATTCCAATTAAAACTGAAATAGCATCAATTGACAAGTAGAGTTTTCATATTCTTTAAGGTTACTACAGAACCAATTAAAGAAAAACTCTAATTAATTATTCTGAACTTATTTCTTGAATGCTATCTTCAAACATTGAAAATTGTATTTTAGTTATCACCATATATAGCACTTTGCATGTATGCCTTGTGTTCTCATGTTTCTTAAGTTTAGTGATTCCTACGCTACCATTCTTTGTGAATATGAATATTTTTTTTTAGTCTAGATTAGTTCTGCAACTACCTTGTATATATCATGTGAAAGATGAACTAATAAATCTTTGTCTAGAGTGAGGACATATTATTTAGGAAATACTACTAGCTAATTTTCAGCTTTTTTCTCTTTCTTTTCATGGGCAGGAAGGTGAATTAAGATTTGGAAAATCAATGTTTTGGGATTTCAACATGAGTGAGATATCTTTAAATTTCTTGAATAAACTGTGACTGCACCAATCTACCTCAACTTGAGCTTGAGCGGCGATAAAAATAGAATCTGACAATATATATAAAGGAAGAAATTACTGACAGACCAAGCTGACTTTATGACTATTTTTTGATTTGACTCTGTATTTTTACCAGTGATGTCTCACCTAAATTATACTTGAAAAATATATATTTTTGAAATCCTTAGGAGATGGCTGATGTGAAGGATATTCAACCACTTGTTAGTGACAACGGAACTCGAATGAGCAAGGTTAGAAAAAACTGCTTGCAAATTCAGCTTCATACGTTGTGTTAACTGTATTACTTACCTATGTGACCTGCTAATGAATAATAACTTTTTCGTTGTTTGTTTCTTTAGGTCCGGTTTGCTGGGGATGATTCTCCAAGGGCTGTTTTCGAAAGTTTAGCTGGTCGTCCTCGTTTCGCTGACATTAAAGTTGGAATGGAACTGATCAAAGATGCCTATGTGGGCGATGAAGCTTGGTCTAAAGAGGTATTTGTACTCTGAGATATCCGATTGAACATGGCATAGTAATCCACTGGGATGAGATGGAGAAATTATGGCATCACACATTTTACAATGAGCTCCGAGTTGCTCCGGAGGAGCATCCTATTCTGCTGACTGAGGCACCACTTAACCCCAAGGCAGAACGAGAGAGTGACTCAAATCATGTTTGAGACATTCAAAGTTCCAGCCATGTATGTTGCAAACCAGGCTGTTCTTGTTATCGATTGTCCGTGTTCAAAGCAACGAGAAACTGGAAACCAGTAAGAAGAAGAGACAAAAAAAAAAAAAAAAAAAAAAAAAAAAAAATCACAGAAATGAAGAAATCCGAGACCACAGAATTCACTGTGTGTCCTTAAGGAATTTAACCCCCTCACTGTACCCGAGGTTGTGGATTATTTCCTCCCAGGATATAACGGATATACCTGTCGTAGGAGTGGCGGTACCTCAAACGCGTACGACTTCGACGAACTCAAATTCGGGAACGAAATCACACTATGACTCGATATGTTTCAGTTTGCAGAAAAGAATGCAGAATTTTTAA
The DNA here is from genome assembly GCA_034376525.1 of Nicotiana benthamiana. Lineage (NCBI taxonomy): Eukaryota > Viridiplantae > Streptophyta > Magnoliopsida > Solanales > Solanaceae > Nicotiana > Nicotiana benthamiana. The sequence continues at coordinate 92,655,377 of CM067336.1, forward strand.
TGCACGAATAATATTTTTTTTTTCCAGTACTCGAAAATGAGGCATTGCCTCAGTTTATATAGCCTCGAATTGTGACTGTTCGGAAAGGCTTGGTGCCTGTTCGGGAAAGGCCATGCCTTTTTCTGAAAAATAAGAACGTTGGGAAGTTTACAGTTAACAAATTAATATTTTTCCCGCGGGAATTAAAAATAATTTCAGAAAATGAAGATTGAATTTTAAATAAATTTGGTCCAAAAAGATTATCAATCAATCAGATCATTTGACCAAATCCAAATCCAAATCCAAATCCAAAGCCGAAGCCGAGTCGAGCGACGACGACGGCGCGAGGGGAGTCCCTCTTCTTAACCCTTTAAGAGCTAGAAGAAGTGCTTTCTAATATAAGCACATAACTTTCCCTTTCTACCACCAATGTGGTACAAAGCTCCTTTTCAAAGGAACTTTGCTTTGAAACTTCATTTTCCTTCTATTGTCTTCTTCCCTCCATTTCTCATTCACACCAACTTAGCTAGCTTTAATCATTAACTAGCTTTAACAATCCCCCACATGAATGGGGAATGGCTATATGATGAAAAACATGCATGACAAAAAAAAAACTGTGTGATTCGTAAGCAAGGATTAATTGCATCTGGATAAGTAGATTTCTCTTTGAACTTTCCGTAGTAAGCATATGTCGGATATACTCGGTCAATCGGTAGATTTGATATCTTTGAACCGTCGAGCTTTGGTGTATACCTAGACAACCACATGTCACACAATTAACCCTTTAACCGTTTTTGGTTCTCATTGTTTTGTTCGTTTCAGCCATGAACACTTCCTGGTTCATAAGTGCGTAGAGAGCTGGCCTTACAGAGTTCTCCTTGAAGCGGCTTACACTTCACACTTACATAGGTGATTCCTAAATGTGTCATCCCGTAGATACACTATTTGATATACCCCGTATCAAACTTAGAAACCATTAAAAAGCCTTAATGCTTTATCCTGGTACTAAACATTGTCTCATCACGAGAATGGACCAAAAAGTTATTGTGACAATGTTGAACCGTCATCAATGACTTTGTTTGATCTCTTTGAACCTAGATCTTGGGATCTCATGTCTTCTAGGTAGAGTTACCGCCACGATGACTTGTCCTCGGCCATAGTCCCATTCCCCTCGATGATCTTTCAACCACTTCTCTAGTTAGGCCTTTAGTTAGTGGATCCGACACATTATCTCTTGACTTAACATAGTCAATTGTGATAATTCCACTAGAGAGTAGTTGTCTAACGGTATTATGTCTTCGTCGTATGTGACGAGACTTTCTGTTGTACATAACGTTCCCGGCTCTTCCTATTGCCGCTTGGCTATCGCAATGTATGCATATAGGAGCCAACGGTTTGGGCCAAAATGGAATATCTTCTAAGAAATTCCGGAGCCATTCAGCTTCTTCACCGGCTTTGTCTAGAGCTATGAACTCAGATTCCATTGTAGAGCGGGCGATACATGTCTGTTTGGATGACTTCCAAGACACTGCTCCTCCACCTATAGTAAAAACGTATCCACTTGTGGATTTAGTTTCAGTTGAACCGGTGATCCAATTTGCATCACTGTATCCTTCAATAACTGCAGGATACCTGTTATAATGCAAAACAAAGTTTTGAGTATGTTTCAAATACCCCAAAACTCGTTCCATTGCCAGCCAATGATTTTGGTCGGGATTACTCGTGTAGCGACTTAGTTTACTTATAGCACACGCAATATCAGGTCGCGTACAGTTCATAATATACATCAAACTTCCCAACACTCTGGCATAATCCAATTGAGAATGACTTTCACCTTTATTCTTTGCAAGAGCAAGGTTCATATCAATTGACGTCTTTGCAACTTTAAAGTCCAAATACTTGAACTTTTCAAGTACTTTTTCAATATAATGAGATTGAGACAATGCTAGACCTTGAGGAGTCTTATGGATTTTAATTCCCAGAATTAAATCGGCAACTCCTAAGTCTTTCATATCAAACTTACTAGCAAGCATGCGCTTAGTAGCATTTATGTTAGCAATGTTGTTACTCATTATTAACATATCATCCACGTATAAACAAACAACGACGACGTGGTTCGGAGTGTTCTTAATGTAGACACATTTATCACATTCATTTATCTTGAATCCATTTGACAGCATCGTATGGTCAAATTTTGCATGCCACTGTTTTGGTGCTTGTTTTAGTCCATAAAGAGACTTAACAAGTCTACATACCTTCTTCTCTTTCCCTGGAACTACAAACCCTTCGGGTTGTTCCATGTAAATTTCTTCCTCCAACTCTCCATTTAAGAAGGCTGTTTTCATATCCATTTGATGGATTTCAAGACCGTACACGACGGCTAATGCTACTAACACCCGAATAGATGTAATCCTCGTTACCGGCGAGTATGTATCAAAGTAATCAAGACCTTCTCGTTGTCTAAACCCTTTAACAACTAGTCTTGCCTTATATTTTTCAATAGTGCCATCAGCTTTCATTTTCCGCTTGAAAATCCATTTGGAACCTAAAGGTTTATTCCCTGGAGGAAGATCAACCAATTCCCAAGTATGGTTGTTCAATATGGATTCTATCTCACTATTGATTGCCTCTTTCCAAAATTGAGCTTCCGATGAAGACGTAGCTTCGTTGAACGTTCGAGGCTCATTTTCCAACAAAAATGTTAAAAATTCTGGTCCAAAGGAAGTAGTCGTCCTTTGACGTTTGCTACGTCTTGGATTTTCCTCATCAGGAATGTTTTCCTTTATTTCTTCCCGAGGTCGTTTAGATTCTTTGCTAGACGACGCACATTCCTTTTTATACGGATATATGGTTTCAAAGAAGTCAGCATTATCTGATTCAATTACCGTATTCACCTGAATGTCGGGATTTTCTGATTTGTGAACCAGAAATCTATATGCCTTACTATTTGTGGCATATCCTATGAAAACACAATCAACGGTTTTAGGTCCTATTTTTACCCTTTTGGGTTTAGGAACTTGCACCTTGGCCAAACACCCCCACACTTTGAAGTATTCCAAATTGGGCTTCCTTCCTTTCCACTTTTCGTATGGAATAGATTTTGTTTTGCTATGGGGCACTCGATTGAGTATTCGGCTAGCTGTTAGAATGGCTTCCCCACAAGTTCTGGGGTAAACCAGAACTTATTAACAGGGCATTCATCATTTCTTTCAGTGTTCTATTTTTTCTTTCCGCAATTCCGTTTGATTGTGGCGAGTAAGGAGCAGTTGTTTGATGAATAATGCCATATTCCAAACATATTTGTTCAAAAGGAGATTCATATTCACCGCCCCTATCACTCCTTATCATTTTAATCTTTTTGTTAAGTTGAGTCTCAACTTCAGTTTTGTATTGCCTGAACGCTTCAATTGCTTCATCTTTACTATTAAGTAAATAAACTTAGCAATACCGCGTACTATCGTCAATAAAAGTTATGAAATACTTCTTTCCACCGCGAGATGGAATTGACTTCATGTCACAAATATCTGTATGGATTAAGTCTAAAGGACTTGAATTCCTTTCAACTGACTTATAAGGATGTTTAGCATACTTAGATTCAACACAGATTTGACATTTTGATTGATTGCATTCAAACTTAGGCAATACTTCCAAACTAATCATTTTTCGCAAGGTTCTATAATTGACATGTCCTAAACGTGAATGCCATAAATCATTTGACTCAAGCAAGTAAGACGAAGCAGAAACTTTATTATTATTAGCAACAACCATTACATTCAGTTTGAAAAGGCCCTCTGTGAGGTAGCCTTTTCCTATGTACATTTCGTTCTTACTTATTACAACCTTGTCAGAAACATAAACACATTTAAAACCGTTCTTCACTAGAAGTCCGGTAGATACAAGATTTTTCCTAATTTCAGGAACATGACAGACGTTGTTGAGAGTCACCACCTTGCCAGAGGTCATCTTCAGCAGTATCTTTCCATAAGCTTCAATCTTGGCCGTTGCAGAATTTCCTATATATATTGTTTCGTCGGGCCCGGCGGGAGCATATGAAGCAAAGGCTTCTCTAACAGCACAAATGTGGCGAGTGGCGCCAGAGTCAATCCACCACTCTTTCGGACTTCCCACTAGGTTGCACTCGGACAACATAGCGCACAAGTCATCAACCTCCTCGTTTGTTTCAACCATATTAGCCTGACCCTTCTTCTTTTCCTTTTTCGGAGCACGACAGTCTGCAGCTTTGTGTCCGATTTTTCCACAATTATGGCAGTTTCCCTTGAATTTCTTCTTGTTGGGATAGTTCCTTGGTCCCGATGCCTTTTTCCTCTTTTTCATATTAGTTGGGGCAGTTTCAACTATATGTGCTCCCCCTATGGTTGATCTCCCATTTGCCTTTTTCTCCGCTGCCTTGTTATCTTCCTCGATTCTCAACCGGACGATGAGATCTTCCAATGTCATCTCCTTTCGCTTATGTTTCAAGTAATTTTTGAAGTCCTTCCATGAAGGAGGCAACTTCTCTATCACTGCCGCAACTTGAAACGCCCCACTAATCACCAAACCTACAACAAACAACATGTAAGTGACGGGGCACTGAATACTTTTGACAAAGGCATTAATTAAATTTATACCTTCAGCGAGGAGATCATGGATGATAACCTGCAACTCTTGAACTTGAGTGACAACAGACTTGCCATCTACCATTTTGTAGTCCAAAAACTTGGCAGCGATAAACTTCTTTAAGCCAGCATCTTCTGTTTTATATTTCTTTTCCAACGCATCCCATAGTTCTTTTGATGTTCCCACATTACTATAGACGTTGTAAAGATCATCCTCCAGTCCGCTAAGAATGTAATTCTTGCACAAAAAATCGGAGTGCTTCCACACCTCAATTACAACAAATCGTTCATTTTCAGGTGTTGATTCCGGCGGAACCGGAATATCCTCCTTAATAAACTTTTGAAGGCTTAAAGTAGTTAGATAGAAGAACATCTTTTGTTGCCATCGTTTGAAATCAATCCCGGTGAATTTTCCGGGCTTCTCTGCCGGAGCCGGTGCTGGTGCAGTACGACTGGAGGACGCAGCATTGCTTGTAGAACCAACCACGGGGGCTGGTGTGGCAGTAACAGTAGCAGTAGGATTCAAATTTGGAGTTTGGTCTCCCATTTCTGTCGTAGGAAATAACAGAACACTTTAATAATCGGTGAAGATTTTATTTCTTCAAATCGAATCAAATTTACACAAACAGAATTAAAACAAACTTCAAATAGAATGTAATAAACTGTATGTAGTATACTTGATGAAGTTTTTATATCTTCAAATCAAGTACCCAAATGAGTAGAAAGTTCTGAAAACTTTAATCTCAACCGGAGTAGAAAATCTGAAGATTTAGTCTCCAAACAACATACAAGTTCGTTACATGCAAACAACAAAATTACAAGTTTCTTTTATTTTCTGGACAGTCACAATTTTATGTTAGGAAAAACTGTATGTAGTCACTGTTTTATGTAAGAATTTTTTTTTTCTGTACTGTTGTATTGTTCTGTAACGTTTTAATCAACAGCAGATGAACTCGGAAATAATAATATAAATTCCTTAAGCTTGTTATCGATTGTCCGTGTTCAAAGCAACGAGAAACTGGAAACCAGTAAGAAGAAGAAACACAAAAAAAAAAAAAAATCACAGAAATGAAGAAATCCGAGACCACAGAATTCACTGTGTGTCCTTAAGGAATTTAACCCCCTCACTGTACCCGAGGTTGTGGATTATTTCCTCCCAGGATATAACGGATATACCTGTCGTAGGAGTGGCGGTACCTCAAACGCGTACGACTTCGACGAACTCAAATTCGGGAACGAAATCACACTATGACTCGATATGTTTCAGTTTGCAGAAAAGAATGCAGAATTTTTAATGCACGAATAATTTTTTTTTTCCAGTACTCGAAAATGAGGCATTGCCTCAGTTTATATAGCCTCGAATTGTGACTGTTCGGAAAGGCTTGGTGCCTGTTCGGGAAAGGCCATGCCTTTTTCTGAAAAATAAGAACGTTGGGAAGTTTACAGTTAACAAATTAATATTTTTCCCGCGGGAATTAAAAATAATTTCAGAAAATGAAGATTGAATTTTAAATAAATTTGGTCCAAAAAGATTATCAATCAATCAGATCATTTGACCAAATCCAAATCCAAATCCAAATCCGAGCCGAGCGACGACGACGGCGCGAGGGGAGTCCCTCTTCTTAACCCTTTAAGAGCTAGAAGAAGTGCTTTATAATATAAGCACATAACTTTCCCTTTCTACCACCAATGTGGTACAAAGCTCCTTTTCAAAGGAACTTTGCTTTGAAACTTCATTTTCCTTCTATTGTCTTCTTCCCTCCATTTCTCATTCACACCAACTTAGCTAGCTTTAGTCATTAACTAGCTTTAACAGTTCTCTCTCTGTTTGCTAATGGTCGCACAACTGGTAAGAAGAAGAAGGAATACCAGCATATTCTGGTTCGCTACTGTTATAGTCTAGTGACTAATTTCGTTTATCATTTTGCAACAAGGTATTGTTCTTGATTCTGGTGATGGTGTGACCCACACTGTCCCTATCTATGAGGGACGTGCACTTCCCCATGCTATCTTGCGGTTAGTTCTTGGTGGTTGTGATCTTACATATTATCTCGCGCAGATACTCCGAGAGCAGTTATGTCTTTGGCTGTGCTGTTGAAATAAGTGTTATTTGTCATATGAAGGAGACGATGGCTTATGTTGCACCGGATTTTGAGCAGGAGATTGAGAAGGCAAAAATTTGTTCAAGATCAGTTGAGAGGAGCTATGAACTTCCTGATGGACAAGCCATTAATATTGGTGCTGAGCGGTTCCGTTGCCCTGAGCTCCTCTTCCAGCCATCGTTGGTTGGAATGGAAGAGACAGGAATACATGAAAAAGCCTACAACTCAATCATGAGTTGCGATGTTGTTATTAGGAAAGATTTATTTTCGAACATTGTGCTTAGCGGTGGCTCAACTATGTTTCCCGGCGTAACAGATCGTATGAGCAAGGAAATCAATGCTCTTGCTCCGAGCAGCACGAAGATCAAGGTGATTCCTGTTAGGGATATAGTGGATATGCCCTAGATCCAATATCATATTTGATAACTTGAACATATTTTTGTGAATGTCATTTGATATAAAATATACGGCATTTGATATTCTTTTATCATTATTAATAATTACTTGATTAATTTGATAAGGTCCTTGATTAAATTTTGAGATTTGTCATCGTGATAAAGATCATTATAATGAGAGCAAAGTCTTTTACAATTTAATCTAAATTTGTTCTTGATCGTAGGATTATTAATTTGGACATTAGTAATCCGGTTAGATCAATATTTATGTGATCGTCTTTATCGGATAAAGATTAGTTGATCTCATTAACTAAATCACATAAATAGATGATGCATATAGAGATATGATCATTGAACCGACTCATTGGATAATTCCTAATGGTTTGAATTACCATATACTGTCAATAGGATATTTTCTTGATGAATGTGATGTAACCGTTTCCTTTGACTTGAGATCGTCATAGTAATTGACAAGATATTTATTGTGCTTTGATACTAGACACCTATGGCCCTAGGGCGATAGTTGAAAGGATATTGGGTACGATTAAATACTTGTAGAATTAGTGATTGATCAAGACGGAATCTGTCAACTCTTGGTAATGAGTTTAAGCTCCATGTTGTCATGAATTATAAACGACCAAACTAAGACCTTGGCCAGGGCAATTGAATGAAAGAAGAAATGAGTTTCTTAGGTCATTCAATGGTCGATTATATTTGACGTGAACACATAGTTGATCGCCTATTAGGATTTGACAGTTGAACCATATCCTAGGGTGATCCAGAGCTATAAGGACAAAAGGAATTACTACATTATTCTTCTACTGGTTCTTGAGAGTAAATTATATACTTCATGCTATCCGGCCGTTAAGGAGTGTTGCTAGACGCCACCCTTGATTATTGTATTGGTATGATCAATTTACTACCCGTTTAGTATTGAACCTATGGGGTCGCACACTAACGAGTGTTCTGATCTTTGCTAAAGGATTAATTAACTTATTATTTGATAATTAAATTAAAGAATTTAATTAGTCAAATATATTTAGTTATTAGTCCAAAATAAAATATTATTATATTCTTTGCTTGCACAAAGATTATAATTAATATTGTGAATAAATTGAAGTTTCTATTTAAAATAGAAATTAAATAATATCTCTTGGTTGAAATATATGTGATATATATAATTAATATTATTTTATATAATAGATGTATATAAAATATAATATTAATAAAGGCTTGTTAATAAATCCAATTTTGAATTGGATTATTAATTGAAGTTTTATCCTATTTGGAATGGGATTAATATTTTTCAATAGGAAAATATTATATTAATAAAATTCAAAAAGTCTAATGAAATTCTTGGTACTTCTCACGTTAACTAAGAAAGGAAATTGGGAATTTCCATACAAATTTTCCATAAATTTATTTATGGAATAAACTTTTACCTTAGGAAAATTATTACCTCAACCAAATAGGAAAAAGGTTTGTAGGTGATACTATATAAAGGGTGATGGAGAAAATTTGTATGGTTTTCTTTTTCGTTTTTATTATTATTCTTGAGAAGAAACCTACTTTGTGAAAGTGAGAGTTCAATACAAAGCCAAGAGAGAAAATACAATTACAAGAAAAGTGTTTCTTGTTCTTCTAATTTGAGTTGAGATTTTTGAGAAAAATTTCAACACAATATTCTTCGTTCAATTTGTTCGCGGGTTTCATTGATCCAAGAGTTGATAGCAAGGATCTGTCTCGGTGTGGATACGCATAGAGTCTTCGCACTATCGAAGAATTTTGAAACGGGACTCTCTTCACCAGGTACGTCTTTGATCCGATCTTTGAAACATAAATAAATTTTAAATATGAGAAATCTACCTAGGATTGTTATTATCTTCCGCTGCGCGTTATGAACACCCATACGCAATCCTTCAGTGGTATAAGAGCCGTGGTTTATTGTGTCTAAAATTTATTTATGAAATATTTTAATATTAAATTTGAAGAGTTCAAACCATAATAGTGCAATAGTCAAATCGTTTGAATGTTGATATTATTTTATTGTGGATAAAATATGCATTCATATAACTATTGTGATCGTCCAAAATTTGAATTTGAAATTTTGTATTAGATACAATGGGAATCTATAATTGGTTAAATGATTTTATTATTAATTTAATTGTTATTAGTTCATGAGATGTTAATTAATAATAATATTCTAGCATGAATTCTTTTTATGTGATATATAAGATAAATATGTTAGAGGATGTTGAATTTTGTTTTATGCCATGTGCTTGCTCATTACATAATTTTGAATTATTTATTGTAAATTAATTTAGGCCTAAGCATGTAGACAATTGAACTAAATTCACATGCTATAAAAGATTCGACCTTCGTGTTATTAAAAATAGTTTTTTTGACAATTCCCTCTTATTAAAAAATTTGAGTTCTTAAATAATAAAATATAAGATATTTTATTATAAAGCTATCCATCAAGGTAATTAATTTTACTTACTTCTTTTTTATAAGGAGCGGCCTGACTACCAGGAGACTTATAGTTCGAGAATATGTTAAAATTATTTATTGCATTAGATGTATGGATTGAAAGAATTATTCAATTTTACACTAAACGCCTGGGGCTACCCGGGGGAGTACGAAATTTAATAAGTTCTTTGCTATCATGATGGTTGAACTCAACTATGCCAATAGGATCGACCTGACTACCAGGGGACTATTTGACATAGAGCCATTTAAGGAAATTGTATGGGGATACAATTGGTAATAGTACCTACCTTTAAAATATAAGTGAGAAACGACTTGATTACCAAGGGGCTCATACATATTGTTAAAGGATTCCTTTACTCCACTAAAAGAAATAAAGATTTCGTAAACTATAATGAGGGTAAATAGTTTAAAATAATTAGTGGAAATATCATCTAGATTAAAGTCAATGTTTTTATGATATATGCAAATATGTTCTTATATTATTGCCTTTTCTTTCCTATATTTTAGATTTCTCAATATGTCTGCTATATCATTGCGTGGAATACTTGAGATAAACAAGTTGGTAGGACCAAACTTTGATGATTGGTACAGAAATTTGAGAATTGTTCTCATGCATGAAAAACTTATTGACGTGATCGATAAGCCCGCCAAAGAAATCCCATATGTAAATAATGATGATGCTACCAAGATTTATCAGAAATACTTGGAAGAATGTCTTACTACCAAATGCATCATTCTCGCTTCTATGAATTCTGAATTGCAGAGGAAACATCAGGATATGGATCCAACTGCAATTATTGAACATCTTAAGAAGATGTTTGGTACACAAAGCAGGACAGCTAGGTACCAACTATCTAAGGCTTTATTTGGATCCAAATTGACTGGAAACTCACCAGTTGGACCCTATGTCAATCATATGATTGATCTTATTGAAGAACTTGAGAAGTTGGGGTGCAAACTGGGTAAAGAGCTTTCTGAAGATTTGATCGTGCAGTCACTACCAGAATCCTTTTCACAATTTGTTCTTAATTTTAATATGAATAAAATGGATTGTGATCTTCGTGAGATGCCTAACATGTTGATTGATTATGAGAATAAACTTGTATCTGAGAAGAAGAAAGGAACTATCATGTTGGTTGGAAACTCTTCTAAGAAGAAGGGTAAGGGTAAAAGTAAACCCAAGAAAAAGCCTACTGCGCCCAAGGGTGGTGTGACCAAACCCAAAGGCAAAGAAGGCAAAGCTGACCAATCTGATGTTGTATGTTCCCATTGTAAGAAAATAGGACATTGGAAGAGAAACTGCAAAGAGTATCTTGCAACTTTAAAGGACAAGAAACAAGGTAAGACTTTAATGAAAAATATTTTCAAGATTTCTTTAACTACTACTAATTCTTCATTGTGGGTATTAGATACTGGCAGTGGTTATAAAATCTGCAATATGTTGCAGGGGTTCCAAATAAGTAGAAAGTTGAAGAAAGGAGAAATTAATCTATAAGTTGGAAATGGTGCAAAAGTTGCGGCCGTAGCTGTAGGATCAATTTCTTTAATAATGCCTACGGGCAAAGTACTTATGTTGGATGATTGTTATTATGTTCCTAAATTTGTTTCGAACATTATTTCAGCCTCTATGTTAGACAAACATGGTTTTTGCATTAATATAGGCAATGGTATTTGCTCTATTTATTATAGTGATAATTTATGTGTGTGGCTATCTCCAACATGATGTTTATGTCTTACCTAGTGTGAATGCTAATTTGATTATGCATATTTCAAGTCTGAAAGGAGAAATAGAACCTTATTAGATATGATGAGATCTATGATGGGGTTCACTGATCTTCCAATAAATTTATGGGGATATGATTTGGAAGCAGCAACATACTTACTTAATAAAGTTCCCACTAAGTCAGTCTCTACAACACCATATGAGATATGGAAAGGATGTAAGCCTAACCTTAAACATATTAAAGTTTGGGGTTGTCCAACTTATGTTAAGAGACTACAGTCTGATAAACTTGACTCAAGATCTGATAAGTGTAGGTTCATTGGGTATCCCAAGGAAATAAGGGGATATTATTTCTATCACCCTTCTGACCAAAAAGTGCTTATGGCCAGAGGAGCAACCCTTTTGGAAAGGAAATTTCTTTTGGAAGGAAATTATAATGGAGAAATAGAACTTGATGAAGATCAAAAAACTAATGAATCAACAGAATATAAAGATCATGAAACCCAAGTTGAAGAACCTTTATTGGATGTTTTGAAGTTGCCAAGGAAATTTTCATCTTCAACGGTTGAAGTTCAAGAACTAAATGAAGTTCAAGAACAGGTTAATGAACCAGTTCTAAACCAAATTGAGCAACAACGAAATCCAACACAAGGTGAACAGGTTGTACAAGTACCTCTTCGAAGGTCTACACGAGAACGTCATGTACCAACTAGATTAAATTTATTGGTACAAGATGATTTATCAAATGAGGTTGATCATAATGATGATGACCCTAAAACCTATGAAGAGGCTACACAAAGTTCTGAATATGAGAAGTGGCAAAAGGCCATGGAATCCGAAATGGAATCCAGGAAGGAAAATAAAGTATGGACTTTAGTTGAACCTTCAAAAGATATAAAACTTATAGGTTGTAAATGGGCTTTTAAGAAAAAGATTGGAGCAGACGGAAAGGTTGAGACCTACAAATCACGTCTTGTTGCCAAGGGATATCGTCAGAAAGAATGAGTCGACTATGACGAGACTTTCTCTCCCGTGGCAATGCTCAAATCTATTCGGATTTTGCTTGCTATAACAGCATACTATGATTATGAAATATGGCAAATGGATGTGAAAATGGCTTTCCTTAATGGTGAGCTGGAAGAGGATGTGTACATGACACAACCTGAAGGTTTCATATCTTCGTCTGATCATAATAAAACGTGTAAGCTAAAAAGATCTATTTATGGATTAAAGCAAGCTTCTCGAAGTTGGAATATTCGATTTAACAAAACAATTGAAAAGTTCAATTTTGTTAGATGCGAAGAACCTTGTGTATACAAAAAGGTTAGTGGGAGCACAATTATATTTTTAGTGTTGTATGTTGATGATATATTACTCATAGGGAATGACGTACCGGCATGCAAAATATCAAGATTTTTCTATCTGAACAGTTTTCCATGAAAGACTTGGGAGAAGCAGCTTATATATTAGGAATAAAGATCTATAGAGATAGATCTAGGAAACTGCTTGGACTTTCCCAGTCTTTGTACATTGATACTATCTTAAAGAGGTATAACATGGATAATTCCAAAAGAGGCTATCTACCGATAGGCACTGGAATTTCTCTCAGTAGGGAGGATTGTCTTAAAACACCTGAAGAGAGAGAACGCATGAGTAGGATCCCATACGCTAGTGCAGTGGGAGCTATCATGTATACCATGACATGTACACGTACTGATGTGGCTTATGCACTTGGAGTGACTAGCCGATATCAGACAAATCCTGGTGACTAACATTGGAAGGTGGTGAAGACCATTCTTAAGTACTTAAGAATGACTAAAGACCAATTCCTCACCTATAAGGATTCTGAGTTGAAACTTGAAGGTTATACTGATGCAAGTTTCTCTTCAGATAGGGATGATAGAAAATCTATTTCTGGTTATGTATTCACCTTAAATGGTGGTGCAGTGAGTTGGAAAAGTTCTAAACAAGCTACAGTACCTGATTCAGTGACTGACGCAGAATATATAGCTGCTAGTGAAGCTGCTAAGGAAGCTGCATGGATGAAAATGTTCTTAACTGAACTTGGTGTGGTTCCTTCAATGGAAGGTGCGGTTCCATTGTTGTGTGACAATACTGGAGCCATTGCTCAAATAAAAGAACCATGATCACACCAAAAGTCCAACACGTTCTGCGAAGGTATCACTTGATAAGAGAGATCATTGAACGTGAAGACGTCGAGATTCAAAAGGTTGATGGAAAGGAAAATGCTGCAGACCCATTCGCTAAAGTGCTTGGCACAAAGGAGTTTGACAAGCACAAGTGGAAATTGGGGATGAAGTACAAGAGCGATTGGCTCTAGTGCAAGTGGGAGATTGTTAAGGATATAGTAGATATGCCCTAGATCCAATATCATATTTGATAACTTGAACATATTTTTGTGAACGTCATTTGATACTCTTTTATCATTATTAATAATTATTTGATTAATTTGATAAGGTCCTTGATTAAATTTTGAGATTTGTCATCGTGATAAAGATCATGATAATGAGAGCAAAGTCTTTTACAATTTAATCTAAATTTGTTCTTGATCGTAGGATTATTAATTTGGACATTAGTAATCCGGTTAGATCAGTGTTTATGTGATCGTCTTTGTCGGATAAAGATTAGTTGATCTCATTAACTAAATCACATAGATAGATGATGCATATAGAGATATGATAATTGAAACGACTCATTGGATAATTCCTAGTGGTTAGAATTACCATAAACTGTCAATAGGATATTTTCTTGAAGAATGTGATGTAAGCGTTTCCTTTGACTTGAGATCGTCATAGTAATTGACAAGTTATTTATTGTGCTTTAATACTATACACCTATGGCCCTAGGGCGATAGTTGAAAGGATATTGGGTACGATTAAATGCTTGTAGAATTAGTGATTGACCAAGACGGAATCTTTCAACTCTTGGTAATGAGTTTAAGCTCCATGTTGTCATGAATTATAAACGACCAAACTAAGACCTTGGCCAGGGCAATTGAATGAAAAAAGAAATGAGTTTCTTAGGTCATTCAATGGTCGATTATATTTGACGTGAACACATAGTTGATCGCCTATTAGGATTTGACAGTTGAACCATATCCTAGGTGATCCAGAGCTATAAGGACAGAAGGAATTACTACATTATTCTTCTACTGGTTCTTGAGAGTAAATTATATACTTCATGCTATCCGGTCATTAAGGAGTGTTGCTAGACGCCACCCTTGATTAGTATATTAATATGATCAATTTACTACCGGTTTAGTATTGAACCTATGGGGTCGCACACTAACGAGTGTTCCGATCTTTGCTAAAGGATTAATTAACTTATTATTTGATAATTAAATTAAAGAATTTAGTTAGTCAAATATATTTAGTTATTAGTCCAAAATGAAATATTATTATATTCTTTGCTATCGCAAAGATTATAATTAATATTGTGAATAAATTGAAGTTTCTATTTAGAATAGAAATTAAATAATATCTCTTTGTTGAAATATATGTGATATATATAATTAATATTATTTTATATAATAGATGTATATAAAATATAATATTAATAAAGGCTTGTTAATAAATCCAATTTTAAATTGGATTATTAATTGAAGTTTTATCCTATTTGGAATGAGATTAATATTTTTCAATAGGAAAATATTATATTAATAAAATTCAGAAAGTCTAATGAAATTCTTGGTACTTCTCACGTTAACTAAGAAAGGAAATTGGGAATTTCCATACAAATTTTTCATAAATTTATTTATGGAATAAACTTTTATCTTAGAAAAATTATTATCTCAACCAAATAGGAAAAAGGTTTGTAGGTGGTACTATATAAAGGGTGATGGAGAAAATTTGTATGGTTTTTTCGGTTTTTTTTATATTATTCTTGAGAAGAAACCTACTTTGTGAAAGTGAGAGTTCAATACAATGCCAAGAGAGAAAATACAATTACAAGAAAAGTGTTTCTTGTTCTTCTAATTTGAGTTGAGATGTTTGAGAAAAATTTCAACACAATATTCTTCGTTCAATTTGTTCGCGGGTTTCATTGATCAAAGAGTTGATAGCAAGGATCGGTCTCGGTGTGGAAATGCATAGAGTCTTCGCACTATCGAAGAATTTTGAAATGGGACTCTCTTCACCAGGTACGTCTTTGATCCGATCTTTGACACGTAAATAAATTTTAAACATGAAAAAATCTACCTAGAATTGTTATTACCTTCCGCTGCGTGTTATGAACACCCATACGCAATCCTTCAATTGCACCATCAGAGAGGAATTACAGTGCCTGGATTGGAGGATCAAAGCTAGCTTTCTTCAGTACTTTCAAACAAGTTTTTTTTTTTTTGCTTTATTTGGCAGATCAGTCACTCAATTAAACTAGGTCTCATTCCCAAATAAATTGTTCTGATTGTGAATGTCTTAATGATAATTCTACACTAATATCTACGTGTCATGCAGATGTGGATAACGAAGGGCGAGTATGATGAATATGGCCACTCAGTTGTCCATAGGAAGTGCTTCTAAGAGTGGTTTGTTAACTTAAATCCTCTCTTTTCAGATTCCACAAACTGAATGCTATTTCAATCAGAGATCATTGGGCTAATGTTTCTTCTATTGCTTTTCAGGTTAGGCACAATTGGTTACATTTTTCTCCACAAGCAGAGCTTTCTGTGGGTTTGGATAGGATTTTTCTTAGCTTTGGATACATTATATTATGTTATTCAATTTGAAAGCGCAGATTCTTGTTCATCTCATGAATTTGACTGCAAACCAATTATAGGCGATTTGAACGAAAGCCTATTCAGAACCATTTTAATTACCAACTAAATTGCGTTGTATTCCAATATAATAGTTGTATAAGGCATAATTTGGCTCATAACGTCCCCACAGCAGGTGGCCCATGATAAGGGCGACCCAAGCAAGGGTGCGTCACAAATCGGGAAAGAAGGAACGACGTCGTTTAGCACCTCCCCTTTTTGCTGAGTGGAAGCCACCAACCTTTTGTACTTTTTTTAATTATTTATTTTGCTTGAGGAAGAGATTTCTCTCGTTCATAACTATTGCTTACCTCTTAAGTTAAGTCTATCATTATCATCTATTCACAGACCAACGAAAATCCTCGAAGTGATAATTATCTCTTGGGCTTATTATATTTTTTTACAATTTACCCTTATATATTTTTTGATTGTTTTTAGGCTCAAAAAATACTAACATCATTTTTGAGCTAAACAATTTGGCGCCGTCTGTGGGGATTTCGAGAATCAAAACCATAGTTTGCACCTAGAGAACCATCAGAAAACCTTTTTTACTACACAAAAAACGAAAAAATGGCTGACAAAAACGCAAGAATGAAAACAATAGCAGATGTTGCAACAAATCACATCGGCCCTCTCAATGAAGCCGGTGAATATGGGGTTATGATTACAACTCCTAGTACCACCCTAAGTAGGGAAATCACACCTTTATCGCTCGAAGATCCAACATTTTTGTGGGAAAAAGGCACTTCCACATCTGCATCCGAGGAAGCACCCCAGAGGTCAAGAAGCTATTGGAAGAGTGGTTGACAAACACTCCAAGCGGCCTGGTTGAGAAGTCACCCCAACATAACGTCAGATGCAGGCCAACCACATATCTTGCTGTAGTCGGAGGCAAACCTTAGGTCACCCGCGCCAACATTGTGCCCCTCGAAACTCGGGCCGACGGCGACGCGCTCGCAGGCATCCTCAAGAAGATGGAGGAAATGAAAAACGAAAACATGTCACTCCGTGACTAGATGAAGCAACACAAAGAAAGGGTAGACAAAATCCCTGGTGCCCCCCAAAATGCTGCCAAAGCGTGACGGGGGGAGGTTTGTTGAACAACCCTACACAGAAGAGGATGCACCATACCCCATTCCGAAAACCTTCAAAATGCCGTCTTATATAAGAGTGTAAGACAGAACTACATATCCCAAGGACCCTTGATCCACTAAATCACTACCGTAAAAGGTAACAACCTCTCAAAGGAACAGGTACCGTCTGTACGACTGAAGAAGTTTGGCGAAACACTAATAGGGGGAGCACTGACCTGGTATTCCCAACTACCGGCCAAAATTATTTCCACATTCGAGGAAATGGCGGACAAGTTTGTCATCGCGCAAGCATGAGCTAAGAAAGCAGAAGCAAGGGTCAAGGACATCTTCGCCATTCGGCAAACCATATGGGAAGGACTCAGGGACTTCCGAGCTAGGTTCAACAGGGTAAGGATGAACCTACGCAACGTGTTGGAAGGCATGGCAGTCGCTGCCTTCCCAAATGGGTTAAGCAGAAACGGGTCGAGGGCGACCAAAAATTTACACAACCGCCTCATGAAGTACCCGCCCACTACATGGGAAGAGATCTACAACGCGTACCGCACGAAGTGCATGCAGACGAGGATGACCTAAATGGACCGACCCAATGCCTAACAACAATACATCCAGAGATCAGGAGAGATCGACGCAATGAAGCACGATAGGAACGAGGCCCACGTCCCAGTGGGGAGAGGCACTAACCTTACATCGGAACCTCTCACCCGCCGCTGCCCAGGCACGCGGATGCTCTACAGCGACATGTCGCCCCACTATGAAACGACAGAGGTACACCCCCTTTATTATCTTCTCATAATTTTTGTGTGTCCCCTTTAGAGATAGTGTACGCACTTGAGAAGCTTGAAAACAAGGTGCAATGACCGACAAAGTTGAAATCGGACCTCGTCAACAGAAAATGAAATGCCTTGTGCGAGTTCCACAAGGAACAGGGGCATAAAACCGAAGAGTGTATAAGTTTACGACAAGAGGTGCTCAGGATGTTGAACCATGGATTCCTGAGGGAGTTACTCAGTGACAAAGGAAAAATCAACTTTGCACGCAGATGACAGCAACACCATGGGCCACCAAAGCCGCCCTCACCAGCCCGCACGATCAATATGATCATTGGGACTGGCAACGACTCAACAATCAACCACGTCAAGTTCACCACTACGCACAAACGGAAGCGAACTATTACCCATGAACGGCATGACGACTTCAAAGACGGTATCATCTTCGATAAGTCCGATGCCTACGGTTTGTATTACCCTCATTACGATACTTTAGTTATTATTTTATGTATCGCAGATATGGATGATAAAAGAATTATGGTTGGTGACGGTAGTGGCGCCTTTATTATCCACCCGAGGGTCCTCGTACTAATGGGAGTCGAGGATAAGGTAATACCGTGCTGCATAACACTAAAATCTTTCATAATGCAGTGGAACGAACCTCAGGAGAAATACCGCTACCCGTACTAGCGGGGGAGTCACGCTGGAAACAACTTTCCACATGATAAACCAGGAAACAGTATACAGCGTTATCATCGTCGACCGTGGATACACGCTATGAGAGTGGTCCATTTGAGCTTTTAACAAATGGTTAAATTTCCCACCCCATGGGGAATATTCAGCATTTGAGGCGAGCCCCACACCGCTCAAAAATGCAATAAAATAGCGCAAGACTACTCCCACACCAAACAACTTAAGGGGGCAAGCGCGAACGCATAAAAATCAGTTATGTCGGAGACTAAGGTCCACCTGACAAAAATTGCCATTAATGACTCGAATGTCGTATAAGCCCGTAAGGTTATGGTCGAAGACATTGACCCGGTCCAACTAGACAATAACGACCCTACAAGGAAGGCGCACATCGCGCACGGCCTTTCGAATCCAAGTAAGTATCGTGAATTTTTATCTAACCATACAGACCTGCTTGCTTATTCCCATTAAGATATTCTGGGAGTCTCGCGATAAATCGCTACTCACAAGCTGAATGTCGACCCATTACACCCGCTTGTACGACAAATGAGAAGAAAATTCAACACAGTGATCAACGAAGTAGCAAGTGAAGAAGTAGACAAACTTCTGACCAACCGCTCCATCAGGGATTCAAAGTACCCTCAGTGGGTCGCCAATGTCATCATGGTCAAAAAGAAGAACGGGAAGTGGAGAATGTGTGTAGATTTCACCGACTTAAACAAGGCGTGCCCAAAAGATTCCTTCCCACTGCCCCATATTGACCAGCTAATAGACGCAACCGCAGGGCACAAGCTGCTAAGTTTCCTTGATGCATACTCCGTCTACAACCAAATCATGATGGTCGAACAGGACCAAGAGAAAATAACTTTCATCACCCACCAAGGGACATACTGCTACAAGGTAATTCCCTTCGGGCTCAAGAATGCGGGAGCCACATTTCAGAGGCTGGTAACCAAAATGTTCAAAGAGAAATTCGATATGACCATGGAAGTCTACATTGATGATATTCTAGTAAAGTCGGCAAGGAAAGAGAAGCATATCGGCCATTTAAAGGAGGCCTTCAAAATACCTAAGAGGAATGTGATGAAGCTGAACCCTAAGAAATGTGCCTTCGGCGTAGCTTCAATGAAATTCTTAGGATTCCTCCTATCGCAACGGGGCATCGAGGTCAATCCATATTAGATCAAGGCGATAGATACAATACACGAGGTGTTGAGTATCAAGAAACAAGTACAAAAGCTGATGAGACGCATAGCCGCCCTGTCCCGGTTCATCTCACGGTCATCCGGTCGATGCCATAAATTTTTCAGCATACTTAAAAAAGATCAAGGACTACAATGGAACGAGGAATGCGCCGAGGCCTTAAGGAAACTGAAAGCATACTTGTCTTAGCCACCCTTGATGGTCAAGGCATATCCGGGTGAACCATTACTAGTCTATTTGGCCGTTTCAGAGGTTGCTGTCAGCGCCGTCCTCATCCACGAAAACAAAGGTACACAATCCCCTGTCTATTACATTAGAAAAACCCTAGTAGACACCGAAACTCGGTACCAACACCTTGAAAGGTTAGAATTATCATTGGTTGTAGCTTCACGAAAGCTACGGCCCCATTTCCAATGCCATCCTATAAAAGTGATAATGACCTTCCCATTAAGAAGCGTCCTACACAAGCCCGAATTATCGGGCTAGCTCGTAAGATGGGCCATCGAGTTTGGCGAGCACGGCATCTCATACCTTCCCCGAACCGCTATTAAGTCGCAAGTCCTTGCCAATTTTATAGTCGACTTTGGCGCAAAAAGTTTGCCAAAAGTAGAACTTGAGGAACAACACGCCATCGCCAATGATGACCTATGGGTCCTCTACACTGATGGTGTTGCCAATGCATCGACATTGGGATTGGGACTCGTCCTCGAGGTCCCCACGGGCAAAACGATTCACCTGTACATACGATGCCCCGAAATGACTAACAACGAGGCTATGTATGAGGTCGTTATTGCAGGAATGAAGCTAGCCTTAAAATATGGCACCCGCCGACTCATCCTTCATTGCGATTCCAGTCAGAGATCTACATGTTAATAGCCACGTTCAACGAATGCCGTCTGGAACAGATCCCAAAGGCACGATATATTGAAGCAGACGGTTTATCAAAATTGGCAACGACCACTAAAAACTTCGACAAAGAGAGCATAGTCACTCTCCTCCACTCTGCCATCGATCACACTGAGGTATTCTCTTTAAATTTGACTTGGGACTGGCGCAACCAGTTTGTATCTTACCTACAGGACCTAAAGCTTCCTTCCGACAAGAATGAGGCAAAAAAAGTCCGCAAGCAAGCCGCTCGGTACTGCTTAATGGAAAGAGACCTCTACAAGAGAAAGCTTGGAGGACCCTTTGCCAAGTGCCTAGGACTGCACCAAACAAGGCGGGTACTTGAAAAGTACACGAGGGCAATTGCGGTGCTCATACAGGCAACCGAGCCCTCGTACAATGCAGCATACAGCCGACTAGTAGTGGTCCGCCATGAAGAAGGAGGCGGTAGAATACGTTCGTCAATGTGAGAAATTCCAGAAATACGCCCCCAAAATAAACCAACCCGGAGAGCCCCTCCATTAAGTCACCTCCCCATGGACCTTCACCAAATGGGGAATGGACATAGTCGGCCCCCCTGCCCGCAGGATGGGGAAAGGTACGATTTCTATTAGTATTAACTGACTATTATTATAAGTAGGTAGGAGTAGGTGCGTACGCACAGATACGCAAATAGGAGGAAATCGCCTTCATATGGGAAAATATTATATGACGCTTCGGCATCCCCAAAGAAATTAGTTGTGATAGCGGATGACAGTTCGTCGGTCAGAAAACGACCAAATTCTTCAAGAAATGGTGCATCAAGAGGATACTTTCCACTCAATATCACCCTTCCGCCAACGGCCAAGCGGAATCCTCCAAAAAAACAATATTAAACATACTAAAGAAGAAACTCAAGGACGCCAAAGGGCTATGGCCCGAGCCACTACCCGAAGTATTACGGGCATATTGGACCACACCCAAATCTAGCACAGGGGAAACACCATACTCGCTGGTCTACAGAACTGACACATCATACCCATCGAGGTCGGCGAACCAAGCCAAAGATATTCACACGCAAGTGGAACAGAAAATGATGCCAAAAGACTCCAAGCCCTCGACGAGGCTGAGGAAAGGAGAGAAATGGCCCACATTACAATGGTGGCCCAAAAGCAACAAATCAAAAGATATTACAAAAAGAGCCAAATTAAGACCACTCAAGGTGGGAGATTACGTCCTCAAAGCCAAGACATTCATCCAAAGGCCCAAGTGAAGGAAAATTCAGCACAAACTGGGAAAAACCCTACAAAATCACAGCAGTAGCGAGTAAAGGCGCTTTCCAGTTAGAGACAATTAAAGGAAAACTTCTCCAAAACAACTGGAGCATTGCTCACGTCAAATATTTCCTCTTCTAAATCCTTCTCCCGAGTCGTACTCTTTTTCCCTTACCCGAGTTTTGTCCCAATTGGGTTTTCTTTCGGAGGTTTTTTACGAGGCGACGGAGGGAATGCCTGGAAATATTTGCGGAACAAGTTTATCATGTCAACCTCTCCTTACGACCTCCAGGCTAACATGGTAAAGGGACTGGTCTGACTTAATTTCCAATGTATGAAAGGCTACAGCCATCCCCAATGTATGAAAGGCTACGGCCATCTCCAATGTATGAAAGCCTACGACCATCTCCAATGTATGAAAGGCTATGACCATCTCTAATATATGAAATGCTACGACCACCTCCAATGTATGAAAGGCTACGACCATCTCCAATGTATGATAGGCTACGTCCATCTCCAATGTATGAAAGGCTACGACCATCTCCAATGTATGAAATGCTACGGCCATCTCCAACGTATGAAAGGCTATGACCATCTCCAATGTATGAGAGGCTACGTACATCTCCAATGTATGAAAGGCTACGACCATCTCCATTGTATAGAAGGCTATGGCCATCAGTTCGATCATGGCCAACACCATCGATTACTTTAAGGCTAAGGACATCCTCTCTAACGATCGACCTACGATTCGACCACGGTGAATAAATGACTCGACAATTGTTTAATTCGCCTACATGGCTAAAGCCATAAGTTCGATCATGGCCAAGGCCATAGATTACATTACGGCTAAGACCATCCTCACTGACGGTTGACCTAAGATTTGACCACGGTGAATAAACGACTCGACAACAGTCGAAGTCACCTACATGGATAAGGCCATCACTTCGTTCATGGCCAAGGCCATCGATTACATTGTGGCTAAGGCAATCCTCACCAACGGTCGACTTAAAATTCGACCACATTGAACAAACGACTCGACAATAGTCGAAGTCGTCTACATGGCTAAGGACATCAGTTCGATCATGGCAAAGGCCATCGATTACATTACGGCTAAGGCTATCCTTACCAACGGTCGACCTAAGATTCGACCACGGCGAATAAACAACTCTACAACACTCGAAATCGCCTACATGGCTAAGGCCATCAGTTTGAACATGACCAAGGCCATTGATTACATTGCATCTAAGGCCATCCTAACCAACAGTCAATCGAAGATTTGACAACGATGAATAAATGACTCGACAATAATCGAAGTCGCCTATATGGCTAAGGCCATCAGTTCAATCATGGACAAGGCCATCAATTACATTAAGTCTAAGACCATACTCACCAACGGTTGACCTAAGATTCGACCATGCTGAATAAACGACTCGACAATAGTCGAAGTTGCCTATATGGCTAAGGTCATCAGTTCGATCATGGCCAAGCCATCGATTACATTGCGGTTATGGCCATCCTCACCAACGGTCAACATAAGATTCGACCATGGTGAATAAATGGCTCGACAACAGTGGAAGTTGCCTACATAGCTAAGGCCATTAGTTCGATCATGGACAGGGCCATCAATTACATTACGGCTAAGGCCATCCTCACCAATAGTCGACCTAAGATTCGACCACAGTAAATAAACGACTCCACAACAGTAGAAGTTGCTTACATGTCTAAGGCCATCAGTTCAATCATGGCCAGGGCCATCGATTACATTAAGCCTAAGGCCATCATTACTAACGGGCAACCTACGATTTGACCACGGTGAATAAATGACTCGACAATAGTCGAAGTCCCCTACATGGTTAAGGCCATCAGTTCCATCATGGCCAAGGCCATCGATTACATTATGGCTAAGGCCACCTCACCAATGATCGACCTAAGATTCGACCACGATGAATAAATGACCCGACAATAGTCAAAGTAGCCTACATGGCTAAGGACATCGGTTCCATCATGGCCAAGGCCATCAGTTACATTATGGATAAGGCCATCCTCACCAACGGGCCACCTACGATTTTTGACCGCGGTGACTAAGTGACTCGAAAACAGTCGAAGTCACCCACGTGGCCAAGGCCATCAGTTCTATCGTGGCCAAGGCCATCGATTGCATTATGGCTTAGGCCATCTTCACCAACAGTCGACCTAAGACTCTATCACGGTGAATAAATAACTCAAAAATGTCAAGGTCGCCTACATGGCTAAGGCAATCGATTCTATTACGGCCAAAACCGTCGATCTAAAGTTTGACCAAGGCTCTCAACACCGACAATCAACAAAGAACGCAACAAAAGCTCTAAAGAACCAAAAAAAAGAGAAAAAAGGGCAAGGGAAAGGAAGAAAAATTATATTTTATTCATCCAAAAATATATATACAACGATTTCTACAAAAATGCATCTACAAAATGTTCATACAATCCCTAAGGGCCTTCACCACCCCTGCCATCATGACTGCCGGGTCGCCGTCAGGTCCGCTGCCGTCCCCATGCTGGTAAGTCCTAGAAATCCATGAGCTGGAGTCTAGGCGGTTGAAATCCTCAGAATTATATCCCTCCCAACTAGGCGAGTCAGAGCTATAACCGGCCGCTTTACGGGCAACTCGAGTCAATTTCCACTGCCTCTCAACTTCTTTCTCAGAAGCTCGACCCGCTTCCAAAAGTTTTTCAAAGATGACCAATCTGGCGTCATGGTGCACCCACATCTCGTGCGCCTCAAAGTGAATGGCATCTTCTGGGGGCGATCGCCTAAGGGCCTCCACTTTGGCCGTCCTGGCGTCCAGCTCGACTCTAAGGGCACTGATCTGAGCCCGTAATTCCGCAGTCTCGACTGCTATCCCGTGGCTAATTTCCAAGTCCTAATTCTTTGTTCGAAGGAGAGTTTCCAACTCACTATTTCGGGCCAAGGAAGCCATTAGCTGCTCATCCAACTCCTTTAGCTCTGCCGCCTTCTTATTCAAAAGAGCCACTGATTCTTTAAGGCCCTCGCGGAATGTCCGAAACTAGAGATCCTGCTCAAACATGTCCGCCAACCCCCGATGCTTGGCATGGACCTCTCTGTACTTCTTTTCCATCTCAGAGAAGGTGGCCGCTCTCTTTTTCTCACGCCACCTTCGCTCTACCTCTAAAACGATGGTCTGAAAAAGAAGAAAAGAAATGAGTCAGTACAAACTATAGTCAAAAAAATAAAGAAGGGAGCTACCTGTAAAGCTGAACCAACTACCCGTCTTGACAAGTCCCCGTTGTTTACATCTCTCAGTGACTCGCGCTCCGCAGCCATGCACAACAGGGTCATGTCTGCCGCAACCTGCTCGCTATCTTCTATTAAGTTGTATCCCCTAGGGATCACAATGAGGGGAGTAGATCGACCCACCCTCATCTCCATACGGGCCGAGCTGCCTGGTGCCTCCTCGAGAGTGGATTCAGAGCATGTCCTCTCAGTCTCATCGGCCACCACATTAACAACAGAGGATGTATAGCCTCGTGATGCACGAGCCAAACGGGCAGCAACTGCCGCCTAAGCACGAATGGCCTCGTCCATAAAGGTCGCCTTGGCACTTGGCGAGGCTCACTGGGCCTCCCCGCATCCTCAACGGCAATGCATTTGCCAATAATCAGACGCCGCCTCTTTCTCTCAAGTGTCTCCTCTCCTTCAGAAGACGCCTCCATTAGAGCGACTTTCGGTGCCGACAGGGAGTAATTTTTGGTGCCAATGCTGCTGAAGCCTCTAGTACCTCTACAGTGGCAGCCTCAGGCACTACCTCTAATGCGACCGTCGATGTAGTCCCTTGGTGGGAAATCAAAGGGGGGATACTGTTAGGATTTATGCCCGTCACGAGAGGGGGGGGGGGGTGAATAGTGCGGCACGAGAATATTGATAAATATTGCGGAATTAAAATTGCAGGAGTAAAGTAAATGCGGTAATTGAAATAGTAAGGAAAGAACACACCGAATTTATACTGGTTCACCACAACGTGTGGTTAATCCAGTCCCTGAGAGACTCTCTCGAGTTTCCACTAACTCCGTTAAGCTTACGGGTGCCTAACAAACCGTTACACTTGCTCGTAGATGTACACTCTACAAGACTTCAACTTGCTCGAGGATACCACACCTCAAGACTTCACCTTGCTCGTGGATACCGCACCACAAGACTTCACACACTAAGATTGAGGGTACTTAGCAAACCCGACAATCAATGAGAAGATATGGTCTTTTCAAACACCTTTCTCTTTTACAACAAGAACTCTCTAAAAAGAGTAGATAAAGAGATACAAGATTAGCTCTATGAACAACTCAAAGTTGTCTCTCAAATGGCTCAACAAAAGCTCTAAAATGATGCCCAAATAATATCAATATGTATATGAACAATGAGAGGTATTGTGTCTTTAAAATCAGCTCAAAAGACCTCTATCTATAGGTGGTAGAAGTTGTATGTCCTTTGCTTAATTGACAATCAATTATGCTGATTTTATGCAAGGATAACCGATTATCAGATTTGGATAATCGATTATCAGCTTACCGTTACAAAATCGAAAGCTGATTTTATGCAGGATAATCGATTATTGTGATATGCATAATCAATTATGTTGTTACAGCGTTCAAAAACTGGCAACGGATAGAGAATAATCGATTATGCTCTTGAGGATAATCGATTATTGACTCTTGCGGAAATTTCCAATAAATGGAATTTCCCAGAATAATCGATTATCACTTTTGCATAATCGATTATTCTATTATGCTGTCCAGAATTGACAACTTACTTCAAAAACCATTTTGGTTAAAATAAAAACATTAAAATCATTTTGTTTGAAGTATTTGAAATATGTTTATGATAAATATGATTTGATAAAATGATTTTATGCATATTTATGATGACCTATATTGAGCCAAAAGACGAGATAACTTAAGCGTTGCTCTTTCATTGGTTCTACCTAACGACCTACGCCTTGGGTCTTCGGTCTTGAACTTTTGAGCTCGTCTTTGGCTTTTCCATGCAATCCGTTCATCAATATGCTTCTCGGCATTCAATCTTGATTGTTTGTCATATAATAACTTTTTTCGACACCTGACTTCATTGTTTGTCATTCATCAAAACCTATACCTGAAAATCATGCTAATACAACCAAAGCACACATATCATAGATAGAATAATTTTCTACAATTTCCCCTTTTTGATAATGACAAACAACAGGAGATATGCATATCGGATTCCCCCTAAATTCATGCTATATCTCAACATACAATTCATGCAAACAATTCCCCTCAATGATAATTCCCCCTCAAATGAGGCATGCTATAACGTCGATTCATTCCCCCTTATTTGATGCATATCGCCTAATTTCTTCCCCCTTTTGGCACTAGCAAAAAGAGAGTATACAAAGGCTACTTTCCCCTATCGACACTTCCCCTTTTGGGTATTTCAATTGTTAGTGTCAAGAATAAAATAGGAAATACAATGAGGAATATATATTGACGATATTTAAAAAATCATACCAACATGAAGTAATATCAAATGTTAGTGAAAACATAACAACCATAATAACGGTTATTTTTCGCAAATCATATTACTTAAGAACATATCAACAGTTAATCTTTAACAAACCAAAATATGAATCATTCATTTTTCAAGAATATATCAACTGTTATTCAAACACAACAATAATATTCATCAAAACATGAATCAATTATTATTTTTAACAAAAATAATTGATACTAATTGTTGTTCAAGATAAAATTTATCAAAACATGAATCAACAAAAATAATTAATATCAATTGTTAACAAAGATATATTAATTGTTAACACATATCAACTATTTCATTTTTATCAAAAATGTGATAACTAACCAAAATTCCCCCTCGATGCAATAAGGTTTCGTGCTTGGTGCATCTACTACGATATTGTAGTCTTCAAGCACACCTGCAAACGTACCTAAAAATAGGTTTTCGGTACCCAAATGCTTTGGGTCCTTGCGGGTTAGGCAAATAATAATCATAGTCAAAAGATAAATCTCTATGTTTTGCAAAACATACGGGCGCAATGTGTCCTACCCGGTTGCAATAATGACTTATAACATTCGGGTTGTGCATATGTCTTGGTTGAGCCAAAAATGTTCTAGGTGATCTAAAGTCGTTATTCCTAGACGTATTGCGATTCCTAGAGTTATTTCTAGGTGGTCTAGAATTATTCATTCTAGACTCATTAATAAAATTCCTAGAGTCGTTTCTAGGTGGTATAAGATGATTAATTTTAGACTCATTAGTGAAGTTCCTAGAATTATTTCTAGGTGGTCCAACTTCATTTCTTCATTCTTTCTAATATTCTTCTTAATTTCTTCAATTGTTTTAGGATCATCAACACTACATTTTTCTAGTGTGTTCCTAAGTTCTATGTTCTCTATTTTCAAAGAACTACAGGAAGAACAATTGGAACTTTGATCAATTGAAGAGGCTTCATTCATTTCCTTAATTTTATTTTTAAGATCAATATTATCATTTTCTAAATGTTTATTTTCTTCTTCTAACTTCTCATTATCACGGGTCAATTTTTCAAAATCTTTTTCTTTCAAAGAAAGTTGTTTTTCAAAATCTTTTTCTTTCAAAGAAATTGTTTCTTCTTCTAACTTCTCATTATCACGAGTCAATTTTTCAAAATCTTTTTCTTTCAAAGAAAGTTATTTTTCAAAATTTTTTTCTTTCAAATAAATTGTTTTCTTCAATTCTTTTATGGTTTTGGAAGCTCTAATAAATTCACCATATAATTCATCATAGGCATTTTGCATTTCTTCAAACGAGTAAGAGTTAGAATTACTTACCTCTTCTTCCTCGTTGGCCATGAGGCATAGTGCTGTAGTTTTATCGCCCGAGCTGTCCGAATCCCATGTCACGCGCCTATGGTGTTTCTTCTTTTTCTTGTCCTTGGGTTTTGGACAATGTGATTTGGTGTGGCTAAGTTTTCCACAATTTTGGCATGAAGGACTTGGTTCTTCCTTCTTTATTTCCTTCTTCATAAACTTGTAAAACTTTTCAATTATATCATTGGAAATAATATCATCATCGCTTTCTGAATCACTTACCTCTACTCTTTTAGAAGATGAGGCTTTGAAGGCAATATTAGAACTTTTACTTCTAAGATAGGGATTAAGAATTGTGCTTTCATAAGTTTCGAGGTTACCTCTTAGTCCATCAATTGTGACATCCGTGATTCCTATCGACTCTTGGATGGCATTGGCTTTGGAACGCCATTCGGGAGTGGGACTCCATAGGATTTTTCGAACAAGATCTTTGTTCGTGTACACTTTCCCGAGAGCATGAAGATCGTTGACGATTTTTGAGAATCGTTCGAACATAATACCGATGGGTTCTTTCTCCCTCATTTTAAAGAGTTCATATTCATGTGTTAGAAAATCAACTTTAGATTCTCGGACTTGAGGCGTACCTTCATAAGTGATCACGAGTTTATCCCACATCTCCTTGGCGGTTGTGCAGCAAGAAATCTTCCGATAATCATCCGGATTCACTGCACAATATAATAAGTTGACGGCCTTTGCGTTATTTTCAACTTTCTTTGTTGGAAACACGTTCTCAAAGCATTATACTAAAACATGTGTTCATATGTGTAGGTTTTGATGAATGACAAACAAGCGCAAATTGACATATGACGAAGTTCAAGTACAAGCGCACAATTGATATATATAACGAGATTCAAGCACAAGACCAAGTTTTATAGTTTTACATGAGTCGTTCTTAATTGTGATCTTGATCCGACAACTTGACTCATGACATGGCTTCTCTCGTAAAATTATTTTTACAAAATCATGCATATTTAATTTAATGCTAAATGATTTTAAATCATGCATATTTACTTTAGTCAAAATGATTTTTAAACATGCCTCTAAAATCTGGACTAAGATAATCGATTATGTACTTATGATAATCGATTATGTTAAGCCAAGACTGCATGACAATCGATTGTGAACTAATGACAATCGATTGTGTTAAGGCAGTGAGCATCAGGTTTTTCAAACCTGCATGACAATCGATTGTGAACCTTATGACAATCGATTGTGATGAGGCAGTGTCCATCAAAGTTTTTCAACGCTCAAAATAATCGATTGTGAAGTTAATGACAATCGATTGTGAAGAGACAGTGTCCATCAGATTTTTCAAAGTCACAAAATAATCGATTGTGAACATATGACAATCGATTATGCTGAGGCAGTGTCTTCCAGACTTTTTCAATGTTATTAAATAATCGATTGTGAGTATATAACAATCGATTGTCAAGAGGCAGTATCTAAAATGATTTTCAAAGTCTGATAAATAATCGATTGTTAACATTGCACAATCGATTGTGAAGCTGACCGTTGTCGTAAAGTTTTCAAATACCGTCAGGTAATCGATTATTGATTTTGTATAATCGATTGTTGAAATTAAAATCTGGAAAGGATTTTTTGAACGTTGCTGAATAATTGATTATTGATTTTGTATAATCGATTGTTTTACATAAAATCTGGAATTGATTTTTTGAACGTTGCCAATAATCGATTGTTGATCTTGGATAATCGATTGTTAAGCATAAAATCTGGGATTGATTTCTGGAACGACTGGCAAACAATCGATTGTGGATTCTTGACAATCGATTGTCACAGAGTAAAATCAGCAGTTCTTAATTGGCAATTAGGCAACGGTAATGCCAAGTTTTTCAACTATAAATACAGCTTCATTTCAGTGTTTTGAACACAACAACACACAACAACTGATCATACAATTGCTAAAGCTTTCATACTTCATTGTTTATCATTTTATATTCATTTCATTAACTTTTGAGAGCCAAACTCCTGTCGAAAGTTGTTGCGATCTTGAGCGTATTCTTTTACTCATATCTACTCATTAAGGAGTGTCTTGTTTGAGTGCTTAGTGTTTTGTACACTTGAAGAGAATTGTTATTCTCTTGTTGTAAGAAGGAACTTGTGTTTCCTTGGTTGAAGTCTTGGAGTGTTGTATCTCCGAGCAAAGGTGTTGAGGCTTGTGTCCTCAAGTTGTAAAGGTTTGTTAAGCACCCGGAAGCTTGACAAGTTAGTGGAAATCTCGAGAGAGTCTCTCGGGGACTGGACTAGCCACAGGTTGTGGTGAACCAGAATACTTCGGTGTGTTCTTTCTTATTTATTGCACTTATTTATTTCCTGCAAATTTTAAATTCCGCAAGTTTACGCTAATTTTTCTTATTACGCTATTCACCCCCCTCTAGCGTTAAGCGTATTATCTAACAATTGGTATCAGAGCCCAACTCTCTGAAGACTTAACAGTTCGAGAGAAACTTCCATGGCTTCTACTCGTGACTCTTTTGCAGGAATAGAGGAAGGACAGTGCTCCACCCGACCACCACTATTCAACGGTACAAACTATACGTACTGGAAGGAGAGGATGAAAATCTTCGTTCAAGCAAACAATTTTCATCTTTGGAAGGTGATAACAAAGGGAAATCAAATTCCAACCAAAAAGGTTGAAAACGAATGGGTTCCCAAGTCCGAAGAAGAATATGACGCGGATGATATCCGAAAGGTGCAAAATAATGCTAAAGCAATTAATTTATTATATTGTGCTGTAAATGCCGACGATTACAGGAAAATATCGTGTTGCACAACGGTGAAGGAAATGTGGGACAAGCTGGAAATTACGTACGAAGGTACGGACCAGGTAAAGGAAGCCAAAATTGATTTCCTAACCCATGCTTGTGAATTATTTCACATGAAGGAAGGTGAAAAGGTGGATGAAATGTTTGAACGATTTTCAATAATCGTAAATGACCTACATGCTCTCAAGAAGACTTTCACGGATAGGGAACTTGTCCGAAAAATCCTTAGAAGTCTCACTCCGGCATGGCGATCAAAGGCCGACGCGATTCAAGAGTCCATTGGCGTCTCAAATGTCACCATCGACGCATTAAGAGGTAATCTTAAGACTTATGAATCTACTATACTTAACCCTCTTGTTGATGATCAAAGGAGGCAAAGAATCGCTCTAAAGGCAAGCACAAGCCAACCGCAAGTTGATGAGGACGAAGACAACGAGTTTGGACTCGTTATCAAAAGATTTCAAAAGTTCATGCGAAAAGAGTATGAACGAAAGGGCAAAAAGCAAGGAGAACAAATAAAGTGCTATGAATGCGGAGAAAACGGGCACATCAAATCAAATTGCCCAAACATCAAAAAGGAAAAGAAACCTTTCAAAAAGCAACGTGCATATATATCTTGGGGAGGAGACTCCGGAGATGAGTCAAGCGAAGGAGAAGAAGAGGAAAGCGCAAACCTTTGTCTTATGGCATAAGAAGACAAGCAAGATGAGGTATGTCAAATCTCTTCTAAAAATTTCTTTTCCCTTGAAGAAATGCAAAATGCTTTTGATGAGTTGTATAGTGAATTTATTAAAGCTTCAAAAACTGTTAAAAGCATAAAAGAAAATGCAAAAGAAAAAGATTTTGAAAAACAACTCTTATTGAAAGAAAAGGATTTGGAAAAACTGATTTTAGAAAATGAGAAGTTGAAAGAGGAAAACAAGTTTTTCGGTAAGAGAAGCGCCGACAAGCCCGAAAGTTTTATTAGAAATTGTACTTCTTGCATGCATCTCAAAAATGAAGTAGAAAGGCTTAAGAGCACCTTAGATAAGTTTAATTCCTCTCATAAAAATTTGAATGAGGTTCTTGTTAATTTGAAGTCAACCAAGCATGGCATAGGTTTTAAGAATGAGCCTAAAGAAAAGATTGAAGCCAAACCCCAACCACCTAAGGCTCAACCTAGGATAAATAAAACAAATGCTCATCCTAATAGCAATACTAGAACCAACATGCATGCTAGACCAAATGCTAGAAGGAATGCTGAACATTTTAGGAGACCTAGCAATGACTTTCCACCTAGAAATAACCACTCTAGAAATGATGCATATTCTAGGCCACACACTAGAAGGAAGTTTGAACCTTTTAGAACACCTAGAAATGGCCCTCAACCTAGAAACAATTATTCTAGAAATGCTGCCCATAATAGTAGGAGAAATGACTTCCATGAAATGCACAATAGCCATAGTGTCGAAAATAGAGTGAACAATTTTCGTCCGTCTAATTACTATGAACCTAGAAGGATGCATAATCCCAACGTGACTTGTCATTATTGTAGACGAATTGGTCATATTGCTCCTGCATGTTTTACACGACATAGACATATCACTCAATTGCATCATTATGATATGCCTAACCCTCAAGGACCCAAAATGGCATGGGTACCTAAAGCGCATTAATTTATTTTGTAGGTGTGTTTGAAGGGATCAAGTGTACTATGGTACCTTGATAGTGGATGCTCCAAGCACATGACGGGAGACTAATCCAAATTCCTTCAACTAGAACACAAAGAAGGAGGAAGTGTTATTTTTGGTGACAACAATAAAGGAAAGATTATCGGCATCGGATCGGTCGGTAAGGATGAAAATTCTTCTATTAAGCATATATTACTTGTTAAAGGTTTAAAGCATAATCTCTTGAGCATAAGTCAATTATGTGACAAGGGAAATCTTGCCTTATTTGATTCGGATGAATGCTTAGTATTTAGACGTAGTGATTTCAAAATTATCCTTCGTGGTTTTAGAGTGGATAATATTTATATGGTTGATCTTGCTAATTCCTCACCCGAATATGTGGATTGCCTTATGAGCAAAGAGGACGATACTTGGCTATGGCATCGTAGAGTAGCACATATAAACATGCATCTCTTGAATAAATTGATTTCACAAAACTTAGTTATTGGTCTTCCCAATTTAAAATTTGAAAATGACTCTATTTGTGATTCTTGTAAAAAAGGGAAGCAAACAAAAGCATCTTTCAAATCGAAAAACATTGTTTCAACTACTAGACCATTGCAATTGCTTCACATGGATTTATTTGGACCATCTCGCATTGAAAGTCTTGGTAGAAATCGTTATGCTTTTGTTATTGTTGATGATTATTCCAGATTTACTTGGACTTTATTTCTTGCCCATAAAAGTGATGCTTTTCAGAATTTTAAATATTTCCTCAAACGTGTTCAAAACGAAAAGGAAACAACCGTCACTTCAATTAGAAGTGATCATGGGGGAGAGTTTGATCACAATCTCTTTGCGGACTTTTGTGACGAACTCGGTATCAAGCATACCTTTTCCGCTCGACGAACACCACAACAAAATGGGGTGGTGGAAAGGAAAAATAGGTGTCTCGAAGAGATGGCTAGAACCATGCTCGAAGAGGCTAAGATTCCCAAACATTTTTGGGCGGATGCCGTGAGTACCGCATGCTACATCTTAAATAGAGTAGTCATAAGGCCAATACTCATGAAGACCCCTTATGAACTCTACAAGGGAAGGAAACCAAATATCTCCCATTTTAGAGTATTCGGTTGTAAAGTTTTTATTCATAACAATGGAAAAGATCAATTGGGAAAATTTGATGCTAAGTCCGATGAGGGAATTTTCATTGGTTATTCTTCACGTAGCAAAGCATATAGGGTTTTTAATAAAAGAACCGAAACTGTGGAGGAATCCCCTCATGTTGTATTTTCTGAAAATAATGCTCGCTTGGCGAGAAAGGATTCCGGTTTTGATCTTGCAGGTATTTTAGATAGCTTGAAAGACAAAATACAAGAGGAAACGCCTAAGGAAAATCAAGACGAAATCTTGAAACAACCAACGGAGGAAGCGCCACAATTGGAGAATGAAACGAAAACGCCTAACGAGTGGAGGACAATCAAAGATCACCCTCTCGAATAGGTGACGTCGGAGAAAAGGTAAGTACTCGAAACTCCCTTAAGAACACCTTAGGTCATACTGCTTTTGTTTCTCAAATTGAACCAACAACCATCTCCGAAGCGATTGGGGATGAGTTTTGGACCTTGGCAATGCAAGAGGAGCTTAACCAATTCAAACGGAATGACGTTTGGGATTTGGTGCCAAGACCCGAAAATCATACCATAATTGGTGCGAAATGGGTTTTTCGAAACAAACTAGATGAAAATGGTGTAATCACTAGAAACAAAGCTAGGCTTGTAGCAAAAGGCTATAATCAAGAAGAGGGTATTGACTATGAAGAAACATATGCTCCCGTAGCTAGATTAGAAGCTATTCGTCTATTACTCGCATTTGCCTCTTCTATGAATTTTAATTTATATCAAATGGACGTGAAAAGTGCTTTTCTAAATGGTGTTATTCAAGAAGAAGTTTATGTTGAACAACCCCCCGGTTTTGAAGATTTTAAATCTCCCAATCATGTTTTCAAACTCAAAAAGGTTCTTTATGGTTTAAAACAAGCTCCCCGAGCTTGCTATGAAAGATTGAGTAAATTTCTATTGGAAAATGATTTCATTAGGGGGAGAGTTGACACCACTCTTTTTGTTAAGCATAAAACAATGATATTTTATTAGTTCAAATATATGTGGATGATATCATATTTGGCGCTACTAACAATGTCTTATGCAAGGAATTTTCTGATTTAATGACAAGCGAATTTGAGATGTATATGATGGGTGAGTTAACATTCTTTTTGGGATTACAAGTAAAGCAAATGAAAGAAGGTCCGTTCATTTGCCAAGCCAAATATTGCAAAGAATTGCTGAAACGATTTGAAATGAACAATGCAAAAGCAATGGCGACTCCCATGAGCACATCCGATCATCTAGACAAAGATGAGAAAGGTAAGGAAGTCGACACTAAGAAGTATCGAGGTATGATTGGCTCTCTTCTTTATCTTACTGCTAGTCGTCCGGACATCATGTTTAGCGTGTGCTTATGCGCCCGTTATCAATCGTGTCCGAAGGAGTCTCACCTTACTGCGGTAAAACGGATTTTGAAGTACCTTGTTGGTACTACAAATGTGGGTCTATGGTACCCCAAAGGTTCTTCATGCCAACTAGTTGGCTATTCCGACTCCGATTTTGCTGGATGCAAATTGGACCGCAAGAGCACTAGTGGCACTTGCCATTTGCTCGGTAGCTCTCTCGTTTCTTGGTTTAGCAAGAAACAAGTAAGTGTTGCGTTGTCCACAACCGAGGCTGAATATGTAGCAGCAGGGAGTTTTTGCGCTCAAATCCTATGGATGAAACAACAACTCTTGGACTATGGCCTAAGTCTTGATCATATCCCTCTTAGATGTGATAATACTAGTGCCATATGCTTGACGAAGAACCCCGTTCTTCATTCGCGAACAAAACACATTGAAATTAGACATCATTTTATAAGAGATCACGTTCTCAAGGGCGATGTCGAAATCGAATTTGTTGAAACCAAAGATCAATTGGCCGACATCCTTACAAAGCCCTTGGAGAAAGAGTCCTTCTTCCGAATTCGTAGTGAACTCGGGATTCTTGACTCCACATTGATCTAAGTCATGCATTGCATCTTTTTATTTTACATGATGTCTAACTTGAGCGTTGGAGACGTCTAACGAATTTTTGCAGGTATCGCCCTAAAGGTAGGGGGAATTATAAAGCATGACGCGCAATAATCGAGTCTTCTTCAGAAAAATCGGTTTCTGTTGTCTAATAATCGATTATCTCGTATCAATAATCGATTGTACTGCTATTATTTGAGTTATTGTACTCTCTTTAATTAATCACGTTTTATTTTCAATAAATAAACAAGTTTTTTTTCAATCCTTGCCATTTATTACATTTTTTTGCTAATGGCAAAAGGGGGAAGATAACGGGTATGCACTCTCAATACTTACTGGCATAAATTGAGGGGGAATTCATATATTGAGGGGGAACAAATTGCATATCTTTACTTGTCTTGAATCGTCATTATGAATTGTTTAATTTGCATATCCCGCTTAAAGTTTTCCATTATCAAAAAGGGGGAAATTGTTGGAAACACGTTCTCAAAGCATTATACTAAAACGTGTGTTCATATGTGTAGGTTTTGATGAATGACAAACAAGCACAAATTAACATGTGACGAAGTTCAAGTACAAGCGCACAATTGATATATATAACGAGATTCAAGCACAAGACCAAGTTTTATAGTTTTACATGAGTTGTTCTTAATTGTGATCTTGATCCGACAACTTGACTCATGACATGGCTTCTCTCGTAAAATTATTTTTACAAAATCATGCATATTTAATTTAATGCTAAATGATTTTAAATCATGCATATTTACTTTAGTCAAAATGATTTTTAAACATGCCTCTAAAATCTGGACTAAGATAATCGATTATGTACTTATGATAATCGATTATGTTAAGCCAAGACTGCATGACAATCGATTGTGAACTAATGACAATCGATTGTGTTAAGGCAGTGAGCATCAGGTTTTTCAAACCTGCATGACAATCGATTGTGAACCTTATGACAATCGATTGTGATGAGGCAGTGTCCATCAAAGTTTTTCAACGCTCAAAATAATCGATTGTGAAGTTAATGACAATCGATTGTGAAGAGACAGTGTCCATCAAATTTTTCAAAGTCACAAAATAATCGATTGTGAACATATGACAATCGATTGTGTTGAGGCAGTGTCTTCCAAACTTTTTCAAATTTAATAAATAATCGATTGTGAGTATATAACAATCGATTGTCAAGAGGCAGTGTCTAAAATGATTTTCAGAGTCTGATAAATAATCGATTGTTAACATTGCACAATCGATTGTGAAGCTGACCGTTGTCGTAAAGTTTTCAAATACCGTCAGGTAATCAATTATTGATTTTGTATAATCGATTGTTGAAATTAAAATCTGGAAAGGATTTTTTGAACGTTGCTGAATAATTGATTATTGATTTTGTATAATCGATTGTTTTACGTAAAATCTGGAAATGATTTTTTGAACGTTGCCAATAATCGATTGTTGATCTTGGATAATCGATTGTTAAGTGTAAAATCTGGGATTGATTTCTAGATTGGCAAACAATCGATTGTGGATTCTTGACAATCGATTGTCACAGAGTAAAATCAGCAGTTCTTAATTAGCAATTAGGCAATGGTAATGCCAAGTTTTTCAACTATAAATACACCTTCATTTCAGTGTTTTGAACACAACAACACACAACAACTGATCATACAATTGCTAAAGCTTTCATACTTCATTGTTTATCATTTTATATTCATTTCATAAACTTTTGAGAGCCAAACTCCTGTCGAAAGTTGTTGCGATCTTGAGCGTATTCTTTTACTCATATCTGCTCATTAAGGAGTGTCTTGTTTGAGTGCTTAGTGTTTGTACACTTGAAGAGAATTGTTATTCTCTTGTAGTAAGAAGGAACTGTTAGAATACGTGCTTAACGCTAGAGGGGGGGTGAATAGCGTTTTATAAAAATCCACAGGAATTTAAAACTCAAATGCGGAAATTAAATAGTAAGGAGAGAGTGCACCACAACGTATACTGGTTCACCACAACCTGTGGCTAAGTCCAGTCTCTTGAGCAACAACTCAAGGTTCTACTATCTCCGTTAAGCTTGCGGGTGCATAACAAACCGTTACACTGCTTAAGGATACCACACCTCAAGACTTCTGTTAAGTTTCCGGGTACCTAACAAACCTTTACACTTGAGAACATAAGTCACATAAGCCTCAAGAAACCCTGCTCGAGGATACCTCGCCCCAAGACTTCTCAAGAAGAAATATACCCTTTCTTCTTGCAACAAGTATATACAACACTTACTACTCACTTAAACAAATACTCTCTTAATAGAGTGGATATGAGTAAACAAGTACGCTCAAGAACACAACAATAAATTCAAGAACTTGGCTTTCAAAATATGATAAAAATGATCAAATATGATATTGGAAATGTTTGAAAGCTTATGAATGTTTTGGTCAGATGTTGTGTGTTCAAATGAGAGTTTTTGGGGTGTATTTATATCCCCAAAAACTCTTGTATCCGTTGCTCATGTTTAAGCACTAAAATCTGATTTTTCAGCAAGATAGTCGATTAACTCACTAAGATAATCGATTATCGTAGGTCAAACGTTCAAAAAACTAGTCGTTGGAAGGCAACGGATATGAGATAATCGATTAACTAAAAGCAATAATCGATTATCTCACTAAGATAATCGATTATCTACTTTGGTTAATCGATTATCTAAGCTTGCGTAAAGATCCAGTTTAAAACAAAGCTGGAATATACCAGAATATACTATTGATATACACTAAGTATACCATAGTATACTAGAATCAAAAACTTACTTCAGAAACCATTTTGGTTAAAATGAAAATGTTAAAATCATTTTGTTTGAAGTATATTATATATATTTATGATATGCATATATTGTAAAATCATTTTTGATATGCATATATTGTAAAATCATTTGTGATATGCATATATTGTAAAATCAAATGTGATATGCATATATTGTAAAATCATTTTCGATATGCATATATTGTAAAATCATTTATGATATGCATTGTAAAATCATTTTATGAGAGAAGCCAAGACTCAAACTTAAAGTTGGATCAAGATCACAATAAAGACAATATAAATAAGACTCAACAAAAGGTCTTCATTTATTTTTATTGCTTCATATCTTCTCTTGATCTTTTCTTGAACTTCTTGGACTCCAATTCTTGTCCGCTCACATAATGTCGCAAAGCAAATCTTCCCCTTTGCGCATTCACATATCAACTTCGCATATCAAGGCTTTATCTTCCTCCTTGTATGCTTTTGTATATCTACAAGATAAATACAAAATAAATACACTTTAGTTAAAATATAAATCAAAGTGTATTTCAATAATAACTTACATATATTTGGCATATATTATTTTCCATCTAAATCGGTTTGTCAATTATCAAAACATATAAATGTGAACATACATATATGTTCCAACAATTTCCCCCTTTTTGATAATGGCAAACCTATATGGGAATATGCATATACCCATATAAAAATTATGCCAAATATAAGACAAGTTATTATTGAGTTCCCCCTCAATTTATGCAATAAGTATTAAAATAAAATTGCATAAATATATATATATACGTATACAAGTTATCTTCCCCCTTTATGCATATAAATAAATAAGTATGCATATACCCTTATCTTCCCCAATGCATGGTAAAGATAAATATGCATATACCCTTAATCTTCCACTTTTTGGCATTAACAAAAAGATAATTTCATTAATGAAGAAGGAAAATTACAATAAGAGTAATTGAAAATACATTTCAAATAAATGAAAAATACATTTCAAATAATGAAAATACAAATCAAGAACTTTCATCGTCGTCGAAATCATCGTCATCGCTAGAAATACTTGCTGAATAGACGTGAGAATACGAATAATTGACATGGTCAAAATATCTGTGGATTTCGTCACTAAGCCTACGCACATTTCTTTCCGTGCGAGACACATTACTATCGATTCGATTAATTGAAGTCGATAGAGAGGCAAGTTGATCCAAGATGGCTTGAGACACATCCGGTTGAGCATAAGGACGACGAGCTTGAATTGGAGGAGGAGGATGAGGAATTTGATCATGTTGTTGATCATGGCCATGAAAAGAGGTCTCTTGAATTTTCCAATATTTGGTACGATTTTTCTTGGTACCAACATTGGTGTTGACTTGAGACGCTTCAAGAAGATGCATTATAAGTAATGCATAATGAAGAGGTTTGTCACTTCCTATTGAATTAAACATATGTGTATGAACAAATTTACACCAATTTATGCGTGCTTTGGAAATGATAGCATGCATAATTTTTGCATCTTCACGGCCAATTGTCGTGTGATTGCTTTTTCTCGGTTTGAGAATCCGAGTGACAACATAAAGAATCAAACGAAATTCCGGAAAAATTCCTTTAATGGGAGCTCTCTTTTGCTTCTGAGTAAAATCAAATTGTCCAATTCCAATAAGGTTGAAAATGACTTGTTCATCATAGAGTATTCCTTAGACACCGGTATATTGATCGATGTCTTGGCCATCACGAGGAAGATTCGTGAGAGCTTGAATATTTTCTTCGTTTAGAAGAATAGGAATACCATTAACTTTGGTGGAGAGAACCCCATCCTCATCTTTCTTGAGATTTGAATAGAAAGCTTGAATCAAAAGAGGATCATATTTCAAATAAACAAAGTCGACTATTGAACTTTGTAGAAGAATATTGGAATGAATGGAATCCGCGAGATATCTTCCGGTGGTGAATCGAGGTGGAAGAATTTCTCGATTATCAAACTTTTGAATAAACCTTTGTAGTTCGACTTCTTGTTCGAACAAAAGAACTGATCCATCATCATAGAAAAATGTGGATGGAGGAGTATTGGAAGAAGAAGGGACATTCTTTCCGGCATGAGAATGTTTAGAACTTCTATTTGCCATTGAAGTTTGTATGCAAGAAGAACAATTGGAAGAAATTTGGAATAGAATTTTTGAAGGGAATTCTTGAACAAGAATGATTTTGGTGTGAAACAAAGAGTACATACTATTCCTATTTATAGATTTCAAGAAAACATAGCATTGAATGGTAAAAATCAGATTTTTGGACTGATTGGAACGGCTATAAAAACGGTCAGATTTTTGAAATTTGACCGTGGATAGTCGAATATCTTATGTGATAGTCGACTATCTGGGAGCCATATTCGAATATCTTCTGGGATAGTCGAATATCTTGAAACAGATATACTCGAATAACTTCTGGTTAGTCGAATATTTAGAGAAATAGCTTGATTTTCTGGATAATCAAGTTATTCGAATAACTTCTAGTTAGTCGATTAACTTCGACGACTTTGAAAAATCGTTTAAACAGAAAATATTGGAAAATAATTTTCATCTTATGAAATTCATTTGAAAACATAAGAATAAACCATATATTTGATAAAAATATATATCATAATTTTATGAAAATAATTTTATCAAAAACAAATATGGTATTTCTAAAATCAAAAATTCACAATCCAAAATAAATATTGACTTGAATTTAAAAAGGAAAACTTCCTCTTGGTTCCCCCTGTCTCATAGGGCGATACCTGCAAGAAGAAAATACGCGTCTCCGACGCTCAAGTAAGTAATATTCAAAAATAAATGCAACCTAAAATGTATGCATTTAGATCAACGTAGAGTCAAGAATTCCGAGTTCATTTCGAATACGGAAGAAGGACTCTTTATCTAAAGGTTTTGTGAAGATGTCGGCCAATTGAAGTTTAGTTTCAACAAACTCAATTTGGACATCACCTTTAAGAACGTGATCTCTTATATAATGGTGCCTAATTTCAATATGCTTTGTTCTTGAATGAAGAATTGGATTCTTCGTCAAGCTTACGGCACTAGTATTATCAAATCGAAGAGGGACGTGATTAAGACTAAGACCATAATCCAAAAGTTGTTGTTTCATCCAAAGGATTTGCGCACAACAACTCCCCGCGGCAATATATTCGGCCTCGATTGTGGACAAAGCGACACTAACTTGTTTCTTGCTAAACCAAGAAACTAAGGAGTTACCGAGCAAATGGCAAGTGCCAATTGTGCTCTTGCGGTCTAATTTGCATCTAGCAAAATTAGAATCGTAATAGCCAAATAATTGGCATGAAGAATCTTTTGAGATACCAAAGTCCCACATTTAAAGTTCCAATTAGATACTTCATTTTCCGTTTAACCACATTAAGACGTGACTCCTTTGGACATGATTTATATCTAGCATATCAATAAACGCTAAATATTATATCAAGTCTACTAGCAGTAAGGTAAAGTAGGAAACGATCATACCTTGGTATATCTTGGTGTCAACCTCCTTACCTTCTTATCTTTGTCAAGATGGTCTGGCGTGCTCATTGGAGTGGCCATTTGCTTTGGCGTTGCTCTTTTCAAATTGATACAGCAACTCCTTGCAATATTTAGTTTGACAAATGAAAGTTCCTTCTTTCATTTGCTTAACTTGCAGCTCCAAGATGAAATTTAAGCTCGTCCATCATTGACATCTTAATTTTGCTAGTAATGAGTTTTCAAAAACTCCTTGCATATAGATACATTAGTTGCTCAAAAACAAATATCATCGATATAAAAATATTTTTGAGATATCAACAAAAATTTTGGAATGCAAAGTAATATTAATAACATAAGAGTTATCAACATAAAATTTATTTTGAAAAATAATATCATCAAAATAATATCATCTATATAAATTTGTTTTGAAACATAAAAATAATATTATCAAAATAAATTATTTTTGAGAAAAAAATAGTAGCATCAACATATAAAATTCATTTTCAAAAATAATATCATCAATATAAAATTATTTTTGAAATACAACAGATATAATATCATCAATAAAATTCATGCAATCTATTTTTCTTTGATGAAAAATTCCCCCTCAAATAAGGCAAAACTAGAATGTAAAGACTTTCCCTCTTATTTGAAACATATTGCCTAATCACTTCTTCTTTTGGCATTTAGCAAGAAGAGAGTATATTAAGACTACTTCCTTTTTCAACATTTCTTGAATGTCAAAATAAAATAGGAAGGACATTGAGGAATATGCAATATGAAGATTGCTAGAAATTTTATCAAAACATATCAATAGATATTTCAAAATATACCAATTGTTTGAAAAACAAAACATATCAATTTGATATTTTTCAAAATATGTCAATTATTATAAAAACAGTGATAAAACCATTTGTTGGAAAACATAACAAATGTATCAAATGTTATTTTATTAACAGTGATACTAACTGTTATTTGAAAATAGAAATATTATTAAAACATGAATTAAGATAATTGATACTAAAAATAATTATCAAAACATGTATAATATATATCAACATATATCACTTAATACAAAAAATTATATTCAACAACACAAGTATCAATTTTTAACAACAAATGCATTAATGCCAATTTATATCAATGATTCGGTTTTTATTGAAAATGATGACTAACCGAAATTCCCCTTGATGCAATAAGGTGTCGTGCTTGGTGCATCTACTACAATATTGTAGTCTTCAAGCACACCTGCAAAAATACCAAAATATAGGTTTTTGGTACCCAAACACTTTTGGGTCCTTGGGGGTTAGGCAAATAATAGTCATAGCTAGAAGATAAATCCCTATGTTTCGCAAAACATATGGGTGCTATGTGTCCTACCCGGTTGCAGTAGTGACATACCACGTTCGGGTTGTGCCTATGCCTAGGTTGAGCCAAATATGTTCTAGGTGATCTAAAGTCATTCCTAGAAGCGTTGAGATTCCTAGAGTCATTTCTAGGTGGTCTAGTATAATTCATTCTAGACTTATCAACAAAAATCCTAGAATTATTTCTAGGTGGCTTAAAGAGATTTATTCTAGGCTCATTTCGCAATTCCTAGAATTGTTTCTAGGTGGTCTAAAATTATTAATTCTAGACTTATTATTAAAAAACCTAGTATCGTCTCTAGGTGGTCTAAAGTGATTAATTCTAGACTCATTCCTAGGATCATTTCTAGGTTGCCTAAAAATATTATTTCTAGGCTCACTTGGTAAATTCCTAGAACTATTTCTAGATGGTGCATCATGATTTCTAGCATGATTCTTATTCTTTTTACGCCTTCTATTTTTCTTTGGCTTTTTCGTCTT
Source organism: Nicotiana benthamiana (assembly GCA_034376525.1). Lineage (NCBI taxonomy): Eukaryota > Viridiplantae > Streptophyta > Magnoliopsida > Solanales > Solanaceae > Nicotiana > Nicotiana benthamiana. Next base: position 92,699,940 of record CM067336.1, read on the forward strand.
GATCCCTTCAACAATTTTAGGAGCATCTATACTACGTTTTTCTAGTGTGTTTCTAAGTTCTACGTTTTCTAATTTCAAAGAATCACAAGATAAACAGATAGAACTTTTATCAATTGAAGAAGATTCATTCATCGCTTTAATCTTATTTCTAAGATCAAGATTGTCATTTTTCAAAAAATTATTTTCTTCTTCCAAAAACTTTGTTTTGGCCGTGGCCTCGTTGGCGATTTTTGAAGTCTTTTTCAATTCATAAAATAATTCTTTAAAAGCTATTTGTAATTCTTCAAAAGAGTAAGAATTAGAAGTACTTACCTCTTTTTCTTCGTCGGCCATGAGGCATCGTGCATTTGGTTCATCATACGAGCTGTCCGCTTCTTGAGGTGTATTTTCGTATTTGTCCTCAAGCGCATCCCACATCTCTTTAGCAGTTTTGCAGTGGAAAATTTTCCTATAGTCCTCCTGATTCAAAGAGCTATACAACATATTGATTGCCTTGGTGTTATATTCACTTACCATGGCTTTCCCAAGTTGTGTCGTCATTTGTTCACCATACTTGATGATTTGCCATAGACGAAAGTTGTTAGATTGGATGAAGATTCTCATCCTATCTTTTCAATATGTGTAATTGCTTCCATCAAATATTGGAGGCAAAAAGGTGCAAAATCCTTCACCTATTCCTGCATAAGCACTACTAGTGGAAGCCATAGAAAAATCCTCTCAAACTGTTAAGTCTTAAAGAGAGTTAGGCTCTGATACCAATTGTTAGAATACGTGCTTAACGCTAGAGGGGGGGGGGTGAATAGCATTTTATAAAAATCCACAGGAATTTAAAACTCAAATGCGGAAACTAAAGAGTAAGGAGAGAGTGCACCACAACGTATACTGGTTCACCACAACCCGTGGCTAAGTCCAGTCTCTTGAGCAACAACTCAAGGTTCTACTATCTCCGTTAAGCTTGCGGGTGCTTAACAAACCGTTACACTGCTTAAGGATACCACACCTCAAGACTTCTGTTAAGTTTTCGGGTACCTAACAAACCTTTACACTTGAGAACTTAAGTCACATAAGCCTCAAGAAACCCTGCTCGAGGATACCTCACCCCAAGACTTCTCAAGAAGAAATATACCCTTTCTTCTTGCAACAAGTGTATACAACACTTACTACTCACTTAAACAAATACTCTCTTAATAGAGTGGATATGAGTAAACAAGTACGCTCAAGAACACAACAATAAATTCAAGAACTTGGCTTTCAAAATATGATAAAAATGATCAAATATGATATTGGAAATGTTTGAAAGCTTAAGAATGTTTTGGTCAGATGTTGTGTGTTCAAATGAGAGTTTTTGGGGTGTATTTATAGCCCCAAAAACTCTTGTATCCGTTGTTCATGTTTAAACACTAAAATCTGATTTCAGCAAGATAATCGATTAACTCACTAAGATAATCGATTATCGTAGTTCAAACGTTCAAAAAACTAGTCGTTGGAAGGCAACGGATATGAGATAATCGATTAACTAAAAGCGATAATCGATTATCTCACTAAGATAATCGATTATCTACTTTGGTTAATCGATTATCTAAGCTTGCGTAAAGATCCAGTTTAAAACAAAGTTGGAATATACCAGAATATATCATTAATATACACTAAGTATACCATAGTATACTAGAACCAAAAACTTACTTCAAAACCATTTTGGTTAAAATGAAAATGTTAAAATCATTTTGTTTGAAGTATATTATATATATTTATGATATGCATATATTGTAAAATCATTTTTGATATGCATATATTGTAAAATCATTTGTGATATGCATATATTGTAAAATCAATTGTGATATGCATATATTGTAAAATTATTTTTGATATGCATATATTGTAAAATCAATTGTGATATGCATATATTGTAAAATCAATTGTGATATGCATATATTGTAAAATCATTTATGATATGCATTGTAAAATCATGTTATGAGAGAAGCCAAGACTCAAACTTAAAGTTGGATCAAGATCACAATAAAGACAATATAAATAAGACTCAACAAAAGGTCTTCATTTATTTTCATTGCTTCATATCTTTTCTTGATCTTGTCTTGAACTTCTTGGACTCCAATTCTTGTCCGCTCACATAATGTCGCAAAGCAAATCTTCCCCTTTGCGCATTCACATATCAACTTCGCATATCAAGGCTTTATCTTCCTCCTTGTATGCTTTTGCATATCTACAAGATAAATACAAAATAAATACACTTTAGTTAAAATATAAATCAAAGTGAATTTCAATAATAACTTACATATATTTGGCATATATTATTTTCCATCTAAATCGGTTTGTCAATTATCAAAACATATAAATGTGAACATACATATATGTTCCAACAGGAACTTGTGTTTCCTTGGTTGAAGTCTTGGAGTGTTGTATCTCCGAGCAAAGGTGTTGAGGCTTGTGTCCTCAAGTTGTAAAGGTTTGTTAAGCACCCGGAAGCTTGACAAGTTAGTGGAAATCTCGAGAGAGTCTCTCGGGGACTGGACTAGCCACGGGTTGTGGTGAACCAGAATACTTCGGTGTGTTCTTTCTTATTTATTGCACTTATTTATTTCCTGCAAATTTTAAATTCCGCAAGTTTACGCTAATTTTATTATTACGCTATTCACCCCTCCTCTAGCGTTAAGCGTATTATCTAACATTCTATACGTCCTCGGCATCATATTCATCTTCCTCCTTTCGAACCGTGGTTTGCCCAACTTTCTTTGTTGGCATTTGTTCACCGTTCTTGATGATTTGCCACAAGCGATAGTTATTTGATTGGATGAAGATTCTCATCCGCTCTTTCCAATATGTGTAATTTGTTCCGTCAAATAGTGGAGTCCTATAGGTGGAGTGTCCTTCTCTCATCATTCCTGTGTTCAATATTCTCAACAAAAAATATATATATCGTTCTCTCAACCGGTTAAGGCTTTCAGAGAGTTAGGCTCTGATACAATTGTTAGGATTTATGTCCGTCACTAGGGGGGGGGTGAATAGTTCGACCCGAGAATATTGATAAATATTGCGGAATTAAAATTGCAGGAGAAAAGTAAATGCGGTAATTAAAATAGTAAGGAAAGAACACACCGAATTTATACTGGTTCACCACAACTTGTGGTTAGTCCAGTCCCCGAGAGACTCTCTCGAGTTTCCACTAACTCCGTTAAGCTTACGGGTGCCTAACAAACCGCTACACTTGCTCATAGATGTACACTCTACAAGACTTCAACTTGCTCGAGGATACCGCACCTCAAGACATCACCTTGCTCGTGGATACCGCACCACAAGACTTCACCCACTAAGATTGAGGGTACTTAGCAAACCCGACAATCAATGAGAAGATATGGTCTTCTCAAACACCTTTCTCTTTTACAACAAGAACTCTCTAAAAAGAGTTGATAAAGAGATACAAGATTAGCTCTATGAACAACTCAAAGTTGTCTCTCAAATGGCTCAACAAAAGCTCTAAAATGATGCCCAAATAATATCAATATGTATATGAACAATGAGAGGTGTTGTGTCTTTAAAATCAGCTCAAAAGACCTCTATTAATAGGTGGTAGAAGTTGTATGTCCGTTGCTTAATTGACAATCAATTATGCTGATTTTATGCAAGGATAATCGATTATCAGATTTGGATAATCGATTATCAGCTTACCGTTACAAAATCGAAAGCTAATTTTATGCAGGATAATCGATTATTGTGATATGCATAATCGATTATGTTGTTACAGCGTTCAAAAACTGGCAACGGATAGAGAATAATCGATTATGCTCTTGAAGATAATCGATTATTAACTCTTGCGGAAATTTCCAATAAATGAAATTTCCCAGAATAATCGATTATCACTTTTGCATAATCGATTATTCTATTATGCTGTCCAGAATTGACAACTTACTTCAAAAACCATTTTGGTTAAAATGAAAACATTCAAATCATTTTGTTTGAAGTATTTGAAATATGTTTATGATAAATATGATTTGATAAAATGATTTTATGCATATTTATGATGACCTATGTTGAGCCAAAAGACGAGATAACTTAAGCGTTGCTCTTACATTGGTTCTACCTAACGACCTACGCCTTGGGTCTTCGGTCTTAAACTTTTGAGCTCGTCTTTGACTTTTCCATGCAATCCCTTCATCAGTATGCTTCTCGGAATTCAATCTTGATTGTTTGTCATATAATAACTTTGTTCGACACTTGACTTCATTGTTTGTCATTCATCAAAACCTATACCTGAAAATCATGCTAATACAACCAAAGCACACATATCATAGATAGAATGATTTTCTACAGATACCTCTGGGTGAGCTTCCCAAAAATATGCCTTCGAAGTAAGACTCCGCCTTGGCCGGGACAGCTTCAGTCTTTTTCTTCTTTGTCCTTGAGGAAGCACCCCCACCTGACAAACGACAAGCACATCAGGTAGGAAGGTCTCGAAGCTAAGGCAGAATGTAAATAAATGTATATATGGGGAATTTTGTTACCAGTAGGGCTATACAACCTATGGAATTCGGGCGAGGTGCGGCATTTCTCTGCATATGGTATTAACCCCATCACCCACGATCTAATGTCGCCAACGGGGCGGGGTGAGCGAGCCGCCACTACAAACAAAAATAGAAGAATAAAGTAAGTAAGTTGAGAGTTAAGTAATTCAAAATAGAACGTCGCAAAGTTACATGCAGAGGTACTTACATCCTGCATTCCACGCCTCCGTAAATCCTTCAGGATCGGACACTAAATGCCTCATCTTTACGAAGAGGAATCTACGCCAGAACTCATGGTTAGCTTTGTCGTCAGCCCTCACGAAAAACTCCTCTTGCCACGGCTCCTCAGTTGGAGCATGGTACCCCTCATATAATTTGGGATGAACATCTGTAGCAAATGGTGAACGGAAACAACGGCCCCCGCCTCACCCGCAAGCACAGTAAGGATGTGACACACCTTGAGGGTGTAAAATGTAAGCTGAGTCGGGCATATATTATAGAAGCGACATAGCTCTTCCGCTAAAGGGTTAAGCGGGAAGCTATACCCAATCTTAAGTGCGTATATGTACATTGGCGCGGTCCGTTCCAGCCGAAATTATCTCAATATGATTAGGAATGTTGTACCTGGTCTTGAGCAGGTGAGACTGATGTAAATCTCTCTCCTCCCAAGGTTGAGAGGGGCTTTCCGTGTTGAAGTCTTTTCTCGCGTTCAAATCCTTCGGCAAAATATTGTCTACCGTTAACGAAACTAGAGTTTTTCCCGCTCCCTCCCCTTCACCATCGGAAGAGGGTAGAACCTTATAAGAGGCACCGCCCTTAGCCTTTTTGCTTTCTCGGCATTTTACCATAAAATGCAGTAAAGAATGAAGTATTGGTAGTGAGTAAGATAATTCTCAGGAAAGGTATCTCTCTGAAAATGATATAACTGTTACATGAAAGAAGGATGAAGAAAGAAGCAAAAGCAAACTTTCTGAAAGATCGAAACATGAAACCCTTTGAACCACTCTCCTAGTTATAGGAGAAAAGCACACGGGAATCGAAGAGGCTCAGTTCTGAAACCAGCGCCGGAAACCAAAATGTCAGGTCACATTCTGAACAAGTCTCAGGAACAGGTGTAATGATGACGCATGTGACTGTGGACATCACCTTAAAAAAGGTAGGTCACACGTCAACGGCCCAACCAATGCCATCAGGCCCATATTCTGCAAAGAAGGCGCCTATAGGCAAGGCCAAATTTCCGTAAGAAGTGAATCGTACATGTCCGTCCACTAAAGACGATCTTCAAGTACGTCTCCAACGAACGGAGGGACTAACTGTACAGGGAAAATTTTGGCTCATATTGTCTCTACGGCAGGTGGGCACGTTCCCCATGATAAGGGCGACCCAAGCAAGGGTGCGTCCCAAATCGACAAAGAAGGAACGACGTCGTTTAGCACCTCTCATTTTTTACTGAGTGGAAGCCACCAACCTTTGTACTTTTTTTTATTATTTATTTTGCTTGAGGAAGTTTTCCTGCGATATAAAGGAAACTTCTCTTTGTAAAAGTGATCAATATTATTCTCGAATAGTACAATCTCTCTCTCTCTCTCTCTCTCTCTCTCTCTCTCTCTCTCTCTCTCTCTCTCTCTTTCTCTCTCGAGTTTATAACTATTGCTCACCTCTTAAGTTAAGTCTACCATTATTATCTATTCACAGATCAACGAAAATCCTCGAAGTGATAATTATCTCTTAGGCTTATTCTATTTGATTACGATTTACCCACATATATTTTTTGATTGTTTTTAGGCTCACAAAATACTAACATCATTTTTGAGCTAAACAATAGTAACAACTAGTTTAGTGTACGCGGGTTGTACGTGTGCCTCACGCCAAGTAAATATATGTGCAAAAATAATGTGTTTAACTATAAATGCTTCATCTTGATTTTTAAAATCAATTTAGCATTGATATATTTGTTAATTTTCATATACACTAACCTTGTATTATATTTTCAATTGTTGTAATTTCAAATGGGAACTATTTAGAAAATAATATGGAAAATTATAGTTTTTGCATAAGAAAAATGAATCTTGTCGTCTAAAAATAATTTAGGGTTATTCTCACTATTTCAATACTATTTTGTTTCCTTCTTTTGATTCTTCTGCTTGTTCTCATTTCAAAAAATTTATACAACAAAAATTTGCATGAGAAAAATATTAAAAAAATTATCAAATATATGAATAAAGTTACATATGAACATAAAAAAAATGCAAAGCAGCATGGAGTTTAAATCAATCATTAAATTGTGGATCATAAATTAATAGAATTATGTCACCATGCCAATAAAAAGTTTACAATAACTTTGAGATACATTAAAAACAATCTAAAAACTAAAAGAATTTATTCCTATGCACTTTGCGCGCATACTACATATTAAGAAGTTTAGAAACTTTTAAAAAATTATATAAATAATATTAAATTTTGTATACCCAACATGTAAAATGTAATTGTTAAGTGTCATTGAAAAAAGTATTTTTTGAATTGGATGTAGATTAAAGAGTATACTAATTGTAAATATTAAAATAATTTTGTATCGAAATATAGAATTTAGTGTAATATTTTATATTTTGGTACATAACTTTTATAGTATGAATCTTTGAAAGGCTAATGACATACTATTTTATAGCCGGACAATTAAACATAAATTTCCAAAAAAAATGTTTACTAAGATAATTAAATAATATAAACTAATTGATTTTAATTTTATCACCAATTACGTATCTATAATTAAGAATTAAAGAAAATATCTAAGGAGATTCGATCGACAGTAATAATAAAGTTATAGCTTCCTACTAATTAGTTTTCTTTTCACTTTTATTTTTATTTATATCAAATTATACAAAACTAATTGATTATAATTTCATACAACTAATAATTCAACCCTACAGCTAGTAATAGTTATGTTTTTAATTATTTTCTGTGAAACTTTTTATTTTGGTATTACTTGTATTTTATAAAATTAATATATCACATAATTAAAATAAGGAAAGGATCTAATCCGCAAGATTTAGTTGAAAGATTAAATAAATTTCCGAACAATGTGTATGTGTTTGCATTAGTTTTGTTATTTCTTAAAGTAGCTTGAGATTGGTATTCGTACCGTTCAAGGTATTGCGATTCAAAAGAATTTTGTGACTAAATCCAACATTATATAGTGTCTTATTTTAAATCCAACTTAATAGGGCTTTTTGTTTGGTTTTATAATTAAAGAAATATTGTTTTTCCTTTTTTATCTAGTTTCAATTTGTAAAATAAATGTTAGTATATGAATGAATAGATTTATCAAAAAAAATTCAATATATTCCAGTTTGGACCGAAGTGCTAGTATTTTAGCTATGAACCGATTATTTAAATACTCAGCCAAATAAAAAACCAATCATATATATTATCTAATTGAATTGAACATAAACTTGAATTTTAAAATATAGCTCATAAAAGATGCTCTAGTTTTACCACTATATTAATGACGTAAAGTTTCCACGTAAACTTTAGGGGCAGGTATCGGTCGGTTCGGTCTGGTTATGAATATTATCGGTTTACCAAATCGGTTATCGATTTATAAATTTGATAAATCGATAATCGAACCGACAAGATATCAGTTATCGGGTATCGGTTAATCGGTTATCGATCATTATCAGTTCGGCTATCGGTTTACCCGATAAGATAACTCAATCTAGAGTTAAGCAAAAATAGAAGAATTCATATATAGTAGACTTACACTAGGAGTAACTACTAAAGTCTATGGAGAATGAAGATGAAGCAACTGAAGAGTGCGGTTGAGAAAGAATACGAGAGAATGAACTGAAGTCGTAGCATTTGTATATACTTATGGGTAAAGTTATAATTTTATTAATTCTTATTGGGTTATCGGTTAACCCATTAACAAAATTGAAAAATCGAGGCCCGAACCGATAACCCAATAGTAAAAAAAACTCTAAACCGTTACCGAACCGTTAACTCAATAACTCGATACCAATAAACTAATAAACAATAAATAGTTCGTGTTATTGGTTTTACCCAATATATGCCCAGCGCTAGTAAACTTACCTTTCCATATCGATATGTCACAATTTGGAAATTTTGTATTAGTTATATTTAAATTGTTTTAAAACTACTAAATATTTGAACTTCTTATATAGTAGTATTTTAAATAAGGAAGGATTCAATATACAAAATTTTAAGTGATTATAGGATCCTAAATATATTAGGTAAATAATCAGACAACTATTTTATCCAATGTGAACTCTATTTTAAAAAAATAATAAAGTCGAAAGACATTTCGCTAAAGGCCTGCGTGCTTTTAATATAGTATAGATTACGTATGTCTCAATTTCAAACAAGTTGATGTCGGGTATATGATTTTTTTTTATCTCAATTTTTTTTTTTAGTTTAACGTTAGTTTCCATTGATATCAACAAATGTACAATATGAGTTTTGTGGTAGTATAGACTAACTACTACAATACAAAGCTGCCTAAGCTAATACACTTCTAACACTAGCTAAGGATAGGGATTTAGTTGTCGCAACCCCTTTTGCCATTTCTTACATTTCCTTCCCCGAGCATGTATAAGTATTGCAATTTCTCGGCATACTTGATTTTCATCAAAAGGCTTCCCCTCGAATCTGATAGCATTTCTACTTCTCCAACTGAGTGATACTGTGGTGACAAAAGCAGTGGCCACCACAGCCTTCTTCTACACTTTACTCCTAGCAGAGCAACAAATCCAAAGGAGTTCATCATTCCAGCAGCCTATTGTTCTGTTGCACCCCAACCAGCAGCAAATTCTATACCATATTTACTTGTAACTGGAAAAGTAAAGAATAAATGGCTAAACTCTTCAACAGCTTGTTGACAGAATGCACATTTTTCCTCCACACTAATTCCCAACTTCAGTAATCTGTCAACTGTAGGAAGTCGACCATGGGCAGCCAGCCATGTAGTAAACTTATGTCTAGGCAAGACATTAGTTGTTACCATTAAGTTCCTCCATTCCACCCTAGGATAAACTGGAAGCAGAGAATGATACAGTGTCTGAATTTGAAATTTACCAGCTTTGCACATTCCTGCCAGTCTGTGCAATAGACCCCCTTGTAAATTGTTAGCATTCAAGATAGGAACCCTGCAATCTATGACTTTCCTGACTACCCAAGAAGCATTCTTGGGAGCAGCCATAGTCTCAATGTCACTGCACTTTATATAGTAATAATGGATCCACTTGATCCAAAGGCAATCCTTTTTCCTTGCCAAGTCCCACAATAGCTTAGTAATAGCAGCTTTATTCCAAATCTGTATGTCAATTAAATTGAGTCCTCCAGCAGAAACTTGTCTGCAGATCTCGTCCCAGGCTACCAGTGATCTTCTGGATACTGTTGCATTGCCAGTCCAAAGAAAAGACCTACACACAGCTTCAATTACTTTCACTACCTTCTTAGGCAATATAAAAATCTGTGCCCAGTAGGTTTGAATCCCAAATAGCACTGATTTAATAAGTTGGCTTCTGCCTGCATAAGACAGAAATTTGGCAGACCAACAAGTAATTCTTTCAGTTATTCTCTCAATCAGTGGTAAATAGTGATGAATATTCAGCTTCTTTGGATGTAGTGGAATGCCTAAGTACTTGAAAGGGAGATGCCCTTCAGTAAATCCCAGATTCCCAAGAATATCCACCTTTGCATTCTGAGAAATTCCAGCAAAGTACACAGCACTTTTAGAACAATTGGCAAACAGTCCAGAAGCTGCAGAGAATGTTAGTAATGCATCATGCAGTAACTGGATGGAAATTATATCAGCTCTACCGAATAACAGCAAGTCATCAGCAAAGCAAATATGGGAGCAATTGATCTTCCTGCATCTAGGATGAAAGTTGGAGTCACCATTTTTATGCACCTGTGCCAAAGTTCTGTTAAGATACTCCATAGCAAGTACAAATAAGTAAGGAGACATAGGATATCCTTGCCTAATTCCCCTCCTGGCATGAAAAGGTTTGGTTAGTCCACCATTAATCACTAGAGAATAGGTCACAGAAGAGATACAAGCCATAGTCCAGTCAACAAACTTTGCAGGGAAACCAAGATCAATGAGCATTTGTTTTAAGAACCTCCATTCAAGGGTGTCATAAGCCTTCCTCAAATCCACCTTTAATACACACCTAGGGGATATACCTTTTCTGTTATATCCCTTGTATAGTTTATGAGTGAGCAGAACATTATCTATAATGTTTCTACCCTCAATGAATGCTGACTAGGCTTTACCAACAATGTCATCAATAACAGTTTTCAACTTCCTGGTAATGACCTTAGATATGATCTTATAGAGAGTGGTACAGCATGCAATAGGCCTGTAATCCTTCACTGTTATAGGAACTTTAACCTTAGGAACAAGAGCAATGGCAGTAGTATTGATCATGTGTGGCATCTGACAAGTAGAAAAGAATTCCTTAGTAGCAGCAAATACATCACTCTTGACAACCTCCTAGTTTTTGGAAAAGAATTCCACAGGGAATCCATCTAAACCTGGAGCTTTATCTTTAGGCATATCCTTAATAGCAGCAGTAATCTTATCCATAGTAACCTCTCTAATAAGTGTTCTTTGATGATCTAAAGTAAGGCATATTCCTTCCTTTACAGTAGCAGAATTAAGACATGGCAACTCAGCAGAACTATTACCCATCAGTGAATTAAATACCTCAATAAACTCCTACTCTACAGCTACATGATCAGTGAGCTTCAAACCTGTTTCAGTATAGATGGATGTGATATTGTTCTGACTGGTTCTTATCCTCAACTGAGCATGAAAGTACTTGGTATTGGCATCTCCACAGTCAATCCAGTTAGCCTTTGATTTCTGCCACAAGATTTGTTCCTCCACATTACTCCACTTCTTAATGGCATGAAGTGCTTCTTTCTCCTCTTTGAACAATTGTGCTGAAAAAGGATTCATCAACAATTGGCTTTGAATAATATCCAGATGTTCCCTAGCATTAATCAGTTTCTGTTGATAAGAAGCCATATGCCTGTTTATCTCTTTAAGATGCTGCTTCAAATTCTTCAACTTGTGCCATAACTGCTCTAAGGATGATCCTTCACTCTCTTGAGACCATACCTGCTGCAAAATAGTAGAAAATTGAGGATCCTCCATGAGAGCATAATATAGTCTAAAAGGTTTAGGATGCAGTAGCCTTTGCCTCCCAAACTGAATGAAAATAGGAGAGTGATCGGAGACTGAGGGATTCAAATAATCTGCTTCCACATGACTAAACTGTTGAATCCACTGATAGTTGCCAAATGCCCAATCAATCTTGCTATAAACCTGTTTATTGGTCCATGAGTATTTCCAGCCTTTTGACCTGAGAGGAGTAAGTTGTAGATCAAATATGAGCTCCTTAAAGTCCTTGACCTCAGCATCTGTTACAGGTGATCCAATTCTGTCATCATAAAATAGGACAGAATTGAAGTCACCACTTAACAACCATACATCTTGGCTAGGACTATTTAGGGCTCTCTGATCATTCCACAGTTTCTTCCTCAGGGTGACTGTATTATAAGCATATATAATACTCAGCTGCAATCTAATTTTTATAGCTGCATCTTCTACCAGACAATGAATAAACTGCTCAGTGATGCTAGCAATATGAACTTGAATATGTTGTTTCCAGATTAGCCAAATTCTGCCATTAGTAGCATTTAAATAGTTGTGTTGAACCTTCCATCCTTTTGCAATTTTATTAAAAATTGCAGGGGCTTTATGCTCTTTGACCCAAGAATATCAACTTTATTCCTAAGCAGAAAGTTTTTCAACTCTTTCCGCTTGTGAACTTTATTAAGCCCTCTAATATTCCATGTGGCAATAATCATGAAATATTAGGTGGCAAACATAAAGAAGGCCCATGAAATATTTGGTTTGGATTCCGGATTATGGATTGAATTTTGGATTTAATTATAAATTTTTTTAGATTTCGAATTGGATATTAGATTTGGTACTTCGGATTTTTGGATATCCGAAAATTCAAAATTATTATACTTTATATCTTGTCCATTATTCATATGCCAATTGTCATGACCCGAAAGTTCCCACCATCTGGAGTCGTGATGGCGCCTACTAATGGGAGCTAGGCAAGCGAACCCTTAGTTATCTTTCCTATTTTTAAAATACTTATTTAAAACTATTCTCAATAATATTAAAATTTCAGCGAAATAATTAAATTTAGCGGAAGATTTAATAAATTCTACCAAGTGCGATACTGAAATCCCAACATAAAACACTACCCAAGATGGTGTCACAATACTCACGAACTTCTAAGAATAATACACATCACCGTCTGAAAGAAATATAATACTGTTTGTCTCGAACACATGAGATAACAGTCTGAACAGTAAAGATAGAGGAGACGCCACATCCTTTGGACGCCTGCAAGGCTACCTCGGTGTCTCGATAATCAAGATGCTAACACCCATGCTACTGCTGCTGCCGTTGTCCGTAATAGGTATCTGCGCAAAAAGAGCACAGAGTGTAGAATCTGCACAACCGACCCCGTGTGCTGGTAAGTGCTTGCCCTATCCTGGTGAAATAGTGACATGACTAGGACCAAACACTCACATAAACCTGTACAGTTCAAAATATATATACCACAAAATCACAGGAAATAACATTTAATAATTGGGAGGGGAAAACATGCTGTAGAATAGCAACAAATATAAAGGCAGAACTAGAATAAAGTAACTTAAATTAAGGAGAATGGGTAAATCAACAATTGCACGGCACCACCCATCGTACTTTTACTTTCGTTCTCACTAATACAGTAAATAAAGTGCACGACATCACCCATCGTACTTTATCACTCTTCCTAACCCAATCAATAATATAAAGTAATTCAATGGTTACATGACATTATCCATCGTGCTTTATCACTCTTCCTTACCCAAGCAATAATATAAAGTAATTAAGTGGTTACACGGAATCATCCATCGTGCTTTATCACTCATCCTCACCCAAGCAATAATCACCAACAATGGGTCGAGGGTATAAGCAAACCGTAATAATAACCCCAGCAAGGGAATAATTATATCTCTTTTTCTTTTTATTCACTTCTTACTCTATTATCATGTCATCGTTCGAGCCAGCGCTCTAGGGGATTGACAACTCAGAATTTCTTCTAACACTTATCACATTATTTAGAAATCAACAATTAGGTGTGGAAAAGTTACATCAATATCAAATAATCACGAGTAAAGACTCACGGTCATGCTAGACCCCCAACGTATAGATACTCGTCACCATGCCTATACGTCGGACTCCGCACATAGAAATTAGCAAATAGACTCAACTCATATTCCCTCAAGCTAGGATAGATCAAACGCTTACCTCGAAGGTTTACGGAAAACTCAATCCTTAAGCAATTCCCTTTCCTTTCGAATTTGGCTCCAAGTCTATTGTATCTATACACAATTGATTTAATATCATCAATACTACTTAACAAAATAATCCAAATGGCTAGATATATATTTTACAACATTCTACCTGGAATAGTGAAAATCGACCCTGGGCTAACGTGATCAAAACACGAGGTTCGAATCAATTTCTAAAAACCCATTCATCCATGAGTTAAAATATATAGTTTGTTCTTAAGTTCGAACCCAAAATAAGGTCTAAATCACAAATCATTTGATAAACCTAACTATACCTAATTCTCTAATTTTCTACCTATTTTCACATATTTATGCCTAAAATTTGATTGATGTTGAAAAAAATGAAGGAAATTAGTTAAGAATCACTTACCCAACAAGTTTGATGAAGAATCGCCCCAAAATCGCCCAAAGGAGCCGTTGAAGAAGAGAGAGTTTTGAGAATTGGGATAAAATCTCGCTCTGTTCTATTTTTCCGACTTCAAAATGACGGGGCACAATTTACTCTTCGCGTTCTTGACACAAGGACGCGTTCGCGAAGAGTGGGTAGTTCGGGACATCGCGTTCGCGAGAGGGGCATGCAAACGCATATAAGAAAAATTAGGGGGTCCAGGGACAGACCTATGCGAACGCGTTGAGCACACGCGAACGCATTGAGCACACGCGAACGCGAAGGGTCAGGCAGACAGACCTTCCCGAACTAGAAGAAGGACATGTGGGGGGGGGGGGGGGGCAGGCTTTGGCCTACATGTTCGCGAGAGAAGGTCTCATTCGTGAAGAATAAAAGACCTATGCAAAAATTGCAGAAAATCTGCTAAGTTTTTAAGTGCAAAACCACCGCGAACCACCTCCAAAACACTCCCGATCCCTCGAGGCTCCCAACTAGACACACGCTAGCTCAATAACATCATACGAATTTGCTCGAGCGATCAAATCTCCAATATAACATCAAAAACAATGATTTGAGCCTATAATCCAAGAAATCTTTCAAAATTTCATAACTTCCAAATTTTTCAATTTAAGGCCGAAACACATCAACGACGTCCGTTTTCAATCAAACTTCATAGGAAGCACTTAACCAATATATAATATCGGGTGTCAGAACCAAAATACGAGTCCGATACCATTGCTTTTTGATCAAAGTTTATTTTCATTTTCCTTAAACATTTTCAGAAACAATTTCACAGAAAAATTCTTTCCTCGGGCCTGGGACTTCGCAATTCGATTCCGGGCATACGCCCAAGTTCCATATTTTTCTACGGACCTTCCGATACCGTCAAATCATGGGTCCGGGTCTGTTTACCAAAAATATTGACCAAAGTCAACTTTATCAATATTAATATCAAAATTCTTTGAATTTTTCACATAATTCAGATTTGTTAACATAAAAATTTTCCGATTTGCGCCCGGACTGCACACAAAAATCGAGGCAACTAATAGTGAGGTTATTAATGTCTCGTAAGCTCGAAGGGTCAGGTATACGGATTAGTTGAAAGACTGGTGGGGTCCAGGGACAGACCTACGCGAACATGAATGCCCAACTCTTTTTGAAACGCCTTCCAGAAATGCGAGACAAACTGCGGACCTCGATCTGAAATGATAGATATAGGCACCCTAACCACTCAAATGAAGAAGTGGTGGCAATAGTAACAAAATATGCTGACTTGGTTAGCCTATCAACAATAACCCAAACCGCATCAAACTTCTTCCGAGTAATCGGAAGGCCAGTAACGAAGTCCATAGTGATCCGCTTCCACTTCCACTTGGAAAGTTCAATTTTCTAAGTTATACCACCAGGTCCCTGATGCTCATATTGAACCTATTGACAATTCAAACACTGCACTACATATGCCGCAATATCCTTTTTCATTCTGCGCAACAAATAATATTGTCGCAAATCCTGATACATCTTTGCTGCACCTGGATGAATAGAATACCGAGAACTGTGAGCTTCCTCCAAAATCAATTCTCCAAGAACATCAATATTTGGCACACAAATACGCCCTTGTAATCTCAAAACTCTATCCACATCTAAGGTGACCTGCTTGGCACCCCCTCGCTGAACCGTGTTTTTAAGGACACATAAATGAAGATCATCAAAATCCCGATCGCGGATACACTCCAATAATGAAGAGCGGGTGACTGTGCAAGCTAGTACTCGACTAGGCTAAGAAATATCCAATCTAATAAATTGGTTGGTTAGTCCTCAACATACAAGGCTAGCGGCCTCTGACTGACCGGAATATAAGCAAGACTGCCCATACTGGCTGACTTCCTCCTCAAAGCATCAACATTTTTTATCGGATGATATAAAATGGTGATGTCATAATCTTTCAACATTTCCAACCATCTTCTCTGCCTCAAATTCAACTCCTTCTGTTTAAACAGGTACCGAAGGCTCTTGTGATCAGGGAATACTTCACATGCTACGCCATACAAATAATGCCTCCAAATCTTCAATGCATGAACAATCTCCGCCAACTCCAATTCATGAGCTAGATAGTCCTTTTCATGAATCTTCGACTGCCTGGAAGCATAGGCAATAACCTTGCCATCCTGCATCAATACTCCACCAAGCCCAATATGGGAAGCATCACAATACACAGTATAAGATCCCGAACCTATCGGCAAAACCAACACCCTGGTATGGTCAAGTATGTCTTGAGCTTCTGAAAGCTTGCCTCACAGTCATCTGACCATACGAACTTGACACTCTTCCGGATCAATCTGATCTTAAAACCCCTCCATGAATCTCTGATAATAACCTACTAATCCCAAGAAACTCCGAATCTTTGTGGCTGATGCTGGTCTAGGTCAATTCTTGACTGCCTCAATCTTTCTTGGATCAACCTAAATAGCTTCTGCCATCACAACATGACCCAGGAATGAAACTGAACTTAGCCAGAATTCACACTTCGAAATCTTTGCGTATAGTTAACTATTCTTCAAAGTCTGAAGAGCGATTCTGCGGTGCTGCTCGTGGTCCCTTGGATGTGGGATTATAACAATATTTCATCAATGAATATTATCACGAAAAAGTCTAAATAATGCGTGAACACTCGGTTCATCAAATCCATAAAGGCTGTTGGGGCATCTATCAACTCAAAAGACAAGACCAGGAGTCTGAGCTCCAACATTTCGCACGAAAACTAGCTATGACAGACTACTCTTTTTGAACCACACTAGGAACGCAATCAGTCATACCATGCCACTCGATCCTCGGTACACCCGGCAGATCCAATGCAATTGACTTAGCATGACATTCCATACTAGCATGACACGCAGATCGCAAATCCATGCCCAATATAAGGTCAAGTACCCTAGGCTTAATAAACATAAATCATCTCGGGCCCCAGACCCTATATATCCACAACACATGACTGGTACACACGGTCTACAACACCGGTATCGCCCAATGGGGTACATACACGAACATGTAAAGGAGGGAATCTCTCAAGGTGTACCCAATTAATGAGCAAAATAGGAGGACAAATAAGAAAAGGTGAAACCGTGATCGAATCATACTGAGGCATCTCTGTGGTAGACTAGTATAATATAACTCTTAACCATTCAATCAACTTGGTTATTAGCAAACTTTCCGACTTGGCTCAAGGCCACGGATCAAAACACACTTCACAATTCATAACACATATACTCTATTATTTTCGTAAGATCATAATGAGGTTGAACTTATTCCCTTATAAGCTTATAGAGACACTATTTAGCTGGAATTATAATTCCTCTAAAATCCTTGCATTTAATCCCACAACAGTTAAGCCCAATCTCTAGACGACCAATTTACTAAGTACAGATTTTATTTTTTTTTTTAGAAATATTTCGACAGAGTCTCCTTTGTAATTGGGCCTTTCCACCTTCTAGAGAATCACCAAAACCATCATACAAGAACGATGAACCCGATCCACCACAATAGAATCCCATACTAGTGTAGAGACATGTACGGGAGCACTCAAGGCCATACTAGGCATAGCCAAATGGAGTGCAAAGATATAACGACACACATGCACACGTGGATCCAGGATTAAATAACACTATAGAATTTATAATATACATCAAAATAGTATCTGTAACATCTGCGTTTGAAGACTCAACCTCCAAACTGGCTGTTGGCTAACCCCTACCTCTGGCGGTCTGAACTCCACCTCTAAGACTTGTACTTCCACCTTTATGTCCTCTACTCGTGCCTTTAGCTGGTTGGGCAGCCTGTGGGGCAACTGGTGCCTGAATCATAGGACGCGGTCCCTGTTGCTGAGAACCACCTGAAATTCAAGGGCAACATATGACAATGTGCCTTAGATCATCAAAAGAATGGCAAAGTCTCGACTGTGGCAGTTGAGCTCCTATCAACCTCGGGAAAACCTTCCTGTTGTGACCATACTCACCACACTCAAAACATTTACACGAACGCAACAACTGAGGAAACTGAGGCTGACCTGATCGACCTGTACGACCACCTGAAGTACCATGAGTGACAAAGGAAGCTGATTGAAAGGGCCTCAGAGGATGGCCTCTACCAAAAGTACTTCTTGCTCAAGACGAGGTACCACTGAGCATGCCTGCATGATGGGGCCTGTTATCCGGCATACGACCGCCTCCTTGTAGTAGAACCATCTCAACTCCAGGTCCGACATTGGCCGTCTCCTAAAAAGAGGCCTCACTCCCGGCCTGAACTGCTGTACCCAGCAGACCTGCCACAGTTGCCTGAACCCCTGGAAGCAAACCCGCTCGAATGACGCTCTCCACTAAGCCTACCAATCTGACCCGAGCGTTCTGAAGAAATGGAGTGGCAATGGACCCCTCTAGGACCTAAGCTGGGCCCACTGGAACTGTTGGTCCTGGAACCTCCTCCTCTACCTGAATATGAGACTCCGCCACTGGTGTTGCTAT
Organism: Nicotiana benthamiana; assembly: GCA_034376525.1. Classification (NCBI taxonomy): domain Eukaryota; kingdom Viridiplantae; phylum Streptophyta; class Magnoliopsida; order Solanales; family Solanaceae; genus Nicotiana; species Nicotiana benthamiana. The sequence goes on from CM067336.1 coordinate 92,718,803, forward strand.
TCGGGGCTGAGCTCTACCCCTACCTCAGCTCTAGAACTGCCTCGACCTCGGCCTCTGCCCCTAGCTGGAGCTGCTATCAGGGGCTCGGACTGCTGATCGGTAGATGAGAAAGTGCGTGTTCTTTCCATCTGGTGTAGAACATAGTAGAAATCCAATTAGCACTTGAAGAACAAATTCGCACGGCAGGAAAGAATGAAGATGAAATTTTCCTAACTCTGTAGCCTCTAGGGGATAAATACAAGCGTCTCCGTACCGATCCCTCATACTCTACTAATGTTGTTCGTGAGTTGTGAGACCTATGTATCTTAGTGCTCTGATACCAACTTGTCACGACCCGAAAGTTCCCATCATCTGGAGTCGTGATGGTGCCTACTAATGGGAGCTAGGCAAGCCAACCCTTAGTTGTCTTTGCTATTTTTACAATACTTATTTAAAACTATTATCAACAATATTCAAAAGTGGACTAAATAAATTTAGCGGAAGACAAATAAATTCTACCAGGTGCGATACTTAAATCCCAACATAAAACACTACACAAGAACTGGTGTCACAATACTCACGAACTTAAGAATAATACATATAACCATCTGAAAGAAATATAATACTGTTGGTCTCGAACACATGAGATAACAGTCTGAAAAATAAAGATAGAAGAGACGCCAGATCCTACGGACGCCTGCAAGGCTACCTCGCTGTATCAATTATCAAGATGCTAACACCCACGCTACGGCTGTTGCCGCTGTCTGTAACTAGTATCTGCCAAAAAGAGCGCAGAGTGTAGAATCAGTACAAGCTACCCCGTGCTGGTAAGTGCCTGGCCTATCCCAGTGAAGTAATGACAAGGCTTGGACCAGACACTCACATAAACATGTACAGTTCAAAATATATATACCACAAAATCACAGGAAACAACATTTAATATTTGGGAAGGGAAAACATGCTCTAAAACAATAACAAAATGTAATGGCGGAAGTAGAATAAAGTAACTTCAATTAAGGAGAACGGTTAAATCAACAACTGCACGGCACCAACCATCGTACTTTTACTCTCGTTCCCACCAATACAGTCAAATAAAGTGCAAAGCATCACCCATCGTACTTTATCACTCTTCCTCACCCAATCAATAATATAAAGTAATTCAGTGGTTACACCACATCATCCATCGTGGTTTATCACTCTTCCCTGCCCAATAAATAATATAGAGTAATTAAGTGGTTACATGCATCATCCATCGTGCTTTATCACTCATCCTCACCCAAGCAACAATCACAAACAATGGGGCGAAGGAATAAACAAACTGTAATAATAACCCCAGCAAGGGAATAATTATATCTCTTTTTCTTTTATTCACTTCTTACTCAATTATCATGTCATCATTTGAACCAACGCTCTAGGGGATTTACAACTCATAATTTCTTCTCACACTTATCACATTATTTATAAATCAACAATTAGGTGTCGAAAAGTTACACCAATATCAAATAATCAGGAGTAATGACTCACGGTCATGCTAGACCCCCAACGTATAGATATTCGTCACCATGCTTATATGCCGGACTCCGCACATAGCAATTAGCAAATAGACTCAACTATTATTCCCTCAAGCTAAGGTAGATGAAACACTTACCTAGAAGGTTTACGGCAAACTCAATCCTTTTACAATGCCCTTTTCTTTAGAATTTGGCTCAAATTCAATTGTATCTATACACAATTGATTTAATATCATCAATACTACTCAACAAAATAATCCAAATGTCTAGATATATATTTTACAACATTCTGCCCAGAATAGTGAAAATCAACCCCGGGCCCATATGGTCAAAACACGAGGTTCGTACCAATTTCCGACAACCCATTCATCCACGAGTTCAAATATATAATGTTCTTAAGTTCGACCCCAAAACGAGGTCTAAATCAAAAATCATTTGAAAATCCTAACTATACCCAATTCTCTAACTTTCTATCTATTTTCACATGTTTAGGCCTAAGAATTTGATTTATGTTGAAGAAAAATGAAGAAAATGAGTTTAGAATCAATTACCGAAGAAGTTTGATGAAGAATCGCCCCAAAGTCGCCAAAAGGAGCTGTTGAAGAAGAGAGAGTTCGAGAATTGGGATAAAATCCCATTCTGTTACGTTTTTCGGACTTAAAAATCACTGGGTGGAATTTACTCTTCGCGATCGCGACACAGGGATGCGTTCTCGAAGAGTGGCCAGTTCGGGGCATCATGTTCGCGATAGGGGCATGCGAACATGTATAAGGAAAATTAGGGGGGGTCTAGGGAAAGACCTACGCGAACGCGTTGAGCACACGGAATGCGAAGGGTCAGGCAGACAGCCCTTCGCGAACGCGAAGAAGGGCAGGTAGGGGTGCAGGCATTGGCCTACGTGTTCGTGAACAAGGCATGCGAACGTGAAAGAGGCTCGGGGAATAAGGCGCCATAGATGCGGGAGAAGGTCGCGTTCGCGAAGAACAAAAGACATGTGCAAAAATTGCAGAAAATCTGCTAAGTTTTTAAGTGCAAAACCACCCGGAACCACATGCAAAACACTTTTGAGCCCTCGAGGCTCCCAACCAAACGCACATACTAACTCTATAACTTCATACAAACTTGCTCGAGCGATCAAATCGCCAATATAACATCAAAATCAATGATTTGAGCTTATAATCCAAGAAATCTTTCAAAATTTCATAACTTCCAAATTTTCCAATCTAAGGCCGAAACACGTCAAACGATGTCCGTTTTCAACCAAACTTTACAGGAAGCGCTTAACCAACGAATATGACCTGTATCGGGCGTCGGAACCAAAATACACTTAAGTCCCATATTTTTCTATGCACCTTTCGAGACCGTAGAGTCATGGGTACGATTCCGTTTACCAGAAGTATTGACCAAAGTCAACTTTATCAATATTAATATCAAAATTCTTTGAATCTTTCACATATTTCATATTTATTAACATAAAAATTTTCCGTCTTCACCCCGGACTATGCACGCAAATTGAGGTAACTAATAGTGAGGTTTTCATGGCCTCGGAAGCTCGAAATGACTAATAAAACAAGTTATGACCCTTAGGGTCGTCACACCAATAGTAATAAGTTCAATATCATGTCCATTAGAAATTATTTCATATATTCAATATTAATCACTGTATTACTGTCTCGCTACTTTCTATTTGGACATGATTTTACTATTGCAACTTCTTATCTTCCATATTAATGTCTCTAATGTATTTATTTAATTTTATAATAATTTCATTAGTTGAATACTTTATTTGGATGATTGCGTCAAGAATGAGAAACTTTTCAAGCGATTTAACATGAGTACCTCATTTTTGTAAATAGACGAAATTATAATTGTCATCATTGTGATAATGAAGATAATAAGAATTCTCAAAATAATCATTCACTCTGTGAAAGCAATATTTGTCAACAATTTGATAATTTAAGATTTTATAAAGCACATATAGATTATTATGGTCCATTCATGATGTGAGTGTGGCAACATCTAATTTATGAATACATATTTATTGTTGGAAGAATATGAACATGCTAGTGGTAGTGAATACACCACACTCGCCTCTAGAAGGAGGTTTGAGATGATATAAGAAAATAATGTCAATATTATGGCATGAATGGTCATTGATCACGTACCTATTGTACGCCAAAATATTTTGATAATGTGATTATAAGGATAATAATAATGCAAGAAACAAATCTTGCATATAATTTTTACCATTACCATAATGATACAACTTTCTCTTTAAAAAAAATATTTATTATATGGATATTGATTAATATGTGATAGTACAAAATTAATTGAGAACTCTGTAAGAGCCAATTATATTATTTTGGAGAAACACAATTGATTACCAATAAGGTATTGTGTTGTAGTAAGTCTCAAAGAAACTTATTCAGTTTCAAAGTATATGCAAAAGCGGTTGATTATATTGAGACTATAAATAAAGGAAAGATTTAATATCTTCTATTACTACAACTTGTAGCGGGATAATCTGTATGTGAAAAGCTACCCACTTTATTCTCCAGTTTGTACTACACAAACAAAAGAATGCCACAATAAAGTGAATGTTTATTGATATAAAACCCATATCATAATAAATATGGAGTTTATTGATAATTGCACATGTCATGGTGTAAACATGAACTTATCAATATTGATCATTTATTCAGTTGGCATAATAAGTTTAGCCATATCAATTTAAGTATGATGTGCAAAAATAATAGAGAATTCACATTGGTAAATATTAAAGAACTAGAAAGTTCTTCATGAATTCTCTTATATTTCTTGTTCTCATTAATTAATAAACCAACTAAAATTGTGATTGAATCCCATGAATGTTGGAAATATCAAAGGCGAAATATGTGCCTATTCACCTGCCGTGTATACCACATAAGATGCATTTATGAGATGGTTACATGTGCGATTATTATTAACCCGCAACTTGGTGTTTGCGAGGAAATTTGGTCAATAATTTAACTTAGAGCACAATTTTCAGATTTTCTTTCCAAGATGATTTATTTTGATAAGTTGGTTTATATCACAACTGATTTAGCAAAATAATATATTGAGTGCCTCCACTTAATAGCTAAACTCTTGCTTACAAGAAGAAAGTTATCTATATCAGTTTGATATAGGTTATATACGAAAGTATATTACATTCTTCCCCCACAAATGGTTCAGGGGTAGAAACCAAATAATTCCATCTTATTATCATTTATGTGCGGTGTACATTATAATTAACACCATAACGCACAAAGATGGATTCTCAAAGTTGAGGAAAAAAGTTAGTTTTTCTAACATGAGGGGGACACATGATAAATAGTTGATAAAAAGTTACGTGCAATGAATTATCATTTGTACAACTAGATGATCGAATAAAATAATATGAACTTGAAGGACAAAATCTATAGTACGCTTAAAGTATATAGACAAATCGGTTTCAAATAAACTTCTTGATAAAGAAGATGAGCAAATGATCAAAGTGATCATAATAAATGAGGCAAGTGATCTAGAAGGTCACGTGACATAACACTTCATAAAATCTCATGAGAGATTCAGGTACCTGAATATATGAATCAAGATCTCTATGTTATGTCTTTATGAAAATTTGTTGGAACCGATATAACATGTTCGTCGACGACATCTATCATAGTGCTAAGTAAAGATGAAGATTTTAAGTCTATCGAATATAGACACACAAGTATTGGCCAAATGGAAGAGATAAAATTCAAGTAGAATTGATTCCATATGAAAGACATGTAGTTTTGGACATGTAGTTCAAATACTTGAAAGTATAAAGTCAATGGTATGTTCAATCAGTTTTCAATATCTTATATGTCTATGCAAAGACATAAAAATTTGATATGCACTAAAGCCTCTTTAGATGGCTTATATGACAATTCTTGAAGGACTTAAACCGCTTATAGCGCATAATTTTTGGTCTTGAAGTACAACATACTAAGTGCAATTTGTGCACATTTGTATCTTGCTATAACTATAAGCATGATAATGTGATAGCGAGGATACCTCTATGGAGATATTGAAGAGCCATTCCATGATATTTGTGAAGACATTATATATCTATCACGAGTTATGATTTCGAGGTGCAAATATTCATTATAGTTAATATGGCTGATTTATTTATCAAATCTCTACCAACGATCTCTTGAAGATGGTGCACAAGGTTGGAATGCGAAGGCTAAAGGATGTGAATTGATGCTCTCTTAAGGGGGAGTTAATGCGTGTTGCACTCTTTTTCCCTTACAAGGTTTTGTCTTACTGGGTTTTCCTTGCAAGGTTTTTAACGAGGCAACCAATAGGTACATTTCTAAACGTGTGTACTCTTTTTCCTTTTCTAGAATTTTTTCCCCATTGGGTTTTGTTTTAGTTAAGGTTTTAACGAGGCACATCACTTATTGAGTGGACATTCAAGAGGGGGGGGGGGAGGGTTTAATAATAGAATTCTAATTAGAGTGAATGTCTATCTTGTAGAGAGTTTTACTTTGAGGCTAAGTCATTTTTCCTCCTATAAATAAAGGGGTCTTACCCCATTATAAATCACCTCAAAATTCAATAAGAATTTTCTCTCTCTCTTTCTCTGCAATATTGCTCTTGTTCTTTTATTATTTCATAACACTTTGTTTTTTTTGTTCTTATGTACTGAACTAGCATAGGGTTTGTTTCCAACTTTCCATAAAGGTAAGCTTCGATCGGAATTTGTATGGTTTTATCTCTGTTTCACTTGTATATATGTGCTTGCTACTTGTTATTGGGTTCTCTATGATTCGTTGGTGTAAGTATTTTACTAATTTTGGGGTTTTGAGTTTTGAATTTAGGTAAAGTTTGACATTTGTTATGATGATTTCATTTAATTGTAAAATAAGAACGTGCTATTGATTGTTTCCTTGTGACCTACATGCCTCAAGTTCTAGCCGTGTAACCATAAACTAATATTTCTATTGAAATAAGTTATTTATATTGTTGGGAACAAATCTCCTACCAAAGTAATATTTACGGTAATAAAAGCGGAATAATAATGTAACACCGAGATACGGTAATTAACAAAAATAAAAGAGTAACAATGACACCAAGATTTTTACGTAGAAAACCCTTCTGGATAGGGGAAAAAACCATGGCCCTGAGAGGAGCAACTGATATCAGTATAGTAAGGAAATTTTACACTTTGTAGGTCCGAGTAAAATATTCCAAAGACCACTACAACACTCAAAAGAAATAACCATCTTTTAATATTTCCACCTCACTACGATATCACTCACTCTCTATCTTCCTCAAAATGTGAGCCGAAACTCTAATTTAATAGGGCAAACACTGGCAACCACGTTTGAAACTTTTCCTTTGCAAGCTTTTCAAAATTGACAAGTGCAGAAGACAACAAAAGGTAAGAGAAAAAACATGGGCTCCGGCACCCATTTCTTGACAAAGAACAAAGGAAGCAAATTCAAAGAAGAGAACTCTTCCTTGAATTAGGGGCTGGACCCACCAATCTCCCCCTTCAGTCCCATTCACCTGAAGGGGATAATACCGCAGTTTCTAGTTTGAGTGTATGCTGACAAGTTCTTTGCATAGCTCAAACTTGTCTCTTGATATCACTTTGGTCAGCATATCCACAGGATTTTCGCTTGTGTGAATTGTTTTGACCTGTAAAGATTCGTTCTCCACCTGTTCACGAATCCAATTATATCTCACATCTATGTGTTTGGTCCTTGTATGGTACATAGAGTTCTTGCTAAGATCTATTGCACTTTGACTGTCAAAAGAGATGACATACCCATTCTGATTCAATCCAACCTCTTGAAGGAACCGTTTGAGCCATATCATCTCCTTGCTAGTTTCTATAGCGGCAATGTACTCTGCTTCAGTTGTTGAAAGTGCAACACACTTCTGCAACTTAGACTACCATGATATAGCTTCCCCTGAAAATGTAAACAAATATCCAGTAGTGAATTTTCTGTTGTCAATGTCACCTACCATATCAGTATCTGTATATCCCTTCAAGATTGGATCAGATCCTCCAAAGAACAAACAATATCCTGTGGTGCCTCTCAGGTACCTGAGTATCCACTTGACTACTTCCCAATGTTCCTTTCCAAAATTTTCAACAAACTTGCTGACAACACCAACTGCGAGAGCAATATCATGTCTAGTACATACCATTGCATACATCAAGCTTCAAACTGCTGAAGAATAAGGAACTCTAGCCATGTTCCCTTTCTCATCCTCTGTTGTAGGACATATTTTTTTGCTCAACTTTAGATGACTAGCAAGAGGTTTGCTGACTGCCTTCGCATTTTTCATGTTGAAGCGTTCTAGTATACGTTCAATGTACTTCTCTTTAGATAGCCACAACTTTCTGCTTGTTCTCTCTTGAACTATCTTCATCCCTAGAATTTATTGTGCTGGGCTCAAGTCCTTCATTTCAAATGACTTGGACAGATCTCTCTTCAACTTTATTATCAGCCCATTGTCTTTTCCTACAATTAACATGTCATCCACATACAACAACAATATAATAAAATTTTTCTAAGAAAATCTTTTGAAGTATACACATGGATCAGAATAGGTCTTTAGGTATGTTTGACTTTTCATGAATGAGTCAAAATTTATGTACCACTGCCGAGGTGCCTGCTTCAATCCATAAAGACTCTTATTCAAGTTGCACACCATGTGTTTCTTTCCGGCTACTTCAAATCCTTCTGGCTGCTCCATATAAATCTCCTCTTCCAAATCTCCATGAAGAAATGCAGTTTTCACATCCAACTGATCCACTTCAAGATCTAGGCTAGCTGCTATGCTCAAAATTGTTCAAATAGAAGTCATTTTGACAACAGGTGAGAAAATTTTGTCAAAATCAATACCTTTCTTCTGTTCGAAGCCTTTAACGAACAATCGCGCTTTATATTTGACCAGATTGACATTTCCATCTTTCTTGAGTATAAAGACCCATTTGCATTTGAGTGGTCTTTTACCCTTTGGAAGTTCAACCTGCTTGTACGTGCTATTTTTCTGTAGAGATTTTATCTTTTCTTGCATGGCTTTCATCCATTAATTCTTTTCTGGATGGGACATGACCTCCTTAAGACTTTTTGGCTCCTCCTCATCAATAATGAGGACAACTCTATGGAAGGGTACCGCACGACTCTACCCTTGGCCTCACTGATCTCCTCAATGGTTGAGGTTGTTCTTTTTCCTAAGTGGGCTGCTCCACTTCTTCGACACCTTCATCAAGTTTCTCACCTTGCTCAATAACCTCACCAGGTTGCTCCCCTAGCTCGGCAACCTTGTTGGTCGTACTTTCTACACTTGTGGGATTGTTAGAAATAGAAGGAATAGTAACAAGGTTAGGAATTATACCATTATTCGCCTTTTCTAACATATCAGCAGCAGTTCCAACTTCACTTTCTCGGAAGACTACATCTCTGCTTCTGGTGACCTTATTCTTTATAGGATCCCAAAATATGTACCCGAAGTCTTCATCTACATATCCGATAAATATGCAAGGAATAGATTTATCATCCATCTTGGTTCTCTGCTCTTTTGGTACATGTGCAAAAGCTCTGCAGCCGAACACCTTTTGATACGAGTAGGACACCTCCTTGTTGGTCTAAACTCTTTCTGGGATGTCAAACGCCAACAGAACTGATGGACTCCTATTGATCAGGTAACATGCTGTCTAAACTGCTTCACCCCAGAATGACTTAGGTAGTTTAGCCATTCTGAGCATGCTTCTCACCTTCTCCACAATGGTGTGGTTCATCCTCTCGGCTACGCCATTGTGTTGTGGGGTTCCAGGAACTGTCTTTTCATGTCTGATCCCATGACTTGAACAGTACTCTTCAAATTGCCTTGAAATGTACTCACCTCCATTGTAACTTCGGAGACGCTTTAGCTTTTGACATGTCTCCCTTTCTACTAGAACATGAAACTTTTGGAAAACTTGAAACATCTGATCTTTTTTTTTCAAAATATAAACCCATAATTTTCCCGAAGCATCATCAATAAAAGTAAAAAAATATTTGTTGCCGCCCATTGATTTAATTTCCATTGGGCCATAAACATCAGAATATACTAAATCAAGTATATTCAATTTTCTTTCAGACGATGTCTGAAATGAGACCCCATGCTTTTCACCAAATAAACAATAGTCACAAGGTTTTACCATTGTACCTTTGGCATAAGAAATGAGTGATTTCTTGGCAAGAATCTACAATTCCTTCTCGCTCATATGATCCATTCTTTTATGTCACAAATCTGCAGAAATCTCATCTTGTGCCGCGTTCAATTCACCTTGGAATATTCCTGTATTTTTCATGTACAACGTGCCACGAGCAACTCCCTTTGCAATCACCAATAATCCCTTGGTTAGTCTTCGCTTTTGATTTGAAAAATAGTTCTCGTATCCATCTCGGTCCAAAGCTATCCCCGAGATCAAGTTCATCCACAAATTAGGTACATGCCGCACATCCTTTAGAACCAATGTGCATCCGACATTTGTCTTGATACCAAATGTCACCAATCCCCGCAATATTTGAGTAACTTGTGTTAGCCATTCTCACTTTGACGAAATCACCTGCTACATATATGGAAAAAAGGTCTCTTACCGGAGTGGTATGGTATGATGCCGCTGTGTCAACCACCAATTCTGACTCTGGACCTGACAGGTGCATGCATTCCTCTTCCTCATTTATAAAGAGGACAACATTATCATTGTTTTGCACCATGTCGGTTGTGTTGTCGTCATTCTTCTGGCCATTGGTTTCACCTTTGCCCTTCCTTGGATTTGGGCAATCTCTTTTGAAGTGACCTGGTTGATCACAATTGTAGAAATTTTTGGCTTTTGATTTGGATCGAATCTTTGACTTTCCACGAGCTCTGGATCTACCATAGTTGCTCGAACTCTTTTGATATCTCCTGCCTCTACCTTTTGTGATGAGAGCTTGTCCTTGAATTTCACATTTCTTTCTCATCTTTTCATTGAGTAGAAGAGTTGATGTGACATCTTTCAACTCAATAGTAGTCTTACCGTGCATGATGGCTGTTGCCAAATTATCGTTCGAAGATGACAACAAGTTCAATAGCAAGATGGCTTTATCTTCTTCCTCGATTTTCACTCCAAGGTTGGCAAGCTGTTTGATTACTCCGTTAAACACATTTAAATATGACAAAAAATTCATACCTTCACCCATGTGTAGGGCGTATAACTGCTTCTTCTGGTACAATTTATTTGTCGGCGTTTTGGACATGTATAGGCTTTCCAACCTTATTCAAATTTCACGTGCAGTGACTTCATCGATGATGTTATTTACCACATCATCCAATAAGTGCAATCTGATTGCTCTAGCAGCTCTTTCATCCAAGTCAGCCCAATCCTCAGCTTTCATGGTATCAGGCTTTTTGGCATCAGCATATATTACCTTGTGTAATCCTTGTTGGATCAGCGGATCCCCCATCCTTCTTTTCCATGTTGAGAAATCGCTATCTCCTTTGAATTTAGCTACCTCCTACTTTGCTCCGGACATTTTTATTTTCCACCGAGTATAGTACTATCCACCTGTTGTTTGCAGAATACACACATTGAAGGGAGTTGAATACTAAAGTTTGCTAATCTGTCCACAGTAGGTAACATTCTTTGAGCACCCAGCCAAGCTGTGAAACTGTGTCGAGGCAGTACATTTTGAACCAGAAGCGGATTTCTCCAGTCCACTCTATCGAATCTGGGGAGCATGTTGATATATAGTTTCTGGATGTGGAGTTTGTCAAGGCAACACACAGTCTTGAATCTGTCATCAAGAGTACCCTGTAGCTGCTGGTTTGCCATAAGATCCTCTCTGCATTGAATGATCTTCCTGATGACCCATGCTGCTTGCTTGGGCACATTGACTGAGACAATATCAGCTCTTTTGATGTAGTAGCAATGAACCCAGCGTATCCATAAGCAGTCCTTCTTCCTTGCAAGGTCCCAAAGTAGCTTTGTGATTGCTGCTTTGTTCCAGATGGTTATATTCAATATATTGAGGCCTCCAGCAGTTAGGGGGTCTGCAGACTCTATCCCAAGCCACTAGGGCTCTCTTTGATACACTAGCAGCTCCTGTTCAGAGGAAAGTCCTACAGGTGGTGTCAATGGCCTTTGAGACTTTCTTAGGCAACAAGAAGATTTGGGACCAATAGGCTTGTATGCCAAAGATGACAGCATTGATTAACTGACATCTTCCTGCATAGGAAAGCAGCTTTGCAGACCAGCAAATGATCCTAGCTGTGATTTTCTCAATGAGAGGCAGGTACTGATGTATAGAGAGTTTCTTTGAATCCAGTGGAATGCCCAAGTATCTAAAAGGAAGCTTGCCTTCACTGAAGCCCAAGAGTTCTCTCAATTCTGTCTTAACCTCTTGTGGTGCCCCTGCAAGGTAGATAGCACTCTTGCTTGTATTTGCTTTCAGTCCAGAAGCCTTAGAAAATTGAAGGAATGTCTGGTGTAATATCTGAATGGAGATGGTGTCTGCACGACAGAACATAAGTAGATCATCTGCAAAGCAAATATGTGTACAGTTGAGCTGCCTGCACTTTGGATGAAAGTTGAAGTTTCCATTCTTTTCCAGTTGCCCCATGCTTCTGGTCAGATACTCCATAGCTAGCACAAACAGATAAGGAGACATTGGATCCCATTGTCTTATCCCTCTCCTGGCATTGAATGGTTTGGTGAGTCCTCCATTCATTACTAAGGAAAAGGATACAGTAGTGGTACAGGCCATAATCAAGTCAATGAATTTGGCTGGGAATCCATAAGCTACCAGAATCTGCTGCAAGAAAGGCCATTCTAGTGTGTCATAGGCTTTTCTCAAATCAACTTTCAGCACACAACGAGGGGAGACACCCTTCCTAGAGTAGCCTTTGAAAATCTCATGGCTGAGGAGGATATTGTCAGCAACACTCCTTCCTTCAATGAATGCAGACTGTGCTAAGCCAACTAATTCAGTGATAACACCTTGCAGTCTTTTGGTAATGATCTTTGATATAATCTTGTACAGGGTAGTGCAGCAAGCAATGGGTCCGTAGTCATTAACTGTGGTAGGAGAGCTGACCTTGGGCACCAATGCAATGGCTGTAGTATTGATCATATGAGGCATTGTGCAAGAGGTGAAGAATTCCTTTGTAGCAGCTAAGATATCATTCTTGATTAGTTCCCAGTTTTTTGTAAATAAACTCCACAGGATAGCCATCTACTCCAGGAGCTTTGTTCTTTGGCATGTCAAGTGCTTCAGACACCTCCTCCATAGTGATCTCCCTAATTAGCATCCTCTGTTGATCTAGGGACAGGCACTTGCCTGTTTTGATGGTAGTAATATCCACACAAGGCAGTTCCTGAGCACATACTCCCATCAGACCTTTGAAAACTATAAGGAACTCCTGCTCCACATCTGTTGGTTCAGTGAGCTTTGCTCCTGTGGCAGTGTAGATTGAGTTGATAGTATTTTAGCTTTGTCTGATCTTCCATTGAGCATGGAAGTATCTAGTATTTGCATCACCACAGTCAATCCAGGTAGCCTTTGATTTGTGTCTCATCACTTGCTCTTCCACACTGCTCCATTTCTCTAATTCTGCCAATGCTAACCTTTCCTCAAGAAGTAGTTCCTGTGAAAGTGGGGTAATCTGCATTTGAGTCTGGATAATGTCAAGAGATTCTCTGGCTTGGATAAGTTTCTGACTGTAGGATGCCATATGATTGTTAACCTCTTTTAACTGCTGCTTCAAAAGCTTCAATTTAGACCAAACCTACAGCATAACATTGCCCCTGCACTCCTGTCTCCATACATGCTTGACTATGTCTTGAAACTGTGGAAGGTCCATGATGCCAATGTAGAGTCTGAACGGCTTTGGATACAAAAACTTCTGGCCACCCAACTTGATGAGAATTGGTGTATGGTCTGAGACTGAGGGATTTAAGAATTCAGCTCCAATATGCCCATACTGTTGCACCCACTGGAAATTTCCCAGTGCCCAATCTATCTTGCTGTAGACTCTTGTTGAAGAATGTTGTTTGTTTGTCCAGGTATAATCCCATCCTATCTTCCTAAGGGGAGTAAGGTTCAAGTCATAGATGAACTGCTTGAATCCTCTAAGTCATCTGTTATGTTTACTAGAGGGAAGATACAGGCAGTCAAAAGTTATCCGATCATTCCCTACACGTACATAGAGCAAAAGGATCACGAAATCTTCTCAATTTTCAATGGACAGAACAAACCTTCAGTTATACCTAACAGGAAGGAGTTGGTTATTAAATTGAAACTTTGGGACCAACGACAATGTGAGTATGAAGAGGGATGGGAAGAAGGATCTACTGGCTCTTCATCATCTGAGGAAGATGACGACAATTCTTTAGCAATTCTGTTTTCTCAGGAAAAGAATGCAAATGTAATCGACTTGGTAAAAACTACAATGGGAAAGATCCACAATGATAAGGCAGCAATGCATTCTTTTGAAGAAGGGGAGGAAGAAGAGATGCTAATGCAATGCCGTAAAGATGTGGCAAGAAAAGGAGATTTATCTCCAATGCACAGCAAAACAAACAAGAAAGGTCGACAAAGAGATAAAAGCTGGGACGGCAGGGTGACAGAAGAAAGAAACATAAGACTCCCCCCAATAAGAATTGCGAAACTAAAACAGTTGAATCAAAGAGCTTGAATTATGAAGATCCTTACCGGTTTTCATAATTTTGTTCATCAGTCTTAATTCCTCAATTGTTACATCATCATGGAGTATTCTATAAACTCTGGGATGATCATTTTTCTTTTGGTTTGTTTGTGTTTTAATTTTGTATATAGTTTTTGTTATAAATAAAATAACCCTAGGCTCTACCTAGTGGTCTTTACAAAAAAAAAAAAAAGTAACAGTTGAGCCAATCTTGTATTCAGCAGATAAGACAGTGTTGACATCTCCACTAATTAACCAAGTGTGTTGGTTAGGAATAGAAATCTCTTTAAGGTCACTCCATAATCTATCCCTCTGGCAGGCAGTGTTGTGGGCATACACAATGGTCAATTGAGTTGTGGTATGGCTAGAGGGATCCTCTATACAGCAGTGTACAAATTGGTCAGAATGATAGGATATGGTAGTCTGGATGTGTGGTTTCCAGAGCAGCCAGATCCTACCATTAACTGCCTCTGAGTAGTTGCAGAATACCTTCCATCCCTGTGCAACCTTCTTTTGGATTTTTAGAGCTTTATGCTGTTTTACTCTGGTTTCAAGACAACCCAAAACATCCACTTTATTAGCATTCAGAAAAGCTTTCAGTTCTTTCTGTTTATGGGCTAGGTTCAGCCCTATTATGTTCCATGTGACAATGATCATTAACACAGGGGGCCAGGATCAACCTGCTGGCCTTTCCTGCCAGCATCTAAAACCTCATTGACAGCCTCTCCTTTCTTGCATTTATCCGCTGATGCAGTCTTTAGGATAGTGTTTCTGTTATCTTGTGTATTCCCTTTTGGACCTCCAGATGTTGACTGTATTTGTGCTTGCTGAGGAGTTGCTACACCTACATGAGCTGTTTGAGGCTTTGTAGGCACTACAGCACTTACCTCTCCAGCAGTGAGGTCTACAGTGACTTGATCCTTCCCTTTCTTGCCATTTCCAACCAATGCTGCATTGATAATCCTGGCATCACTTGCATCTCCAGATGTCAACTGTATTGGTGTTTTCTGAGGAGTAATCAGCACTGCATCAGTTACCTGCACTACCTGAAGTTCATTCCCCTCAACAGCACATTGAGTGCCTTGAGGTATTTCAGCAGCAGGGGCCTTCTTTACAGTCCATCTCTGTCTGTTTGCTTTTTCAGGCTTCTGTCTCCTAGGGCCCTCCTGGGGGTCCAAGTTTGTATTTCCATCCTTCTTGACTTTAAACCAACAGTCTAGGGAATCATGTCCAAACTTTAGACAATGATTACAGAATTTGGGCTTCCAATCATATTCAATAGTTTGGATCTTAGGACCATAGGGGGTATCAATGTCAATCTGGTCAGGTAATGGTTGGGATGCATCAACCTCTACCAGCACACGAGCAAAGGATATCCTCTCATAATGGGCTGTTACTTTGTCAGTGTACAATGGATTCCCCACAGCACTTGCAAGCTTGATCAATACCTCTGCTGACCAGTAGCCTACCGGCAAACCAGGGAATCGAATCCATATGGGAATGGTACTCAGCACATTACTCTGAAAAGAAAAATCCATCTCCCAAGGCTTCAAAACCATGGGCCTGTTTCTGTAGGTATATGGCCCAGACTGCAGCACCAGATCCATATCCTCTTTGTTCAAGAACCGAAAGATGCAATACCCTTCAGAATGAGCTAGGATTTGAGGTTTAGAGACAAAGTTCCATACATGCATTACATAACTCTCCATATATTTTTCAGTAGGGTTGTCACCAATAATGTATCCAATCAAAGAGTTTTGCCAGTACTCCACCAGAGGTTTGAGGTCCTCCTCACTGATGGTAACAACATTTTTGCCCTCCTTACTGACTGGGGGAACATATGACAGAGATTTCCCCATTTGAACATTTCGATTTACTCTCACCACATCAGCAGCAGTTGGAGGCGAGACTACAGACTCCCCAGCATCAGAAGATTGCAATCTCCTCACAAGGTCATCATCTTGGCTTTCCCTATGCTTCTTTCTAACATCAGCTTCCTTTGCATGTGTTCGATCTGTCGGTTATGGTTGCAAAGAAGGAGGAAGAAAGTCACCCAAGGTTATAGGTTCGAGTTCTTTAGTCACCCCAGGATCTGGAGTAGCTACATCCAAGTTTGCGACCGGTTGTCGACGGCGATGGCGAGCCATTTCCAGCGGCGATCGCTCCTTGCTAACGTGCGCCAGGAAATTGTACTGCTCTATTGGTTATGTGCGCAAAGAAAGAAAGACACTAACGTGCGCCGAGAGCATCCTTCCTCAGAGCTGTTTGGGCCTTTAACATGACTGAGATCTTTAATTAACTCCAACTGCACCAGTTGACCTTTGTTACTCCTTCCCTCTGCATTGTTTTCACTATGTTGTTTTCTTTGACTTTTAACTAAAAAAGGGATGTTCATGTGCTAATAGCCGGTGAGTTTTACTGGAAATATGAAAATCTATTTCTCCTTGAGCTTGATGGGATAAAAATGTGAATCAAACAATATACTATTAAGGAAGAAATTCTCTCATTGATTTTATGAACAATTTTCACTTTTGACTCTGTATTTGTGCCAGTGATGTCTCATCTATATTATACTTTGTGTATGAGTCAAACTCGACTCACGATAATTAATGAGATTAATTCATCCTTCGGATTAGCAAATGACACGATCATTCGTTAATAATGAGTGCTCAAAGATCGCTCGGCCCGATCAACAAGGCTACGACCTACTAGCTACTGACAGACGTTCCCTCAATACGGACGCGCCTGCTTAATGCCAGGTGGCAAGATTCACAGCTATAAATACTGAGAGAAGGAACACTAGAAAGGGGGCTGCTCTTTCTTCTTCACTCCCACTTCTAAAAGAAGAAAATATTGTAAGGCTCTGAAGCTATCCATAGAGAGGCAGACTAAACAAATATCATGAATAAAAGATCTTCTACCATCCTCCCTTTAACAAGCTACAACTGCCGTTGCATTTTTTCATTCATTTGGTCTTTTGATTATTAAGGTATGCTATGATTGGCCTTTAATTTATTTCGATTGTTTTTATGCTTGCAAAGTATATGAGAACTTTGAGCAAAACAATTTGGCACCGTCTATGGGGATTTCATAGTAGAGTCGCGTAGTTCATTTTTGGACCAAGAATGAAAAGAGAACACCCAAAAGGGAGAGCAACACAGCTCGAAAGAGCCAGGGTAGCACAACGGGTGAATGGAACTCGAAAGCTCCGGCAAGAGTCCGTAGCCCCGACTTCCCCCCATTTTCGAGAAGAATGAAAGAAGAAGTAGAAGAAAGAGACGCACATACCCCCTTTCTAAGGGGAGAACACGGGCGAGGTACCCTCGTCCCTTTAACATGAGATGCCGTCGAAAAGTGGCACGAAACCAGGATCCATAACAAAATGGCTTCTGCAAACTAGCCAAGAAGGCTACGTACAGATCATACAAGATCTCAAACAAATACAGTTGAAAAACAGCTCAGGCTACGTGCCCTCGCCCAAATGTTCAACAATGAGTTGAACTAGGACTCAGGCTATGTGCCTTCGACAAAAAAATTACAAGAGTTCAACTACAGTTGAACAACAGTTTAGGCGTGCCCTCGCCCAAAAGTTCAACTATGAGTTGAACTGGGACTCAGGCTATATGCCTTCGACAACCAAATTATAAGAGTTCAACTACGGTTAAACAACAGCCCAGGCTATGTGCCCTTGCCCAAAATTTCAAGTATGAGTTGAACTGGGACTCAGGCTATGTGCCTTCGACAATAAAATTACAAGAGTTCAACTACGGTTGAACAAGAGCTCATGCTACGTGCTCTCGCCCAAAAGTTCAACTATGAGTTTAACTGAAACTCAGGCTATGTGCTTTCGACAACAAAATTACAAGAGTTCAATTACGGTTGAACGACAGCTCAGGCTACGTTCCCTCTCTCAAAATTTCAACTATGAGTTGAACTAAGACTCAGGCTATGTGCCTTCTATAAAAAAATTACGAGAGTTTAACTACTCAGGCTACGTGCCCTCGCCCAAAAGTTCAACTATGAGTTGGACTGGAACTCAGGCTATGTGCCTTCTACAACAAAATTACACTAGTTCAACTACGGTTGAACAATAGCACATGCTACGTGCCCTCACCCAAAAGTTCAACTATGAGTTGAACTGGGACTCAGGCTATGTGCTTTCGACTATAAAATTACAAAAGTTCAACTACGGTTGAACAACAGCTCAGGCTACGTGCCCTTGCCCAAAAGCTCAACCACGAGTTGAATTGCGACTCAGGCCACGTGCCTTCAATAACAAAATTGCAAAGGTCCAGCCACAGTGAAACAACGATGCAGGACACGTGACCTCACACAAAAATTCAACCACAGAATAAACCAAGCCTCAGGCCAAGCGCCCTCACCGGCGGACGCCGCAAAATCTCTTCCCCCACGAACAAAAGGACAAGTTAAGCACCCTCGCTAATCAAGTAGGTACGCCTAACTCAAACTAAAATTTAGGCCGCGATGAGTTCAGCCCCGGTCAAATTACAAGGCCATGGCCAACAATTCGACTATACCTGAACGGGGGCTAAGGCTATATGCCGCCCTCACCAAACAACGGATGTATCTTACTCATGCAAAATAAAGAAAAATGATAAATGAAAAGTAGTCAATCACGGCTAAGGCCGTCAACGCTAATAGCCCGCCTAGTTTTTGCTTATCCATTCACAATTCGAGTCCTTGACCAATGCAAACTCCAACCCTTATCCTCACTTAGGATTAAGTTCTCTTCACATAAGGAGACTGTCCTCCTTATCCGAATGCAATCTTTTCAATTAAGATCAGAAGATATTGTTGCGTGATCTTTGGTGCATTATCTTCCTCACGTACTCTGCATGTGCCCTCGTTGATTCAGACTTTGTAGTACAAGATGGACCAGGTCCTTCTATCAGTTCATTTGTCAATCTTCAAAACTCAATTGAAACTTGGGTCATCAACTCTCGAGGGTGGGAATTTTAGGTCGTGACATCAACGTTTCCAACTTTCGCTGAAATGCTCCAAATTACCCGACGGACCTCCAAATCTGAAGTCAGACGCACGCTTAAGTCTAA
Organism: Nicotiana benthamiana; assembly: GCA_034376525.1. Taxonomy (NCBI): domain Eukaryota; kingdom Viridiplantae; phylum Streptophyta; class Magnoliopsida; order Solanales; family Solanaceae; genus Nicotiana; species Nicotiana benthamiana. The sequence goes on from CM067336.1 coordinate 92,738,103, forward strand.
AATCACCTCACAAAGCTTCGGACATTATCCAAAACTCATTCCGGAGCCGTTTGTGCAAAAATTAAATTATGGTCAAATTCTCACTACTTAAACTTCCAAACTACAATCCTTCTCCCAAATTTGATTCTAAAACATCTCGTAATTGAATTGAATCATGCATGCAAGTCGACAAAGATAATATGAATCTTCTTAAGACCTTATGCCGCTGAAGGGAACTTATATTCTCAAAACGATCAGCCGGTCATTATAGTTTTATCATTTATTTTCTCTTGCTTTATTTTTGAAATTTTTTTTTCAAAAAATAGTTTCTAGTGTTTGGTTAGAGAGTAGAAAATATTTTTTAGAAAAATAATTTTTAAGTTACTTCCCTCACCCTTTCCTCCAAATTCTCATGTTTTCCATGCTCCCCCTTTCCGCTCCCCCCAAATACCCAACTATTTTGGACTCAATTTTTTAAAAAAATTTTAGTTATTATTTTATTAATTCACACTAACATGAAGGAACTAACTGAAAAGAAAATATATTTTTTTTCAAAAGAAAGTACTCTTTCTACAACATGAAAAGAAAGTCCATATCATGAAGAAAAATACGTATTTTGTTAAAATGAAATAAAATACTTGATACTATATTATTTTGTTGAAATGAATGTAAATACTTTTATACACCATTAAAGAAATAATCTTTTTTTTAAATGAAAAATTTATTTTTTACATCATGAAAAGAAAATATATATTTTGTTAAAATAAAAAAAAAACAATATTATATCTACAACATGAAAAAATTACTCTTAATAATATTTCTATGGGTGAGTAGGGATGAGGACCGAGGGAGCGCGGGGGAAGTGGGCGGAAGTGGTGGTGTGGTTTGGCAGGGTGGTGTTGGGTGGGGTGTGGGATGAGGAATAAGGTAGAGAAGATTAAAAACAAATTTGAAAAATATTTTTCCTTCTTTTGTTAGGAAAAACATCTTCCTGCAATTGAAGGAAAATACTTTTCAGAACATTTAAACCAACCAATTATTAAAAATTGAAAAATATTTTTCAAAAAATATCGTCCTTCGTACCAAGCACACCCTAAGTTATGCCTCTTTTGGATATTTAGGATCATTTTGATTGCACACATTTTCTTGAAATATGGAATGATTCGACATTTACACTTTATAATGTTAGACAGAAGAAATGACTAGAATGTCACGATCAGAATTCTCATCCTCGGGACCGTGATGACACCTAACATTCCACTTGCTAGAAAGCTAATGTTATATATAGTTTTAGCCTTTTTTAATAATTTAGATAAAATTAGAACCAATAAGCTGAATAAATTGAAATAGAGTATATAAACTAGAATAACGACGAAATCTAAATACAATCTCAGAATTGGTGTCACGAATATGTGAGCATGTAGAGTGCTATTAATAATAGTATGAATAAAAGAATAAATGTCTGAATTGAAATAAATAACTAAGGTAATATAGAAGGGTACTTCATGGTGCGAACGTTGTGGAAGTGTTCCTCAAGTCTTCGCCAAGTAGTTGATCCGAGCAATTTACTGACTACTGCTAGGACCAACTCCAAAATACACTCAAGAAGTGCAGAGTTTAGGATAAGTACAACCGACCCCATATACTTTGTAAGTGCCGAACCTAACTTCGACGAAGTAGTGACGAGGCTAAAGCGGGTTACTTAGCATAACATGTACGCAGTTATAATAATAATAACAGGGAAAGAAAAGAAAAAGTCTATAAAGCAATTAAATTATTAAAATAAACTCAATCCTCGCAATCCGAGAACCCAGAATAACCAATCTCATAAATTCATATAACAAAGCTCGAAACCAACACAATAATAACAATGAATACAAAATATTGTATATGGCTAAAATTGGGAAGACCAATTTTACGATCAGCAAGGTATTACGTAACTTCTTCTCGGAGGGATTAGAGTACAACCCAGGTTCCGATGCCTTTGGAGATCCTTCGTGTCCGGTATTAGGGCAGAACGGGCAGGTAATAATAGCAAGTAAAGTGAAGTTTTGTAGTAACAGTGTTTTTTAACTACGTCTGTGCAAACAGCGACAGCCTGCACAAGACTGATTTAGTGGTTGTACCAGCTATTTTATGTAATAATTACACATGTGATGTTACATGAATTTTCTCCTCATATATAAAGGGGACCCCTTGCCATTTTGTATGGAGATCTGAGACTCAATATTAAAAATACAAGAACATTCTCTGTGATTTCTAACAATACTCTTGACTCCACTACTTATGTTGTGTTATATTCATTGTTATTCATTTATTGCTTATTATTGGAAATGAAGAGCCGCCATTGAATTTATCATAATTGTTAGTCCTCCATCGACTACCCTCAGTAGGGCATCTGAATCGACCTCGAGGCCACAAATACGCAAGCTCGAGGCCCTGATGATTTACCATTTGATTTGATTATCAAATTGTTTTAAAGTTATTATCTTGTTTTCAAGTCTTTCACTTTGCATCTATTGCCTAAACAACTAGCGTAAATATAGATCGCATATTTTATAACCATAAAATTAAATATTATTGTAATTACCATTTTCAAGGTAAACAGTTTGGTGCCCACGTAGGGCTAATAATAATAGTAATTATTTTCTTACTATTTTACTACATATCGTAGGTTATCTTTCACACTTTTCCTTGTCCAACATCTTTGATTTCAAGTCAAAATGCCTGACTCAGTAGATTAACATAACAACGATAGTCTTGAAAACCACAGAGAGTATGGTGCAGTTGTTCCCGGTAATGGTGTATAACCACAAAACACTGAGGTTGCACCAGGGCCAATTCTCGTTAATGCGATCTCACGCAATGCTTAAAGCGTTGGCACAATTTCCCACACTAGCAATACTAAACTCCTTTAAAATCAACAAGACACTTGGAAAAATCATGCCTGGGAAGAATGCGAGGCAAACAGAGGAAGCACAATGGAAAAAACTCAATACATCGTTAATATGATTACCGGGGGGAGCGACATTCCCTAGGGGCCCATAATCAAGTGAATAAAGGTCTATACGGCAAAAAAAGGACAAACCTGGGGCCAAGCATCTGAGGACATCCTCGCGTTCAATAAAGAAGACTTCGAGACTCCATCTCACTCGCACAATGATGCACTAGTAATCTCGTTCCTCTTATACAACACCCAAATTAAACATGTAATCATGGATCAAGGTAGCTCGGCCAACATTGGTAGAGTAGCTCGGATTTCTCTTTCCGTTTATACCTACCTCACAAGTCCAAAATAGCTTCAATATGGCCTGCGAAGTAACAGAAATAGAAATCACTCTCCCAGTTAACATAGTAGATGCAGTTCAAGATACCAGGTTCCATATTATTAAAGGTTATACAAGATACAATGCCTTGCTCGGTATACCATGGATACATAACATGAAGGTAGTATTGTTGACCCTCCATCGGATGATAAAGTTTCCAACAAAGGATAGAATTAAGACGATATACGGAGAGCAACATGTGGAAAAGAAATGTTCGCGGTCCATGAAGAGGTGCCGAATTTTTGACACTACGCCTTGGACGAGTTGGAAAGCCAACAGACCTATAGGGATGATGAAGAGAATTTCCTCGCTCCTAGAACCTTCATTGCCCCTGAAGTGTCAGACACAACAAAGTAAACTATCAAAGGTCTAGAGAAAGTTGCATTAGTCGAGCATCTCCTAGATCGGAAGGTAAACCTGGGGATAGTATAATCCCCCAAAATCAGGAAAAAACTCATGCAATTACTTATTAACAACATCGATTTTTTTGCTTTGACCCATTTAGACATGACAAGGATCCCACTGGAGATAACTATCCATCGACGGAGCATCGACCCCAAGTACAAATCGATGAAGCAAAAAAGGGGATCTCAATTCAAGATAAACCATGCATTCATAAAAAAATGAGGTAATGAAGCTCCTCAAGATTTGGTCAATTAGGGAAGTAAAATATCCCAAATGGTTAGCCAGTGTGATGATATTAATGACCCGACCTATCTTCACATGAGTTACCGCCCCGTTTTCCCCCGTTTTATGATTCTATATGTTTCATTATATGTGTTTGAAGAATTTGAAGTAATTCGGATAGATTTCTGTTTGAAATGAGACAACTAGTCTCTTTATGAGAAGGTTAGTTTGGAAAAAAGTCAAATGAATGTTCACTTATGCATTAAAGGGCTCGGATGTGATTCAAAATGATTCGGTTAACTTTGAGGGATGAATTGTATCTTAGGAGTGTGATCGAAAGTGGTTTTAGAGGTCCGGTGTAGAATTAAGCTTGGTTTGGATTGCGATTTGTAACATAACCTGAAATATATTCATATAATAATTAAATGTGACATTTAGGAATTAATTTTATTGTAGTTATTGGGTCAAATATTAAGTTTGTGGAAGGAATTTTTTTTTCTATACAAGATACAGTACTAAATAAGTGGTTAGTAGCTAAACTTTTAACTATAGTCGACTTCGGTTATTTTTTAAAAGAATAAGAGTGGTCTAAGCCCATTCTCGTAGGTATGCTGCATTTTAGTGGCGTAGTAGAAAATTTTCATATGGGATTTTCTCTCGGTTGTTGGGAAACGAAGAAGTGAAGTGCTTTATTGGAGAATTACCGGCGGCGGCATTCAATAGCATCATAAGCTTCCAAAGTCCAGGTATTAGATATTAATTAGATAATTGGATTACTGCCTTACGATACATTTTAAAGGTAAAATATACTACAAATATTTTTGTCAAAGAGGAAGAATAATAATTTAGCTTTGAAGGATAAATATGAGGTAGGGAATGTGGAAAAACATTGATTTTGTGTACTTACAATGGAATTGAATTTTTCTAAGAGCTACAATGTTGGAGTTTTAATATTACGTATATGAGCTACAAACTCAATCATGGAATAATGATTTGGTAATGATATTAAATGTGATATAGCATGAGAAATTATTATCTTTGAGTTACTGGTTCAACGATTGAAGCTGCCGCATTAGATGATAATCATGTGCATATTTCTAATTATTGGATTGGGAGTTGACTTTAATTTTGACTCATCTTAAGATTATGAAAATTATTCATCTAGATTGATTAGGATGTGTTATTCAATATTTTGAATAGATTGAGGCCAATGGAGATTATTTGGTTGGTGTTCTAGACGTTGCAAGGTTGCAGAACTTCTTATCATCGAGGTGAGTACTTTGTATAGATGATGGCTTGAGGGTTTGAAACCCCGGTTTATCAAATTGTGACACTATATTAGGGTGTGGCTCGCACCCTATGGCAGGTGCGGGATTATTTATGACTGGGGATTGTGACTTGATCCATCCCGAACAAGAATTATACTATATTGGCGACTGATACGCACCCTTTATTGAATATACTGGGCTTATTGCCATGTTTGGGGCCTTGTGCCAATTTGTAGCATCCCTAGATGATGAATATCATTGTGATAGCATGATTTGTAAAATCATTGATCTCAGTCATGTGTTTATTCACTGTTATGAAATACTAAGTCACTTTTTCTGAAATTAAACAAAAAAAATTATATTCTTCTTAATAATTGAAAACTAGAAAATTAATTGAATGTGTTATGTGACTCATATGCATACTGTGGACTTAGCATGGATCGGGCTGCACGCCGCATCGGATTCATGTGCACTGCATTGTATCCTTGCATGATACGTGACTGTTATATTTGATATTGCTTTGTTGTTAGTTCGTAGTTAAGGTATCAGACTATTAGTTTTAGCTTTGCCTTGTGGCAGTTCGTGGATTTATTATCTTCAGACATTTTATATGCTTATTACTCACTGAATTAGTAGTATTCACCCCTATCCCTGCACCTTGTGTGTAGATTCAGGTACGCCGGAGCCTTAACTGATCAGTCGTTGTCTTCGCAGATTGTTCAGAGTTGTTGAGGCAGTTGCTTGACATTCGCAGGACCTGACTACTCTTCCTATTTAAGTATATTATTATCATATACATTTCCATACTTATATATTGTATTCAGATATTATTATATGAATTATTTTAGAGGCTCTAGGCTCGTGAACCGAAATCTTATGGGACTGTTTATCGATTTTCATTTCTTTCCATATTATTCTATTAATATTATTGGATTATTATTCAAAAATTACTATATTCTCCTTAAATTGTCAATTTTGAGATTTATTATCGAAATGAGAGCGATTGTCGGTCAGGCTTGCCTAGCGTTATGGTTGGGCGCTATCACGACCGGGTTTGGGTCGTGACAAGTTGGTATAAGAGCCTAGGTTACAAGGCTTTGTGATTCATGAGCTAGCTTAGAAGAGTCTCGCGCATAGGTACGTAAACGTCCGTATCTATCCTCGGGAGGCTAAAGAACTTTTAGTAAACACCTCACTTTCTTGAACTTCATATCGTGCAGCTTTGTTCATGCGAAAACTAAATTTCTGTATTCTATTCTCTCCAGTTGGCGATAACCCATGCTAACTGACATAGCGGACGACCACCAGTACCACCATCTTGAGGTCGTGGATGCGGTCATGGTGCTGGACAAGGCGGACCAGTAGGGGCAGCACCGGCCGACCCACCCACTGCCCAGGTCCAGGATCAGCCTCCAGTTGTAGATACTCCAGCAGCACCTATTCAGGCACCGCCAGTGCCTATCGTGATTCCTGGTCTCTAGGAAGCTTTGGATCAGACTTTGTCCGTCTGCACTGGCTTGGTTCAGGAGAGTTCAGCCACTATAGTAGCGGCTACTCTCAGATAGGGGGTGGTCATCAGACCCCCGATGCTCGCACACCCGAGCAGGTTGTTCAAGGCTTACAGACATCTAAGGTAGCTCTAGTTCAGCCAGTTCAGTCAGTTGCAACAGTTGCTCCAGTAGCACCCGTTGCACTAGTTTTTCCAGTTGCGCCTGTCGCACCAGCTCCAGCTCATGTGGTTCCAACTATGCCGGATGACGAACAACATCGTTTGGAGAGGTTCGGTAGAATCCAGCCTTCGATATTTAGTGGTGCTGAGGGCGAGGATGCCTAGGGTTTTCGGATAAATGCCAGTGTATGCTTCGTACTACGATTATTGTGGAATCTAGTGGAGTGGCTTTTACCACCTTCCAGTTCACAGGGGTTGCATTTACTTGGTGGGAAGAGTTCGAGAGGCGTAGGCCTATTGGGGTAGCGCCCCTCACTTGGCAGCAGTTCTCCACGGTAATTTTGGAGAAGTATGTGCCCCAGTCTGACCGGGAGGAGCTGGATCATCAATTCAAGTGGTTGACTCAGGGAGATATGACAGTGACTTAGTATGAGTTGCGATTTACTCAGCTGGCTAGGCGTTCTATGTCAATGATCCCGACAGATAGAGAGAGGATCAAGAGGTTTATAGATGGCCTCAACTATCTGATCTGTATATTAATAACTAGAGAGAGGGCTACAACGGCTACATTTGAGGAGGTTGTTGATGCAGCTCGACTGATTAAGACATATCATCGTCAGGAGCGTATGAAGAGGGAGGCCAAGAGGCCTCGACGTTCAGGTAATTTCAGCGGTCCTCTGTCTAGGGGCCAGTTCCAGCATGGTAGAGGTCGTTCCTTCAGACCTCCTCAGTCAAGACATACAGAGTCCACTGGAGCCTCTTCAGGCTGGGGTCATCAGCAGAGTCAGGCTGCACTGAGTGCTATTCCAGCACAGAGCTCTGCTCCTGCTCCTTCAGCTTAAGGTTCGTCTGCAACGAGGGGTTCTCATCAGTCCCTTTTGTTAGGATTTATGCCCGTTACTAGAGGGGGGGTGAATAGTGCGGCACGAGAATATTGATAAATATTGCGGAATGAAAATTGCAGGAATAAAATAAATTCGGTAATTAAAATAGTAAGGAAAGAACACACCGAATTTATCCTGGTTCACCACAACGTGTGGTTAGTCCAGTCCCCGAGAGACTCTCTCGAGATTCCACTAACTCCGTTAAGCTTACGGGTGCCTAACAAACCGTTACACTTGCTCGTAGATCTACACTCTACAAGACATCAACTTGCACGAGGATACCGCACCTCAAGACTTCAATCACTAAGATTGAGGGTACTTAGCAAACCCGACAATCAATGAGAAGATATGGTCTTCTCAAACACCTTTCTCTTTTACAACAATAACTCTCTCAAAAGAGTAGATAAAGAGATACAATATTAGCACTATGAACAACTCAAAGTTGTCTCTCAAATGGCTCAACAAAAGCTCTATAATGATGCACAAATGATATCAATATGTATACGAACAATGAGAGGTGTTGTGTGTTTAAAATCAGCTCAAAAGACCTCTATTTATAGGGGTTAGAGGGTGTATGTCCGTTGCTTAATTGACAATTAATTATGCTGATTTTATGCAAGGATAATCGATTATCAGATTTGGATAATCGATTATCAGCTTACCGTTACAAAATCTGGAAGCTGATTTTATGTAGGATAATCGATTATTCTGATATGCATAATCGAGTATTTTGTTACAGTGTTCAAAAACTTGGCAACGGATACAAGATAGTCGATTATGCACTTCTGATAATCGATTACTTTGCTGTTTTGTAAATTCCGGTTTACACTGTCTTAACATAATCGATTATCACAATAAGCATAATCGATTATTTCTGTCCAGCTTTGAAAGACATGTTTAAAATTCATTTTGGCTAAAATGAAAATGTTTGAAGTCATTTTATTTGAAGTATTTGAAATATGATTTGATAAAATGATTTTATGCATATTTATGATGACCTATGTTGAGCCAAAAGACGAGATAACTTTAAACGTTGCTATTACATTTGTTCTACCTAAAGACCTACGCCTTGTGTCTTCGGTCTTGAACTTTTGAGCTCATCTTTGGCTTGTCTATGCAATTCCGTCATCAATATGCTTCTCGGCATTCAATCTTGATTGTTTGTCATATAACAACATTGTTTGACACTTGACTTCATTGTTTGTCATTCATCGACTTCGTTGTTTGTCATTCATCAAAACCTATACCTGAAAATCATGCTAATACAACCAAAGCGCACATATCATGGATAGAATAATTTTCTACAATTTCCCCCTTTTGATAATGACAAACAATAGGAGATATGCATATTGGATTCCCCCTAAATTCATGCTATATCTCAACATACAATTCATGCAAAACAATTCCCCTCAATGATAATTCCCCCTCAAATAGGGCATACTATAACGTAGATACATTCCCCCTTATTTGATGCATATCGGCTAATCTCTTCCCCCTTTTGGCATTAGCAAAAAGAGAGTATACAAAGGCTATTATCCCCTTTCGACACTTCCCCCTTTTGGGTATATCAATTGTTAGTGTCAAATACAAGATAGGAAATACAATGAGGAATATACATTGACGAAATTTAAAAAATCAAACCAACATGAAATAATACCAAATGTTAGTAAAAATATAACAACCATATCAAAGGCTATTTTTAGCGAATATACCAACTGTTATTCAAACTAGAGAGATATTCGTCAAAACATCAATCATTATTTTTAACAAAAATAATTGATACCAATTGTTATTCAAGATAAAAGTTATCAAAATATGAATCAACAAAAATAATTAATACCAATTGTTATTCAAGATAAAAGTTATCAAAATATGAATCAACAAAAATTTTTAATACCAAATGTTAACAAAGATATATTAATCGTTAACACATATCAACTATTACATTTTTATCAAAAATGTGATAACTAACCGAAGTTCCCCCTCGATGCAATAAGGTTTCGTGCTTGGTGCATCTATTACGATATTGTAGTCTTCAAGCACACCTGCAAACGTACCTAAAAATAGGTTTTCGGTACCCAACTGCTTTTGGGTCCTTGGGGGTTAGGCAAATAATAATCATAGCCAAAAGATAAATCTCTATGTTTTGCAAAACATACGGGTGCTATGTGTCCTACCCGGTTGCAATAATGACATATAACATTCGGGTTGTGCATATGTCTTGGTTGAGCCAAAAACGTTCTAGGTGATCTAAAGTCGTTATTCCTAGAAGTATTGCGATTCCTATAGTTATTTCTAGGTGGTCTAAAATGATTCATTTTAGACTCATTAGCAAAATTCCTAGAGTTGTTTCTAGGTGGTCTAAAATGATTAATTTTAGACTTATTAGTGAAGTTCCTAGAATTATTTCTAGGTGGTCTAACTTCATTTCTATCATCCTTTCTAATTTCTTCAATTGTTTTAGGATCATCAACACTATGTTTTTCTAGTGTGTTCCTAAGTTCTATGTTCTCTATTCTCAAAGATCTACAAGACGAACAATTGGAACTTTGATCAATTGAAGAGGCTTCATTCATCTCCTTAATTTTATTTCTAAGATCAATATTGTCATTTTCCAAAAATTTATTTTTATCTTCTAAAACTTTAATTTTAGCCTTGGCCTCTTTGGAGATTTTTGAAGTCTTTTTCAATTCACCATATAAGTCATGAAAAGCTTCTTGTAATTCTTCAAAAGAATAAGAGTTAGAATTACTTACCTCTTCTTCCTCGTTGGCCATGAGGCATAATGCGGCAGTTTCATCGCCCGAGCTGTCCGAATCCCATGTCACGCGCCTATTGTGTTTCTTCTTTTTCTTGTCCTTGGGTTTTGGACAATGTGATTTGGTGTGGCCAAGTTACAATTTTGGCATGAAGGACTTGGTTCTTCCTTCTTTATTTCCTTTTTCATACACTTATAAAGCTTTTCGATCAAGGCATTGGAAATATTATCATCATCGCTATCCAAATCACTTACCTCTTCTCTTTTAGAGGATGAGGCTTTGAAGGCAATATTCGAACTTTTACTTCTAAGATAGGGATTAAGAATTGTGCTTTCATAAGTTTCGAGGTTACCTCTTAGTCCATCAATTGTGACATCCGTGATTCCTATCGACTCTTGGATGGCATTGGCTTTGGAACGCCATTCGGGAGTGAGACTCCGTAGGATTTTTCGAACAAGATCTTTGTTCGTGTACACTTTCCCGAGAGCATGAAGATCGTTGACGATTTTTGAGAATCATTCAAACATAATACCGATGGGTTCTTTCTCCCTCATTTTAAAGAGTTCATATTCATGTGTTCGAAAATCAACTTTAGATTCTCGGACTTGAGACGTACCTTCATAAGTGATCTCGAGTTTATCCCACATCTCCTTGGCGGTTGTGCAGCAAGAAATCTTCCGATAGTCATCCGGATTCACCGCACAATATAATAAGTTGACAGCCTTGGCATTATTTTCAACTTTCTTGACGTCCTCGGTATCATATCCATCTTCCTCCTTTGAAACCGTGGTTTCCCCAACTTTCTTTGTTGGCATTTGTCCACCGTTGTTGATGATTTGCCACAAGCGAAAGTTATTTGATTGGATGAAGATTCTCATCCGCTCTTTCTAATATGTGTAATTTGTTCCGTCAAATAGTGGAGGCCTATAGGTGGAGTGTCCTTCGCTCATCATTCCTGCATTCAATATTCTCAACAAAAAATAAATATCGTTCTCTCAACCGGTTAAGGCTTTCAGAGAGTTAGGCTCTGATACCAATTGTTAGGATTTATGCCCGTCACTAGAGGGGGGGTGAATAGTGCGGCACGAGAATATTGATAAATATTGCGGAATTAAAATTGCAGGAATAAAATAAATGCGGTAATTAAAATAGTAAGGAAAGAACACACCGAATTTATCCTGGTTCATCACAACGTGTGGTTAGTCCAGTCCCCGAGAGACTCTCTCGAGATTCCACTAACTCTGTTAAGCTTACGGGTGCCTAACAAACCGTTACACTTGCTCGTAGATGTACACTCTACAAGACTTCAACTTGCTCGAGGATACCGCACCTCAAGACTTCAACCACTAAGATTGAGGGTACTTAGCAAACCCGACAATCAATGAGAAGATATGGTCTTCTGAAACACCTTTCTCTTTTACAGCAATAACTCTCTCAAAAGAGTAGATAAAGAGATACAATATTAGCTCTATGAACAACTCAAAGTTGTCTCTCAAATGGCTCAACAAAAGCTCTATAACGATGCACAAATGATATCAATATGTATACGAACAATGAGAGGTGTTGTGTGTTTAAAATCAGCTCAAAAGACCTCTATTTATAGGGGTTAGAGGGTATATGTCCGTTGCTTAATTGACAATCAATTATGCTGATTTTATGCAAGGATAATCGATTATCAGATTTGGATAATCGATTATCAGCTTACCGTTACAAAATCTAGAAGCTGATTTTATGTAGGATAATCGATTATTCTGATATTTGCATAATCGATTATTTTGTTACAGTGTTAAAAAACTTGGCATACAAGATAATCGATTATGCATTTCTGATAATTGATTACTTTGCTGTTTTGTAAATTCCGGTTTACACTATCTTAACATAATCGATTATCACAATAAGCATAATCGATTATTTCTGTCCAACTTTGAGACATGTTTAAAATTCATTTTGGATAAAAATAAAATGTTTGAAGTCATTTTGTTTGAAGTATTTGAAATATGATTTGATAAAATGGTTTTATGCATATTTATGATGACCTATGTTGAGCCAAAAGACGAGATAACTTTAAACGCTGCTCTTACATTTGTTCTACCTAATGACCTACGCCTTGGGTCTTCGGTCTTGAACTTTTGAGCTCGTCTTTGGCTTGTCTATGCAATTCCGTCATCAATATGCTTCTCGACATTCAATCTTGATTGTTTGTTATATAACAACATTGTTTGACACTTGACTTCATTGTTTGTCATTCATCGACTTCGTTGTTTGTCATTCATCAAAACCTATACCTGAAAATCATGCTAATACAACCAAAGCGCACATGTCATTCATTGATGTTTTGATGAATATCTCTCTAGTTTGAATAACAGTTGGTATATTCGCTAAAAATAACCTTTGATATGGTTGTTATATTTTTACTAACATTTGGTATTATTTCATGTTGGTATGATTTTTTAAATATCGTCAATGTATATTCCTCAGTGTATTTTCTATCTTATATTTGACACTAACAATTGATATACCCAGAAGGGGGAAGTGTCGAAAGGGGATAATAGCCTTTGTATACTCTCTTTTCGCTAATGCCAAAAGGGGGAAGAGTTTAGGCGATATGCATCAAATAAGGGGGAATGTATCTACGTTATAGTATGCCTCATTTGAGGGGAAATTATCATTAAGAGGAATTGTTTGCATGAATTGTATGTTGAGATATAGCATGAATTTAGGGGGAATCTGATATGCATATCTCCTATTGTTTGTCATTATCAAAAAGGGGGAAATTGTAGAAAATCATTCTATCTATGATATGTGTACTTTGGTTGTATTAGAATGATTTTCAGGTATAGGTTTTGATGAATGACAAACAACGAAGTTGATGAATGACAAACAATGAAGTCAAGTGTCGAACAAGTTATTATATGACAAACAATCAAGATTGAATGCCGAGAAGCATATTGATGACGGAAGTGCATAGACAAGCCAAAGACGAGCTCAAAAATTCAAGACCGAAGACCCAAGGCGTAGGTCGTTAGGTAGAACAAATGTAAGAGCAACGTTTAAAGTTATCTCGTCTTTTGGCTTAACAATAGGTCATCATAAATATGCATAAAATCATTTTATCAAATCATATTTCAAATACTTCAAACAAAATGATTTCAAACATTTTCATTTTAGCCAAAATGAATTTTAAACATGTCTTTCAAAGCTGGATAGAAATAATCGATTATGTTTATGTTGATAATTGATTATGTTAAGACAGTGTAAACCGGAATTTACAAAACAGCAAAATAATCGATTATCAGAATAAGCATAATCGATTATCTTGTATCCGTTGCCAAGTTTTTGAACACTGTAACAAAATAATCGATTATGCATATCTGATAATCGATTATCCTGCATAAAATCAGCTTCCAAATTTTGTAACAGTAAGCTGATAATCGATTATCCAAATCTAATAATCGATTATCTTGGCATAAAATCAGCATAATTGATTGCCAATTAAGCAACAGACATACTACTTCTACCACCTATAAATAGAGGTCTTTTGAGCTGAATTGAAACACACAACACCTCTCATTATTCATTTACATATTGATATCATTTGTGCATCATTATAGAGCTTTTGTTGAGCCATTTGAGAGACAACTTTGAGTTGTTCATAGAGCTTATTTTGTATCTCTTTATCTACTCTTATTAGAGTTCTTGTTGTAAAAGAGAAAGGTGTTTGAGAAGACCATATCTTCTCATTGATTGTCGGGTTTGCTAAGTACCCTCAATCTTAGTGGTTGAAGTCTTGTGGTGCGGTATCCACGAGCAAGGTTGAAGTCTTGAGGTGCGATATCCTCGAGCAAGTTGAAGTCTTGTAGAGTGTACATCTACGAGCAAGTGTAATGGTTTGTTAGGCACCCGTAAGCTTAACGGAGTTAGTGGAATCTCGAGAGAGTCTTTCGGGGACTGGACTAACCACACGTTGTGGTGAAGCAGGATAAATTCGGTGTGTTCTTTCCTTACTATTTTAATTACCGAATTTATTTTATTCCTGCAATTTTAATTCCGCAATATTTATCAATATTCTCGTGCCGCACTATTCACCCCCCTCTAGTGACGGGCATAAATCCTAACGCCTTTCTCCAGCTCAAGGTTGTTGCTACGAGTGCGGAGAGTTGGGTCATACAAGGAGACAGTGTCCTCGGCTCCATAGTAGACAGTCTCAGGAGAGGAATCGACCCTCATCTTCTGCTACGGTTTCTACAGCACCCACTCAGTCAGCTAGGAGTGGGGGCCACGTAGCCAGATGTCGCCCCAGGGATAAGGACCGCACTGGCGGTAGTCAGGCTCATTTCTATGCCCTTCCAGATAGGAGGGACACTATTGCCTTGGATGCAGTCATCACACGTATTATCTCAGTCTGCTACAGGAAGGCTTCTGTTTTATTTGATCCTGGATCTACCTATTCACATGTATCTTCATATTTTGCTCATCATTTGGGTACGACCCTTTGTTGTATTGCCTTTCCTGTGCACATATCTACCTCGATGGGTGATACTATTATTGTGGATGATGTATATCGATCCTGTCTGGTGACTATTGGGGGTCTGGAGACCCAAGTTGACCTGTTATTATTGAGCATGTTGAAATTTGATGTGATTTTGGGTGTGGATTGGCTATCTCCGTACCATGCTATTCTGTACGGTCATGCTGAGATAGTTACGTTAGCTATTCCGGGAATTCTGAAGATCGAGTGGCGAGGCATGACTGATTATGTATCCAGAAGGGTGATTTCCTTCCTAAATCCCAACGGATGGTCGGAAAGGGGAGTTTGTCGTATTTGGCCTTCGTGAGAGATTTGGAAGCTGAGGCTCCTAGTCATCATTCGATTCCCGTTGTAAGGGATTTCCCTAACGTGTTTCCAGCGGACTTGCCCGGGCATGCCACCGGACATGGACATTGATTTTGGTATAGATATGGTGCCGGGAACTGAGCCCATCTCTATTCCTCCGTATCATATGGCACCAGCGAAGCTAAAGGATTTGAAAGAACACCTTCAAGAACTCCTAGATAAGGGGTTCATTCACCCGAGTGTATCACCTTGGGGTGCAACAGTGATATTTGTAAAGAATAAGGATGACACAATGAGAATGTGCATTGATTACATATAGCTGAACAAGGTGACAGTGAAGAACAAGTACCCACAACCCCATATTGAGGATTTGTTTGATCAGCTTCAGGGAGCAAGGGTATTCTCTAAGATTGACCTCCGATCATGTTATCACCAGCTGAAGATTAGGGATTCAGACATTATGAAGACGGCTTTCAAGAAAAGATATGGGCATTACATGTTTCTAGTGATGTCTTTCGGGCTGACTTATGCCCCAGCCGTGTTCATGCACTTGATGAGCAGTGTATTTCGGCCATATCTGGACACTTTTGTGATCGTTTCATTGATGATATTCTGGTGTATTCGCGTAGCCAGGAGGAGCATGCACAGCACTTGAGGGTAGTATTACAGAGATTGAGAGAGAAGAATCTTTATTTGAAGTTCTCCAAGTGTGAATTCTGGCTTAGTACTGTGGCTTTTCTAGGACACGTGGTGTCCATCGATGGTATTCAGGTTGAACCAAAGAAGATTGAGGTGGTGTAGATTTGGCCCAAACCATCCTCAGCTACTGAGATTCGAAGTTTCCTTGAATTGGCGGGTTATTACTGTAGATTGTTCAGGGTTTTTAATCTATTGCTTCGCCTTTCACGAAGTTGACACAGAAGAATGCTCCATTTGTGTGGTCGAATAAATGTGAGGAGAGCTTCAGAAGCTCAAGTCGGCTTTGACCACAGCTCCGGTATTAGTATTGCCATCGAATTTTGGTTCTTACATGGTGTATTGTGATGCTTCGAGAGTTGGGATTGGTTGTGTATTGATGCAAGAGGGTAGCGTGATTGATTATGTTTCTCGTCCGCTAAAGCCCCATGAGAAAAACTACCTTGTTCATGACTTAGAGTTGGCTGCAATTTTTCATGCCTTGAAGATCTGGAGGCATTATCTATATGGTGTATCTTGTGAGGTATATACGAACCATCGCAGTCTCTCGCACTTGTTCAAGGAAAAGGATCTAAATCTAATACAACGGATATGTCTTGAGTTACTCAAAGACTATGACATTACCATTTGTATCATCCCGGGAAGGCCAATGTAATGGACTACGGTTTGAACCGGAAGGCGATTAGCGTGGGTATTTTGGTGTACATTCCAGTTGGGGAGAGGCCCCTTGCAGTTGGTGTCAAGCCTTGGCCAATCAGATGGTGAGGTTAGATATTTCCGAGCCTATTCGGGTGTTGGCTAGTGTGGTTTCCCGATCTTCTTTGTATGACCGCATCAGAGAGCACTAGTATGATGACCTGCATTTGCTTGTCCTGAAGGAAAGGGTCCAACATGATGAAGCCAGATATGTGACCATTGGAGATGATGGTGTGTTGTGGATGCATGGCCGGATTTGAGTGCCCAATGTGGATGGTCTCCGGGAGTTGATATTAGAGAAGGCCTACAGCTCGCGGTATTCGATTCATCTGGGTGCCACGAAGATGTACCAAGATTTGAGACATCATTACTGGTGGAGGATGAAAAAGGATATTGTGAATTATGTGGCTCGGTGTCTCAACTGTCAGCATGTCAAATTTGAGCACCAGAGACCCGGTGGTGTACTCCAGCGGATGGATATTCCGGAGTGGAAATAAGAGAATATTACTATGGGTTTCGTGAGTGGTCTTCCTCGTACCTCGAAGAATTTGGATTCCATTTGGGTTATTGTGGATAGACTAACCAAGTCCACGCACTTCATACTAGTATGTACCACCTATTCTGCGAAGAAGTTAGTAGAGATTTTCATCCGGGATATCGTACGGTTACATGGGGTCCCGGTTTCCATTGTCTCAGATAGGGGTACTCAGTTTACTTCCCAATTCTAGAGGACTTTTCACCAGGAGTTGGGCACGCAGGTACAGTTGAGCACAACATTTCATCCTCAGACGGACGGACAGTCCGAGCGTACAATCCAAATATTGGAGGACATGCTCTGTGCATGTGTTATTGATCTTAGAGGTTCTTGGGCTTAGTTCTTGCCACTTGCGGAGTTTGCTTATAATAACAGCTATCAATCCAGCATCCAGATGGCGCCATATAAAGCCTTATATGGGAGATGTTGTAGATCTCCAGTTGGTTGGTTTGAGCCCGGCGAGGCTAGATTATTGGGGACAGAAATAGTTCAGGATTCCTTAGAGAAAGTGAGAAAGTGAAAGTGATCCAGGAGAGACTTCGAACAGCCCAGTCGCGTCAAAAGAGTTATACGGACTGGAAGGCTCGAGGTGCATCTTATGCGGTGGGCGAGAAGGTCTTGTTGAAGGTTTCGTCTATGAAAGGAGTTATGAGGTTTGGAAAGAAAGGAAAGCTGAGTCCAAGGTTCATCAGACCTTTTGAGATACTTATGAGGATTGGGGAGGTGGCCTATATGCTTGCTTTGCCACCTAGCTTGTCCGGAGTTAATCGGGTGTTCCAGGTTTCTATGCTCTGGGAGTATGTTGGGGACCCGTCTCATGTACTAGACTTCTGCACGATTCAATTGGATGAGGACTTGACCTATGATGTGGAGTCGGTGGCAATTTTGGGTCGTCAGGTTCGAAAGTTGAGATCAAAGGACATAGCTTCGGTGAAAGTGCAGTGGAGAGGTCGGCCCGTGGAGGAATCCACTTGGGAAACCGAGCAAGAAATGCACAGCAAATATCCTCACTTGTTTGATACTCCAAGTATGTTTCTGGAACCGCTCGAGGACGAACGTTTGTTTAAGTTGGGGAGGATGTAACGACCCGATCCGTCGTCACGTGAGTAACTGCCCTATTTTCCCTGTTTTATTCTTCTATATGTTTTATTATATGTGTTTGAAGAATTTGAAGTAATTCGGATTGAGCTTGGTTGGAAATGAGACAATTAGTCTCTTTATGAGAAGGTTAATTTCAAAAAAATTCAACCGAATGTTGACTTATGCGTTAGAGGGCGCGTATGTTTTTGATGATTCGGTTAGCTTCGAGGGATGAATTGTGACTTAGGAATTGTAATATAACCTGAAATATATTTATATAATAATTAAATGTGAGATTTAGGAATTAATTTATTGTAGTTATTGGGTCAAATACACGATACTAAATAAGTTGTTAGTGGTTAAATTTTTATCTTTGGTCGACTTCGGTTATTTACTAAAAGAATAAGAGTGGGCTAAGCCCATTCTCGTAGGTCTGTCGCATTTCAGTGACCTAGTATAAAATATTCATATGGGATTTTTTCTCGATTGTTGGCAAACAAAGAAGTGAAGTGCTCTATTGGAGAATTACCATTGGCGGCATTCAATAGCATTGTAATCTTTCAAAGTCCAGGTATTAGATATTAGTCAGATAGTGGGATTAGTGCCTTACGATAAATTTTAAAGGTAAAATATACTGCAAATATTTTTGGCAAAGAGGAATAATAATAATTATTAGTTTTAAAGGATAAATATGAGGTAGGGAATGTGGGGTAACATCGATTTTGTGTACTTACAGTGGAATTGAATTTTTATAAGAGCTACAGTGTTGGAATTTTAATATTAAGTATATGAGCTACAAACTCAGTCATGGCATAATGATTGGGTAATGATATTAAATGTGGTATAGCATGAGAAATTATTATCGTGGAGCTACTGGTTCATATGGGAGGTTATTGTTAGGCAATCTTGTTTTTCCACGATTTAAGCCGCCGCATCAGATGTTAATCGTGTGCAGATTTCTATTTATTGGATTGGGAGATGACTTTGATTTTGACTCGTCTTAAGATTATGGAAATTATTCATCTAGATTTATTAGGATGTGTTATTTAGTATTTTGAATAGATTGATGCCATTAGAGACTATTTGGTTGGTGTTATAGACGTTGCAAGGTTGCACGACTTCCTATCATCGAGGTTAGTAGTTTATATATATGATAGTCTAGGGTTTGAAACCCCGGTTTATCATATTGTGACGCTATATTAGGGCGTGACTCACACTCCATGGCATGTGCGGGGCTGTTTATGACTGGGAATAGTTTCTTGATCCATCCCGAACAAGAATTATACTATATTGGTGATTGATACGCACCCAATATTTAATATAACTGGGCTTATTGCTATGTTTAGGGCCTTGTGCCGATTTGTCGCATCCTCAGATGATGAATATGATTGTGATAGCCTGATTTGTATTATCATTGATCTCAGTCCTGTGTTTAATCACTGTTATGAAATGCTGAGTCACTTTTCCTGAAATAAACAAACAAAATTATATTCTTCTTAATAATTGAAAACTGTGAAATTAATTGAATTTGTTATGTGACTCATATGTATATTGTGGACTGAGTATGGATCGGGCTGCACGCTGCAGTAATGATATGCTGATATTGCGCTTGGGCTGTAGGATACCCTCCAGAGTTTGTACACACCCCCAGTGAGTGTCGTCGATGTTAAATGGATCGAGCTGTATGTCGCAGCGGATTCATGTAAATTGCATTGCATACTTGCATGATACTTGACTGTTATATTTGATATTGCTTTGATGTTAGTTCGTAGTTAAGGTATCGGACTGTTAGTTTGAGCTTTGCCTTGTGGAATTTCGTGGATTTCTTATCTTCAGAAATTTTATATGATTATTACTCATTGAGTTGATAGTACTCACCCCTACTCCCTGCACCTTGTGTGCAGATTCAGGTACACCGGAGGCTTAGCTGATTAGTCGTTGTCTCCGCAGATTGTTCAGAGTTGTTGAGGTAGCTGCTTAACGTTCGCAGGACCTGGCTACTCTTTCTATTTTAGTTTGTTATTATCGTATACATTTCCAGACTTATATATTTTATTCAAATATTATTATACGGATTGTTTTAGAGCCTCTAGACTCGTGAACCCAGATCTTATAGGACTGTTTATCGATTTTCATATCATTTCATATTATTCTATTAGTATTATTGGATTGTTATTCCAATATTACTGTATTCTCCTTAAATTGTCGATTTTAAGATTTATTATCAAAATGAGAGCAATTGTCTGTCAGGCTTGCCTAGTGTTATGTTTGGGCGCCATCACGACCGGGTTTGGGTCGTGACAAAAAGGGGAATAAACTAATAATGTGCATAGATTGTAAAGATCTAAACAGGACATGCCCAAAGGAAACGTTCCTGCTGCCCAACATCGACCAATTGATCGATGTCAAGGTTGTTCATGAAACCCTCACTTTTCTCGATGCCTATTCGGGGTATAATCAAATTAAGATAAAACCCGAGGAGAGAAAAGACTTGGATCATCACAAGTACGGAACGTACTGTTATAATGTAATGACCTTCGGGCTAAAAAATGCAGGGGCCACACTCCAATGCTTTGTTAATAAGATGTTCAAACATCAAATAGGCAAGTCCATGGAAGCTTATATTGATGACATGCTAGTTAATTCCCTATGCACAGAGGACCATTTGACTAATTTGCAGGAAACATTTGACATCCTCAGAAGTTACAACATGAAACTCAACCCCGAGAAGTGCGCCTTCGGGGTAGGATTGGGAAAATTCTTAGGTTTCATGCTATCAAATAGGGGAATCGAGATCCACCCAGATAAAATCAAAGCCATCAAAGAAACTACGGTGGTGAATAACGTAAAGCCCATGCAGCAGCTGACCGGGCAGATAGTAGCCTTGGGTCGGTTCATGCGAGGTCGTCAGATAGGAGTAACCATTTCTTCTCCTTGCTCAAAAACAAAAACAACTTTGAATGGACTCCGGAATGCCAACATGCTTTAGAGGATTTGAAGTGATACCTAACAAGTCCTCCTTTGCTCCACACCCAAGGGAGGATGAGACATTATATATGTACTTGGCCGTATCTGAAATAGCGGTAAGTTGTATACTGGTTCGAGAAGAACAAGGTATGCAATTCCTTGTTTATTATCTAAGTTGAACCCTGGGAGATGCCCAACCAAGGTATCCACACCAGGAGAAGCTAGCTCATGCATTAATAAGTGCATCTCGAAAATTGAAGGCTTATTTCCAATTGTCGACGCCCCTTTTTTCCCTCCTAAAAGAAGGCGAAATCGGATTTACGACATTATGGGCAAAACAACTCTTATTCCCTTTTGAGGAATTGAGTTATGGAATTTTAAGAGTCTCCACATAATGATTATAGTGCATTAGGACACTTTTAGAGAAAAGAAGGAGAAAACAAGAGTTCAGGTAAGGGTTTGAGATTATATCGAGGGGAAGGTGTTAGGCACCCCTCAAAATCCACTAGTGTGGTTCCCGGTCATATTTAATTGTGACTTCAAGAAGAGTAGGAGTAGACAAGCAAAGTTTGCATATAAGAAACAAGTTGACAATTTTGAAAGAAGAAAGACACAAGTGATTTTTTTTGGAAAAAAAAAAAGAAAGCTTAATTTGAAGAAAACTTTAATTTAAATAAAGGAAAATCAAAGAAAAGGGTCTTAGGATTAACTATAATATGGATCACTTCGGTGCAATACCCAGCAATCATTCTCACACGAGATATTAGCGCACCAGTCATCATCTCCATATTCTACCCTCCCCAACCCGTAGAGGTTATTTTAAGCATGTGTATTGGTCATGAGTGCTTAGTGCGTGCTATTATTCGTCTCGTCCTATAGGTCCTAGAGGGTATTTAGGACCGCTATTCCTATAAGGTGAGGTCTAGGTTGAACCCTTAAGTTTAAAGGCGAAAATACTAAGCGACATATTAAACAAGCATGACTTCATATAGGGGATCACATAAAGGAATATAAAGGGGCTCAAATAATTAGCAGGTCTCAATCACATTTAAAATCTAAGGAAGGGATAATTTTAAAAGCTAGAGTGTCAGAAGTAGATTCAAATAGAAGCTGAAAAGTTTTAAACAGAATTCGCAGAAATAGAGTTGGACGAAAATGTTTAGAACTTGAGAAAAAAGGTAGTAGATGCGTAACAGTTTAGGAAACATTTTTTAACACACTCGAGCATAGTTTTCGGATATGAGAGGTAGAAGAACAGATGTAAAATATTTCAAGATTGCATAAGTGTGAAAGAGAGCAGTAAATATACTAGGTCTGAACTATAGTTTTGAAAAGTATAGAAGATATACTATTCAGATAAATTTAAGAAAATAGTAGTCCAGTTTTGGACTGGAAAGGTAATTTAGCAGAAAACATATTTTCACAAATGTGATTACAAGCAGGAAGGAAGTTTCGTAGGAAAAATCAAGCGAACCTTAGAGAGGAAAAACAAATTCGGACATTTTAAAGAGGTGGAATAATGCAAGCATGATTTAAGATGATTAGTCAATTTCATCCGGCCTAAGGCTTTCCTAGGAGTTGTTTTAACCCTAAGAGAAAGGTGGACATACATGTTTTTCTAATTTTACATTTAACTAGGTTGGTGTTATTAGACTGAATATACTAACGAAACGTTCAACAATTGCACATAAACCCTAAGTACATGGTATCTAATGCATATGAGAATCCTAAGCATGGTATCAAAATGTAGTAGCTTGTTAATTATTAATTGTTTGTGATGATAAAATAACAGGCAGAAAGTAAAGAGACTTAGGAGCAAGATTTCTATATGTGAGATGCATGTCCTTTACAAGATTTCTATTGCGCAAATAAATAAGTAAAATCCTATAGGCATGTTTACTACCCATACCCTTAATAATCGTGCATAACCCTCCCATTTTCACTATGAACCCCAATAGATCTTACAAATTATTACAAACCAAGTAATTAAATTACATTGGTAAAGAATAAAAAATAGGAGCTATTCTACAAGGAGCCTTCAGCTAGGCCCAAATCTCCAACACCACTTCTTTCAAGTTTCACAGCCTTTACCAGGATTTGGGTGCGGCAAAGTTTCCTAAGGGTCCCTTTGAACCCCCGGCCAAAACCAGGCACCCAATACGGATTATCATTGACAAGTGCAGGTGTGCAATTGCCAGCCTTGTGCATCAAAGTTCAGTGGGTGCTCAAGGCTCCCAAAGCAATGGTTAAACTAAGGGGTTGAACCTAATTTCTATGAGTAGTGATATCATGACAGAATTAGAAGGAGATGAGTTGGAAAACTGCTGAGACGGTTTGAGAAAAATAGTGATAGAACAGTGAAAGAGTTCTTTTCAAATCAAATTAGGATGACCAATTTTCTGAAAACAAAGAGTCTCACAAACAAGGGTAAGGGTAAGGGAACAAATAGTTCATAAACAAGGAAACCATTCACACATGTATAACACCTCAAAGAGAAGTATTCAAGCATGCGACAAGTCAGGAGTCTAGTTTTTACTGCACCAGACTCCAACCAGAGTCAACCTCAGGAAGAGGTTTCAAAGCTATTGAGTAGCCAGACAGGACTTCAACACATGCTAGTAGTGCAAAAGAGTGAGGAAAAACATGCATTGAGATAAGGGAGGGGGTACTGACATGCCAAGTCAGGCTAGGAAGACTAATTATCGTAAGTATATGCTAGTGGCAATAAGAAAAATAGAACCATAAGCAAAAAAACACAAGAAAAAGGAGGAAGTGCGGCACTAACAGAAGCATGTTGTTTTGAGGATATAACTTAAATGGAATATATACCACTTGGAAAATAATGTAAACACAGGGAAATAATGAGCAAAGAAGTGAGCAATAAGGTGCAGAGAGAAGCATAGAGCAGAGCAACAATATGCAGGAAGTGAGCAACAGTATACAAGAAGGGAGCAGCAGGCAGACCCAAAGAAAACAACACAGTAACATCAAGAAAAGTGAAAGTGACCGAGATTACCCAACTTTGGCTTGCAGCCAGTTGAGTGACTAACATTCAACAGGAAAAGTGAGAGAATATTGTGTAAAAACAAAGAGCGCAGAGATGTTGGTGTGAATAGAGAGAGATAGAGAGAGAGAGAGAGTTCAGAACATTGAGTCCAAGTGATATGCAATGTGTTTGTTCGTATCATGTAAAGAGAATGGGGGAGGGGTACTTATTGTACTGAATATGAGTAAACAAACAAGGCAGCAGTCCCTTAATTAAGGGAGTGGTATCAATCACAATCCGGTCAGTAGTTTGACTGCTCTTTAATTAAGGGGTCCCAAATCAAACGGTAATAATCAGTCATTTGAAAGGAAAGAAATCACAAAGTAAGGTATAATCACATAATAAAGCAGAGTATCATAAAGCATGCAATAAGGACTGGAAACATGACCATCTAATTAAGGAAATAGGCCAGGAAAATCAATCAACAAATTGGTGTACATATATAAGACAAAATACCGTAGTAATTCTGAAAGAATAGTTTTCAAAATAATGATCGAGATTGAAAACCTTAGGAAATAAGTATTTATTGAGGAAAGTACCCCGTAAATAAAGGAAGAAATTCAAACTATAGGGAAACTAGGCGGAATCACACTTTGAAAGCAAGTATCACAGTCTCAAAGAGGGTTCGAGGAATCAGTATAAAATCACCATGCAAGTAATAAGAGGAACGTTTAAG
Organism: Nicotiana benthamiana; assembly: GCA_034376525.1. Lineage (NCBI taxonomy): Eukaryota > Viridiplantae > Streptophyta > Magnoliopsida > Solanales > Solanaceae > Nicotiana > Nicotiana benthamiana. The sequence continues at coordinate 92,763,145 of CM067336.1, forward strand.
TGGAGAATACAGAAGGAATGACACAGTAACAACAAGGTGCCTAGAACTCGTACAGGAATCCAGAAGAACACAAAATAACAGAACCGGTTCTCTTCGCTTGGAGCTCCTAGACCTGTCATCACAAAGGGTCGTACCATTAATCAAGGTCGCAATGCCAATGAAGTAGTAAGTAAGACATTTACCTGAGGAAAACTTAGGGCCATAACACTTCACGAAGGCATACCAAGTTCGAGTTTCTGCTGCATGAGGCAACAGGTGGGCTACCCAATGCTTGATACCCACAATGGGGCGAGGCGGAAGACCCATAGCTGCAAAACAGCGAGTAAGTAAACATTACAGCAAATATTAAATAGAGAAGAACCTAACGAATGATGACACTTGCAAACTTTGTTCCATTGCTTTGGAAATCTAGGTAGAAAGAGTTCAGAACATTGAGTGTAAGTGATATGCAGTGTGTTCGTTGGTGTCCTGTAAAGAGAATGGGGTAGGGGTACTTATAATACTGAATATGAGCAAAAAAACAAGGTAGCAATCCCTTAAATAAGGAACTGGTGTCAATCACAATCTAGTCAGTAGTTGGACAGCCCTTTAATTAAGGGATCCCAAATCAAACAGTAATAATCAGTCATTTGAAAGGAAAGAAATCGCAAAGTATGGTATAATCACATAAGGAAACAAAGTAGCATAAAGCATGCAATAAGGACGAAATACATGACCATCTAATTAAGGAAATAGGTCAGGAAAATCAATCAACAAATATGTGTACATATATAAGGAAAATACCATCGTAATTTTGAAAGAATAGTTTTCAACTAATAATAGAGATTGAAAACCTTAGGAAATCAGTATTAACTGTGGAAAGTACCCCGTAAATTAAGTAAGAAATTCACACTATAGGGAAAATACGCGTAACCACACTTTGAAAGCAAGTATCACCGTCTCAAAGAGGGTTCGAGGAATCAATATATAATCAACATGCAAGAAATAAGACAAACTTTTAAGTGAAGAACACAGAAGGAACGACACACTAACAATAAGGAGCGTAGAACTCGGAGAGGAATCCAGAAGAACACAAAATAAGCAGATAATGCAAACATAAACAACCAAAAAAGTTAGGGTTTCATCAAACTTAAGAAAAACATTTAGAAAATAGTATTGAGAATCATGAATTAGTACTAAAAAATAAAAATAAAGTGATTTCAAAAAGGGTCAGAAACCCTAATTTCAAAAGGAACAGAAATCGTTTAAAACTGGAATAATCATAAAGATCGAGTAAAAAATAGTGCAAAACATGAAGGTGTGAGTTAAAATCGTTGAGGAAATCAGAGATTTGAGGGTTTGGGTTACGATTAGGGTTTATAAGAAACTAGTGACAGGGGTAAGAGAAACATGGACGTGAAACTCAAAGATATATGTGTTTTTAGAATCATCGAACCAAAATCATCGGAGAAAGGCCGGAATCGGACCCTCAGCGAGGCTTCAGCGACCATCTTCATGGTGGAGGCTTCTGGGTTTTCAAACTTTGGAGAGAAGCAGCGATACATGATCCATGGTTGCTACAGGTTGAGAGAAGTGAGGACGGAGCATGGCCGAAGAGGCGATGAAGCTCGTCGGAGAAGAAGGAGGGAACCAAAAGGTTCTAGAAAGAAGGGAGAGAATTGGTTAGAGAGATAGTGAGATACAGTTATAGACCGTCTATGAGAAATGTGTAGAAAATCACTCTATCTATGATATGTGCACTTTGGTTGCATGAGCATGATTTTCAGGTATAGGTTTTGATGAATGACAAACAATGAAGTCAGTGTCAAACAACGATATTATATGACAAACAATCAAGATTGATTGCCAAGAAGCATATTGATGACGGAATTGCATAGACAAGCCAAGGACGAGTTCAAAAGTTCAAGACCAAAAACCCAAGGCGTAGGTCGTTAGGTAGAACAAATGTAAGAGCAACGTTTAAAGTTATCTCGTCTTTTGGCTCAACATAGGTCATCATAAATATGCATAAAATCATTTTACCAAATCATATTTATCATAAACATATTTTAAATACTTCAAACAAAATGATTTTAACGTTTTCATTTTAACCAAAATGGTTTTTGAAGAAAGTTTTCAATTCTGGTATATTCTAGTATATTACATAGGTCATCATTAATATGCAATTAAATCATTTTATTAAATCATATATATCATAAACATTTTAATATACTTCAAACAAAATGATTTTAACATTTTCATTTCAACCAAAATGGTTTTTGAAGTAAGTTTTCGATTTTGATATATTATGGTATATTCTGGTATACACTGGTGTATACCAGCTTTGCTGAGTTTCCAGACTTTACTGGAGCAACATAATCGATTACTGGTTTGGAATAATCTATTATTCACTGACCGTTGCCTTCCAACGTTCAGTTTTTGAAGATAATCGATTATGTAAAGTAGATAATCGATTATTGATGCATAAAATCAGCATAATTGATTGCCAATTAAGCAACGGGCACCCACCCTTTAACCTCTATAAAAAAAGGTCTTTTGAGCTGATTTTAAACACACAACACCTCCCAATATTGATATACATATTGACATTATTTGAGCATCATTTTAGAGCTTTTGTTGAGCCATTTGAGAGACAACTTTGAGTTGTTCATAGAGCTAAATTTGTATCTCTTTATCTACTCTTTTGAGAGAGTTCTTGTTGTAAAAGAGAAAGGTGTGTGAGAAGAACATATCTTCTCATTGATTATCGGGTTCGCTAAGTACCCTAAGTCTTAGTGGTTGAAGTCTTGTGGTGCGGTATCCACGAGCAAGGTGAAGTCTTGAGGTGCGGTATCCTCGAGCAAGTTGAAGTCTTGTAGAGTGTACATCTACGAGCAAGTGTAACGGTTTGTTAGGCACCCGTAAGCTTAACGGAGTTAGTGGAATCTCGAGAGAGTCTCTCGGGGACTGGACTAGCCACAAGTTGTGGTGAACCAGGATAAATTCGGTGCGTTCTTTCCTTGTTATTTTAATTACCGAATTTATTTTATTCCTGCAATTTTTAATTCCGCAATATTTATCAATATTCTTGTGCCGCACTATTCACCCCCCCTCTAGTGACGGGCATAAATCCTAACAATTGGTATCAGAGCCTAACTCTCTGAAAGCCTTAACCGGTTGAGAGCGATATATATTTTTTTTGTTGAGAATATTGAACGCAGGAATAATGAGCGAAGGACACTCCACCGAGAGGCCTCCATTTTTTGATGGAAGAAATTATACATACTGGAAAGAGCGGATGAGAATCTTCATCCAATCACATAACTTTCGATTATGGCAAATCATCAAGAAAGGTGAACAAATGCCAACAAAGGAAGTTGGGGAAATCATGGTTCCAAAGGAGGAAAATGAATATGATGCCGAGGATATCAAGAAGGTTGAAAGAAACGCAAAGGCCGTCAACTTACTATTTTGTGCGGTGGATCCGGACGACTATCGGAAAATCTCTTGTTGCACAACCACAAAGGAAATTTGGGATAAACTCGAGATCATTTATGAAGGTACGTCTCAAGTCCGAGAATCTAAAATTGATTTTCTAACTCATGAATACGAACTTTTTAGAATGAGGGAAGATGAAAACATCGATAATATGTTCGAAGGATTCTCAATGATCGTCAACGATCTTCATGCTCTCGGAAAAGTATACTCGAACAAAGATCTAGTTCGAAAAATCCTACGGAGTCTCACTCCCAAATGGCGCTCCAAAGCAAATGCCATCCAAGAGTCGATAGGAATCACGGACGTCACAATTGATGGACTACAAGGTAATCTTAAAACTTATCAAAGCACAATTCTTAATCCGTATCTTAGAAGTAATTTGAATATTGCCTTCAAAGCCTCATACTCTAAAAGAGAAGAGTTAAGTGATTCGGAAAACGATGATGCCATTACTTCTAATGATATAATTGAAAAGTTTTATAAGTTCATGAAGAAGGAAATAAAGAAGGAAGAACCAAGTCCTTCATGTCAAAATTGTGAAAAACTTGGACACACCAAATCATATTGTCCAAAATCAAAGGACAAGAAAAAGAAGAAACACCATAAGCGCGTAACATGGGATTCGGACAGCTCGGCCGATGAAACTGCCGCATTATGCCTCATGGCAAACGGAGAAGAAAAGGTAAGTATTTCTAATCCTTACTCGTTTGAAGAAATACAAAATGCCTATGATAAATTATATGGTGAATTTGTTAACGCTTCCAAAACCATAAAAGATTTGAAGAAAACACTTTCTTTGCAATAAAAAGATTTTGAGAAAACACTTTCTTTGCAAGAAAAAGATTTTGAGAAAACACTTTCTTTGCAAGAAAAAGATTTTGAAAAACAACCTTCTTTAAAAGAAAATGATCTTTTAGAAAATGACAATACTGTTCTTAAAAATAAAATCAAAATTTTAGAAGAAGAAAATAGATTTTTGGAAAATGACAATGTCGATCTCAAAAATAAAATCATGGAGATGAATGAAGCCTCCTTAATTGTTCAAAGTTCAAATTGTTCTTCTTGTAGCTCTTTGAAAATAGAGAACGTAGAACTTAGAAATACACTAGAAAAATGTAGTGTAAATGTTTCTAAAACAAGTGAAGTAATTAAAAAGGATGAGGTTAAACCACCTAGACACAACTCTAGAAATTTTATAAATGAGCCTAGAATTAATCATTTTAGGCCACCTAGAAATGATTCTAGGATTTTTGTTAATGAGTCTAAAAATAATAATTTTAGACCACCTAGAAATGACTCTAGAAATTTCAACGCTTCTAGGAATAACAACTTTAGATCACCTAGAACGTATTTGGCTCAACCTAGACATATGCACCACCCGAACGTTATATGTCATTATTGTAACCGGGTAGGACACATTGCACCCGTATGTTTTGCTAAACATAGAGATTCATATTTTGATTATGATTATTATTTGCCTAACTCCCAAGGACCCAAAAGAAGTTGGGTACCGAAAACCTATTTTTAGGTACGTTTGCAGGTGTGCTTGAAGACTACAAAATCGTAGTAGATGCACCAAGCACGAAACCTTATTGCATCAAGGGGAAAAGTCAGTTAGTTATCGTATTTTTGATAAAAACGTAATAGTTGATATGTGCTAACAATTTATATTAATTATTGATTCATGTTTTGATAAGTGTTATTTTGAATAACAAATTGGTATCAATTATTTTTTTGTTAAATGATTGATTCATGTTTTGATGATTTTTTTTTTGCTTAAATAACAGTTGGTATATTTGCGAAAAATGACCGTTATTATGATTGGTATGTTTTTACTAACGTTTGGTATTATTTGATGTTGATATGATTTTTTTTATCTAACAATTGGTATCGTCAATAGTTTAAATAACAATTGGTATACTCTTTTTGCTAATGCCAAAAGAGGAAGAATTTAGGCGATATGCATCGAATAAGGTGGAATGTCTTCACATTCTAGTATGCTTTAATTGAGGGGGAATATTCAATTAAGAGGGAATTATATTAATTTGTTTACATGAATTGTATGTTGAGATATAGCATGAATTTAGGGGGAATCCGATATGCATATCTCCTGTTGTTTGTCATTATCAAAAAGGGGGAAATTGTAGAAAATCACTCTATCTATGATATGTGCGCTTTGGTTGCATGAGCATGATTTTCAGGTATAGGTTTTGATGAATGACAAACAATGAAGTCAGTGTCAAACAACGATATTATATGACAAATAATCAAGATTTAATGCCAAGAAGCATATTGATGACGGAATTGCATAGACAAGTCAAGGACGAGTTCAAAAGTTCAAGACCAAAGACCCAAGGCGTAGGTCGTTAAGTAGAACAAATGTAAGAGCAACGTTTAAGGTTATCTCGTCTTTTGGCTCAACATAGGTCATCATAAATATGCATAAAATCATTTTACCAAATCATATTTATCATAAACATATTTTAAATACTTCAAACAAAATGATTTTAACGTTTTCATTTTAACCAAAATGGTTTTTGAAGTAAGTTTTCAATTCTGGTATATTACATAGGTCATCATTAATATGCAATAAAATCATTTTATTAAATCATATATATCATAAACATTTTTAATATACTTCAAACAAAATGATTTTAACATTTTCATTTCAACCAAAATGGTTTTTGAAGTAAGTTTTCGATTTTGGTATATTATGGTATATTCTGGTATATCCTGGTATACACTGGTGTATACCAGCTTTGCTGAGTTTCCAGACTTTACTGGAGCAACATAATCGATTACTGGTTTGGAATAATCGATTATTTCACTGACTGTTGCCTTCCAACGTTCAGTTTTTGAAGATAATCGATTATGTAAAGTAGATAATCAATTATTGTTGCATAAAATCAGCATAATTGATTGCCAATTAAGCAACGGACACCCACCCTTTAACCCCTATAAAAAGAGGTCTTTTGAGCTGATTTTAAACACACAACACCTCCCAATATACATATTGACATTATTTGAGCATCATTTTAGAGCTTTTGTTGAGCCATTTGAGAGACAACTTTGAGTTGTTCATAGAGCTAAATTTGTATCTCTTTATCTACTCTTTTGAGAGAGTTCTTGTTGTAAAAGAGAAAGGTGTGTGAGAAGAACATATCTTCTCATTGATTGTCGGGTTCGCTAAGTACCGTAAGTCTTAGTGGTTGAAGTCTTGTGGTGCGGTATCCACGAGCAAGGTGAAGTCTTGAGGTGCGGTATCCTCGAGCAAGTTGAAGTCTTGTAGAGTGTACATCTACGAGCAAGTGTAACGGTTTGTTAGGCACCCATAAGCTTAACGGAGTTAGTGGAATCTCGAGAGAGTATCTCGGGGACTGGACTAGCCACAAGTTGTGGTGAACCAGGATAAATTCGGTGCGTTCTTTCCTTGTTATTTTAATTACCGAATTTATTTTATTCCTGCAATTTTAAATTCCGCAATATTTATCAATATTGTTGTGCCGCACTATTCACCCCCCCCCCCCTCTAGTGACGGGCATAAATCCTATCAAAATGAGGGGTCGAGGTGGAGCCTTAGGATTTAATTAAGGCAATCTAATCTGGGTTGACCTCATTTGATCAACGACTTAGATTAAATCAAAGGTGGACCGGGTAAAATCAAATAGGTATGGGTTGTTTGATTGGGTTTAAAAATTGGGTTCAAATTGCGCTGAATAGGTGCACTATTTTGGCTAGGATTTAAATAAAATCTGGCCAACTTTAAAATCTGAAAAGAAAAATTAAAAACATAGAATTAATTAATAACATATAAATATTATTCTAAATATATCAAAAATAAATTTATAGTTGTAAAACATAGTTAATTGTAAAATAGGCTATAATTGCAATTATATACAATTTATATTTAAAAATGCCAAATAAATTCGTAAAATATATGGAAAAATCATATTAATTAATTTTTAATGTAAATATGAGGATAAAATAAGTTATTCACCAAAAGATAATTTTTGGGAATAATTTCAATAATTTGTGATATAAAAAATAGGCGATAATTTGGTTTAAAAATTATTAAAATACCAAAACTCATAGTTGTGCTCATATATGCACATATAAATTATTTGGGAAGTATTTTTGGTATATACAAAATATATATGGGAACAAATTGGGTATCAACGCCAATGCCATCACATTTGCGTTTTAACAATGTATACCCTTCGAATCATGTTGCATAACCCCGAATTATCTGGCTAACTAACCAAACGGGCTATTAAATTTGGGGGATATGATATCGAGTGTCAGCCCCGGACGGCTGTAAAGTCACAAATTTTGGTAGATTTCGTAGCCGACTTCACTCCTTGCCTCATACCTAAGGTCGAGAAAGAACTTTTGCTAAAAACGGGCACATCTTCCGGGATATGGACCCTGTTCACTAATGGTTCCTCGAACGTAAGAGGGTTCAGGCTCGGCATAGTCTTGAAGCCACCTACGGGCGGCATGATTAGACGGTCTATAAAAATCATACGGTTAACTAACAATAAAGCCGAGTATGAGGCTATGATTGTAGGTCTGGAATTGGCCAAAATCCTAGGAGCAAAGGTCGTTAAAGCAAAATATGATTCGCTTTTGGTGTTAATCAGGTAAATGAGAGCTTCGAGGTCCGGGAATAGTGGACCCAAAGATAATTAGAAAAAATTCAAATGACATTGCACCACTTTAAAGAATAGACCCTGGTCCACATACCCCAAGAGGATAATAGCGAAGCTGATGAACACATAAACCTGGTATCATTTGTCGAGAAGATGACATAATCCATGGATCTGTTGTTAAACTGTCAAAATCAGCGATCAAGGAAGGCCACGCCAAGATCAACTCCACTAGCCTAACATGGTATTGGAGAAATAAATATATATATATTATATAGAGAAGTGGAAGCTACTCGTATACCTAAAAGAATCGAGGGCTCTACGAACCAAAGCATCCCGATTCTCGCTCGACGAAAGTAGAACTCCTTACAGAAGAACTTTTTATGGCCCTTTAGCAGTATGTCTGGGGCCGGGATACACAAATTATGTGCTCTGAGCGATCTACGAGGGCAGTTGCGGAAATTATTATGGTGCTGATTCCTTGATTGGAAAATTAAATAGGGCAAGCTACATTTAGGACAGCATGGAGAAGGACACCAAAGAGTTTGTCAGCAAATGCGACAAATGCCAAAGATTCGTCCCAATGATTCACCAACCCGGTGAAAAAAATTCATTCACTTTTCTCACCATGTTTGTTCATAAAATAGGGTACAGACATTATCGGACCTCTACCAACAGTGTCAGGTAAAGCTAGATTTATTTTATTTATGACAGACTACTTCTCAACATGGGTTGAAGCGCATGCTTTCAACAAAATATGAGAAAAAGAAGTCATTAACTTCATATGGGACCATATCATGTGTTGATTCGGGATTCCTTCCAAGATAACATATGATAACGAGAAGCAATTCATCGAAAGCAAAGTGACTCAGTTCCTTGAAGATCACAAGATCAAGAGTATCATGTCAACACCCTACCACCCGTGCGCGAACGGCCTAGACGAGTCTAAAAACAAAACCATCATTCATAACATAAATAATTAATTGGAAAGCGGCAAAGGAAGATGTAGAGAAATATTACCTGAATTACTTTGGGCATATCAATCAACTCCAAAATCAAACACGGGGGAAATGCCTTTCTCCCTGGTATACAATGTCGAGGCTTTGATACCGGTCGAGTTAAAAGAACCTACACCTAGAGTCTGAGATACCACTGAGAGCTCAAATTATGAGGACATGGCCACTGCTCTCGAGCTATTGGATGAAAAGCAAGAAGCCTCGCTGGTCGGAATAGCCGCACAAAAATAGAGGATCGAAAGATACTACAACTGGAGAACAAATCTCTGACATTTTGGAATCAGGGACTTAGTCCTAATGAATTTCACCTTGAATAGTCAAAATCCTAATGAAGGAAAGCAAGGTCAGAACTGGGAAGGAAAATACCGCATCCTTGAGATAGTTGGCAAAGGGTCCTACAAAACTCGGCACCATGGAAGGCGAACAACGTCCAAGGAATTGGAATGTATGAAAGCCCAAACACTACTACTTCTGAAATCTAAAAAGCCTTATGTTCAAAAGCATGCGTTGCACTCTTTTCCTTCGATCGAGTTTTTACCCCAGAAAAGGTATTACGGCAAGGTTTTTAACGAGGCAACATTTATATGCTACCTAAGAAAGCCTCAACAAGTATCTGAGGCTTCTCTACATTTAACCTCGAGTACTAAGGGGCATCCCCCCAGAAGGTCACCTCCTCACAGGTGCCAAGATGTGTTAAAAAGCGTATCGATAGGAAAATGTTGTACCGGGTCAAACGGTCGAACAAACCATGTCCGTATAGAATGATAGAGCCCTTAAATAGAAAGCACTACATGTATACATGTAGCAAGTAATCAAGGAATACTTTCCCCTCCTTCAAAGAATTTCGTGTTTCAAAAGAGTTTGCTATTTTTTGCAAAAATGGATCCAGATCCCAAAACTCCCTGAAGACTCGAGGACTCGCATCAAACGGTGTATGTTAAACCCTAAAAAAGGCAACACTAATATGGCAAAAACGGCTCCAAAATACAAAATCATCCCGAACACTCAGGGAGTGGCATCAAAAACTCGAGACCACATGACCTCCGGGTTGGATTCTATGACCTCGTAAGCCCTCAACAAGGCAACACCAAGTTGGCAAGGAATGGTTCCCAAGCCGAGAAACTTTTGATAACTTAGGGACTACCACCAATTGCCACCTCTATCGATTTGTCAAAAACCCAAGGCCATAAGGCCCATGCGGGAAACTACGAGTTCGTAAGACCTTCATAAGGAAACATCAAAATTGTAAGACCTCACGCAAGGCATGAATCGTACTTGTAACAAGTAACCAAAGCTATAGGACGTCAAAGGAATGTCAAAATTAATAAGACCTTACAAAAGGCATAAATCCCAATCTTAAAGTTAAGACTATAAATCGAACTTATAAGACCACTAGAAAGGCATACCCTCCATATAGAGACCGAAAACTTCTTCACTCGGGGAACAAAAGGCTTCGGCCAAACATAATGACTATGAACACAAGTTTGTACCAGCAAAACTACACGACTCGAGGATGTCTGGCCATTGCAGTAAAATCACAAGCCTTCAATTACTTTGAAAAGAACTGGTTAAAACAGGCTACCCTCAATATAGGCAAAAGGGCTTCGACCATGTCAACTCCAAAATTATAGGCTTCAAGACACTCATCCACCGAGAAAAACCTCCCGATATGATCGATCACCGCCACATAATGACTCATAATTGAGCCCTTATAAGAGGTCATACCAACCCAACACGTAAGAGCCATTGTAGCCAGCCTATATTAGAGGTTGTACCAACCCAACACGTAAGAACCATTGTCGCCGGCCTATATAAGAGGTCATACCGGCCCAATGCATATGGGCCAATGTTGCCAGCCTATATAAGAGGTCGGTGTGTATGAGCCACTATCGCTAGCCAATATAAGAGGTCATACAGTCCCAATGCATAAGAGCCATATCTCCAGCCCATACGAGAAGTTGTACCAACCCAACGTGTAAGAGTCTAAGGGCTAGCTTTAAATTTGAAAACTTAATGGTCAATATGCTCGAGTTGAAACTCGATTTGAAGACTGAACCCAAAGCAGTTAACCAGATATGCCTAAGAGAAAAAGCATAAGAGCCTAAGATGCAAACTTACGTTAAAAGGTCGTACTGACCTGATACATGAGAATCTAAAAAATTCACGAAATTGTCCTCAAAGCCAACACGACAGACTTACAGATCGACTCTCGACCATTAATAAACGCTCAAAGGTAACAAGTATCCAAGGGTCTAATATTGAGACCCATATATTTGGATCAATTGGCAAATGAATGCCATTAGTTAGGAAATGGAAAAAAATTGATACACATACAAAAATATTCATAAAAGTATAATTACGAAGCATACATATGGAAGCCCTTGTGAAGGCAAAAAGCAAATGAAAATTTTAAACTAGCATTGGAGCTACGCCCTCGGCAGTAGAAAGCATGTGTTCAATAGATTCGGCCTAGCCCGTAGGGTTTCCAATGGCCTCCTCCTCTTCAGGGACCTCGCCTTGGTCTTAATTATCTCCCGAGTCCTTGCCTGGCTAATTTTTTGAAGGAATTAGGGCCGCAGCTTCCTCTTCTAGGGTCTTCACCCTCTCAACGTCAGCAGTTAAATCAATGCCTCCCACATATACATCCTAAAACATCTATCTTTGAGACATTAACCGGGCATGATCCAATGCTCGGGTAAGGCGCAGCTCAGCCTCTTTGGACACCTTCCCAGCTTGAGCAAATGCAATAGCGACGTCCTCTATATGCGAGGATATGAGCACCTCAGCCTCAGCCCTAACCTAGAATAGCGTAGCAACCAATATAGTATGGAGATCCTTATGTTGATGGCTCTTGGCCCTCATATCTTTGAGGCAATTCCCGATCAAAACCACCTCTCCCCGAAGGACGTCTCACTCAGAGATTGCCCCAGTCATAAGCTCGAGAATTTTGAAGTGCCTGGCTCGAAGCTCCTTCCCATAAGGACATCCTTCTCCTTAAACTACAAAAATCGACCCAAAGATATTAAAGTACGGAAGTCATCCGGGCATACAGACAAAAAATATGCAAGAGCTATGTAACATGTTCAATTAGGCTAGCCTTTTCCAGGGACGTTTCCTCCAATTAATCCTGAAGGTCGCGGAGTTCTTCCTCCCTCATGGTAGAAACATCCTTGAGCTCATTGGCTTACTAGGTAAGCTTCTTATGTTCTCCCTCACAGTGAAGCAGCTCGGTTTCACAATTGGCAAGCATTTGGTCATAAAGCACCTTGGCCTGGAACCATGGAAGAAATAAGGTTTGAAGGGCAAATGTCGGGCTAACAAGTAGAGTTTACATATAGATTACATGCTTATATAGCCTAGAAATCTCGGTAAAAATAAGCGAAATATAAAGCTCAACCTTTTCCTCATACACAGCAGAAGTATTTTTGAACACATCCTTATCATCCACGGTGTCCCTAAGTCGGAAAACACTATATGGGGGATATCTTGCATATCCCTCGGAAGATAGGCTGATTAAGAACAGGAATCACTCACTTCAACAACCCAATTAGGTCAATCAGGGCTGCACATTGCTTCTAAAGAGCTTTAGAATTAGGCTACCCTAGGTCGCTTACCAAGCACCTCGGATTGAGGGAAATTTTGTCCATCTGCAATAGCATCGATACACCATCGTAGGCCTCTTCAGCCCGATGTGGGACAGAGATGGAATCGAGTTATGATTTGGAAGACGCTGACTCAACAGTACAAGAGACAACCAAATCCTCTCCCCCTTTGGGTGCTGAAAAAGGATCATCTTTTCTTTTGCCTCAAGCTTGGGGGATCCCCAACCCTTCTAGAATTAAGACTGCTAAACCATCCTTAGGATCTTCCATTCTGGTTCTCTTGGATTTTGGAGGACAAACTGGAAATCGCCCCTTATTTTTTCCCCATATTCATTAGGTGTCAAAGCACGCACTTCCCATACTGAGTTTCTCCCAACAAGAAGGCCTCCCCCAGACCTACCCAAATACAAAAACAAGTATAAGAAATGAGAGTGAAATTAGCAACAACCTTTGTGAAACTGAAACAATAGCAGAAAATGAAGTCCCAACATGATCCTTGGCTTCCCATCGAGCCTCGAATAAATCGGGCAACATGCACTTGACGTATGGGAAAATTGATTCCAGTTTAGCACCTAGCCTGAAAGATTCCCTACCGCATCAAGGTACGCCACGACAACTGCATTAGCGGAGGAAATTAGTCCATAAAGAAATGTAACCAAAATAAAGAAAAGGGCAATTATTTAAGTATGTCTACTTACGCTTCATGTTCCATCTTTTGGGGAACGACATCCTCTCTACGAGGATTAAGTCTAAATTCTTAACCCTAATAAAGCGGCTCATCCACCCTTGCTCCTAGCCTCGTCACTGCAAGCAAAGAGAGCCTTTGAGGCCCATCAATAGAGCTTAATTAGGCCTCCAAAAAAGAGTTGGGGATGGTACATTCTGATCGAATGATCAAGGTGAAGGGCATCCCTTCACGTAATATTGGTCATTTTAATGATATGCCAGAATGATGGATGAATTTGCTGAGAGTCACTTGATATCCTTCAAATAAATTCGAGGATCGCGGGGTCTATCGGACGCATGGGGGGCACCGCTGGGCCGTGGGTAAATGGATAAGTATACACACTCAAGAAGTTGGACTTATACATCGTTATGTCTCGCCCCTCGAGAAGGAACCTTAACTAGCACCACATCTCCCTATTGACAACTAATATTCACCCTTTCGATGGCCATTATTAAACTGACGTACTGGGATATGAGTTTGCATCGCCACAGCCTTGAAGAAGGTCTCTCGACCTTGTCTCAAAGGACCCTGGAACGCACTATTCAGCGCTAGGAGACACTGTCATTGTTCCCTCAGAAGAGAGCATAGGAGAATAAGTTAATATCTCCTTGAGGGATGGAGGCAAACGTGTTCACTATTTTTACCAAGGAATTATAAAGAAGAAATTAAAAATCACATTTCAAGAAAAGGCGCGAGAGAGAGGTAAGAAGAAAGAAAAACTCTGTAAGGAGCCTGATAATGCGGTAGAAAGGAAGGGGCAAAGAAATTAATACATATAGAAGCCTAACGTATGCAGTTGGACCATACCAAAAGACAACCAATTAATTCAAAGATTTTGAGGATTTTGTGGACGCGACCCTTAGAAGCCTTGTCTAATGAGTCACTTGGTAGGATATAACTATTTGTTTCGATGGAGGCGCCGGAGGGGCAAGATCTCAAGGACATTTTCCTTCGTATTACTCTGAGAAATGAGGAGATTATCTGTATACGGCTAAAATCGGGAAGACCAATTTTACGATCGGCATGGTATTATGTAACCTCATCTCAGAGGCCTCGAAGAACAGCTCGGGGTCCAATGACTTTGGGGATCCTTCGTGCCTGGTATCGGGGCAGCACAAATCGTTACGCATCATAAATAAGCGGGAAGTTTCCTAGAAACTGTATTTTATGACAACTCCTACACAAACAGCGATAACCTGCAGAAAATTAATTGAGTGGTTGTACAAGCTATTTATGTAATAATTACACATGTGCCATATAGGGATTTTCCCCATATATATAAAGGGACCACTTGCCATTTTGTAGGGAGATGTGAGACTCAATATTAAAAATACAAGAACATTCTATCTGGTTTCTAATAAATTCTCTCGACTCCACTACTTACATTATATTGTGTTCTATTCATTGTTCTTCATTTATTTCTTATTATTGTCCATAAAGAGCCGTCATTGAATTTATCATAATTGTTAGTCCTCTATCAACTACCCTCGACAGGGCATCTGACTCGACCTCGAGGCCTCGAATAAATAAGCTCGAGGCCCTGATCATTAGCCATTCAGTTTGATTATCACATAATTTTAAAGTTATTATCTTGTTTCCAAGTCTTTCACTTAGCATATATTGCCTAAAAACTAGCATAAAAATAGATCACGTATTTTTAGTTCCACAAAATCAAATCTAATTGTAATTATCATTTTCAAGGTAAGCACATACACACTCCATTACAAAGCGCAATTCGATCCCACCTTACACACATAGTTCTCCCTCATTTCACCATAGATTCACTTATCAATATCAAGAATCACATATAAAATCCATTGCGGCTCGCAACTCGATCCCATCATATCATCATAATCAATGTCGTAATCCTCCTTTATTTCATCGTGTCGCAATTTATCAATATCAAGTGTTACGTATACAATCGTTGTGGTGCGCAACATGGTCCCACCATATCAATTTCAAAATTCTCCCTTATTCTATCTTATAACAACTATTATGACGTGTAACTTGGTCCACAAATAATTTCAATAAATGTAATCAATACAATATCTCAATTCACAAGAATCTCTATGAATAAAGAATATGAAAGCAACACAATAAAGGAACCATTCACTAATCAAAAGTATGCTACAAATAATACAATAGCTACAAGACAAGTCAAGTACGTGACAATTAAGGAGGACAAGTAAGACAACTAAAGTAAGTAGCAATTAATCACGGAGTCATGGAAGTGACGAACATTTCAATACAAGAATAATTAATGACAAGTAACTAATTACGGCAGTTACATCATATTTTAATAATGCAATTAATATGCATGTGCAGGAGTTTGAAGTAGTAAAAGAACACCTATTGAAATGGTTGTGTCGAACAAGGAAGGAAATCACTCACAAGGGAACCTACGTAAATAACGCAAGGCGTACAAGGAAAGCTACAAATCTACATCAGCAAATCGGGATTAGCTCGGCGAATCTAGGAAATCAAATCAGCCATAACGGAGTGAAAATTCAAAGTGATCTGTGATCGACGAAATCATGGGCGAATAATAAAGCTAGAAGATTTGACATTGATCACGTTTGGAAGGTCCAACAATAAAGTAACAATCTTGTTGAATTCATTATCTGTCGAAGGAAAAGATTTCAAGAGAAGCAACGGCTAGATCCTTATTCTTGGAAAGAATCAATTCTTTCCAAGGATCAAAACTCTTGGGTTGGAAAGCCTTCACCATTCTCCTTTGTATACATTTAATATGTAACTCCATCCTTAGAACATACTTTGATCGAACCAAAATAACTCTCTTCATTCTATTGCAAACAAGCATTATAGCCTACATAGATTTGCTATGTAATAAGTTAGAGATAGAAAGAGAGCATACAACTAGTGAGGCATTGTATCAAACGAGTGCTAGAGAATATGAGTGATATACTTCACATTTGTACTCGAAAGAAAACTCATTTTCTTGAAGAGAAATCACTTGCAACCCAAGGGGACTGGATTAGGATTCACATTGAATTCGGACCAATATAAATTTCCTGGTGTCTTTAATTTTTGCATCTACTTTCTGCATATTACCTCAAACTATTATATCTGCACGATTGCCATATTTAGTCAACTACTAAATTCTTAAGTCAACTAATTAAAGATTAATTTTAATTATTGACAATCCACCTCCCCTCCCCCCTCTTGTACTTTCAATTGGTATCAGAGTAAGGCTTACACTTTGTTTTTTGCTTAACACCCTTTATTTTTTGCTTAACAACTTGTTAGAAATAAATCATGGCAAATCAAGTTATCGTAGGAGATCTCTTTCAGAAAGGAACTTCACAAGTCACGCCACCTTAGTTTAATGGACAACATTTCTCATACTGGAAAATCCAAAAGAAAATATTCATCGAGGTATGCAACGTAAAGGTATGGAGAGTTATCAAGAAGGGAAACTACCCACTGCCTGCCAGCACTCCACAACTCGCTGACCCTGATGATATAAACTCACACACAAAGAAACAATTGGAAGTTTTCCAAATAATCCACAAGTCAAGAAATCTGCTTCACAATGTGATAAGTGGTGAAGAAATATGAGAAAATATCTAGTTGTGATACAGCCGCAGAGATGTGGGACAAACTTGAGGTTACCTATGAAGGTACCAACAAGGTAAATGAAACTCACATCAATATGCTAGTTCACGACTATGAACTGTTCTCAATGAAGGAAGGAGAATCCTTCGAAGAAATGTTTGCCAGGTTCAGTAAGATAATCAGTGACTTTAAATCTTTTAGCAAACCATACACCAATAGCGATCTGGATAGGAAAATTCTCAAATGTCTACCAACCACTTGGCAGACTAAAGTTGTTACTCTAGAATCTCAAGGTCATAACAACTTATCATATGATGAACTACGAGAAGATCTCATTTCTTTCGAAAGAACACACCTGAAGTAGACAAATCAAGAGGAGAAACAGAAAATTGTTACATTCAAAACCACTAATGAATCGACTTAAAATAAAATTGATGATCCTGAAGCACTACAAGAAGAAATTGCTATGATGTTTATAAACATGGATAGAGTGATTAGAAGATATAGAAATACAAAGAAAGGAAGATTTCCACCAAGAAGATCTAGGCAATACAACGAACAAGATAAGAACGATGAAAAATTCTGTAAAGGTTGAAAATTTGGATAAATGCAAGCGGAGTGTCCAGAATTGAAAAGGAAGGTCTCTAGAGCATTTAACAAGAAAAAATCATTTGGAAGCTGGAGCGATGGGGATGACTCAAACCATGAAGAAATAGAAAATCTCTGCTTCATGGCTATTCTAGAAAATGAGATCAACAAACATCAAGATGCTGGATAGATGAAGATGATTTAGTCAATGAAAACTGTTTTATGGCAATAGGAGAAACTAGTGAGGTAAGATCTTATGACTATGAAAGATGTAATGAATTTCATGACATTCTTGATTCCACATTAAAAGAGTCTCAAAAAATGATGAATGAGCTTAAGAGACTCGCTATGTAAATCAAAGATTGGAAACTCAAACATAAAGTATGTGAAATTGAAAAAGATGTACTTCAAGAGGAGTTTGAGGAATTGCAAATGCAGCTTAACAGCTTGCGCAAATCCACCAGTCACAGTTCTGTTAGGTTAAACCAGAAGACTTACAAGTCAACTGGAAAAGAACCATATAGAACTAAATCGACCAGTTGGTTGGATCAGTCGACTTACAAGTCAACTAGAAAGTAATCAGTTAATCTCATGATAGCTAGTTGCAACACTTATGGAAGACCTGAAAATAGGTCTAGGCTAAATGTCATACTGTAACAAAAGTGGAATAAATATTCTTGTTGTCAATTTTGTAAATCTCATATGTTTGGATGGGTTTGGAAACCTAAGAATTATGAACCCAGTAACACTAATTCACCAGGACCCAAGCAAGGTTGGGTACCTAAAAGAAAGTAATAATTCAATATTGTAGGAACACCACAGAATAAGTCGCAAAGGAAAATGGTACCTAGGTAGTACATATTCTAGTCACATGATAGGTGACAAAATCTTTTCAAGGAAGTTACAAATATTGATGGAGGTAGCGTCATATTTGGAGATGATTCAACTGGCAAAATAGTAGGCATTGGAACTGTTCCTTTTAACAACAATTGTGACATTACTAAGGTATATCTTGTTGATGGACTAAACTACAACCTTCTCAGTATAAGTCAACTTTGTGACTCGGGATATGAGGTAAAATTTAAGAGACTAGGTTGTGCCATCAAATACGAATCAGGTAAAATAATTATTCCTGAAAAAGGCACGGAAATGTTTACATACTTGATGGATTCGAAAATATAGATGGTCACATTTGCTTAACTTTTATATCTGATTATCCCTAGTTGCGGCACAGACGACTAGGACATGCCAACATGTATTTGATTAAAAATTATCCAAACATGATTTAGTTATTGGATTACCTAAATTGAATTTCTCTAGAACTCATATTTGTTATGCATGTCAGATGGGTAAGAAAACTAGAAACTCTTTCAAAAACAAACACACGATGTCTACTTTAAAATTGTCGCTATTACTTCATATGGACTTATTTAAACCTACTAGAACTGCTAGCATAGGAGGCAAGAAATATGCTTTTGTTATTGTTGATAGCTTTTCACGCTTTACTTGGGTGATTTTCTAGTCTCATAAATATGAACTCTAAAGAAATTTTGAAGTTTTATGCAAAAGGATTGAAAGAGAAAAAGGCTATCTGATCTCAAAAATCCAAACTAATCATGGAGGCGAGTTTGAAAGTAAAGCATTTGAAGACTTCTGTAACGATCAAGTTTACACTTACAATTTCTCCGCACCATATTCACCACAGAAAAATAAGTTGTGGAGAAAAAGAACCGAACACTTTAAGACATGGCAAGAAGCAAGTTGTTAGAACATTCACAACCAAATCATTTATGGGCTGAAGGTGTGAGCATTGCATGTCACATTCTCAATCGTGTCTCATAAGTCCTATTCACAAAAGGACTCCTTATGAAATATGGAAAGATAAACGTCCAAATATCAGTTATTGTCATCCATTTGGAAGTAAATACTTCATTCATAATATGATAAGGATAATCTTGGAAATTTTGATCCAAGAAGTGGCGAAGGTATGTTTCTTGGTTATTCATTAAATAGCAGATCGTTTGGAGTTTTTAATAAACGTACTTTATTTGTAGAAGAATCTGTTCATTTTGTATTTGATAAAAATAATCCCTTGGTCGAGAAAGGAACTAATACAGGTGATGAAGATAAAATTCAAGAAGCTCAGGATAAATGAAAATCACAGGAGTTGACTAATACCGCAGATTTCATTCGATTGAACAAGTCAGCGACAACTCTCCTAAACAACATACAGAGTCGACTACAAGCACTTTCCGACTTAATGAATGGAGGAGCGAACCTGAATATCCACAGAAATATATTATACAGGATCCAAACCAAGGAATAAAAACCAGGGCTGACATCAAAAGAAAGAAAATATTGCATTGATCTCTCAATAGAGCCCAAAAAGGTAGAGGAAGAATCGAAGGATTCGATCTGGGTGAAATCCATGCAAGAGGAACTAGATCAATTCAGAAAGAATAAAGTATGGAAGTTAATACCCAGACATGATAATGTATCTATTATTGGAACAAAATGGGTATTTAGAAATAAATTGAACGAAGAGGGACACGTCATTAGGAACAAGGCTAGATTAGTTGCTCAAGGATATTCACAACAAGAAGGAGTAGACTATGATTAAACATTTGCCCCAGTAGCTAAACTGGAGTCTATGCTAATCATACTAGCTTACACATCATTCAAAGGATTCAGGTTGTTTCAAATGGATGGCAAAAGCGATTTTTTGAATGGATTCATCGAAGAGGAAGTTTTTGTAAAATAACCTCCAAGCTTTGAAGACTCAAAATTCCCATATCATGTGTACAAGCTTACTAAGACTCTATATGGACTAAACAGGCTCCACGTGCCTGGTATGACATGTTAAGTACTTTCCTTATTGATCATGGGTTTACCAAAGGTAAAATTGATACTACTCTATTCATTAAACGATCAACATAAGGTAATCTTATCTTTCAAATTTATGCTAATGACATTATCTTTGGCAGTAATAACTTTCTTATGTGCAAGGAATTTGCAAACCTCATGCAAAGCGGGTTGGAAATGAGCATGACGGGTGAACTCACATTTTTCCTTGGGCTTCAAAATCATCAAAATGAAGAAGGAACCTTCATTTGTTAGACTAAATATACAAAGGAACTGATCCAAAAATTTGGCAGGAGCAATGCAAAATCAATTGGAACTCCTATGAGTCTGGCTACACATTTGGATAAGGATGAACAGGGTAATCCAGTTGATGAAACCAAATATAGAGGAATGATTGTACCACTAATCTATGTGACCGCAAGTTGACCAGATATTATCTTCAAGGTTTTAAGTATGCCAGGTTCCAGTCAGCTCCCAAGGAATCACATTTGACTGATGTAAAAATAATTATTCTATACCTTGTTGGCACTGTGTCTCATGGATTATGGTATCCTCGCTCTAACTTTTTATATTAGAAGGTTTCTCAGATGCAGATTTAGCGGGTGATAATGAAGACATGAAGAGCATGAGTGGCACTTGTCAACTACTAGTAAAGGCTTTAATATCTCGGAACAATAAAAAGCAAGCATCAGTTGCCTTGTCCACTACTGAAGTCGAGTATATTGCCATTGGTCAATGTTGTCCACAACTCCTCTGGATGTCTCATCAATTGGGTGACTATGAACTTTCTTTTAAACCTATACAAATCTTTTGTGATAATTCAAGTGCAATTTGTCTTTCAAAAAATCATGTGCATCACTCTAGAGCAAAACATATAGATATTAAGCATCATTTTATTAGAGATTATGTTCTTAAGGGTGACATAGAATTAGCTTTTCTTGGTACTTCTGCTCAATAAGATGATATTTTTACTAAACCTTTGTTGGTAGAAAGATTTTGCTCTTTGAGAAAATTACTTGGTATAATCTGTTTTTCAAAAAACTCGTAGGACCTAATGACGCTTTTTCAAAAACTTGTCATAATTGCTCTTTTTCAGTGCATTAATTACGCTCCATGTTCCTTCCCTCTCTTTTTATTCCATTTCACATCAGTTCGCGGTCAAAGATGGAAAACCAATCATCACATCGCTTCACTGACACCCTTTCCTGTTCTTTACCGATTCGTCAAATCTTTTTACTTTAAGTTGAGCATTTTCTGGTCACTCTCATCTCCACCTTGCCTCTCATCTATCTGTGAAAACTCTCTCTTCTCTCATGGCGAAAACCCCCATAAAACCTTCTGCTTGCACAGAAAAAAGCACTCGCTCTAAGGCAAAACCCTTTTCAGCACCTTCGGAGCAAGTAGACCTAGGGTCTAATCATTCTGTGGGCTTCGCCTCTTCTCAAGGAGCGTTCTCTGAACACTCTCAAATCTTTGGAGAAAAACTCTCTAGTAAGCATCCCATGGAGGATCCTCATGTCTCTTCCACTCCAAAGAAATCAAAATTTGATTTCTCTGTTTCCCTTAATTCTGACCTAAATTTCTGGGATACCCCAAATAGGGATTTTTTTCATCTCTCTCAAGGATAAGCCCATCTCCATGGAAGAGTTGTGGATCTTGATGATATAGAGGTTCTCAACTATAAGGTAAAGGATCTTTTTATGTACCAAACGTGGGAAAATTTCTCTTTATTTCTCCACCTAAAGTGTATGAGCCCTTAGTCCGTATGCTTTATGCTAATCTTCGCTCTAGTAAACCCGATAAGCATGAAACTCTTGTTCTTGGTAAATGCATTGTTATTGACCGTGCGTTGTTCGATTATATTTTTCTCTATCATTGCGCTGGTTTCCGCACTCTCTTTAAAAAAGGACTTTGAAGTTTCCTTTCACAAGGCCAAACAGTGCATTGCTGAAAAATCCCTCTGAAACCTTTCCCAACCAATTGGGGCCTAGTGATGTAAGTTTTGAAACTCGGGTTCTTACTCACATTTTTGTAACCACTCCTATCCCTAGAAATAGTTCCTTCTCCACCTTCTCTCAAAGGGACACCTTCTTTGTCTGTTGTCTCATCACCAAACTCAAACTCATGCTGTCCTCATAGGTCATAAATTTTATGATTGAGAGTGCTGAAGATACCACCAGTTTACCTTTTGGTATGGCCATCACCCACATTCTGGAAGCTCATCAAATTCCGCTTTCTAACTACCACTTTATTTTTGTTTCCAAGTCCTAATATTCTAGAGCTTTCTCTAGTATGGGATATGTGAGTGTCAAGGGTGCTTGGGTAAAGAAAGGTGAGAGTGAAGCAAAATAGACCCTTATGGAATCCAAACCTTCATATGTTGTTCCACCCCCTCTCATTAGTTCTGACCTAAGTAAGAAGATAAAATCCATTGACTCCCAACTCTTAGACATCAAGACTCTCCTTTCTTCTACTCAATCGACTATGGGTGCCATTCATGCTATTTCAAAGGAAACTAGGTCTGATGTCTAAAATCAGGGTGGTTGTGCAAAGGGTAAGGGAGAATGCGGTTAAAGCCATCAAGGAGGTCCACAATAGGCCTGATGGAATGAGCGTTGCTGCAAACACCAGCTATGATGAAGGAGGCGATCTGCAACACTCTTACTTACTTCCTGCGTCACTAGTGTGGATATGTTTGATAGATAATTTCTTTTTTGTTTCAAACTTGTTTTGGCTATGTTTTGGGCTGTGCCCATTGGATGTTTTTTTTTGCCTCCGTGGATAGTACTGTTTTTTTTTGTCTTCTAATCCCTCTTTGTTAATGTTAAAAAAGGGGAGAATATATATCTCTTTCGTCTATTATGATAATATACAGGTTCAAGTCGACTATGCTGCATGCATAGATGGTACTCTTTATTATTTGAACAGGTTAAGTCGACTATGCTACATGCATAGGCAATACTCTTTATTCTTTGAATAGTTTAAGTCGACTATGCTACATGCCTAGACGTACTATAGAGGTACAAGTCGACTGCACACATTAAGGGGATATTAAATCTAGTTGACTACACACATTAAGGGGGGGCCAAGTCGGCCAGTAACAAACAGGGAAGTCAACTGTTGTATACTTCTTACATCTACATATATTATTTTGCCATCATCAAAAAGGGAGAAAGTGTTAGATCATATTTTAATGATGCAACTAATGCATGTTCAAGAGTTCAAAGAAGTAAAAGCAGACTTATCGAAATGGCTATGTCGAACAAGGAAGGAAATCACTCACAAGGGAAGCTACCTGAATAACGCACGGAGTACAAGGAAAGCTACAAACCTACATCAGCAAATCCGGATTAGCTCCGTGAATCTAGGAAATCAAATTAGCCATAACGCAGTGAAGATTCGAAGTGATCTGTGATTGGCGAAATCACGGGTAAATAATAAAAGATAGAAGATCCGGACAGTGGTCAAGTTTGGAAGGTCCAAAAATCAAGGAGCAATCTTGTTGAATTCATTATCTGCTGAAGGAAAAGATTTCAAGAGAAACAATGGCTAGATTCTTATTCTTGGAAAGAATCAATTCTTTCCAAAGATCAAGACCCTTGGGTTGACAAGCCTTCACCATTATCCTTTATAGAAATTTACTGTGTAACTCCATCCTTAGAACATACTTTGATTGAACCAAAACACATCTCTTTATTCTACTGCAAACAAGCATAGTAGCGTACACAAATCTGTAGTGTAAAAAGTCAGGGATAGAAAGAGGACATACAGCTGGTGAGGCATTGTACCAAACAAGTGCTAGAGAATTTGAGCGATATACTTCATATCTGTACTCGAAAGAAAACTCATTTGCTTGAAGAGAAATCGATTGCAACCCAAGGGGACTCGATTAGGATTCACATTGAATCTGAACCAGTATAAAGTTTCCGGTGTCTTTAATTTCTACATTTACTTTATACATATTACCTCAAACTATTATATCTACAAGATTGCCATATTTAGTCGACTACTAAAGTTTTAAGTCAACTCATTAACGATTAATTTTTATTATTGACAATTCACCCCCCCCCCCCCCCCCCCCCCCCGCTCCCGCTTCTTGTACTTTCAACGGAATGGGAAAGAAATTAAAGCATGTAACAATTAAGTCATAGAGTGAGATGATTCATAAATATGATAAAGAGACGGGAACAATTAATTTGATGGCGTATACACACTCATGACCTCTCATATATGTCGTGTCACACATAATTCACATAACATATAGTTCACGGGTTCCTAATTCTCTCAAATCGAGGTAGGACTCAACACTTACCTCGCTCAACTATTAAATCAAAGGCCAACCAGGGCTTTTCCGCTAAAATTCACCTCCAAACCAATCGAATCTAACAAAAATCGACTTAATATTATTAAACAATGCTAGAGAAATCAATTACAATAGATAAAGCAAATATTTTTACACTTTGCCTAAAAAATCAACAAAAGTCACCCCGGGTCGGATTGGTAAAAACCCGAGATTCAGACAAATATTCAATTAGCTTTACACCCCGTGAACCCGATTATATGATAAGCTTCGATGTCCGGCCTCAATTTGATGTTTAATCCCAATTTTAACAAATTTCCCAATTCAACCAAATCCCTAATTTCTACCATAAAATATCATAGATTACATATTATAAATCAATAAGTGTTGACGGAAGGAAGAAAACGAGTTAAAATATACTAACCTATGAAATGGGGATGAAACTCCTCTTCAAAATCGCTTTTAGGCCAAGCTCTAATGTGAAGATGGTAAAAAAATGGGTTAAATTCCATTCTGTAAAAGTTTTAAAGGCTAAGAGACACGTGTTTATCGCATCGCGAGACACCTGACGCGATCATGAAGTAGCAGTGGCCAAAGGCCTTCGTGCTCACGAAGGCTTACTCCCACTTGCCTTTGCGTTCGTGGTCCTGATGTCGCGTTCGCGAAGAGTAACGGCTAAGCTCCCCTCCCAGGCCCCATAAACCTACGTGTTTGCGTGAGACTGGTCGCGTTCGCGAAGGGTAAACCCCTAGTGCTCCGCGTTTGCGACCAAGCCATCGTGTTCGCGATGAAGAAGTTCTTCCCCTGTCCTAGTTTCCCTTTCGCGGTCGCGGGAATTCCTTCATGATCGCGAAGCACAAAGTGACAGAAACCAACAACAACAAATCGGCAGCTATCCAAGTCATAAAATCGATCTATAGCCTTTCCGAAACTCCCCTAAGTCCTCGGGCTCTAAACTAGACATGCACACAAATGTAATAATATCATAGAAACTTGCTCGCATGATCAAAACGCTAAATTAAACCTACAATTGAATCACACATCAAAATGAATAAATTTTATAAAGAAACTTAAGAACATCCAAATTTACAACCGGACGT
This sequence comes from Nicotiana benthamiana, assembly GCA_034376525.1. NCBI lineage: Eukaryota > Viridiplantae > Streptophyta > Magnoliopsida > Solanales > Solanaceae > Nicotiana > Nicotiana benthamiana. The sequence goes on from CM067336.1 coordinate 92,789,039, forward strand.
CCGAATCATGTCAAATCAACTCCGTTTTACATCAACTTTTGCAACAAGTTATAAATATTGAAATGAACCTATACCGAGTTCATGAACAAAATTCGAACCAGGTAGCAACAAAATCAACCTAAGGTCAGGAATTCTTTAAACCTTAAATTTACTAATTTTCAACAAATCATGTTAAATCAAGTTAAGGGACTTTCGAATTCTATTAAGGGCATATGTCAAAGTCCCAAATCACGATACAGACTCACCATGATCATCAAAACACTAATCCATGTCCATTTAAGTAAAATGTTGACAGTAGTAAACTCAAATCATTTCTTAAGCTAAATTTTAGATTTTCTTCATTTTTTCCACATAAGTTTTTCAGAAATAGACACGGACTGCATGCAAATTTACAAATGTTAAGACAGAGCTCTTTGAGGTCTTGGGGTACAAAAATAAATGCTAAAACTCAAGGTGACCTATCCGGTCATCACAAAAAAAAAGTTTTGTTTGTTGAGAAATTAACTTTTATATATATATATATATATATATATATATATATATATATATATATATATTTCTAACATGTTTATTTCTATCTAAATAGAAATCAAGCTAAAAATATTGGGGCTTATACCTTTTATATTTCTTCTTTTTATATTCATTTTTGTCATAACTTTGTGTTGTATATACTGTTGATTTACAGACACTATGTATTCTGTTTTAGCTTTCTTGTATTTGAAAGTTTGTACATTTTTTCTTGTAATATTTTCATAATATATTGTACTTTGTGCCCTATAGACCATTTTGTATGTGGATTTGGTATTACACCATCTCTTTACCATTGTTCCTCTATTTCTCTTCGTAAGACTCTTGGTAGTTTGTTGTATAATTTTTTTACCTAAATCTTGATCAAAAGCATTTCCACTAATAGTACAATAATAAAAATAATCTTTTAATACTTTTTTATATGAAACCAACTACTTATACTTAATTGTTCTAATTTTATTAAAGCATTCTTTTGTAGTACTACTCGTCCACTATTTGGATCTTCTCCTGTGATCAGGCTATGTATTTTGATTTGTAAAATTATAAGGATTTTCTCCCATTGCTATTAGATATTGAAAATTTTGAGAAAATTATGATTTATAGGCTTCCCATAAGCCTTTTGTTGATTCTCCTAGGAAAGTTTCCATATAATTATACATTCTTTCTGCGTTTGTGTCATTATAAGTTTTTATGTTGTTTGCTACTACTATTCTGTTCCATATGTCTATTACTGAGCTCCACATCTGTGGATCATGGGCTGCTATGTTTAATATTTTACCTTTACTTCCTTCTTCTTGTAATCTTATATGTTCTTCTATTGACATTCTCTTTCCTGAAAGTTTTACATTTTCTATTTCTGTTTCGTGGTCTATTTTGTATATTCTTCTTCTAGGTACATTTCCTGTACTAATATCTATGGTACTTTGATACGTTGTTCTCTGAAAGGGGCTTGGGCTAGAACTAACTGATTCCATTAATTCTTTTAAGCTTATTACTGAATCTGTTTCTGTTTCATAGCTATCTTGTATTTCTTCAAGAATTTGATCGAATTTATCCGATTTTTCATGTAACATATTTTCTTTTATATATCCCAAATTATCTGTTCTTAATTCGCACTTTCTAATATGCTCTTCTACTTTTCTTAAAGTTAATTTTCCCAGTTTGTATCATTTGCATTGAAAAGTCCTATTTTTATTTTGTTTAACTAATTTTCTTGCTTCTTCTAATGCTATGTCTACTTCGAATTCTTCTTGTATTATTTCAATATTCATACATTTAGTTTCTTCTACCTTACTTTCATCTTCATCATTCGTTTCTTTATAAGTGGAACAATTATAATATATATATATATATATATATATATATATATTCCAAAAAATAGTCTAATTTATGTAATATACTGCATAACTAGTGTATATTATATGTATATTGGATACAAAAAGTAAATAATTTTCGCTGAGCAACTAAATATGTTAACAACCCTTTTTTCTTTGACATACAGTAATATATATATTCCAAAAAATAGTCTAATTTATGTATTATACTGCATAACTAGTGTATAATATATGTATATTGGATACAAAAAGTAAATAATTTTCGCTGAGCAACTAAATATGTTAACAACCCTTTTTTCTTTGACATACAGTTAAAAAGGTATGTAACAAGCCATAAAATGATTAAAATCAATTATTCGCAAGTAAAAAAGGGAAAAATGACATTGTATTACCGATATCAAAATAATAACTAATTATTTTTTTATATGTACACACCTACATATTTGTGTATTATATATAAAAAAATATACAAATTTTATTATTTTTTCAGCTATTCGATATAAATAATTTTTTCTGCGGGCCAGAAAAGAAATACTAAATTGTTTGAGACGAAACGCTGAGCATGATTTTGATTATCAAATATGCTTATGTAAATATTAGATTCTTTGATCGATTTAAAGTAGCGTAACATTTGTGTACGAAACTATAATTGTACAATGACCGAACATTAATATGACTATTGAATTGGTTTAATTATTATAATAATCAGCTAATGTAATCAGGGGCAGGGCTAGCCGTTCGGCTGAGCCCAGTAACTTTTGTTCATGCTTCGTATTTGTTTTAAAAATTATTGAATTATGCACAAGCTATTAATTTAAATTGAATAACATAAAAGAAAAATACCGAGCCCCTAAGTTTCAAATCCGCCTCTGCATGTAATTCGGGGCATGTGCATCTATATCTACTTTTTGAGTCACGTTTTAACTTGTACTCGTTTTCGCTTAAATTCAGCATATGGGGCTGAAGTAATAAAGGCAATCACGCAAAATTTCAGTATTCTAGTAGACAGGACTGAAGTAGCAAGTACTGAAGTTTTTGTTTGTAATTGTTCAACTTAAGCATAATAGCTGAAATTTTGTTCTGTATTTGCTGAAGTTTTTGTTTGTAATTGCACTAAATAAGCTGAAGCTTTTTTGTTCTGGATTCATTAGTTTTGTCAATAAGTTTTTTAAAAAACTTCAGCAGAAGATGTTGAAGTTATTTAGTTGATTTATAAAAACTTCAGATAAGCTGCAACTTTTTTGTTCTAGATAAATTTTTTCAAAAATTTCAGCAGAGCTTAAGTTATTTAGTTTATTTGTCAAAATTTCAGCACAAAAAGCTAAATTCGTTTTTTGTCATGATTATTTTTGTTATAAAACTTTTTCAAATTTTGCTTTTGTTATTTTGTCTAAATTGTTGTAGATAATATGTATAGCATAGTCGGGCAGTACTTTGAGAGATCAAACCATCTGCTATAATCTTCTCCTACGATGAGAATTACAGTTTCTGGTTATCGTCTGAGCATTACATTTGAACAGCTCTTACTATTTCATTATCTCTAGAAATCTAGTACTTCATAATTGGGTTGGGTGGAGGGAGGGGGCGATTTAATAATTGGACAAGTAATATAGCTTTATCATAATAATAATAATAATAATAATAATAATAATAAGAGGAAGAGGAAGAGGAAGAAGAAGAGTAGGAGTAGGAGGAGGAGAAGGAAAAATGAGGCTAAAATACTTTAAAAAGTGTGTACAAATTAAAACTTAAAAGATATATATATAGTTTAAATAGAGAAGACCAAATAGGAAGTCCATGCGATTTTTATATGTAGTCCGAACCAAATAGCCAATAGCTTGTTTGGCTAAGCTTATTCAAATTTAAAATGTATTTTTTTCAAAAAAAATAATTTTTTCTTTCAAAGTTGTATTGTTTGGGCAAACTTTTAAAAGAAAAAAATATTTTTGAATAGAAACAGAAGTAATTTTGGAGAATTAGAAAAATATAATTTCTCTCTAATCCCACTTGAATAAAAAAAATTGAGAAAAATATAGATAAAATCAGTCTTAAAAAGATTTGCCAAAAAATAATAACGTGTCATTAAATGCATTTTTAATCCTTAAGTTTTAAATAATAAAGGTAAGTGTTACAAAATCAACAAAATGCAGCACTAAAAAGCTAAACCCACGAGTTCCCAAATTCCTCAATCACACCATTCATGAACCCTAACTCTCAACAAAGGATGTGAGAAAGGAAACTCAACAAAAGATGTTAGTATATAGTGATGAAATCCAACCATCGGTAAGTTTGCTCTGTGTTTCTTGCAAGCTGTTTTCCTATTCTTAAATTATTATTTTTCCGATAGAGTTAAGAAATTTTTACCATAGTTATTGGAACGTAGGAAGAGAGATCTTGATATGTCTATTTACCAAGCCCCTATCATATCATCGTTATAGAGTCCTAGTTTACTGTTTGATCATCTACGTAGAATACATTGTTCCAACGAAGTTACTGCCTATAATCACTCAGATTCAATACTAATAGAGGATAAATTGGAAGTCTATGAAGCTGCCGACAGTTAATGTACCGAGCCTGAGATAGAAAGTTGTCATACATGAAGACTGAATCAGTGGAGATTGAGGAATTGGGGGTAAAGTTAGACCTACTTCCATAGAAAAGGGGCTTAATACTCGAAGATATTACAAAAAGATGTGGTTTGGTATTCAAATGGTAGAGCCAAAATGAATAACGTTGTAGTATTGGACAATGGCGCCGGCCTAATCAAGGCTGGAATAGGTGGCGAAAGAGATCCAACAGCTATTGTCCCAAACAGCACAGGGCGTCCACTCTCTTCCAAGAAATGGCTTATGGTGGATCAGCTCCTTTCCCCTGATGTAGACCTTACTTCCGCCACTGTCCGCCGCCCTTTCGATCGCGGTTACCTTATCAACCCGGACCTCCAGTCCTCCCTTTGGTCCCATATCTTCTCCAACCTCCTCAACATCACTCCTTCCCAATCCTCTCTCCTCCTCACTGAACCCCTTTTCAATCTCCCTTCAATACAACGCACCCTTGATGAAATCATCTTTGAAGATTTCAATTTTAAGGCTCTCTATGTTTCGGATTCCCCCTCTTTGGTCCATCTCTATGAGGCATCTCGTCGCCCTTATGGGATTGTGTCTAAAGCCCAATGCAGCTTAGTTGTGGACTGTGGATTTTCATTTACTCATGCCTCACCCGTGTTTCAAAATTTCACATTGAATTACAGCGTGAAAAGGCTTGATCTTGGTGGGAAAGCTTTGAGCAATTTCTTGAAGGAGTTAGTGAGTTACAGGAGTGTTAATTTGATGGATGAGAATTTCCTTATGGATGATGTAAAAGAGAAACTCTGCTTTGTGTCTTTGGATGTTGCCAGGGACTTGCAGATTGCTAGGAAACTGGGAAATGACAATTTGTTTAGGTGCACGTATGTACTTCCTGATGGTATTACACATACTAAGGGTTTTCTAAAAGATCCGGAAGAAGCAAAGAGATACCTGTCTTTGTATAATGATGAAGCAGCCACGAAGCAGCAAGTAGCAGCAGGAGTACAAACGGATAAGCTGCGGAGCAACGATGCATCAAGAAGAATTGATTTGGCAAAAAATGAATTTGGGTTGACAAATGAGCGGTTCCTCGTCCCAGAGATGATGTTTCGTCCAGCTGACTTGGGACTGAATCAGGCTGGACTTGCAGAGTGCATTGTTAGAGCTATCAGTTCCTGTCATTCTCATCTTCAACCTCTTCTCTATGAGAGCATCATTTTGACGGGAGGCACTACTCTATTCCCTCATTTTGCTCAAAGACTAGAAATGGACCTTCGACCACTTGTCCCAGATAAATACCATTTAAAGATTACGACTCAAGAAGATCCTATACTAGGTGTTTGGCGTGGAGGATCACTCTTGGCATCAAGTCCTGATTTTGATGCAATGTGCGTCACCAAAGCTGAATATGAGGAGCTGGGATCAGCTAGATGTCGAAAGAGATTCTTCCACTAACTTTTGTGATGTTACTTTTGAAGTTTACAAGTCTATGTTCATCTTTGGTGTTAAATGGAGGGAGTGATTAGGAGGATCACTGGCCTCTACTGTTGCAATTGAGCTAAACATGTATGTGTTATGAAATGTTTCTTTTCTTTGTCAGTTTCTTTTCTGTATTTCAGGCCAAATTTGTTGAAGCCTAATCTTACTGAAATGAAATGTTAATGGCATCTTCAATACCAGAAAAACAAAAAATGGTCCAAGAGCAACAATCATGAGTTTGTCTCTCCCCTTATTATTCAGTTTTTATACCGAACCATAAATGTGTTTATCTGTATGCAATACCGAAATATAGATCCGCTATCTATTGCTTCCACTTCTTCTGTCTCCCTGTTTTCTGGCTCTTTCTGTTTACCAGGAAAAGCCCATGTTTCTCTCAACACTCTCAACACTGAACTAGCAATAAGAAGTTGCGATGTCATAAAGTTAAGCTACAATTTGTATCTGTTTCACTTGCAGTCTGTTGATGAGTTGATCATATTGGTTATGTGCTTGGCTCTTGTTGTTGGTTGCTCAACTATTTGTTATGTAACTGGTTAACTAATATTTATTCTAGATTCAGTTTGACACTTGGTATGATGATTTCATGTTGTTCTGATCTAAAATTTTGTTGATTATGAAAGTGGTTGAAAAATAAGAACGTGCATTGGTTGTTTCACGACACTGTTTAACTGCCTCACAAAGTGAATGAAGATAAGACCTTTCTGATAATATGGAATGCTTTGCGGTGTACCTGAAATGATAATTGGCCCTGATTATCTGTATAAGTGTCTTCACTAAAAGAACATTAAGTTGTTGTTTGTGTACTGGCTCACAAGTGATTTTAGAAGGGAAAAGTCAAAGACTGATGGGACAATTGATCGCTGGGAGAGTTATTCATTAGATTCTAAGGGGAAGTCATCAAGCTAAAAGGATTTACAAGATAATATCTGTTCTATAAAACTATTCTGTTTGATATTGGTCTGAATTTCTCCCTGCCACTTACTTCCTACGCCGGACTTCCTGAATGATCATACTGATGGAACCTTCATAGCCCATTGAGTGTGTCTTTTTTGCCACATTGTATGTTGGGAGCAGAACCCCTTTGCCTGCCAACAGTAAGCACAAAATTGGGGAAAGATAGCTCATTTTCATTTGAGAAGGGATATAAGCTTCCCGATGGACAAGTCACTAAAATTTTGGCTGAGAGGTTCCATTTCCCTGAGGTCCTCGTCCCGCCATTGTTGGTTGGAATGGAAGCGACATGAATTCATGAAAATGCCCACGACTCAATCATGAGATGCGATGTTGATATTAGGAAAGATTTATTTGCAAACATTGTTCTTAGTGGTGGATTAACTATGTTTCCTGGCATAATATATCGTATGAGCAAGAAAATCACTGCTCTTGCTCCAAGCAGCATAAAGATCAATGTGGTTGCACCACCTGAGAGGAAGTACAGCACCTGGATCAAAGCACTTCCCTCTACAGTTTTAAACAAAGTTAGTTTCTGTTTGCTTTACTTCAGGATCAGTCAATCGATCAAATTTTAACTCTTTTAAGCTCAAGGGGTTTAATAGCTAACACCTACGTCCCATGCAGATGTGTATAACAAAGGGCACATATGGTGATTTGGTCCTTAAATTGTCCACAAGAAGTCTCTTTAAGCTTGGTGAGCTTTTATATCCTCTCTTGTCAACTTCCATCTAATGATTTCTATTTTAAAATGAGAGATCAGCCGATATATATTTCAATTAGAAATCATTTCTTTTCCCTAGGTATACCCAATCTTGTGAGCAGTGTGATATTTTAGTTTCTAGTTGTTCCGTTATCATGCTAATTTTTCTGGCTCGGGTTTATGCTTTTATTTCAAATGATTTGGGTAGTAAGCCATTAAAATGGTGAATCGTCTGCGACTTATGTTTGTTCTATTGCTTTTTAGGTTAGACATATTTGGTTATATGTTTTTCTCGAAAGCAGATGCAGAGTTTTGTGAAATGCAGAGTTGCTAGGCCTTCCTGGAAAACAAGCTCTTTTCGCTTGGTTACGCAGTCCAAGCCCGACTACAAAGAGTACTCCGTGTATCAAGAATTTTTTTGGGATTTTTACCTATGTAGACCATATACCAAACCTTATTACCTATTCCAACCATTTTAAACCCCCATTCCAACTTTGTATTCAACTCATAAATCATGAAAAAACCAAATACTCCACAAAAAAACCCATCAAAAACTGTATTAGCAGATGTTTTGTCTTTTAATTTGGGTGTTTTAACACCTAAATCACCACCCAAAAATCCACAATCTACACATGCAAGTGAAAAAACTACAGGTATTTCATCTCCAAGACAAATCGGTGCTGAAATGCGAAGCAAGCATTTGCAGGATGTTGATGCTAGCGGAGTAGATAAACCAGTCGACAAACAACTGAAGCGCAAGGGGAAAGAGTTAAGGGTAGATGATGATTTTGTAGAAGATTCATCCAAACTTCCAACAGGGAAAAAACCAGAGGTGTCTCCTTCATCTTCAAAACAAAAAAAAGAAGAAACCCTCAAAAAAATTACTAAAAATGATTCTTCAAAAAATTTCATTAAAGGTAAACAATATTTATTTGTCCTTACTATTTTGTAATTTGATTTTGGTTGCCAAAAAATATTCTTCAAGTGTTTTTTTAGTGTTCAAGTGTTTTTTGGCAAAATGTGATATGGTCTCGATTTTGTAGATTATTTATCGCAATTTTGTAGGTTTATTTGGTACTGCGATTACTAGACAGTCTATAAATGTAGTTAGATTGTAGTTGATTTGTAGTCTGCTAAGTAAATTGTAGTTATGGTTTTTGTATTGCAACTTGTATAGCTGTTACATTTAACTTCATTCTCAATACAATTATACTACATTTTTTCAAGGTTACATTAAGTAACTGTTATATTGTTCTTCTTTGTCTGTTCAAGTGTATTTTTGTAAAATGTGGTCTGGTCCTAATTTTGTAGATTCTTTGTCTCAATTTTGTAGTTTAATTAGAGCCATGCCTCTTAGACGGTTTATAAATGTAGTTAGTTTCTAGCTGATTTGTAGTCTGATGATTAAAATTGTAGGTATGATATGTTTCATTGTATCATGTATTGCTGATATATATAACTTCATTCTAACCACAGTTAATATACATGTTTGCAGAATGACCCTTACTTTGCTCAACAAAATGTTGATTATGGTGTGCTTCGATTCCACAGTTTGTGTGATCCTAGCATATCTAGCCAGATTCAGGTTTTACTATCCCCAAATCAACTACGTGTTTTCAAAAAAACATGTTTTGGTTACTTATTAGATCTGCCCGTAATATGTATGCAAAATCAGGCCCTTCATCTTCTAATGAAATATGAGTTGTCAAAGTCTACTGACACTTACTTTTCTGTTCTTTTAATGGGTGAAAATTTGATTTTTTTCATTGAGAGAATTTGGGTTGATAACTGATTTTAATTGTGTGAATACTTTCTCAGACTATGGTTACAATTCCAACTATGTTGGCCCTTTAATGAAAACATATTTCCCTAACAAAGAAACGGTTGAGAAATGGCATCTGCAAAAATGTAGTCACTAACAAAGCATGGGCAAACGATGTGGATGCGGTGCAGTTGTGCGTCATTTATATGTTGAAACTTTTTGTTTTTCCTTCAGATAAGGACCATGTTGCTTTCATAGACAAGTTTATGTTCTTTCTAATCGAGTCTAGTAATTTTGAGTCGTAACCATGGGGTACCAAATCCTTCAAGCAGGTTATTGAATCTGTCCGACATCGTCTTAATCCTAATGTACATTCTTATCTTATATGGGGATGCTCATTTGCCTTGCAAGTGTGGCTATATGAGTGTTGCTCTTCCGTCAGCACCGAGCTTGCTACACTGTGTTCTGAATCGATTCCTCGGATTTTAAGATGGTCAGCTAGAAAGGGACTGATTTGGTTAACTGAAATTGAAGACAAGATGATCAAGCCCGAGTGGATCAACGTGTTTTTTTAACTTTTGTATGATTCTACAATTACAGTTAGTAACTACATATCATCTACATTTTTCTTTTCAATTGAATTAACTATCACTTCCATCATTCAGTTCACAAATATGGTTGAATCTGGAGAAGAGTTTGGAGTGCTTAATCTCCCAGAGAAGATTCAATATGAAGATGAAGAAGTTGCTCAACCATCAAATGTTCCAACGGCTGCTTCTCCAACAGTTGAACCCAAAGAAGCTAATTCTCAAAAGGCCATGGAATCTGTCAGTAGCAAGATCAGTAATTTGGAAAAGAGGCTTGAGCAGGTATTGTGAGAAACTACAATATTTTGTCATAATTTACTACCACTTGAATTCGTTCCTACTATTTTGTAGTTTCTTTGTAGTTTAAGTGTAACAAATAGAATATGCTTACCACCTAATTACACATAATTAATTTTTAGGTTGATGTAAAGTTAGATGGGTTTAAGAATGATGTTTTTGATGAACTCTCAAGCCTTCGAGAGTTCATAGATCAATCTTTGAAGAGTGTCATGAATGCGGTAAACAGGAGGACTGATTTGGATGAGTCAAAGGCAAAAATTTACATATAATTTTATGCTAAGAATATATACGATATATGACAAAAAAGCATTCTCAACTGTTCCCCAAAATTGTAGTTTACTGGTAGTTCAATAAAATATAATGACCAAAATGAAGGAGACAAAAACCATCATTTTCAGTTCAACGTTGGTGATCAACTTCATGCAAGCACAAGTAATACAGGTATCTACATAATTCCTACATACATATCTACAAACTTCAAGAATTGCTAATCACTTTTTCACTATGTTTTTCAGCTACCACTTCTCCACAACATGTTCAACCAAAAGTTGACTTGTATCCCGACATCCAAGAAGCAGCTGAGAGATTTAAAGCAGGTATAGAACCATAACTGCATTTTAATTACATCTCATGCAAAATTTCAATAATTTACCCCTAAACTACATATTCCTACATTTGACTACAATTCTACTGTCCAATTATGCATTCAAGCTGTAGATTCAACAGAACATGTACAAGAAAATGTTGATGATGAACCAGCAATCCAGGAAGTATCTGAGGTAGCAAAAGAAGGTATTGTTTCATAATGTACTTTTTAATAGAAAATAGTTGATTATACAATGGTATAATGTTGTTAAGTATGTCATTTTTTATGTAACAGATATTGAAGATAACATTCCACAGTCACCAATTCATGGTGTAATAGTAACTGAAGTTGTCCAGGAATGCATTGATTAAAAAGAGGAGACTGAAGTTGTGCCTGAAGGCATTGAAAACAAAGGTATGACATTGGATGATTTTGAGCTGCCGGAAAATATATCACAGTTGGTCATGTATGGCGAGCCCATACAAGATGAATCAACCCCCGTTCATCCAGGAAGAACAAGGATACCAGGAAAATATGCACAATCACCATTCACTCCCATGTATAGTACTGAAGGCAGCACATATGTTGGGCCCAAATATTTTTACCTAAAGCACCCCTTCACAAGTGTCATAGGCGAAGATGTAGATCCTGAATTGATAGATAGGTTCACAATCTGGTTATATCATCACACTGACAAAGTATCTAAGAGGTATGGTTGCTTAAATTTACACTGCCTGTTCACCCTTTTCAGACTTTAAAGTTGTAAATCTTTTTATAAATTTTTTGTATTTGATTCATTCTTTTGTTATTACAGGAGGAAAGATTTCTTTTCAAAGAAGGATAACTAAATCAATCATTCGTTGTATTTGGGTTGTGAGAATATTGATAAGAAGGACTGGTTCTATGCCCTTGCTCACCACGGACAGGTAATCAATAGCACTGTAAGTATATAGTGTATACAATCATTGACAATATTTGTTTTGTCTTCAACTGTGTGGTGCAATTGTAGTTTTGTCTTTAACTATGATGTTTAAATATAGTTATATTGTAGACATCATGTATATTTTACTATATTTAGTCTTCAACTGTAAAATTTTGCTTTTTTCGAGCCTTATGCAATCAGTGTGAAAAATGTAGTTAATGTGTAGTTTTTATGTAAATATGATGGGTCAATTTAGATATAGTACTTGTTTTCTATATCTTTCATACTAAATGCCATTAAACTACATTTTGTGAGGCATTTGGGCTAACTATTATATATATGTAGTTATGGTGTTGTTAAAGTGAAGCAAGTTGTTAGATTTTTTTCATAAATTCTAATTGTAGTTAATATGTAGCTATTTTGTAGATGTGATTGGATACACTGTAACTTATTATATATTGCACTTTTACTTTGGCAGCACATTGATGTTATTATGTACTATCTGAGAAAAAAGAAAAAATATGGTCCCAACATCCAGACTAGGTTTACAACAACCGATTGCTTGTTCAAGTCAAAGATTTAAAGAATCAATGAGAAGTTCACTAGTTCTCCACTGGATCAAAGGAATTCGGTTGTTAAAGCCGAGGATGATATTGGAGAATATATTCTGAGCTACAGAATTCTTGCTAGTGTTGCCTGGGATCTTGTTACTATGTGCTCATGCCTGTTAACCTTGTGGAGAACTTTTATCGGTTGTTGCTAGTTTTTGACATAAAGGACCGGCAACTTTACATTTATGATTCATTGGTGAGAGCAAACCGTAATCAAACAGTTCAGACATTGGTTGAGAAATTTTCTATCATTATTCATCTTTATTTGTCTTGCACTGGTTTCTATGCTAAACGCAAAGATATTGACTTCAAGACTACAAAGTCATACATAGAGAAATCAGTTACAGACCCTCTCGACATACAATGGATGGTTGCAGAGATTCCTCAACAAAATGAAGGATCATTGTAAAAAACTAATCTCCCTTTCTATATGTTTAATTTTTTTTAATTGTTTGTTATATAATGAAAAATTCTCATCTTCTGCAGGGATTGTTGTGTATTTGTGGTTGCCTTTGCGGAGTATATTCACACTGGTGATTTATCTATCCCAAAGGAAGATCTTACTAATATTGACCAACACCGTAGACGCTATGGTGCTTTACTGTGGGACTACACCACGAAGAAGCTAGAAGATGGTTCAATCAGTGAGAGTAAGGTTACTGGCAGACTTGTAAGGAGGAAGGGTGCACCGTCAAAGAATGAGAGGACTAAAGTTCAACGAAAGAAGAAGTAGACTATTTTGTTCCTATTTAGGTCTGTGCAATTTGGTAGTTGAATTGGAAAACAATGTAGGAATTAAGTCATTTTGGTTTTCTACAACACTTTTTCTTCATTACGTTATACTCGAGTATTCGAGTTATCTGATAGTATTTTTGCAGTAATAGCTTTGTCTTATAATTTCACTTTAATCTTCAAGTTATTTTTATATAATACCTTCAGGTGCCATTTAATATGTTTATATAACTATCAGTTCTTACACAACATAAAGATGAAATGAATACACGTCTCAGATAAATAATTTAGCCATCCTTTATCAACAATTATTTACAGAAAAAATTAATTTATCTACAATTAAACTACATTGAACTACATTCTAACTACAAAGTCCCATTAGGTGATTGCCAGGACTACATTTAGACCACAATTAAACTACGTTTTAACTACAATCTGACAACAATTTACATTTAGGGTTTTCTTTATTAATATCAGACGTTTTGCATATAGTTTATACAAAAGTCTAACTATTCAATAAAAAATGACAAGAATTGACGCTTGACGGCATACATAAAAATATAAATAGTGTAGATACACAAATTTATGTTTGTGCTTCTTAATCATCTTCAAAATGTAGAACAGCTACACAATAAATTCCGATAATTTGAGCTCACTAACATTTATTTTGAATAACTACTCTAGCTACATGATATTCATTTCTTTTTCGGCGCATTCTTGCAAGTTCTTTTGTTATGCCCTTCACCTCCACGATTTCCACAAGACACCCTGTACTTCTTTGACTTTATTTCATCAAATGTTTTACATCTTTCCTTGTGAGGTATACTTGTCTACCTTTTATCTCCCGCCGATGGCTTTACTACCTCATCTAAAATATATTGTGGTACATCCCATTTTGCTTCATCAGGAAGAGGATTTACTGGCATTTCATAGGTAAGAAGAAGGCTCTTCCTTGTGTAATACGGAGAGCAATAGTTTTCATACCTTTCATTCCTATGCCTTAATGCTGCCAAAGCATGGGCACATAGAAGTTCATCAAGTTTGAATTGTCCACAGCTATATTTCTTGTTTTCTAGACACACAATGTACCGCTTCACACCATCTAACACGGTATGTATATGATCTGTTGAAGCCCTCACCTACAATTCAAGACCCAACAGAAATAATAATACATCAATCAGTTAACTAGATTAACAACAATCAGTTATCTACAAATCAACTACACATAAACTACATATAAACGATAACTACACTTACCTACAATTTGACTACATTTTAACTACAAACTGGAAACACTGCAGCTACTACTATTTTTGTTTCTTCTCTTGCACCAAACAAGAATATATTACATTTAGTTTCTGGGATAATGTATTGTTATCTTCCAATTCTCTGTTGAATTTGTGACCAAGGAATGTGAAAGCACCTTTTACCTCCAATAACTTTTTTTTGTCCAACGTTCTAGAATAGTCCCCATATACTCAAATAGATTAAATATCAGTAGCTCTCTTGCCTCTTTTTTTACAACATTCAACGACTCGGCAATGTTTGACGTCATAGTAAAGTTCTATTCACCGTTGCATGTACTCTTGACCATCTATGATAGCCAATATCATGTAGGTAAGACGATACACGCGGGCCTACCTCTTCAATCTTCATATCCTTGCATTGAATTCATCCATAGTGTATGACCGTGCTGCAACTAAGTACAATTCATGTAATTGTAGATTGGTCTTCTTGAATTTTGACCTTATATTTGTCCATATATGCCACATGCAAAAGTAGTGTGCCATGCCCGGATAGACAACTGATATTGCCTTCGATATACTCTCATGCCTATCTAAGACAACACACATTGAAGGTCTTTTACCATATGCCTCCTTGAATTGCTCAAAGAACCACTTCCAAGACTCGTTATTTTCAGAATCAACAACAGCATATGCTAAGGGCAAAATAGTACCTACATTTTTTAGACATAAAATAAGATTAAATAATAACTACAAATATATATTGAGAATGTAGGGAATTTAACTACATTCATTTATCTAACTACAAACTACCTACGGTACAACTACAATTTAACTACATTGTATAGACTGTCTACAAAATAACTATAAAATTGTTGCATTATGTACTTGCTGCATCCATGGTGCTTGCTGTCAGCATAATCCCCCTATATGCTGACTTTAAGAATGTCCCATCAACCACTACTACCTGGATAGAATGTTTCCAACCATTTATTGATGTACAAAGAGAAACAAATGCGTATAAGAAGCAATCATCTGCTGCATTCTTTAATTTAACAACAGAACCGGGATAATTCTTCTCAAGAATATAAAAATATTTTGGTAATCTGTTGTAGGAGTCACACAAATTCCCCCTCAAAAACTGTTATGTTTTTTCCTTTGCTTTCCATACTTGCATGTAGCTTAGGTTCGGTGCATGTTCGGATAACATGTTAGTTTGTATGTCCTTTGGCGTGTAAACAGTCTTAGGATCACAATACTTTGGAACGACCATGCTACCAACTACTGCTGCAGTACGTTTATGATGTATGAATGTTTCGTCCATTGGGCAGCATGTGTGTTGTCGGCTGAAACTTCTTATCTTGAACATTGCAGAATCATTAATTTATGTTGCCTTGAAATGCCATTTGCAGCTTTCAGCTACACATATAAGCCAGTAGCTACAAAAAAAATACAATATTTACACATATTTATTAAACACTACAATTAACTACAAATTGACTACAATGTAACTACTATTGCATAAAACAAACCTATCTTCAATAATACACTGATTTTGCATATCTATGATCCATAAATAACTACATACCTTCTATGACTTGATCTTTTCACTCTGAACTGGAACTTGTGCATAACTAAATAATTCTTCATTGCAGCAGCTATTGTTTTCTTGTCCTAATACATTTGTCCTTCTTCAATACATGTTTGCGTACATTCAGTTATTATTTCACTTTGATATTCCTCTATAGCTGGTGAGGATGGAATTTCTAGTAACCTTAGGGATCCTGAAGAACCTGCACACAATAAATTCACAAATTTAGTAACTATGAAGGTAAATTTGAAAGCAACATCACTTTGTCCTTTCCAGTACTATATCATAATTCTAGTTTAATTGTAGGCAAATACCGTTAAATTGTAGATAACTAGGTAACACAAAAACTCTCAACAATGTCGAATCAAACGTACATGTACTGATGCTTTCATTGGTGATTCCCAATTCCATATTGAAATCCCTTACGCTAATACACAAGGGATACGAACCTAAGTTTTTATTCTCCTTTTTCGTTTCCATATATACACGAACCCCCAAATCATTCCTAATATCAAATGGAGGACAATTCTCATTCATAATGTATTTATTTCTACAATTTTATCCGATGTATCAATCGATAATTGTTTTGCAATTGTAGAAATGACTATTTCGTATCTTGCATTATCATCTACCAAAATGCCATCAACTTCAAAATCTCGGAATCTGCCATAGTTATCCCAATAACCATTCGATTTCAGCATTATTGGGATTTTTGACATAATTTCGTGTAGTTGATAGAAAAACAGACAAAGAATAGATCTAGATTCGAGAATTTTTGTTTTGATGTCGACGAAGAATTGTATTCAACAATTTTGCATTTCTACAATTTAATTGCTGGAGTTTTGTAGCGTGGAACTGCATTCAACAATTTTGAATTTCTACAATTTGATTGCTGGAGATTTTGCAGCGTGGAACTTTATTCAACAATTTTGAATTTTCTACTATTTGATTGCTGGAGATTCTCGTGTTTTTTGAATTGTAGCTGAGTTACAGATGAGAGATCTATTTCCGGTACAGAATGAGAGAATCACGCTGCTGTAGGATTTGCTTCCATTTTAAATCTCGAAATCAATGGTGATAGAATCACCATCAAATCTGATTGCTACAAAATTGGCGCGTTTTTATTGTAGAAATCACCTATTTTTGGTTTGGCATAAATTTTGTACACAAATCATGGTCTAGGCGGGTAAATATCAAATAATGAACATTTTTGGTAATAAGGTTTGTTATATGGTATAGATAGGAAAAAATCCAAATTTCTTAAGTGTTACCAAAGCAATGTGCTAGCAAACTGCTATAATTCACCTTCTTTTCTTCGAGTAATTTGTCAGATTTTGCAAAACTACACCATGATCGATTTGCAAGTTGCAAGTTTAATGATAAAACATTACAATTAGCAATAAAGGTATAACAACATATGAAACCAAATATGTTTAATAGATTGGTTGATCGAATAAAGTAGTAACATTTGTGTATTGAAACGAAACGTTAATTTTTTTTACAATGATCGAAAGTTAATATTAGGGATGTACATAGGTCGGGTTGGTTTGCATTTTACAATTACCAAACCAAACCAATTATGTCGGGTTGTTAAATCTAAATACTAAATCAAACCAATAAAATTCCGGTTTTTCACTCTCGATTTTTCTCGGGTTTTTAGGTTATTCGGGGTTTTTCAGATTTCTTTCCGATAAAATATTTCTAGGACAAAACATATCGACTATGCTCTAAATATTTATTTAGTCCTAGTAAGATACAACTATAAAGTATTTTTCAAGAAAATAATACAAATGGGAAGGGGATTGGCAGGATTAAAAACATGAACAATATTAGAAGTAGAATTTGAAACATTACAAGAAGCATCAAATATAAAAGGAGAAACTAAAGGGTTGTCATCAAGGTGAAGAAAATACAATCAACTGTCAGCCGTACCAATTCCCAGTGGCCTCTTCAGAGAAGGGACGTGTAAGAAACAATGGGAAGTAGTGAGAACTGCAATACAATGAAGCTGTAGAAGAAGTTGGTATATTGAAATTAAATTGAATTGAAATGATGGAACAAGAAGAACATTGTGCAGCACAATATCAGAATTAAGTCGTAAAGATCCAGTAGAGACAACCTTTACTTTATTACCATTTGGTAAAGTAATTAAGTAGGGTCTAGTTAGGGGTTGAAGATTGTGAAGTGTTTGTAAGGTGTCATGTGGTTAGTTTCCCGAACTATATTTTTTTACTTTTAAATAAGAATAATTATCCGATCAAGGGCTAACCCACGCACAGAGAAAGAAGAAGCTATCTCAATATCCTTCACACAAATAACAACACTAGCCTCCATGATAAACATTCCTGTGGGAAAGTCTGCCCAATCATGATAGAACAAAGAAGCAGCCTGGGCAATTTGGTGCAAGCTCCAGCTGATGCCATTGATGTAAAAAAGACATCTAGAATAGATCGAGCTAAATATTGAATAATACGTAGGAGGGATAGCGCTTCCTTTTCTCTTTATAGGTATACTTCTTTCACTACTTATGCCTTATAGCGATAAAAATAAGCTTCTTCCGGGACCAGAACGTGGAGACCAAAAAGTTTTGACTTATCGCCACACCTTGCTTTTCCTTTATTACCATTACGTTCTACCCTCACATCGTAAAAGTCAGGGTTAAGCTATAGAACTAGATACGTAAGAGAAAGAGAGGAGAGCAGAATTGTACTTCTCTGCTGAGGCATAGGCAATAGCAAACAATCTCTAACTAAGTAGTTTAAGTGGTCTGCTGTCTAACATCTTTCATATCTTGTTGTCAATTTCGGGCCACCAAACCCTGCAACTGATGAGAAGGCCCTATGGAGTAAAGGGAAGCGTGTACGTTGTCAGTCCCTACCTTCCAAAGGTGCCTAGAGGACGGGCCAGACGCAGTAGAGCGAAGACCGGGGAGCGGGTTCCCAACTGGATGGGGGACAGGAGACGGCCATCTCAAGGCATATCACGACCTAGAGGCAACAGCGGCGAGACCTGGGAAGGCAACCTGATTGGGTATCAGAGGATCCATAGTACCTGCAGCCTCCCAGACTTCATATTCATCATTATTGAAAGCGGGGGGAAGGGATCTCTTTTCTGCAACGGAAAAAACGGAGCAGATTTGACTTAGAACAACCTAACGATACATCCGATACCAATGATTTTGTGCCTAGAATGCATTGCTAGATCTCTGCTCTAGAAAGCTATACAGGCAACAACAAACGCGCATTTACCCCGGGCTTCCATTTAATTACTTCTTTCACGAAGAGAGAACGGCGTCCTCATCAGTCAAAGTGGTGGTTAATGTTCTTTAAATAAAGCTCCGTTGAACTCCTACTTGAAAGGGAGAATAACGGAGTTGTTGTACAACCTAAGGTCTTTTCCTACAGAGAAGGCAACTAACTACCTGCAAATTATGACCTGGAACCTTCTATTGCAATTAGAAGCTTCTTGATGTACTTTATCGTATAAAGGCCAAAGTAGGCCGAAACGAACAAATTTATTGGTTGTCTTACGGCATCTTTCTTATGTGTGATGCATGTGCCCTGTTCAAATAGACTATTCTTCTCGTTTATTAGCATTCGAATGGTTTTTCTTGGAAAGGAATATCACACATTGATTAATCAAGGAGAGATTCAACAACGAAAAGAAAGATCAGGCGATAAAGAATAAAGAAAGAAAGCTATAGGGAAAGATCCCAGATCTGGCTCGCCGGATTCAGTTGAATAGGAAGTTGAATCGTGAGCAGGCTATTGGATTTCTTCCTCGCTACCCACCTTCCGTCTTCCTTACTTTCTATCTTTTCTAAGCTTGCTCGATTTTCCTCATCCGCTGTATTGAATCAAATCCTCAGTAGCCATACCGAAAATGAACCAATGCTAACAGAGGAGTTACGGGCGAGAAAGAAAACCCTATGGCTAAGAGGACTGTGACCGTGAAGGGAAGGATGAGACCGAATGCCCACTTTGGGATATCCTCTGGTTCTTAGTCAAATATAATCGAGGGAATAGAATGAAGCATCTCTTTTATGTGGTTAACACGGGGCCGAAAGGTTTGACGAGCGTTCCTAGCTTTGCCGGAAACACTTTGGACTAGCTCAATCCAGGAAGTTCAGAGGGTAGGAGGTATGGAGAAAGGAAAGCATTTGAACTCATTATAGAGCACATCGGCTAGAGGCAGCGGACATTAGGCCGTTCACGGGGACTAAGTCCTTTTATTCAGATGCTCAGTTTGACGACCTTTCTTCCGGTAAATGAAAAAGTTAGTTTTTTATAGTCGTCTCTTGCTTTATCGAAGGATTGATACAGAGAAGAAATTATTATATTTTTTATCTAATCCCACATACCGCTTTCCTTCTAGAGCAATAGAACTTCTTTTTAACTTCATTCAAAAAACCAGTTTTTGATCAGGAATAAGACTTTTCTTTTATTGCTTCTTTCACCGGCATGAGCCACCTCTTCTTTTTTCTTGAGAGTGGGCACCCTAGTCTCAGGATTTGGTTCTTTGTTTTCTACCTTTTTGTCAAGTACAACGTTTGGCGTGAACTGTTGCAGGAGCATAATCAGACTCTTCCCTAAACTCTTCGGGCAAAATCATCGGGATAACTATGTTATCCATTCTTTTCGGCGGTACCCAGTGCATGCCTTTCGCCTTGCCTCCCTTCCTAACCTTGCTCGATCCAATATCCCGATCCTAGCCCACTTATCTTTCTCCAAGATTGAAGTTAGAACTAGGAGTCCTAAAATATTAATGAAAAGGAGCTTGGCATCCATGTGTTCGAGAGGTAGAAAACGACCGCTCTGGCGGGGTTTACCAGGTAGTTATAATTCAACTGGACCCTATCTCGTCCTGTGGTCTTGAACAAAGGTTTCATCCTAAAAATAAAAGAGAGCCTTCACAAATAAACTGTTGGAACGAAATCTCTCATACAAAAAGACTTGAACTAACTACTCGCTCAATGCGCATTGAAATTCTAATGAATGCCCTTATTTAGTATCTTTGAGTTGAGTTTAGCCCTCTTCCTATCCTAAACCCCTAGAATCATAGGGAATGATTGATGGTTGATCTGGAAATTCTTTTTAGTAATTAGTTAGTCTATCAAGCAGAAAACTAAGACTGAGGAAGTCTCAGGGAGGGCACCCCCTGCTAAGGTAATTATATGTCGACACCCCCACGTTAGAACTCTCTTTAACCGGAATCGTTATGGCTAAACCTTTTTTAACCGATTAAATCTTAAGTTGCATCCTCAACTTCTGGATGGGTTCGAGAGTTTGGTTTGACTGAGATGGATGTCTCATCAGGTTCAGAAGGGAATGGGAATGCAGATTTGGATGCCTCGTATCATATGATAAAGAAGAGACTTTTTACAAAGTCCTAGAGCTAGAGCTTGTTGAGAAAGTAGCTTTGAAGATGGGCTTCCTATGGGAAATAGGGAAGTTTAAAGCGATAGCAAAGGCCTTAGGGAATAAGATCTCTTTCTGCATCTGCTGATGCTTTTGAAAAAAGCCTTTGGTTTGGCTTGTTTAATTGATTCGTACGTAATCCGAGAGCTTCATACGTGGGATTTATTTGGCAAAGGAAAATGAAGAGAAAAGGTCGTAGCTATTCTAGAAAGTCTTCTGTGGAGGAGTAGCACGAGGCTAGTAACTTATTACACTAGTCTAGATTCCTCAAGGTTGTACGAGCTGTAATAGTAGTAGAAAAACCTCCTATCCCGAATTGTCTTAAGCCATGCCTTTACTAAAGAATTCTCTCCATCTCAGATAAAATCTGGTGTGGAGCCCAGGCTAGCCAACAATGAGAAATGTCTTCCTCTTTTTTCTCAATTTAGGTGACGTAGTCTTATCCGGTGAATGGCAGTGAGAAGGTGTTTCACACCACATGGGGTGGTTTCCTACGCATATGCAACAAGCTCTTATTTGGATCTCCATAATCTAGAGGGTTCTCACACCAAGGTTCCTTTGTTTCGGGCATGTCCAATTACAAACAAAAGAGAAGGTCGGTCCCGTCCCACGGGTTAGTGAAGGTGGAAGTCCAAAGCTTAATAAGGTGGAAGGCGAAGCCGAGGCAAGAGCAAGGGTTGAAAGACAAGAGAGAAGATTTAAATCTCCCCTATTTGTTCCATTCTCAATGGCTAGTCGGTTGGCCAGGATGCTTTGGTTTATCAGATCGATCGCAGTGGTCAACTGCATTGGATGACACGGCATTCTCGTTTAAATAGTACCATCGACTGGAGACCGGATTGCTACCATAGAGAGGAGTGACTATAGGCACGAAAATTAGTTTTGACCCTTTCTTTGCCCCTTCGGCACGGAACTTACTGCTTTCTACCCTTTAAAGCATGCTACTGACTTGATGCACAAACTCAAGGAATTGCTTTGCCTCTAGGTTGACTTGGATCACATTATCCCGAACTTTTGATCTTATGTCGTCCAGCTTTGTTGGTACTGTGGGTGTCAGTCTTCTAATGTCAGCTCTCTAGTAGGCCAATCGATCTCTGCTTGATTGGTCGTAACTGCATGATCTATCTGACGAAGATTCCCATGTAGATCTATGAAGCTACAGCCGAACCAAATGGAATCCTAGGTATAGGCAAAGGTGGGAGGGATGAGAGAGCAAGCTGGCGTCGGGGCAAGGGCAATAACATTCGAGCAACGCGAGCCCTAGAAATCGGAAGGGTGTGAATTTCTCTCCTTCGGTATAGGCTCTCATGGCTCGTTAGGTCCCAATAATCCAAAGGATACAAGCATCTCAAGGCCGAGTCGGAAAGCTTTATTTGTAGAGTCTCTTTCAGTTCAGGTCTTGAATCATTTGATTTGGAAAATTTTTGGATAGAGAAAGACTATAGGGCTAAGAGAAGCTCTCCTGTCAAGCCTTTGATTCGACTTTTGGCAATGCCATTTTGAAAGAAAGGGAACCTGTTGGGTTGGGAGAACCCAGATATGTCGATTTAGAAAAGCCGATGCATATGGGAATGAAAGGTGAATGTAGGGGTGCTCCAGCGAGTTATTCTAGATGTCAGAAGTTTAAAGATCGGATTGAGGAATGCAAACTCATTCGAGAAAGAGCCCATTCAGGACTTTTACGGAACTTTTAGAATGATTCAGTTACCATTCGATTCTACCGGGAGATCTTAACAATGAGTACTGATATGGAACGGATGCGAAAACAGAGCCCCTACCTTCTCTTCTCAAGGAAGAAGCGGGAAGGAAAGGTTGGTTGCACGTTTTCTGGGAGTAATGCCTCATTTCTCTCTCCCCCAGGACTCAGTCTCTCGGTTATCTATCAACATATAGAGATCTTGCCTCTGTCGCTGCATAGAGTGATCTTCTTCAATCTCCGAGTTCGAAGGGTAGAACAAGGGAAGGTCAAGGCTTTCCTCTCATTACTCTTTTCACGGCAAAGTCAGCATCTTAGCCCGAAGATCAAGGATTTCTTCCTCCGTGTCTGCTGCTATTGATGTGTCTACTCCCATTGACTCTTTTTGAGTAAGATCTGTAGGCGATAATCTCACATCCGGCTCCATAGAAGAAAAGATCAGAGTCATCTTATCTTGACTACTCCCTAGACAGAACTCTTAACGATGCTTTGAATAACAATCTTTTGTACCCCATCTAATAGACTTGCTGGGAAAGCTTAATAGAGAGACCAAGCTAAGACCTTAGACGAAGAGAGTGTCCAACTAATCACGACATGCAGCCCTGCACTAAGCAAGTTGTAGGTCCAATGTTTTTTCTCCTTCGATAGAGTTGGATTGGAAGAGTCAGCTTGCGGGGTAAGCCTTTTCACGTGCGCGCATTATTGTTGATTTCTCTCTTTTTTCTGGAGTAAGCAATCCAATAGGGATTCTACCATAACATAAGGAGAGGAGGTAGAGAAATAGCTTGGGTTGACCCTCTTAACGAAGATCGATCTGGAATAGGAGAAGTAGATCCATTCAAGTACAAAGCAAGGTGGAAAGTCTCAATTCAATGCTGCGGTTGATGACCGTAGCAATAGTCAAAGGCACTGGAGGGAAGCCGCTTGGGAGGTGGCTTATGCTGTTGAAAGCCTATCTCATCCTAGCATGGCATATCTGTGTACCCTGATAATGATCATTCCTATTCGATATCATGAGTAGGTATGTTTGTCAACCATATCTATATGCGAGATGGAGGGCTGCTTTGATTTAGAGCTATTCTCATTAGGCTGCGTTTTCCTTGCCTTGTCGATATAGCGCATCTAACAAGGCATCTTTTATCAAGTAAAGGCTCGTGATAAGGCTCTTATGGAACTAGGCTCTCCTAAGATCGTTTGGAAGAGTTCTTCTTTACCGAGAAGATTGGCATGACTATTTCTATAAGTAATAGAATGTATGAAGTCGGCCCGAGAAAACGAAAAAAAATTGACTTTTTGAAGTCAATAAAAGATCATATAATAAAGTGGCGGGTTAGATAGCAAGAGCAACTAGATCAGTAATGGAAAGGGTGGCTAAAATAGATAGATCTCTTTTATCCAGGGGTCTAACTGCATACCTTGAAAAGCTCTCATCTTTTTGTCTAGAACAACAGAATAAAGAGAAGCAGAGCGAATAAAATCCGCTTTGGGGTGAATTCCCTCGCCTGAAATTACTGATTCAAAGCTCTCATGAGATCTCGTTGGCATGCCCTACCAAATGAAAAGAAAGTCGCAGGAGCATGTTAAGAGTTATAATTCCCCGACTCCGTTCCTATTTATTAGCCTTATTTCTACTTCAACATCAACTTCGTTAGCTAACTAATTGATCCTCGCCTATCTTTGGATGCCTGTTAGGAGGATTATGTATGACCTATGCGATCTCGTTACAACGTTCTTTTTTTACAGATATTTCGGGTAAAAACTTCAATCTTGAAGCATGGGCAGGCGAACAGAATGTCCGAGGAAGGAGAACTAGCTAAGCTTCTTCACAAGCGAAGGAATTGCAGCCTAACCATCTGTGAGATCGGAGACTTCGAGAGGCTCCCCAATCCTCTTTCAGCATTTTATTACTTATTTTTGATGATGAGCCTTCCTGCGCCTTCCTGCACAAGCATCCGTTCTCATGAGATCCAGGTTTCTGCATGATGATTTCTTCTGTCTTCACTTCCTTTTTTATATTTTATCCTAAGGACATCATCATTGAATTTCATATTCACTTGGGGATTACTTCCTTCCTCTAGGTTCATTCTCTCCATTCTTCGTTGTATGCAGCCCCATAAAGTGGCTACCACCCTCTCTTCTTGGAGATAATTTACCCTTTTGCGGAAGTGTAAGACCATGAATCTTTCGTGGAAAGGCCCATTCGCAGCAACGCACTCTGGTAGTTCATTCTCTATCATGATAACTGGAATATTCTTTTTCTTCCATATACTTTTCTTTCTATTAGGGTTCCTGCTTCCATTAGTTTGATGACTTGTATGTCCTCATAGGAGCCCTTCATGCTCGGGTACCTTTGTAGAATAATATGCTTCAGTTGTTCGTGCCTGAACACTTTCGGCCACGAATTTTGCCCCCCAAGCTGCTCTATAATGTCAGTTGCACTCATAGGAGCACCCCCTTTTTTTCTTTCCCTCATAAGCCTCTGCTACGTCCATAACATGGGACTTTGACGTGTTCCCCCATATATGTGGATTCTTATCTTCTTTAGTGATGTATGCGTGGATTGGACCCCAACCCTTTTTTGCCTGGATGTTGCATTGCATTTGCTCAAACTCGGGAAACACTTTCCTAATATGGCTTCTAAAGCTATTTTAGGTGCCCTCTCTACCTTTCCTTCGATGTTCTAATATATCCTTCCGATTCTATGGTTCTCCCTGGCTACGAGGTCTCACACGGGTAGAGTTTGGTATTCCTTTGTCGATGGCTGACCCCGCTCTTTCCTTTCATCGGTCGGTAAGTGCATCCTATTCCTATTGAGCGGGGCGGCAGTTGCTAAATAAAAAGGTGGCGCCATTCCCGCTAAAGAAAAATAAATTCTTCATCCAATCTCTGTTCCAGATTCTGGTCTTACCAAGTCACCTTTCTCTAAGGCTAAATATCTAAATATCCCCGTACTCTTTTTTCCTATTTTCTTTATTCTTTCATGTAAAGATTTCTAAATCCACTGGGGAGGGAGAATGAACGATCGACTGCTAAAGATCTTGAATAAAGCATTGATTGCTTTGCAGAGGAGAAAAACTTTGATTCTCCTCGAAGGTGTTCCTTGCATGCTGAAGTGAACAGGGGGGGTACCAACTACGACTAGAAAGCGGTCACTCCTGTCAATGAATACCATTCATAGTTGTCTATGTTAGTAACATAGTCATAACGACTTTGTTTTACTGCTTGAGGTGGTGATAGCTTTTATGTATTTGCTTAATTATAAGCTTGCATAGTGCTCTTCCTATTTGTTTTCTCGGATTTCTTCTGCCGAACCGAACGAAGACTGTTTGTCGTACCTTTGTACCTATTGCACTGATATCTTCTCTTTCACTCTCTTTCTTCATTCACGAAAGGTGAAGATTGAATCGGGAACCGAAAATGAAGCAGGAACAGACTTGTCCTTTGGTCGAAAAGTCTTGTACGGTTCCTCAGTCCGGGGGCACTGCAAGAACCCCTATGACACTTGGAGATTTCTTGCATATGTCACTTGTACAGCCCTCTAACATGGTAAGTGTTCCATATCCATCTTGGCTTCAAAGTCTGATTCTGAAGAGAGAGACACCGACCCTAGTCAGTCTAAATGATGTAGGCAGAACCTGCTCCAGGCTTGATTACCACCGAAAATTTCCCGAGACGATAGAATGTAAACTCTAGGGTGAAGAAGAAAGCATTGCCCGGCTTAGATGAGCCTTTCGATTATGATTTGTTAGCACAACTAGCTAATGTACAAGATAGAATTACCTTGTTGAGGTTGTCACCTGACATCCAACAAGTGTCAAGGCTCTATCAGAATAAGATAAGTATGCACCCCATGTACACCAGATAGAGATAAATGATGTACCTCAAGAAAAGAACCGAGGCATACAAGAGAAGATGAAGGCGGAGTAGCCAGACCTCACATATTATCGAGAAGACTTTTTTGTTGCTAGGGCACCTTCACCACCAGTGTACCTTTCAGGATATATTGGTGAAGTAAGACTTCGACAAGTGCAAGTAGATCCGAGGTCAGCTATAAATGTTATACCCCTAAAAATGGTAAGAAAGCTCGGGATTCCCACCAGGAAGCTGAACAACATTAAGACCCAGGGTACAACGCTGCGTCTCAGAAAGCTATGGGCAAGATTCGCCTCAAGTGCCAGATTGCAGATCTTAAGACAGAAGTAATTTGCTCAGTGATCGAGAATGAGACTTCCAACAACCTTTTGCAGGGAAGGCCTTGGATCATGCAAATGGCATCTTTACCTTAAAGCTGCAGAAGATTGTTACACGTAATTAACTATTCCACTTGATGAGAATCCACAGTTAATTGTGAAGATGCACATGCATAATAATCCATAGAGTTAACTACAGAACTGCAAAACAAACCTGCAAAGTGGGCATATGCTTGAGTATCTCCAAAATGAGAGTTACTTGAATTTCCAGAAGAAATGGTGTTTGTTTCAGGAGAGTAAGTAGATGTTGATATTGTTCAGCAGTGAATCCATGGTTGATAGGTAGAAGATGTTCCATGTATGAGCCTAGTGGGTTAGAGGCAGTACCCTCAACTTGAACACATGATGCTGATTTCTTATTCTTGGTAAACTTGAAATCAGCAGGAAAACCATGAAGCTTATAACATTTCTCGATAGTGTGACCTGGTTTCTTGCAGTATCTGCACCACAGAGATTGTCCAGGTTTCTTCGGCTCAAACTGAACCTTCTGTTTAAATGATCTCTGCCCAGCAGAATGTTGTGGATATGATGAAGGAGTAGAAGATGCAGAAAAGGAGACAGAATCACTAGAAAAACTTGGGGTTGGAGAAGTTTCCCTTTGTCTCTCATCATGTTATAACATGGAGTAAGCTTTACTAACTGATGGAAATGGGGAGAGCATGAGGATGTTGCTCTTGACTGTATTATAGGACTCATTCAATCCAGCCAAAAGACAATATAGTTTCATATCATCAAGAAATTTTGGTAGAGCACCACATGAGCATGTAGGACCAACATATGCATTTTGAAGCTCATCCCAAAGACTACGAAATTTGGTAAAATAAGAGGCTATGTCTAAGGTACCCTAGTAACTGGTTCCAATTTCCCAATATATCTGAATGAATTTTGAACCATTAGATTGACCAAACCTCTCATTTATATCTGACCAAATCTCTTTTGCAGTGTCATATCCTAGAACAATGGTGGAAATGTCTCTAGATAGAGAATAAGTGATCCATGCAACCACCATATCATTGCACCTTTCCCAGTAGGCATAATAAGGTGAATCACTAGTAAATTTAGATTGACGACCATCAATCAGTGCTAGTTTATTTTTTGCAGAACGAGAAACTAGCATACTTTTACGCCAGGCAACAAAACCAGTACCATTGAAACGAGGAGAAACCAGATGAGTGTCGGGACTGTCTGAGGGATGAATATACAAGGGATGCATGGGATCTAAGGTGAAAACTGTGAAACCATCGGACTGAGTAGAGACATTCACACTCTCATCACCCATTTTGTTTCTAAAAATTCTCAATTACAGTAAAAATTTACCAGAAATTGAAACATGCATTAAGGATTCTGAGAAGAAAATAATGTCCTTTTTCGCAACCCGAAAAAAACAAGGCCTTCAAAATCGATTAAAATCCAGAGAAGAAGAAGAATTGTTGGTCGATATTAGGAGAATATCGCGATCTAACCTCCGTTAAATCTCCATAATTCACAGCTGGGATGAAAAGCCCCAAATCAGAACTAGGGTTTTGATAGAACCAAAATTTGTGATCAACAACTTCTACGGGTACGATCGGATGAAGATAATCGAAAATAGGAACTCATATCCTGCTCTGATACCAAGTTACAAGTGAGAATTTGCGGAAGCTAACAGGATTTTCCATGGTGGAAATTCAGAGAACGATAGAGATAGAGTGAAAATATCTGATCTGTTTTATTAGAAAAATGAATTGTTCAACCTTTCTAGAATGGTCCATAGTCTTTATATATTTACATAAATTGGCTATACAAAACAAAATGTAAAAGAGGGGCTATCATACTAAGTAGTTTACAACTGAAAGTAACATAACTATTGGGTTGGGCCTGTTATCAGTTGGGCTGTATATTTGTGTAAGTCAACAGAGAAAAGGTCTTAAAATGAAGGGAAAATGAGCAAAAATTTGAGAAAAAAGATAAATATGATTCTTGGACAATGGGAAGTGTCATGTCATCACTTATTTTCCATATTTATTATATATATAGGCTAGTTAATTTTCTCGCACTTATGAAATTTTTTAAATGATCTTTTTGTAAATAAAGCTAAAATAGAAATATAAAATTCTTCAGAAGTAAGCTAATCTCGTAATTTTTCCATGGAAAATATGGAATCAACTTCGGAACAACTTCTCATTATTTTAGTTTGTTCTAATTTTTAATAATTTCATTTGACAATGAAATAGGATGGTAAGAAATACGGATGTCAAGTGAACTTATTATAATAGCAAAGTGACAAAATTAAAGTAGCAATAAATTTGATTAGGTTACGATACCTTTATGCAGAGTTTGATTCTTCTCTTTAATTAAGAGACGCTAAATCTTCAAAAAAAAAAAAGATGTTTGTTTTGTGAATATGTCATCTTTGTTTGGGCCATAGGTTGTGGCAGTCTTTTTAGTTCAAGCATAATCTTGATTCGCTTGAGTTTTCGGCTTCCTTGTTCATAAGGTACAATTGATATACACGGAGAGCATACTGGAGGAGGAATTTATATCACAATAACGTTGAACTCTATTTCTAATTTTTGTTTTGACTTTAATTGCTGAAATTATTGCTAGGACGTATTGTCAGAATTAATTTCTGAAAGTACAGCCTCTATATAACTTTAAAATAGTTGTTGGAAATCTGCTCCCTAAATTTTTATTTTTTCTTTACTTTTTTTTTAACTTTTAGATCGTTCATGTCCGAAGGCAGAGAAAAGAAAAGATGGGTTGCTCGACCAATTTGAACAGATCCAAAACTGCTTGATTCATGGCTCTTAACCTAGCCTTTAGTGGATTTCCAATAATCTATCTTCTGTTACTTCTATGTTACTTAGAGGGTGTTTGTATGGGCTTAAAATCTGGTCAAATCAGCTTTTAAGCACTTTTTATGGGATTGAGTGTTTGGATAAAAAAAGCTGCTTAAAAAAAGCAAAAAAGTGCTTAGAAAAGGATAAAAAATAGAAGTTGGTCTATCCCAACTTTTTTTATTTTGTCTTAAAGCCATTTTAGTTTGAACAGCGAAATTACCCTACTGTCCCTTATAACTTTTTATAATACCAAAATTGCCCCCGGTAAAAAAAACCCTAAATCATCGTGTTTCTCATATTTTCTTCAGTTGAACTTTGAAGAGTGTCTCTCCTTTCATCTTCATCATCTCTCCTTCATCTTTAAGGAAGATCTTTCTTTGAACGAGATTATCCAATAGCCATCTCACAAAAATTATCGTTTGACTAGCGAAACTATCGTTGTAAGTTCTTCTCAATCCTTAATTGTATATTTTTGTTTGAATTGGAAAATTTTACTGAAAAAAGATCACGCTCAATCCTTAATTGTATATCAGCTTCAATCACGTCCCTTTATGGATGAAAAAAGATCTGTGCTCTTAGAAATTTTGTTTCACGTAAGTTGATTTTAAACAAGCTTTATTCCTAATTTTGTTTTTCATGGTTTTTTGTTAATTGATATGTACTCTTAGAAATGGGTGCAAAAATAAAAAGTCAACAATACTTGCTTTGTAAAGTTATAAAGAAGAATGAATCTTCGACAACATAAAAAATATAAAACCAAAAGAAACTTACCAAAACATGGCCTGGCTTTGGCTTGTATATTTCACAGTGCCATATATCCTGAAAATTATATGATAGTGATTACTTTAATTTTGCTTCTACAAGGAAAGAGTTGGTCTGCCTTTCGAACTGGCACATAATTCTTACTTTGTATAAACAATTACAACACAAACTTAATTAACTTCTAGATGGTATAGAACACATTCTTAGTTACATAAACCAACTTATTCATTATGCAATATTCCTAATGCTTGATCTTAGTTAACATATAAAAGTAATGGCATTACTATTTCACATATTCAGTCTTAGTTTCTTGGTTGCTATGCTTTCTTCAGACTATTTACATTCAATTATGGCGCACAATGCTAAATGGGACAATGATACACATATTATATTTATTGAGTTGTGTGAGCAAGAGGTTAGAAAAGGAAATAGACCAAACACTTACTTAAATAAAGATGGGTGGAAAAGTCTTGTTGACGAGTTCAGTAAGAAGACGGGAAAAGACTATGATAACAAAAATGAAAAATTATTGGGATTACAAGAAAGGATAATGGACACTTTTTAAGCAGTTGATGAGAGGGGAGAGGGGGTTAGGATGGGATGCCACAAAAAATACGATTATGGTAGATGATGATTGGTGGGAGCAAAAAATTAAGGTACATCTCTCACATTATCATATTTGTAAATGTCTTTTCGTTGTTAATTTTATATATTTGATTAAACTAGTTTTTATTTTCTTTTACAGGAGAATGCAAAATATAAGAAATTTAGGAACAAAGATCTTTCGCTCATATGGTTTCATTACGATGCACTGTTTGCTGATGTCGTTGCCACAGGAGAAAGAGCATGTGCAGCAAATAAAGAACAATCATCGGCCATTGGACTTAATCTCGATGAAGAAGGGATAAATGTTATTGATGATTGTGACAAAGAACACTTCACTTATCTTAATGATGAAATGAGCGATAAAAGTGATGGTCTACAAAATATAAATTTTGTTGTGTTTCCAGAGCCATCATTAAAAAGGCAAAAATCAACTGATGGTGTTAGTAGCAGTAGTCAAGTAAGAAAGAGTAAGAAAAAAACAGTTGCAACATTAATAAAAGAGGATATACACTCTCTCAAAAAGTTTATATCTAGTAAAAGAACTTCTACATCTCATGCGTTGATGAGACATCCATCGAGAAGTGTATTGGCACATTGGGACAAAATCCTGATATTCTAGCTAGGAGTGAAATTTACAGTTTTACTGTGAATATGTTCCGCAAGAAAAACAATCGATAGATATTTTTGGGGATGCCTACTGATGAAGCTTACAATTGTAGGTTGGAGTTTAACTACCAGTTATACCTTAACAAAAATGGATAATATATCGTTATGGTTGAGTCTTTATTATGGTTTTATCTGTAAACTTTATTATGATTTTATGTATTTAGATGTTGTGATTTTAACTAGCTTGAGTTGTAAAGCTTATGAATTTGTAAAGCTTTTAGTTAATGCATATGTTAAATGCTTCAGTTAGTAGCTTATGTTAAATACTTCGGTTCTAGCTTATGTTAAATTATAAGCTTATGAATTAGTAAACCTTATATTAATTCATGTTCTGGAAATGCTTCAGTTGTAAACTAGCTTTTAACTAGCTTCACTCCTCCAGTTCTTTTTAAATTCCAGAATTAATCATTGGAATGCATTTGTAAAGCTAACAGTTAACTCCTCTTTACTTATATTTTTATTTTGAGTTAAATTGAGAGTTCAAACTCTAGTGACATAATAGATCCTTATCCAAGTTATTCGTCAGACGATGAAGATGAAGAAGAATTGGAGGAAATACAGAGGGAGCAAGATGAGAAGGAATGGACTGCTTTATGTGAAATAGCTGTTAAATTGATATTGATGTATTACAAAAAATACCTATGCAAGGAACCTTGTCGGACATCTAGTCGCTCTGGAAATGCATTTATTCAAGAGATATTAAGAGGAAACGAGACTCGTTGTTATGAAATTTTTTTGATTGAGGAAGTCGGTGTTTGTTGATCTATCGAATGGCTTAACTAAAAAAGTATGGGCTTAAACCCACACGTGGAATATCTATACACGAGATGTTAGGCATGTTCTTAATGACTTGTGCACATGGAGCTGTAAATGGATTGATACTGGAAATCTTTTAACATTCGGGAGAAACAATTCATAGACACTTTCATAGTATTTTAAAGGTGATTTATGAGCTTGCAAGATATATAATTAGACCACATCAAAATTATAATGATGGTGCAGGAGCTCACAAGCCATGTAATGGTCGATATCTCCCTTTCTTTAGAGTAAGAAATATTGTTACTTAATTATTTTTATTAAAGTTATAACTTAACTTTTATAAGTATTACTAACTTGTGTCAAATTTATACTTGTAAATGTATGTAGGATTGTATTGGAGCACTTGATGGAACAGATGTTAAAACAAGATTACCGCAAGGTCAAGAGATACCGTATATTGGACATAGAGGTTATCTTACTCAAAATATTCTTGCTGTCCTAGATTTTAATATGTGTTTTACATTTGCATGGGCTGTGTGGGAAGGAGCAGCTCACAATAGTCGTATATTTGGTGAGACCCCTCGTAGACAAAACTAAACTTTTCACATCCAATTGGAAACAAGTATTATCTAGTTGATGCATGATATCCTCGCATGAAGGGATATATGGCTCCATACAGAGGAGATAATGTGAGATATCACCTGGCACAATTCCGCCGTGGTGCAACAAGACAATTGCGAGAACCAAGAGGGCGAATTGAAAAATTTAACTATTTGCATTCTTCTTGTAGAAATATTATAGAGTGCACAATTAGGGTTTGGAAAGCAAGATGGTCTATTTTGCGAGACATGTGGTTTTATCACATTGACACTCAAAGAGACATCGTACTTGTTACTATTGTTATTCATAACTATATTAGAAAGAAATACAATATGGATGATGCATTCCTAGCGGCTGAGAATGAGAGATATGTTCCATCTGTTGATCCTGATGTTGGTACATCTTTGAGAGCAAATAACAATATAAATGCGGAAAATGTGGAAGAGCAAAGTGATCTTGTTTGGATGAGTCTTCGCGATTTGATTGTTAATGAAATTTGTGAAGCTTGATACTTGTAATTTATAAAAATCTTTTAAAACATCAATATTTATTGTTTTACATTTCAGTTGAGAAATATTATTTTATACTAATTACAGGTTGACTTTAACAGGGTATTGAAAGACAAATACTCTTGAAAAACATATGTAACATAACTGGCGACACTCAGAATCTCACAAAAGTCATTTATAATTCGAATTTGTTATTTAGACATTTATACCTAATATTCACTTCATTGAAAAAAATAAGGAAACAGATAAATTAAAAAATAAATTATTTTTTAAAAAACGTCATTAACATACTATTGAAAAATAAATACTCTTAACAAACAAATAAAAAAACTATCTTAAGTAATTATTTAAATTAAAATATAAATTATTTTTTGTTTGCATTACTTATGAATCAAGTATATTGTAGTAATCAGCTCCTTTTATAATGTTAACAGCTTTAAGGATATTTCTGTCTTTTTAACAGAAAAAAGTTCTTACAAGCACGTGTTTACCAAACACTTCAACAACCTTTTTTAAGCTTCAGCACTTTTATCCAAACAAGTAACTGCTTATTTATAAAACAAGTTTCAGCACTTAAAAACTGCTTTTGAGCATAGGTGCTTAAAAGCTACTTTTTTTCAGCTAATCCAAACGGGCTCTAAGGCTCTACTGTCACAAAGTCATTTTCTTTCTTCAAAATTGTTGTTTCAACTAAACAAAGTCTTGCTGTTTCATACCATTGCCAGCAACCCCAAACTTTAATTGCATCATCTCCGACGCCGACGTGACTTCATGAATAGTTTGGGATACTTGGATATGTCTAATATCTCACTACAATTATTTTTAGCAGTAGAAATTACTTCCCCAAGCCTCACTACACTACTCAAAGTTGGACCCAACCTCTTGCCGTGGTTTTTGAGATCACTGGAGAAAGAATTCCGTCAAGTTCATTTGAATTTTCAAATTTTCTGTCACACCTACTTTATTTTTTATTAAAATAAGTAAGATCGAGAGAAATAGATATGCAAGGAATTATGGGTTGAGTCCCATCAATTTTTTTTTATTGAAAAAGTGGAATTAGATTATGAGATAACAAGAGAAGAAAGAGGAAGAGAAAAATGCAAAGGAGCGAGGAGTAAGAAATTAGACGGAAAAAAATGGTGACTACAGGTAAAGAGATGAAAGGAAACTTCATACACAAAATAAAAGTTTTTGTTTAAGAGAGGTTTGGGCAAAAATTAAAAGAGAAAGAATGGGCAGGCGGGTCATGATTTTAGGAAAGTTTGGAATTTTTTTTTGTTTTGGGTTAGGTTTCTTCTTTCAGACTGCGTCATGTGTCCTTTAATTGCATCAGTCGTTAAAATAGGGATAAATATAAAACTTTGATGGACGATAGGGGTAAATCTGAACGAAAAATATAACGGAGGATATGACTAATAATAAATCAAAGTATCGGGATATATCATGCCATTTTTCGTTTAAAAAAAGAAAAGAAAATATGGTTTCCGTCTAATAAGGACAAATTTGCACAACTATTAAACGATTTGGACATATTTGGGCCACACTAATAACAACGGGCAAATTTATTTTATTTTGTATAATTTACGGGCATATTTGGACCTTTTCCGTTTTAGAAATATATGTCCCAATCTGGGGCTCTGTGCATTAGTTATAAGCTTTTACATGCACATCCTCTAAGGGTAGGTGAACTCATTGATTTTAAAGGCATTTATTTTGTGAGTCTCAGTGCAAGACCCCGGGCATGGAGCAATAAAACCGCATCGTGGCATACGGGCAAGGCAAGTGAAGAAAAGAAAAATATAGTGTTACAATACTTAAATAACTCTACACCATTTCAGTATTGACAACTTTACGAAAAATTCTCATCCAAAACCAGTGTTGCCTTCAAAGCTCTTCTTCTAACGATAGCTTATTTGTTCTATCCCTCGTAAAATTTGTAGATTATAATTCTTATACCTAAATCAATAGGAGAAAAAGAGTGAATGCTCAAGCTTCTATAGTAATATTAAAAAGTGAACTTTAAAAATGAGTGAACTCTCTTACACTAAAGAAGCTAAGAGACCTAATAAAGAAATTTAAAAATATTAAAGAAAAGTAATAGTAGGTTACGTGTGTTATTTTAATTAATAAAATTGAACTCTTCAAGATTAGTTTGTCGGAGTCCAAAGTCAAAATATGTTTCTTTTGGACTCAAACTACACCAATAAGTGTAAAAAGAAAAGTTATTATACTATATATAACGCCAGAAAGTCTGGCGATATACATTAACAGTAATTACACCGTTAATATATAGCGCCACCATTAATGTATAGCGCCAGATTTTCTGACGTTATATCAAAAATATCTGACACATATGATATAGCACCATAAAAAAGTGGTGCTATACCTTTGAAAAAAGATTGGTGTATAAGTTCTTTGTCCGTCATCTTCCAGTGAATTAATTTGTGGCGTGGGTTAATATATACTTCTAGGGGAATTCCTCAGATTTCATTCTGTCCTTCAATAAATGAGCTCAATTTTTCATCAGCATTATGAAAAAATTACTTTCTTTATCCAGCTAACATCATTTCAATATTGATAAACCTACTCCATCTCTTTCTTGCTTTTGTTATCACTTATCAACAAATTGAATCATAATGTTTGATGGTAATAGCATTACAGAGGAGGAAAAGGATATAATTGTCATTGCAGAGTTATTTTATGTAATAAAGGGAAAGGAAGCTAATGATGGAACGAGGCGGCAGAGGGAAGAGGCTTACCACTGTCTCTTATGCGGAAACAAACAAACGGCCTTTACAAAAGGAATATATACCACAGCCGAAGCAATAATAAAATTTTATTCACTTGTAGTTTAAACAACTAGTACGTATGGAGATTTTAGGATTACCTTTTGAAGCGTAAACACAACAACTCTATGTCGTTCTCTAGTTCATCAATAGAAAACGGACCAGCAGATTTTCAGTCTTTTATTGTGTTACTCAAATAATAATCGAAAATAGAGAATTTTGGGTGGACAAAATTCTAGTAGAAACCGCAGCCAGAATCGTGTCAAAAAAACATCTAGCCCCTATATATATATATATATATATATATATATATATATATATATATATATATATATATATATATATATATATATATATATATATAGTTGTGTTTTTTAGGTCAAAACCGTTTTCAAAACCTGTTAGATTTCTTTCTCCCACTAAGGGACGTTTCCACGTTTTCTTTCCCATTAAGTAAGAGTTTCCACTATTTTCAATTATTTAGGCACACTAGGGACCACATAATTTAATTAACAAGGCTTCATATTATGATATTAATTTTGAAACTTTGAAATTCATTTCCATCATAATAAATTACGAATTATTCCACTAAAAATTCGTAATTGCACTCCTTAGTTTAATTTCGAAATTCTTCCATAATGTTATGAAACAATAAATGAACAAGAGCAATATTGCAGAGAAAAAGAGAGAGAGAGAGAGAGAAATTCTTATTGAATTTTGGGATGATTTACAATGGAATAGAACTCTCTATTTATAGGGAAAACTTGACTTAGCCACCAAGTAATAAATCCTAGAATCTCTCTAAATATAGGCATTCACCATAAATAGAATTCTATTTATTACACTTCCCCTTGAATGTCTATTCAACAGATAATGTGTCTTATTAAAACCTTAACTAGAAGAAAACCCATTGGGAAAAAAATTCTAGAAAAGGAAAAAGAGTACACATATCTAACAATACGTCTTTTGGTTGCCTCGTCAAAAACCTTGCAAGAAAAACCAAGTGGGACAAAACCTTGTAAGGGAAAAAGTGTGCAACGCGCATTAACTACCTCTGATGAGAGCAGCAATTCACATCTTTAAGCATTTGCATTTCAATATTGTGCACCATCTTCAAAAGATTGTTGGTAGATATTTGATTAATAAATCAGCCATATTAACTTGAATAAATATGTTGCACCTTGAAATCATCATACTTGATAGATATGTAATATCTTCATAAAATGATGTGGAATGACCTTTTCAATATCTACATAGAGATTCTCGCTTTCATATTATCATGCTCATAGTTATAGCAAGATACATATGTGCACAAATTGCTCTAAGAAAGTGGTATTTCAAGATCAAGAATTGTATATGCTTCAAGCAACTTAAATCCTTCATAGATTGACATATAAGTTAAGTCATATAAGCCATATAATAGACCTTAGATGCCTATCAAGTTTTCATGTCATGCTAGACATATCAGATATCGAAAACTGAATGCACATACCATTGACTTTATACTTTCAAGTGTTTGAACTGCAGGTCCAAAATTACATGCCTTTCATATGGAATCAATTCTACTTGAATTGTGTCTCTTCCATTTCGCCAATATTTTTGTGTCTCTAGGAGATAGACTTAAGATCCTCATCTATATTTAGCGCTATCATAGATGTCATCGATGAACATTTTATATGGTTTCAATAATTTTTCATAAAGACATAACATAAAAATATCTTCATTCATATATTCAGGTACCTGAATGTCTCATGAGATTTTATGAAGTGTTATGTCATGTGACCTTCTTGATCACCTGCCTCCTTTATTATGATCACTTTGATCATTTGCTTATCTTCTTTATCAAGAAGTCTATTTGAAACCGATTTGTCTATACGATTTAAGCGTACCATAGACTTTGTCCTTTCAGGACTTAATTTGAGCATTTGCAATGAGAATATAGTTACTTTCTTTGGATCCGCAAATGCGTATGGCATGCTTTGCAATATATTGCAAACGAATTATATTTTTATAAACTTCAAGTTCATATTATGATATTCGAGGATCTAGATATACAAATTATAATTCATTCCACGTAAATTTTTCTCAACTGTTTATCATGTCTCCCCCTCATTTTAGAAAAAAACTAACTTATTCCTCAACTTTGAGAACTCATCTTTGTGGTTTATGGTGATAATCAAAATATACAACCCACATCAATAATATTGAGATGGAATTATTTGGTTCCTGGCCCTGAACCACTTGTGAGGGAATAATATAATATACTCTCATATATAACGTATATAAAACTGATATAGATAACTTTGTTCTCATAAGCAATAGTTTAGCTATTAAGTGGAGGCACTCAATAAATTATTTTTTAAAACCACCTGTAATGTAAACTACCTTATCAAGAAGAACTATCTTGAATAAAAAACCAGGAAATTATGCTCTATATTAAATTATTGAGCAAGTTACCTCGCAAGCACTAGCCAGGTTGCGGGTTAATAATAATCGCTCATGTAACCATCTCATAGATGCATCTTACGTGGTATACATGGCAGATGAATTGGCCCATATTCACCTTTGATATTTCCAGCATTCATGGGATTCAATCTCAATTTTAGTTAGTCTATTAATTAATGAGAAAAAGTAATACAAGAGAATTCGTAAAGAACTTCTTAGTTCTTTAATATTTACCCATGTGAATTCTCTATTATTTTTGCACATCATACTGAAATTGATATGGCTAACCCGAATGCCAACTGAATAAATTATCAATATTGATAAATTTCAAGTTTACACCATGATATGTGTAATTATCGTAAAACTCCAAGATTATTATGATATGAGTTTTTATATCAATAAACATCTACTTTATTGTGGAATTCTTTTGTTTGTGTAGTACAAACTGGAGAATAAAGCGGATAGCTTTTCACATACAGATTATCCTACTACAAGTTGTAGTAATATAATATATCAAATTCTTTATTTACTGTCTCAATATAATCAACCGCTTTCATGTATACTTTGGAAACTAAATAAGTTTCTTTGAGACTTGCTACAACACAATACCTTATTGGCAATCAATTGTGTTTCTCCAAAATAGTATAATTGGCTCTTATCTCAATTAATTTGGTACTACCACATCATCAACATCCATATGGTGAATATTTCTTTTAAAGAGAAAGTTATACTATTATTGTCATAGTCAAAGTCAATATAGGCAAGATATGTTGCTTCTATTACTTTTGCTATGTAATAGTCGCATTGCCATAATATTTTGGCTAATCGCAATAAGCACGTGCTCAACGACCATTCATGCCATAATAATGGCATTATCTTCTTATTTTCCCTCAAACCTCCTTTTAGAGGTGTGTGTGGTATACTCACTATCCCTAGCACATCATATTCTTCCAAAAATGAATATGTATTCATAAATTAGATGTTGTCACATTCACATCATGAACGGACCATAGTCATCTGTATGTGCTTTACGAAATCGCATGTCAAATTGATGACAAACATTATTTTCACAGAGTGAAGGATTATTTTGATAATCCTTATTATTCTCATTATCACAATGATAATGATAATAATTTCATCTTTGCCACATCCACATCCATTGATACCTTCACGGTAATAATTTTGTCTTCTTTCAGACTTATCACATACTGCTATCACATTCTCTAAAGAGAATGAGAATGGAGAAAATTCAATGGAACGGGTTTTCAATTCTTTGCCCACAATCATACATGAATTTGATCATGGAAAGACATAGAAATTTTACCACTTCGGGTGGTTCTAATTTCTTACAAAACTCCATTAGAGTTGCAATCAAAATTTATCATCTTTGCTTGTATTTAAAATCAAATTGTAGAATATCAATAATTTGAAAGGAAAAAGTAAAATACTTACCTTAAATCCATAATTTAATCTTGAAGGAAGTTCATAGAATAATTAACAATCATTATGGTCAATCCCAACACTTCTACTCAATTGGTTAGAGTCTCGTGCTGAGAATGTGTTCTGAAAAAATAAAAGAACAAGAGTAATATTGCAGAGAAAGAGAGAGAGAGAGAGAGAGAGAGAGAGAGAGAGAGAGAGAGAGAGAGAGAGAGAGAGAGAGAGAGAAATTCTTATTGAATTTTGAGATGATTCACAATGGAATAGAACCCTCTATTTATAGGGAAAGCTTGACTTATCCACCAAGTAATAAACCCTAGAATCTCTCTAAATATAAACATTCACCATAAATATAATTCTATTTATAACACATAAAACCTTATTTAACTCCCCATATTAAGATTCAGATACTAATCAATCGAACTAAATTACGAACTATTTAATTTATTTATTACTTCCCTTAGACTTGCATTTAACTTATTTTATGTCGGATACAAAATCCATCGGCCGGGTTTACACATGAAAACTTATAAGCTTTCATAAAGGAGTATCATCAATCTCACAATCGAGACACGGATTCCATCAACTAATTATTACTTCGCCAATGTATATTATTGTTATCTAATTTACTAGGCTTATTGACTCGCGAAAGAATCTCGCCTTTTAATAAATAAAAACAACAAGTGACATACACGGCTAATAATAATTATATCAGGATTAAGAGTATAAGTACATTAAATTGACTAGAGAAATTATTTTATAAAGTTAGTATAAATACTCATCTCTACTTGATCTGTTCAATACATACAAAATAGACTAGCACAAGAAGTTGGAATTAAACCATTTCCATAATCAAGATAAATTATATTTAATCTCGTGCTACAATCATTCTGATGATTTGTCCAATCCATCAATAGATTGTGAACATTAACTTTTATGTCTTACAAGAACCGATAATTTAATCTTCCGTGTATAAGCTAAACGCTATACACTAAATCATCTACTATGTAAGCAATGGACGCACAAACCAACACGTGATCTATTTAAAATAAAACTTTATTGAATTTAAACAAGTAAATAAATAATTGTTCATAAAGAATACTATAACAATACACATGCCTTATAGTTTATTCTAACATCTGTTAAGATTTATGTCCGTCACTAGAGGGAGGGAGGGGTGAATAGCGCGGCACGAGAATATTGATAAATATTTCGGAATTAAAATTGCAGGAGTAAAGTAAATGCAGTAATTAAAATAGCAAGGAAAGAACACACCGAATTTATCCTGGTTCACCACAACGTGTGGTTAGTCCAGTCCCCGAGAGACTCTCTCGAGATTCCACTAACTTCGTTAAGCTTACGGGTGCCTAACAAACCGTTATACTTGCTCGTAGATGTACACTCTACAAGACTTCAAATTGCTCGAGGATACCGCACCTCAAGACTTCACCTTGCTCGTGGATACCGCACCACAAGACTTCAACCACTAAGATTAAGGGTACTTAGCAAACCCGACAATCAATGAGAAGATATGGTCTTCTCAAACACCTTTCTCTTTTACAACAAGAACTCTCTAATAAGAGTAGATAAAGAGATACAAAATAAGCTCTATGAACAACTCAAAATTTCTCTCAAATGGCTCAACAAAAGCTCTATAATGATGCACAAATGATATCAATATGTATATGAATAATGAGAGGTGTTGTTTGTTTCAATTCAGCTCAAAAGACCTCTATTTATAGGTGTTCTAAGTTGTATTTCCGTTGCCTAATTAGCAATCAATTATGCTGATTTTATGCCGAGATAATCGATTATCATATTTGGATAATCGATTATCAGCTTACCGTTACAAAATATGAAGCTGATTTTATGCAGGATAATCGATTATTGTGATATGCATAATCGATTATGTTGTTACAGCGTTCAAAAACTGGCAACGGATAGAGAATAATCGATTATGCTCTTGAGGATAATCGATCATTGACTCTTGCGGAAATTTCCAATAAATGAAATTTCCCAGAATAATCGATTATCACTTTTGCATAATCGATTATTCTATTATGCTGTCCAGAATTGACAACTTACTTCAAAAACCATTTTGGTTAAAATGAAAACGTTAAAATCATTTTGTTTGAAGTATTTGAAATATGTTTATGATAAATCTGATTTGATAAAAAGATTTTATGCATATTTATGATGACCTATGTTGAGCCAAAAGACGAGATAACATAAACGTTGCTCTTACATTGGTTCTACCTAACGACCTACGCCTTGGGTC
The DNA here is from genome assembly GCA_034376525.1 of Nicotiana benthamiana. Classification (NCBI taxonomy): domain Eukaryota; kingdom Viridiplantae; phylum Streptophyta; class Magnoliopsida; order Solanales; family Solanaceae; genus Nicotiana; species Nicotiana benthamiana. Next base: position 92,831,990 of record CM067336.1, read on the forward strand.
TTCGGTCTTGAACTTTTGAGCTCGTCTGTGGCTTGTCTATGCAATCCATTCATCAATATGCTTCTCGGCATTCAATCTTGAATGTTTGTCATATAATAACGTTGTTTGACACTTGACTTCATTGTTTGTCATTCATCGACTTTGTTGTTTGTCATTCATCAAAACCTATAACTGAAAATCATGCTAATACAACCAAAGCACACATATCATGGATAGAATGAATTTCTACAATTTCCCCCTTTTTGATAATGACAAACAACAGGAGATATTCATATCGGATTCCCCCTAAATTCATGCTATAACTCAACATACAATTCATGCAAGCAATTCCCCTTAATGATAATTCCCCCTCAAATAAGGCATACTATAACGTAGATTCATTCCCCCTTATTTGATTCATATCACCTAATTTCTTCCCCCTTTAGGCATTAGCAAAAAGAAGAGTATACAAAGGCTACTTTCCCCTTTCGACACTTCCCCCTTTTGGGTATATCAATTGTTAGTGTCAAGAATAAAATAGGAAATACAATGAGGAATATACATTGACAATATTTAAAAAATCATACCAACATGAAATAATACCAAATGTTAGTAAAAACATAACAACCATAATAACGGTTATTTTTCGCAACTCATATTACTTAAGAACATATAAACAGTTAATTTTTAACAAACCAATAGTTGTATTAAAAACATGAATCATTTATTTTTCAAGAATATATCAACTGTTATTCAAACCAAAAAAATATTCATCAAAACATGAATCAATCATTATTTTTAACAAAAATAATTGATACCAATTGTTATTCAAGATAAAAGTTATCAAAACATGAATCAACAAAAATAATTAATATCAATTGTTAACAAAGATATATTAATTGTTAACACATATCAACTATTATGTTTTTATCAAAAATATGATAACTAACCGAAATTCCCCCTCAATGCAATAAGGTTTCGTGCTTGGTGCATCTACTACGATATTGTAGTCTTCAAGCAAACCTGCAAACGTACCTAAAAATAGATTTTCGGTACCCAGGCACTTTTGGGTCCTTGGGGGTTACGCAAATAATAATCATAGTCAAAAGATAAATCTCTATGTTTTGCAAAACATACGGGTACTATGTGTCCTACCCGGTTGCAATAATGACATATAACATTCAGGTTGTGCATATGTCTTGGTTGAGCCAAAAACGTTCTAGGTGATCTAAAGTAGTTATTCCTAGACGTATTGCGATTCCTAGAGTTATTTCTAGGTGGTCTAAAATGATTCATTTTAGACTCATTACCAAAATTCCTACAGTTGTTTCTAGGTGGTCTAAAATGATTAATTTTTGACTCATTAGTGAAGTTCCTAGAATTATTTCTAGGTGGTCTAACTACATTTCTGTCATCCTTTCTAATATTCTTCTTAATTTCTTCAATTGTTTTAGGATCATCAACACTACGTTTTTCTAGTGTGTCCTAAGTTCTATGTTCTCTATTTTCAAAGAACTACAAGAAGAACAATTGGAACTTTGATCAATTGAAGAGGCTTCATTCATCTCCTTAATTTTATTTCTAAGATCAATATTGTCATTTTCCAAAAATTTATTTTTCTCTTCTAAAACTTTAATTTTAGCCTTGGCCTCTTTGGAGATTTTTGAAGACTTTTTCAATTCATCATATAATTCTTGAAAAGCTTCTTGTAATTCTTCATAAGAGTAAGAGTTAGGAGTACTTACCTCTTCTTCCTCGTTGGCCATGAGGCATAGTGCGGCAGTTTCATCGCCCGAGCTGTCCGAATCCCATTTCACACGCCTTTGGTGTTTGTTCTTCTTCTTGTCCTTGGATTTTGGACAATGTTATTTGGTGTGGCCAGGTTTTCCACAATTTTGGCATGAAGGACTTGGTTCTTCCTTCTTTATTTCCTTTTTCATAAACTTATAAAACTTTTCGATCAAGGCATTGGAAATATTATCATCATCGCTATCCGAATCACTTGCCTCTTCTCTTTTAGAGGATGAGGCTTTGAAGGCAATATTCAAATTTTTCTTGTTTCCAAAAGAAGGATTAAGAATCGTACTTTCATAAGTTATGAGGTTACCTCGTAGTCCATCAATTGTGACGTCCGTGATTCCTATCGACTCTTGGATGGCATTGGCTTTGGATCGCCATTCGGGAGTGAGACTCCGCAAGATTTTTCGAACTAGATCTTTGTTCGAATATACTTTTCCGAGAGCATGGAGATCGTTGATGATCATTGAGAACCGTTCGAACATAATATCGATGCTTTCATTCTCCCTCATTCTAAAGAGTTCATATTCATGTGTTAGAAAATCAACTTTAGATTCTCGGACTTGAGGCGTACCTTCATAAATGATCTCGAGTTTATCCCACATCTCCTGGACTAACCACACGTTGTGGTGAACCAGGATAAATTCGGTGTTCTATTTCCTTACTATTTTAATTACCGCATTTACTTTACTCCTGCAATTTTTAATTCCGCAATATTTATCAATATTCTCGTGCCGCACTATTCAACTCCCCTCTTGTTGCACAACCGCCAAGGAGATGTGGGATAAACTCGAGATCACTTATGAAGGTACGCCTCAAGTCCGAGAATCTAAAGTTGATTTTCTAACACATGAATATGAACTCTTTAGAATGAGGGAGAATGAAAGCATCGATATTATGTTCGAACGGTTCTCAATGATCATCAACGATCTCCACGCTCTCGGAAAAGTATATTCGAACAATGATCTAGTTCGAAAAATCTTGCGGAGTCTCACTCCCGATTGGCGATCCAAAGCCAATGCCATCCAAGAGTCGATAGGAATCACGGACGTCACAATTGATGGACTACGAGGTAACCTCATAACTTATGAAAGTACGATTCTTAACCCTTCTTTTGGAAACAAGAAAAATTCGAATATTGCCTTCAAAGCCTCATCCCCTAAAAGAGAAGAGGTAAGTGATTCGGATAGCGATGATGATAATATTTCCAATGCCTTGATCGAAAAGTTTTATAAGTTTATGAAAAAGGAAATAAAGAAGGAAGAACCAAGTCCTTCATGCCATAAGTGTGGAAAACTTGGCCACACCGAGTCACATTGTCCAAAACCCAAGGACAAGAAAAAGAAGAAACACCAAAGGCGCGTGACATGGGATTCAGACAGCTCGGGCGATGAAACTGCCGCATTATGCCTCATGGCCAACGAGGAAGAAGAGGTAAGTAATTCTAACTCTTATTCTTTTGAAGAATTACAAGAAGCTTTTCAAGAATTATATGATGAATTGAAAAATTCTTCAAAAATCTCCAAAGAGGCCAAGGCTAAAATTAAAGTTTTAGAAGAGAAAAATAAATTTTTGTAAAATGATAATATTGATCTTAAAAATAAAATTAAGGAAATGAATGAAGCATCTTCAATTGATCAAAGTTCCAATTGTTCTTCCTGTAGTTCTTTGAAAATAGACAATATAGAACTTAGAAACACACTAGAAAAACGTAGTGTTGATGATCCTAAAACAATTGAAGAAATTAAGAAGAATATTAGAAAGGATGATAGAAATGAAGTTGGACCACCTAGAAATAATTCTAGGAACTTCACTAATGAGTCTAAAATTGATCATTTTAGACCACCTAGAAACGACTCTAGGAATTTTGTTAATGAGTCTAGAATGAATAATTCTAGACCACCTAGAAATAACTCTAGGAATCGCAATACGTCTAGGAATAACGACTTTAGATCACCTAGAACATTTTTGGCTCAACCAAGACATATGCACAACCCGAATGTTATATGTCATTATTGCAACCGGGTAGGACACATTGCGCCCGTATGTTTTGCAATACATAGAGATTTATCTTTTGACTATGATTATTCTTTGCCTAACCCCCAAGGACCCAAATGTGCCTGGGTACCGAAAACCTTATTGCATCGAGGGGGAATTTCGATTAGTTATCATATTTTTGATAAAAACATAATAGTTGATATATGTTAACAATTAATATATCTTTGTTAACAATTGATATCAATTATTTTTTTTGATTCATGTTTTGATAACTTTTATCTTGAATAACACTTGGTATCAATTATTTTTGTTAAAAATAATGATTGATTCATGTTTTGATGAATATTTTTTTTCGTTTGAATAACAGTTGATATATTCTTGAAAAATAAATGATTCATGTTTTTAATACAACTATTGGTTTGTTAAAAATTAACTGTTGATATGTTCTTAAGTAATATGATTTGTGAAAAATAACCGTTATCATGCTTGTTATGTTTTTACTAACATTTGGTATTATTTCATGTTGGTATGATTTTTTAAATATCGTCGTTATATTTCCTATTTTATTCTTGACACTAACAATTGGTATACCCAAAAGGGGGAAGTGTCGAAAGGGGAAAAGTAGCCTTTGTATACTCCTTTTTGCTAATGCCCAAAGGGGGAAGAAATTAGGCGATATGCATCAAATAAGGGGGAATGAATCGACGTTATAGCATGCCTTATTTGAGGGGGAATTATCATTGAGGGGAATTGTTTGCATGAATTGTATGTTGAGATATAGCATGAATTTAGGGGGAATCCGATATGCATATCTCCTGTTGTTTGTCATTATCAAAAAGGAAAAAATTGTAGAAAATCATTCTATCCATGATATGTGCACTTTGGTTGTACTAGCATGATTTTCAGGTATAGGTTTTGATGAATGACAAACAATGAAGTCAACTTGTTAAACAAGATTATTGTATGACAAACAATGAAGATGCATTAGCAAACAATCAAGATTGAATGCCGAGAAGCATATTGATGAATGGATTGCATATACAAGCCAAAGACGAGCTCAAAAGTTCAAGACCGAAGACCCAAGGCATATGTCGTTAGGTAGAACCAATGTAAGAGCAACGTTTAAGTTATCTCGTCTTTTGGCTCAACATAGGTCATCATAAATATGCAGAAAATCATTTTATCAAATTATATTTATCATAAACATATTTCAAATACTTCAAACAAAATGATTTTTAACGTTTTCATTTTAACTAAAATGGTTTTTGAAGTAAGTTGTCAATTCTGGACAGCATAATAGAATAATCGATTATGCAAAAGTGATAATCGATTATTCTGGGAAATTCCATTTATTGGAAATTTCCGCAAGAGTCAATAATCGATTATCCTCAAGAGCATAATCGATTATTCTCTATCCGTTGCCAGTTTTTGAACGCTGTAACAACATAATCGATTATGCATATCATAATAATCGATTATCCTGCATAAAATCAGCTTTCGATTTTGTAACGGTAAGCTGATAATCGATTATCCAAATCTGATAATCGATTATCTTGGCATAAAATCAGCATAATTGATTGCCAATTAGGCAACGAACATACAACTTAGAACACCTATAAATAGAGGTCTTTTGAGCTGAATTGAAACACACAACACCTCTCATTGTTCATATACATATTGATATCATTTGTGCATCATTTTAGAGCTTTTGTTGAGCCATTTGAGAGACAACTTTGAGTTGTTCATATAGCTAATCTTGTATCTCTTTATCTACTCTTTTTAGAGAGTTCTTGTTGTAAAAGAGAAAGGTGTTTGAGAAGACCATATCTTCTCATTGATTGTCTGGTTTGCAAAGTACCCTCAATCTTAGTGTGTGAAGTCTTATGGTGCGGTATCCACGAGCAAGGTGAAGTCTTGAGGTGCGGTATCCTCGAGCAAGTTGAAGTCTTGTAGAGTGTACATCTACGAGCAAGTGTAACGGTTTGTTAGGCACCCGTAAGCTTAACGGAGTTAGTGGAATCTCGAGAGAGTCTCTCGGGGACTGGACTAACCACACGTTGTGATGAACCAGGATAAATTCGGTGTGCTCTTTCCTTACTATTTTAATTACCGCATTTACTTTGCTCCTGCAATTTTTAATTCCGCAATACTAATCAATATTCTCGTGCCGCACTATTCACCCCCCCTCTAGTGACGGGCATAAATCCTAACTATAGATATCAAGTGTGTCAAATTTCTTTTATGTAACTCCAGAAAATCTGGCGCTATACATTAACGGTGCAGTTACCGTTAATGTATAGCGCCAGGTTTTCTGGCATTATGTATAGTATTGTAACTTTTTTTTATACCTATTTGTGTAGTATGAGTCCAAAATAAATCTTAATCTTTCCAAAAAAAAAGAAATGAAGAAGTAATTGTACCAAAAACATATCTACACGTGGAGACTATAGTTTCTTGTCCGAAGAAGTTGTAACTCAAATAAGTAATTGTGGCACCCCTAGCTCGTAAGAATCTGACAATGAGCAGAGCTAGAAATGAGGTGTTATATGTGTACCAAGATTGTACTACTTCGATAACTCACACGGGCATACATATAATACTGTTGCATCTCTTGTTTCCCTTATTGACAGGAGTATTTGAGCTGGAGATGTCAGAGTTACTTATCCAGTCCCCTTGGGTTGCAAGGGATTTCTCTTCAAGTAAATGAGTTTTCTTTCGAGTATAGATGTGATGTATATCACTCAGTTTCTCTAGCACTCATTTGATACAAAGCCTTACCAATTGTATGCTCTCTTTCTATCCCTGAGTTGTTATACAACAGATCTATGTAGGCTATTATGGTTGTTTGCAGTAGAATAAAGAGAGTTATTTTGGTTCTATCAAAGTATGCAAAGGATGGTGTTACACAGTAAATTTACACAAGGATGAATGGTGAAGGCTTGTCAACCTAAGGGTTTTGATCTTTGGAAAGACCAATTCTTTCGAAGAATAAGGAACTAGTCATTTCTTCTCTTGAAATCTTTTCCTTCGACAGATAATGGCTTCAACAAGATTTCTCCTTGATTGTTATACCTTCCATCCTTGACCACTGTCAGGATCTTCTAGCATATATTATTCTTCCATGATTTGATCTGATTTTTCAATCATAGATCACTTCGAATCTTCACTCTGTTATGGCTGATTTGATTTCCCAGATTCACGGAGCTAATCCTGGTATGCTGATGTAGAATTGTAGCTTTCTTTGTACACCGTGAGTAATTCAGGCAGCTTCCCTTGTGAGAGATTTCCTTTCTTGTTCAACACATCCATTGCAATAGTTCTTCTTTAATTCTTTGAACTCTTGCACATGCATATTAATTGCATCATTTAAATATGATCTAACAATCTCCCCCGTTTTGATGATGGCAAAAAAAAATGTAGATGTAAAGAAGCAAACTACAATTGACTTCCGTGTTTGTTACTAGCCTACTTGGCTCCCCTTAATGTGTAGTCACTGGACTTAAAATCCCCCTTAATGAGTGTTCAGTCGACTTATACCTGTATAGTATGTCTATGCATGAGTAGCATAGTTGACTTGTTCATGTACAATGCATATAAAGTATTGTCTATACATGTAGCACAGTCGACTTAACCTGTTCAAAAAATAAAGAGTACCATCTATGCATGTAGCATAGTCGACTTAACCCGTTCAATGAATAAAGAGTATATATGTATAATTTATCTATGCATAGTTGACTTGAACCTGGACATATATCATAATAGAACAAAGAGATATATACGCTCCCCCTTTTTGACATCAGCAAAGAGGGATTATTAGGCAAAAAAAAATACAATCTACATAGGCAAAAAAAGAAAAGAAAATAACATCCAAGGGCATAGCCCAAACCAAAGCGAAAACAAGTTTGAAACAAAAATTGTCTGTAAAACACATCCACATTAACGATGCAGGAAGTAAGTATGATTGTTGTAGATTGCCTCCTTCAACTATTCAAAGCTGGTGTTTGCAGCAATTCTCATTCCATCCATCCTTTCATGGACCTCCTTGAAGGCTTTAACCGTATTCTCCCTTACCCTTTGCACAGCCAACCTGATTTTAGACACATCAAACCCAGTTTCCTTTGAAATAGTATGAATAGCACCCACAGTCGACTCAGTAGTGGAAAGGATAGTCTTGATGTCTAAGATTTGGGAGTCAATGGAGCTGAGCTTCTCACTTAGGTCAGAACTAATGAGAGGGGGCGGAACAGCATGTGAAGGTTAGGATTCCACAGGGGTGTGTTTTGCTTCACTCTCACCCTTCTTAAACCAGGCACCCTTGACACTCACATATCCCACACTAGAGAAGGCTCTAGAATTGTAGGAATTTGAAACAAGAACAAATGGGTAGTCAGAAATAAGAATTTGATGGGATTCCAGATTGTGGGTAATGGCCATACAAAAAGGTAAACTGGTGGGATCTTGAGTAATTTCAATCATAAAATTTATGACATAGGATGACGGCTTGAGTTTAAGTTTGGTGATGAGATAATAGACAAAGAAAGTGTCCCTTTAAGAAAAGGTAGAGAAGGAACCGGTTCCAAAGAATTGATCTAGTTCCTCTTGCATGGCTTTCACCCAGCTTGAATCCTTCAATGCTTCCTCTACCTTTTTGGGCTCTATTTGATATATCAAAGCAATATTTGTTTCTTTATTATGGTAGCCCTAGTTTTCATTCCTTAGTTTGGATCCCCTATGATATATTTCTGTGGATATTCAGGTTCGCTCCTCTATTCATTTAGTCGGACAGTGCTTGTAGTCAACTCCGTACGTTGTTCTGGAGAGTTGTCGCTGACTTGTTCAGTCGACTCAATTACATCTGTTGTATTAGTTGACTCCTGTGATTTTCCTTTATCCTCAGCTTCTTGAGTTTGATCTTCGCCTTATGTATTAGTTCCTTTCTTCACCAATGGATTATTTTCATCAAATATATCATGAACAGATTCTTCTATGCACAAAATATGTTTACTAAACGATGATCTGCTATTTAAAGAATAACCAAGAAAAATACCTTCGTCACTTCTTGAATCAAAATTTTCAAGATTGTCCTTACCATTGTTATGAATGAAGCACTTGCTTCCAAATGGATGAAGGTAACTGATATTAGGACGTTTACCATTCCAGAGTTCATAGGGAGTCTTTTTTAGACTTCGCCTTATGAGACAAGTTGAGAATGTGACATGCAGTACTCACACCTTCAGCTCGGAAGTGATTTGGCAGTGAATGTTCTAACAACATGATTCTTGCCATGTCTTGAAGAGTCCTGTTTTTTCTTTACACAATTACATTTTGTTGTGGTGAGCGTGGTGTAGACAGATTGTGAGTGTAACCTTGATCGTTACAAAAGTCTTCAAAAGCTTTACTTTAAAACTCGCCTACAAGATAACTTTGGATTTTTGAGATCAGATAACCCTTTTCTCTTTCAATCCTTTTGCAGAAAACTTCAAAATTTCTTAAGGCTTCATCTTTATGAAATAAGAAAATCACCCAGGTGAAACGTGAAAAGTCATCAACAATAACAATATTTCTTGCCTCCTATGCTAGCAGTTTTAGTAGGTCCAAATAAGTCCATATGAAGTAATTGCAACGATTTTGAAGTAGACACCATGTTTTTGTTTTTTTAAAGAATTTCTAGTTTGCTTACCCAACTGACATGCATCACAAATATAAGCTCTAGAAAAATTCAGTTTAGGTAATCCAATAACTAAATTATGTTTGGATAATTTTTCAATCAAATGCATGCTGGCATGACCTAGTCTTCTGTGCTACAACTAGGGATCATCAGACATAGAAGTTAGGCAAATATGACCATCTATTTTCTCGAATCCATCAAGTATGTAAACATTTTCGTACCTTTTTCAGGCAGAATTATTTTACCTGATTCATCTTTTACGAAACAACTTATTCTCTTAAATTTTACGTCATATCCTGAGTCACAAGGTTGACTTATACTGAGAAGATTGTAGGTAAGTCCATCAACAAGATATACTTCAATAATGTCACAGTTGTTGTTGAAGTGAATAGTTCCAGTACCAAAAATTTTGCCTCTTGAATCATCTCTAAATTTGACCTTCCTCCATCAATCTTTGTAACCTTCTTGAAAAGGTTTTTGTCACCTGTCATCTGACGGGAACACGCACTATCTAGATACCATTTTCCTTTGCCGCTTACTCTGTTGTATTCCTGCAATACAGAATTATTACTTACTTTTAGGTACCCAAACTTGCTTGGGTCCTGGTGAGTTAGTGTTACTGGGTTCAGAATTCTTAGGTTTCCAAACCAATCTAGACATATGAGATTTAGAAAGTGACAACTTGAGTATTTAAGCCCACTTTTGTACGATAATGACATTTAGCCCCAGACCTGTTTTCAGGTCTTCCATAAGAGTTGGAACTAGCTATCATGAGATTAGTTGATTCCTTTCTAGTTGACTTGTAAGTGACTGGTCCGACCGACTGGTTGATTTAGTTCTGATTGATTCTTTTTCAATTGACTTGTAAGTTGTCTGGTCTGACCTAAAAGAACTGTGACTGGTGGATTGGCGCAAGCTATTAAGCTGCATTTGCAATATATGCTGGCTATAAGTTTGTGTTAACGTGTCTAACTATGTAAAGAACTAATCCATTTAATAAATATATATTTTTTTAGTTATCCAAAGTACAAACAATACTATGAAAAATATTGATTTTGGGAAAGTCCCCTCTTTCCCTAGACATGATTTGTATGTATATATATCTATGATTGAGGGTTCATATTGACGTGAAGAGAAAGTAACATGTTGGTGTTCGAAATTCAGTGACTTTGACTATTAAATTCTCATCATATAGGGTCCATTAAAAAAGGAAGCGCTCATTATCAAAAGTTTCTCCATACTCAATATTTGAACGCAAAATATTTAATTAAGGATGAAGTAATCTCATCCTTAAGACCTGTTAGAAGATATTTATTGCATATTAGGCTTATAGTGGTGTAAAGCAGTTTATGTTCTCCATCCTTAAGCACTTTTTGAGTGTGGTTTACATTCTCTGGACCAGAAAGAGAAGTATATTGTAATCGCGGAGGTCAATAAGTATCTCAACTGAGCAAGTTGCTACTACTTGTCATTGATTTCATTGAAAAATAAAAAGAAAGGTAATGCTCATGCCATAGAACATTAGCTGTATAAGTAAGGTAGAGGTAAAGAAATCAGAACCTCTGTGAATATTAATACTACTGTGAACAATCTATGAGCTATATATGGGGATAATAGTAAGACTAGTGTTAAGTGTGAGCCGTCTGATATATGTTCTAAAACAGTAGCTGTATAAATTAGAAGGAGATAAATAAATTCTCTTGTGAAAGCTATATACATCAGAATGAGAAAGGAAGAAGTAAAAGCTTTTGCGTGTGTGATCATGGTATGAGACATCGGTGCAAAGGCAGAGAACAAAGGAAAGAAGAGACGGTTGAACCCAGTTGTAGCAAGCATTTCTTTTCCTGTATGCATGGTAAGACTAATGTGTGCTTCTGATGTTACTCTATATCTGTCTTAATACAACTTTTTTGACCAAATTTCCGATGTTACCCCTTGGATATGGAACTGATGTTCATGTTAAGAATACTTTTAATGTAATAATGTTGTATTAGTGTAAAAGTAAACTTGACAAGTGGATTAATTATGTCTTTACTTCGTCTTCTTCTCAAGAGGCCTAAATTTAAAAAAAACCAGAACCTTATACCCCATTAATTGAACTCAATCTTATTAGCCCTATTGCCACAAAACTTGTATGTAAAGCCTCAAATCACAGTTTCACTCCTGTCTCCTCCATTACCAAACTCAATTGAAATGCTTAGAGCTCAAAGAAGAAATGTTTCAGCCACTAATAATAATAGTCCAAGATTAAACTTTAAGAAGATTTCAAGATTTGGGGATTGGTCATTTGCAGAAAGGACCATTTCTCTAAACAAAGCTGCAGAACAACAGAATCTTGAAGTCTCAGAATCAGATTTCAGAACTGATGCTTCCCAAATCAAGATTGAACTTTATGATGCACTTCAAGGTAATTGGTTCATTCTGTTCTGTTCAGAATCAAATTTTAGTGTTGACGAAGCAAAATGTATATAGTGTGAATGAGTCACAACTATTATACCAAAAACTATGGCAGCTACTAAATAATTAATAAGACAATAAAGCAACAATAAGAGGAACGCCAGAATTTACGAGGTTCGGTCAATTTTGCATACTCCTCGAACACAACCAATATTTTATTCCACTCAAAAAATACAAGTGAAATAATACTAAAGAGAAAAGATACAAATGTTTTAAACAGATGAGAAGGCAAATGAGAGGTGTGTTTAAATCCTAAACATTAGCCTTCTTTTATAGGGAAAAATCCCAACCAAAACAAACTCTCTACCGATGTGGGATAGAGAATTTGGACATTTCAACAAATCTCCACCTTGGCAAAATTTCACATCTTCAATTTTCTCTCTATAACAAATTTTGATTGCGTCTTCATCTTCAATCTTCAGTGTTCAACAATGTTGATCAAATCCAAACAATGTTGAAACTTGATCGCAATCACCACTTTTGTTAGCATATCAGCAAGATTCTCCATAGTACAAATTCTCTTCACTGTGACTCCACCTTCTTCTATGATTTCTCGTACAAAATGATACCAAACATCAATGTGCTTCGTCCTTGCATGATAAACTTGGTTCTTCGCTAATTGAATAGCACTTTGACTAACACAAAAACTTGTAATACCATTTTGTTCAATACCAAGCTCCTTTAGCAATCCTTGAAGCCAAATTGCCTCCTCCACAGCCTCTGTAATAGCCATGTACTCTACCTCTGTTGCAGACAAAGCAATTGTTGACTGCAAAGTTGACTTCCAACTAACTGGTGCCTTTGCAAAAGTAAACACATAACCAGTAGTTGATCTTCGTTTGTCCAGATCACCCATAAAATCTGAGTCACAATATCCAACTACAGACTGATTGCTTTCCTGCTCAAAAACTAACCAAACATCTACAGTATTATGAATATATCGTAGAATCCACTTCACAGCTTGCCAATGCTCCTTTCCTGGATTATGCATATATCTGCAAATAACTCCAACAACTTGTGAAATATCAGGTCTGGTACAGACCATTGCATACATCAAGCTAGCAACAACATTTGTGTATGGTACATTTGACATATTCTCTCGTTCAACTTCATTATTTGGCAACATAGTAGTACTCAGCTTAAAATGGGGAGTAAGTGGAGTATTAACTGGCTTAGTCTTGTCATCTATGTCAAAACGTTGTAGTACTCTCTTTAAATATTTCTTTTGACATAAACATAGTTTCTTTGAACGTCTATCTCTTATTATCTCCATGCCAAGAATTTTCTTTTGCCTCACCCAAATCCTTCATCTCGAACTCCTTCTTTAGTTGAATCTTCAACTTATCAATTTCTTCTGAATTCTTGGAAGTTATCAACATATCATCAACATATAAGAAAAGATATATAACGGAACCATCTTTAAGCTTGCACAAATACACACAATGATCGTATTTGCTTCTCTTGTATCCTTACTACAACATAAACTTGTCAAATCGCTTGTACCATGGTCTAGAAGATTATTCCAATCGTTACAATGATTTTTCAATTTTGCACACCATATTTCCCTTTCCAGCAACTTTGAATCCTTCTGGCTGAATCATGTAGATTTCCTCCTCCAAGTTTCCATGTAAAAACACAATTTTTACATCCATCTGAACTAGTTCCAAATCCAACTGTGCTACTAAAGCCAATATAATTCTAATGGAAGAATGTTTTACAACTGGAGAAAACACTTAATTGTAATTAATTCCCTCTTTTTGAGCATATACTTTGGTCATCAATCTTGCTTTGTAGCTAACACCTTCTTGGCTAGAAAATTCTTCTTTCTTTGCAAATACTCATTTGCACCCAATTGCTTTCTTTCCCTTCGGGAGATTGGCTGATCTTTATGTATGATTCTGATGAAGGGACTGTATTTCATCATTTATGGAAATCCTCCACTTATCTTTTTCTGAAATTTGGATTGCATCTTTATAAGTGATAGGAACATCATCATCTACAATTTTGGTTGCACAAGCAGCTGTCTCTAAGAGACGAACAAGTTTCATTATTGTCCTTTTTGGCCTGCTGGTTGCTATTGATTCAAGTTGTTGAGGTTACTGAGTTGGAATCTCCTCTACTGGCTCTCCATCCAGAGGTTAATCTTCATTTGTTTCCTCCCCTGCTTCTTGTATAGGAAAAATAAATTTTCCTTCAAACTACACCTGCTTAGAAGAACCATCATCTTGTTTGGTATCTTCACTTGTTACCTTATTTGCCATAGCAGATTCATTGAAGGTAACATCCCTACTAAATATTACTTTTTTTGTCATATGACACCATAAGCGATACCCTTTGACTGCAGATGTAATCTCCATAAAAATGGCCTGCTTTGCCCTTGGATCCAATTTTGACTCTGTCACATGATAATATGCAGTTGAGCCGAATACGTGCAAAGAGTCATAATCTACAGTAGGATTTCCATGCCATTTTTTCAAACGGTGTCTTGCCATCAATAGCAGCAGATGCTAGACGATTAATGAGGTGGCATGCATATGTAATTGCCTCAGCCCAAAATTCTTTGCCCAAGACAGCATTGGACAGTATACAATGTATGTTCTCCAGCAAGGTCCGGTTCATGCGTTCTGCCACTCCATTCTGTTGTGGTGTATGTCTGACACTAAAGCGTCGGACGATGCCATCATTTTCACAAACTTTATTGAAATAATCAATTTTGTATTCACCTCCATTGTCTGTGCGAATACACTTGATCGTCCTGCCTATTTGATTCTCTACAATCGTCTTCCATTTGAGAAAAATTCTCAGCACTTCATTTTTGCTCTTCATTGTATACACCCATACTCTTCGTGAAAAATCATCAACAAAGGATACAAAATAGTGCTTCCCACCCAATGAAGGTGTTTTGGAAGGACCCCAAACATTAGAGTGTACATAATCCAAAATGCCTTTCATATTATGGATCGCTGTACCAAATTAAACCTATGTCTGTTTTCCTTTGACACAATGCTCGCAAAACTCCAAGTTGCAAGTCTTTACTCCTTTCTCGCTTTCTTTGTTCATAGCTGTACAAAGCCGAACAAACTTCTCTGAGAGAAATTTCGTCATTTCCATAGAGTAGAGTAGTTTCAAGGTGCTCGTACTCATCAGGAAGTGACGCTAACAATATCAAGGCCAAGTCATCATCATCATAAGTTGTATCCATATTTTTCAAATCTCTGACCAACTTACTGAAACTGGTGATATGTTCATTCATCGTGGTACCAGGAACATATGTGAAGTGAACCAGTCTCTTCTTCATGTACAACTTATTTTGACTGTTTTTCTTCAAAAATTTATCCTCCAATTCTTTCCACAATCTACTTGCCGAATTTTCCTTTGTGTATGGATGTTTTTGCTCTCTAGCAAGGTAGGATTGAATGGTACCGCAAGCAACACGGTTGAGAATCTTCCAATCTTCTTCTGCAATAACATCTGGTTTCTTTTCTTCAATGGCTAGATCTAGCCCTTGTTTAAAAAGGACATCTAGAACCTCGCCTTTCCACATCCCAAAATGTCCGGACCCGTCAAAAATTTTTACTGTAAATTTTGCATTTGACACAATTTTTGTCATAAGCGAAAATGCCAATGATGACGCATTGCTGACACTTGGTGTAGATTCTTCTTGTTTGTTGTCTCCCATTTTGACACAAATATTATTTAATAGCTGACGGCACAAATCAAGATTATTTTCTTGTTGATGTAGAAGATCAGACCAGGCTGTAACTACAGAGCATACTCAGATAGAACCTTGACTCAGTTACCAAGATAAATCCTTTCGGATGTGGAAGATCAGACTAGGCTGCAATCCACATAGCATAGTTAGACAATACATTGGCTTTGATACCAATTGTTGCGGAAGCAAAATGTATATAGTGTGAATGATTCATAACTACTATTCCAAAAATTATGGCAGTCACTAAATAATAAATAAGATAATAAAGCAACAACAAAAGGAACACCAGAATTTAATGAGGTTCGGCCAACTTTGCCTACTCCTCGGACACAACCAATATTTTATTCCACTTCAAAAATACAAGTGAAATAATACTACAGAGAGAAGATACAAATGCCTTAAACAGATGAGAAGGCAAATGAGAGGTACGTTTAAATCCTAAACATTAGGCCTTCTTTTATAGGGAAAAATCCCAACCAAAACAAACTCTCTACCTATGTGGGATAGAGAATTTTGACATTTCAACATCCAGAACACAATGTTGAGTGCTCATTTATAGAAGATATATCATTTTAATACTATCAAAATATTGGTGCTCTTTAATATCTATATGGCTTTCTCGTACCTATAGCTAACCATGCCACTGCTGGTGTAAAAATGGCTCTTATGCAGGAAACTCGGATGCTAGAATCTGCTAAGCAGGAGTACATCAGTGGCGAAGGAAGGATCTCCACGAAGGATGTTCAAATTTTTTTTTGTAGCTAGCGGGAATTGAACCCATGACATGATGTAGATTTTGAACCTCCTTGACTACTAAACTATACTTTTGGATTGCGTTAAGGGTATTCAAAACGTAATATAAAGATAAAAAATAAATTTTACCATATATATACACAAGTGTGTTCGGGTGAACACCCTTGCGCCCCCTAAATCCGCCCCTGAGTAAAAGGCTTCAGTTAAATCTGGCAAATCAAGCTAATACTGCTGCACTTGAGATGGTTGGGAAAATAGCATCTATTAAACTTACTGTTGTGCACGATGAATGAAAACGTCTTGAAGATGTAGATGCTTTGAGTAGTTTAGCTATTTCAAGGCATGATCGAGGAAACAATACTAAGAATCATTTAGCAGTGGCAGTCGAAAAAGTGGAATTGAAGAAGCTACTATAGGTTCGAAGTTGGAGGCTAATGTTGCAATGAATGCACTAGTGATCGACCTACTGTTGGGGCTCCTAAATCTACTGCTGCAATTGCTGATGTAATTGAAAAACCAGTAGGTTTTTTAGCCACTGTTATACAAGATGAGGGGCAGAAACTAGAAGGAGTTAACGGAAGGAAGGTATAAGCCCAAATGCACAAGCTTTTGGACCATCCGGGCAGCAGCAAATAGCAACAGTTGGCTTGAGGAATAGCTCTAATTCTATGATGGGCCAAAGAACATAGGTAAAGGAGATGAAACTGTAAAGAATATAGCTGGAGAGGAATGAAAAGTTTTTGCTCGATCACCTGCTAATCAGCAGCAAGCAGTGACGCATCGATCATCTAAAATTGGAGATCTCCATGTCTGAAAGATCAGCTCATAACTTCAAAGAATATCGACTTTTCTAACTCTTTTGAAGCATAGCTCAATGAGCATGATCATGTGATGAGAGGGAAAGAATATGCAGCAAGTACTTTGTGATACAATTCAAAAACTGGACAAGCCACTTCTCCGGTAAGTGCAACATATCTAACATACCATTGCTCATTCTTTCATACTGGTCTTTTGCACTACAATTGAGATTTAAAACAGAGACATACTACAAAATAAGTTTAGCCAATTCTCATGCCCCATACCTTTGATCAAATTTTGTATATTTTAAAACAAGAATCAAGTTTCACAAAAAATTTCCATTCAAGCAGGACAACGTATATAAAAGGGATGAGAGGCCAAGATTGAAAATCAATAATAGATAAGATTGAAATAAGCAATTAACCAGCAGACAGGATATCGCTCAACAGATGCCTTTTCTAGCGAAATTATTACACAATTCACATAGAAAAGGGTAAAATATTGAAATTTACCATGATAAGAAGAACCTCAAAGATGAGCAGGTGTTGTCAATGGAGGTGACGAGCAGCTTCTTTCGCTAATTCGCTGAATTTTACCAACTCTGATAATTTGAATTTGTCGTAGCACAATTCTCTACTAATTTTCGTTAATGACCGGAAAAAAAATTGGTTGCTATAAATATACTTATAACGACAGATTTTATGTTCCTTCGTTAATAATGGCCATTAACAATCAAATTTCTTGTAATGATCGTGAGGTAGAAAATTTATCTGTTTCATTGGCTATCTGGCTGCTAGCTAGGTAGTGTTTTTTATAAATTATAATCTATATATAGCTACAGATAAAATGTAGTTTAATTTGTATGTTAAACGCCCTAGATGCTACAAGTCACATTTCATGAAAACTATGTGTATCTGGGATGCTTCGTATGTGAACGTTCATCTATGTATCAAAATAATTTATCAGAGTTATTCTTGGTGAAGTAGTTAATGGTCAAATGGATATGAATATTCTCTTCTATCACCTGTTTCGTGCAAGATTTGTAGTTCCTTTATTTTCAATTTGGTCCATATTTTGAATATTTTCTGATTTTTCCTTCATTCCCTCTTGTAGAGCACAATGTCACGGACCGGATAACTCCCTAGCTATCTTCCGTGCGGCCTTAGTCACAATTCGCCCCTGCGATGTGCTAAAACAGCCTTTCCCTGAAATATTGCCACAACAAAGCTAAGAGAAGCTAAGAAGAGAAGCTTGCAAGAAAGCTTTGTATTAAACAAGAGAAAGCTTTATACAAGTGTTGGATTGCTCTATGTCTTTGTGTGATGCAAATGCCAAATGCTACTAGCCTATTTATAGTTGCTAAAGCCCCTAACCGATGGCTAACATCTATTTGAATGAATGACTAAGATCAAAAGCCTAGAATGTTCTACAAATCTCTACAAGTCTCCACATCTAGTAGAATATACAAGATGGAACTAGAAGGGTCTAGAGTCTTCCATTTGAAGGATCTAGACTTGGCTAGAGAAATGCTGCCATACGTGCGCCAAATCATCGCCTGTGTGTCGCCCAGTCATCGTCCGCATGGCATAACCTCTTAGAAAATGGCGGGGCGTGACAACCTCCCCCACCTATTGCGTCGACACCCTCGTCGACTCTTCGTGAAATGCCCGGATTTGATCTTCAAATTGCCAAAGATCTTCCTTTGGCTCCCAACTTGCCTCGCTTTCCGGTAGTCCCTTCCACTTGATGAGATATTCATGCAAGGGTTCCCTGAACCTTCGCCGAGTCACCCGGTCAGCCATGATGCTTTCAACTTCCTTGTCAAACGAAGTGGTAATGGCTGGTGGTTCCCGATGTGACTCGTTCTGTGATGGGTCTTCCATGTCTACATGGTATAGCTTCAGACAACTCACATGGAAGACAGGATGTAACTTAAGTTTGGGTGGCAGCTCCACCCGATAAGAAGCCTTTCCCACCTTGGCAAGGATGGGGAGTGGTCCCTCGTAGCGACGAACTAGCCCCTTGTGCAATCTGCGTAGCCTCTTTTGTTGCTCGGCATTGAGTTTTAGCATGACCAAGTCCCCTACGTTGAACTCCAAGTGCCTCCTCTTCTTGTCAGCCCATTTTCTTTATTTTCTTGGAGGCCTTGTCAAGATATGCACGAGCTAACTCCGTTTGCTCGTGCCAAGTTTTTGCAGCCTTGAACGCCGCTGGACTCTTCCCCGTATACTTGTTGACAAGTCCATGTGGTGTCAAGGGTTGCTGCCCGGTTGCAAGCTTGAATGGGCTCTTGCGAGTAGCCTCACTCCATTGCAAATTATAAGAGAATTGGGCAACATCAAGCAACTTGGCCCAATCTCGCTGGTTAGCACTCACATAGTGCCTCAAATATAATTCCAGAAGTGCATTTTCCCGCTCTGTTTGTCCGTCGGTTTGTGGATGGAATCCGGTTGAAAAGTGTAGATCAGACCCCATCAAGTTAAATAACTCTGTCCAAAACTTTCCTATGAAGCGGGGCAAGCCCCAATACTTCACCACGCCTTGGAAAAATAGTTGAGCTGCCTCTTGTGCTGTGCAATCCTTCGTAGCCGCCATGAAGGATGCATATTTCGAAAACCGATCCACCACAAGCATAATACTACCTTTGTCGTCGGATGTGGGCAAAGCAGAAATAAAGTCCATGTTGACGCTTTCCCATGGACGTGAAGGTATAGGTAAAGGCTCCAAAAGTCCTACGGGTGCCCGTTTCTCCACCTTGTCCTGCTGGCATACAAGAAAAGTCTTGATGTATAACTCGACCCGCATGCGAGGCCAATAGTAGTTAGCCTCTACCAATGCCTGAGTGCGCTTCTGCCATAGATGACCCTCCCAGCGGGTGTCATGGCACTCCTTAATGATGCTCTTGCGCAACCTCTCCCATTTGGGTACATAAATCCGCTTCCCCTTGGTGCGCAACAAGTCGCCTTCTACCCAGAATTGTTTGGTTTTACCTTCTTTAGCCATCTGCACAAGTTGCTTGGCTAAAGGATCATGCGCCATGCCTTCCTTGATAAGATCCAAGAGCTCCACCTGGACTCTTGACATTGCCGCCAGTTCTGCTTTTCGGCTTAGCGCATCCGCCATAAAGTTGGCCTTGCCCGTTTTGTGCTCCATCACGTAGTCGAACTCGGCCAAAACGTCTTGCCATATTGCTTGCTTAGGGCTGAGTTTCTTCTGTGTTTGGAAGTAACTCGTCGCCACATTGTCCGTGCGCACCACGAACTTTGCCCCGAGCAAGTAGTGTCGCCAAACTCGCAAGCAATGCACCACTGCAGTCATCTCGTTTTCCTGCACTGTATAGCGCCTCTTGGTGTCATTGAGCTTGTGACTTTCATAAGCAATTGAATGCCCCTCTTGCATAAGCACACCCCCTATGGAAAAGTCAGAGGCATCCGTGTGCACCTCATACGCCTTGGTGCAATCCGGTAGTGCCAACACTGGTTCCTCTGTCATGGCCTTCTTCAGTATATCGAAGGCACGTTGGCACTTGTCGTCCCACTCCCAAGCCTTCTTCTTCTTGAGTAGGTCAGTGAGTGGTGCTGCCTTGGCTGAATAGCCTGTAATGAAGCGCCGATATTAATTCACAAGACCAAGGAAAGATCTAAGCTCAGGTACCTTGGTCGGTGGCTCCCATTCCTCGATCGCCCGAATCTTCTTGGTATCCATCATGAGTTTGCCGCCTCTGAACTCATGGCCTAGGAAGTGTACCTCTTCCTTGGCAAATAAGCACTTCTCCTTCTTTACATAAAGCTCATTGTCCTGCAAAGTCTTGAGAACGGTTCGTACATGTTCTACATGCTCCTCCAAGGTGTTTCTATATATGACTATGCCGTCCAAGTAGACCACCACGAACCGGTCCAAGTAAGGATGCCGGATTTCGTTCATGAGAGTGCAAAATGTTGCTGGCGCATTGGTCAGGCCAAAGGGCATCACCAAGAATTCAAACGCCCCATAACGAGTGACACGAGTTGTCTTGCCCTCGTCCCTTTGGCTATGCGCACTTGATAGTATCCCGATCTTAGGTCAAGCTTTGTGTAATACTTGGCCTTCCCCAATTGATCAAAAAGGTCAGCAATAAGAGGAATTTGATACTTGTTTTTGATGGTTACCATATTGAAAGCCCAATAGTCTATGCGAAGTCGATGCGATCCGTCCGCCTTGCGTTGGAACAGCACCGATGAACCATACGATGCCTTGGAAGGTTGGATGAAGCCCATCTCCAACAACTCCCCCAACTGTTTTCGCAGCTCCTCCAGTTCTGGTGGCGCCATCCGGTAGGGTGCTTTGGCTGGTGGCTTAGCCCCTGGCTCCAACTGTATCTTGTGATCCACCCCATGCCTGGGTGGTAGCTTACGGGGCAACTCGGGTGGCATTACGTCCTTGAACTCTTCCAGCACGTTTTGGATGCAAGCGGGGACATCACCATCAACTCCCCCTTCTTTCTCCTGCTGAAGGACAGCTAACCATGTCTCCTCCCCACGTTTGAGTCCCTTGGCCAACTGCATGGCACTAAGTTGGGGAGATTTGGATGTCTTTGGAGGGGCGACAGCTGGAACCAGGCATGGTTCCCCGTCCAAGATCATTAACATGTTGAATCTAGGGAACAGGACAGCGTTGTACTGTCGAAGGAACTCCATCCCTAGAACAATAGAGAAATCATATATTGGTGCTACCGAGAATCCACCTTGCCTGACCAGCTGCCAAGCTTCAACTCGGTCCCTTTTGCTACGCCGTCCACAGGTCTGGCCTCGGCATTTACGGTCTTGAGCCAACCCTTGGAGTATGTCACCTTGAGACCCAACCGTTCCGCCTCGGTTGGAGTCATGAAATTATGAGTGGCGCCCGTATCAATCATTACGTGGCAAACCTTGTTGTTGACGTACCCCTACATGTACATGAGACTCCTGTCACCCTCCTGGTGAGGAGTGGGCTTAAAGTTCAATGCGCTAAGCAGCTTAAGACATCCCATGGTTGCTTTGGTTGCCATGCTCTTGTTGCTCCAACATCGCGCTCATGGCTTTACGCTGTGGGCAGTCCCTAGCCCAGTGTGGTCCTTGACATAGGAAGCAACCTTCCCTTGATTTGGCCTCCTTCTTGTTGTCTCTGACTTGTTTCCCCTTATCTCCATAGGTTGTCGGCTTGTGGGTTCCGTACTTGGCTCCGCCACCTGTAACCGGCCAAGTTCTTTGAGTCATGGACTTGGATTAATCGCCTTGGTGCTTGACATTCCCTTTGTCAGCACTAGTATATTCCTCCAATGTGGCAGCTACCTTGAGAGCCGTCGAGATGTCATCGGCCTTGGATCGTCTCAACTCTTGAACCGCCCAAGGTTTAAGCCCGGATAAGAAGTTGAACAAGAGATCCTTGTCGCTCATGTTGTCAATTTGTAGCATCAAGTTGGAGAATGCCTTGACGTACTCCTTTATCGAATGGCCCTGCTTGAGGTCCCTCATTTTCGCCCTAGCCTCGCGCCTTACGTGCACCGGGTAGAACTTTGCCTTGAGTTCTTTCTTTAGGGCTTCCTAACTATCAATGATGACTAGCCCTTTGTCCATGTCGGCTCGTTTTTTGCGCCACCAAAGTGCAGCCATGTCGGTAAAATGTAACGTGGCAGTATGTACCTGGGCTAATCCAGTTAAATTGAGCGCCTCGAAGTAGCACTCCATATGCCAAAGGTATTTGTCTATGACTACCGCCTCGCGAGCTCCATCATATTCCTTTGGCTTTGGCAAGTCTAAGGCACGGGCAGTGTCTCGGACTTGCACGGATGATGTCGAGGCAACTTCTTTTGCCAGGAAGGCACTTCGGCACATTGCCCAATCAGGCTTTGTTTCCTCTACGGCAGCCTTGGACGCCTCTAAGCTTGACTTGGCTCCATCAACGTCCTACCTCAAATCTGACAAGGCTTGATACACCATGGCTTGAAACAAGCTATTCTAGTTGGCTAACTCTGCCCCAGCAGCATCAATCCTTTATTGGAAAGTATCCAACGAGGTGTCAACCTTCTCGACGTACGCGTCTAAGGTTTGCTCCGTGCGATCCAACCTCTCTTTTGTGTCCGCCATAGCTATCTCAAGCTTAGCTAAACAAAATTCAAAACCAGCAAGAACGTCACGAGACTTACCTCCCTTATGTGGTGGTGGGATGGTGCGCTCCTCCCCGCGACCCTTGCAAACTTGCTCCTCGCCACCGCTATCCATGTCGTGAATGTGCCCAAGCTAACCCACAAACCCTTTTGTAGCGTTGCTCTGATACCAACTGTCACGGACCGGATAAATCCCTAGCTATCTTCCGTACGGCCTTAGTCACAATTCGCCCCTGCGATGTGCTAAGTTAGCCTTTCCCCGAAATATTGCCACAACAAAGCTAAGAGAAGCTTGCAAGAAAGCTTTGTATTAAGCAAGAGAAAGCTTTATACAAGTGTTGGATTGCTCTATGTCTTGTGTGATGCAAATGCCAAATGCTACTAGCCTATTTACAGTTGCTATAGCCCCTAACCAATGGCTAAGATCTATTTGAATGAATGGTTAAGATCAAAATCCTAGAATGTTCTACAAATCTTTACAAGTCTCTACATCTAGTAGAATATACAAGATGGAGGGTCTAGAGTCTTCCATTGGGAGGATCTAGACTTGGCTAGAGAAATGCTGCCATATGTGCGCTAAATCATCGCCTGCGTGTCGCCCAGTCATCGCCTGCGTGGCATAACCTCTTAGAAAATGGCGGGGCGTGACAACAAGGTATGTATGATGCCATGGTGGTGGAATCAGGTCTTTTCATGTGTACTTTTTTCTTTTCTGTTTTGCTAGTAAATTTTAGATGTGTTCAAACAATGAAGCTTCTTGGTATGGTGATAGATCCATGTGTTTATTTACCAAAGGAATAATAACAAGCTGAAATGATTACTTCCCCTGGTTTTCCTAGTAATGACTTAATTATACCCAAAAACATTATAGTACTCGACATGTGTTCTCATTTTTTGGAGAAAAAATTCCATTTGCTATTTCTTATGTTTTAATTCTAATTCTCAAAAATATCATTAGTGTCATGCGGGTATTTTTTGGTGATTTAATTAAGACTATATAGCTAAGGCCATATGCAACCTTACCTCATTCCTTATAATGGGGCAATTTTTGGGGTAATACCTCCTGTCCTTCCCTATTTTTGTCTCCAAAATGGAGGATGAATATTGTTCCCTCAAATATGGGGGTACACTATTCATCTCCCCCATTATTATTTATCATTTTATTATTAGTATTTTATTATTTAAACTTCTAATTTATCTCTTTACATATACATAATTATGTTTATGTAATGTCTTTATAATATTGATTTTACATCTTAATTTTGGTGTATAATTTTGATAAATTAATTTCGTGCATTTATTCTTTTTATCATTATTTAATATGTATTTAATCAATCTTATATCGCAATTATTTCACTTTTATTTGAATTATTTAGTTAATCTATAGTAATTGCTTTACTAATTATATTATTTAAAATTTTATGAAATTGATTTTATGGAAATTACAAATTAATAAAAATAAAATATTGAATTTGTTTAATGGAAATTAAAATAAAAAATAATAATATAATATAGAAAAATAGAAAAAAATATACAAAAGTTTGGAGGAATGGTTGGAGTAAGTTGTCTCCAAAATGGAGACCATTTTGAAGACAAAAAATGAGGTAAAGGTTGGAGTTGCCCCTAAACCTTCAAAAATACCTTGTCATCCCACCGGTTCTTCCCAATTATCAGTACAATCTAATCCAACAAAGTCAAGACTAGTAGTACGGTACCAGGTCAGCCCCTGTTCTCAATGCTCACTGAGAATTGACGTTAGTTGGGAGATCGATTAGAAGAAACATCGATAAGGAAAATTTTTATTTTGTATCTTATTAAACTAATACTAGTTGTATGAGGTAATATTTTGGTCTAACAATATCATGACCCAAATTTTCTACCACCAGGAGTCGTGATGGCGCATACTGTTGGAGCTAGGCAAGCCAAACATTTAAACAATTCAGATAACATCTTCTATAAAATAAATAAAAGCGAGACAATTAAATAAAAATGGAAGTCTTAAAACTCAGATACTAATAACAAAAGCGGAAATTTAGATACATCTCTACCCAGAAGCTGGTGTCACTAACTCACGAACTACTAAAGAGTACTAAAAATAAGTCTAAATATAAGTACAACAATGTTTGTCTCGATACAAGGAAAACAAACTAATACCATAGAAAAGGGACTTCGGTTAGCGGACATCAATTAGGCTACCTCGAAAGCCCCTGGATTGAAGTCAGCTCCCGATCAATATTGCTGCCGAGGTATAAAAGTTGCTCATGTATCTATGCAAAAAGATGCACAGAGTGTACCATCAGCACAACCGACCTCATGTGCTGGTAAGTGTCTGGCCTAACTCCGGCGAAGTAGTAACGAGGCTAGGCGGGGCCTACTAAAATAAACCTGTGCAGGTATATGCAATAGAAGGAAGATATACATAATTTAAACAGTTAAGAGGGAGGGGAGCATGTTATGGGGGTGTAACTGTTCATATATAAAGTCAATAGATAGAGAAAATGAAACCGTACAATAGCAAAAATTAAGGAGAGCGAGATAATCAACTGTTAACACGGCACCAACCTTCGTTCATTTACTCTCGTTCTCACCAAACAATCAAATAGGGTGCACGACATTGACCTTTATGCTTTTTCTGCACATAACTCTCAAAATATGGCACGGAATAACCCTTCGTGTATTAACAATCAAAATATAGCACGTAATGACCTCGTGTATAAATATTCAAAACATAGCACGGAATGACCCTTCGTGCATATATATTCAAAATATGGCACGGAATGACCCTTCGTGCATAAATATTCAAAAAATGGCACGGAATGATTCTTCGTGCTTAATCGCTCCTCCACACTCAAACAACAATCACAACAAAACGAGGCGAGGGGATAGACAAACAATACTAAATATCCCGCAAAGGGAGCAACCACAATATACTCAAAACATCTCGGCAAGGGATTTATCACATCTCTTTCGAGTTCATTCATTTCTCACTCAATAGCCCTTTTGTTATTCGAGCCAACACTCCAAAGAGTTCACAATTCAGAATTATTTCTCATACGCTTCACGTTACATAGAAATCATCAACTAAACATGGAAGAGTCACAATAATATCGGAATAAGAACAAGTAAGGACCCACGGTAATGCTAGACACCAATGTATAGATACTCGTCACCATGCCTATACACCATACTCAACACTTAGAGTTTAGCAAACAATACTATAATCCTATTCTCTTAAGCCAAAGTTAGATCAAACACTTACCTCGAATGCTCTGAACTCAACTCAAGCCTCTAGTATAGCTTACCCCTCAAATTCACCATGAAACTATCGAATCTAGTCAAAAATTACATGAATGTATCAACAAATGCTAGTTAAATCAATTTAAATGCATAAGAGTGAAGTTCCCAAAGTTTTGCCCAAAAGTTTCCAAAATACCCCCGGGCACACGTTGTCAAAACCCGAGATTTGAACAAAAAATTTCGGTTACCCATTCCTCCACGAGTTCATATCTATGATGTGTTTTGAAATCACACATCAAATTGAGAACCAAATCCCAATTTTAAGAAAGCCCTAGTTCTACCTAAAATCCCCCTTTTCACCCATTAAAATTCTTGATTTTAAGATGAAAACATGATAAATGATGTTAAAGATTGAAGAAATTAAGTAACAGTTGACTTACAAATATAATCACTTGATTTTTTCCCTACACGAAGATAACTCCTAAAAATATATCAAAATAATTTTTAATGATTTTTAGGAATATTTCTGTATTTAGTCGCATTTCATGCATTTTAATATTTTTAAATCAAAATAATAAATACCAAAAAATATCTTGCATAGCATTTAGGTTTTATTGGAAGTGATTTGGTTTTATCAAAGTGGCAAATCACAAAAAACAATTATTTGTACACTTTTGCCTTTATTTTTAGGTTATTGATTTTTTCTCTTTTAATTTAGGATTAAATAACTTTTATAATTAGTTAATTAATTTAATTTCATATTAATAGATAAATTAGGATTTTAAATTTTAAAAAAAATAAAAAGAGAGAAGAAAAAGAATAAAAAGATACTCTAAAAGAAGAGAAAACTTCACTTTTAGCCTGCCGGAAAAAACAAATTGCATCAGGTAGCCATGAATATCAGCAAGACAATGCATTACCCCAAACAAATTATATCGGCTAGACCAAATTAACATGTTCCTATTTCCACCGTTAGCGGTCAAGTTCGGTCACTATACAATTTCACTCAAATAAATTTTTTTCAATTATACAAGTAGACCAATTCAGTCAAAAGTCTAAAAAACTGGTGAATTCAAAAAAATAAATATTTTCAACAGAGAAAAAAAAATATTACCCAACTATAGTTCTGAATTTATTATATCATAAATAAAAAATCTAATTTTTTCCACTTTACTTTTAGTTTCCTGAAAATTTAAAGTTATTTAACCTCTTTGACCAAAGTTAATGGCATAATACTATTACTAGTGCTCATCATGAATCGATGAATTCGTTTTCACGTAAAGCAATCTTCAACTAATTTATACAGCTTCTTTTCTCCCAGTTTTGAAGCTTGGAAAGAGAAAATAAGATCTTAAAATTTGTGGTCATGAACAAGTTATTCTTTTTGTGATTATAAATTATCTCATCGAGAGTGAAATAAAAAATTAATATAAATTGTCAATAACTATAATCATATTATACAATTTATATGCAATAGACTCTTATTGTACATAGAAAATAGGTTATCACTATTCGTAAAATAGGCAAAATAGTCTCTTATTGTACAATGTATATACAATAGACTGTCACTATAAAAAATATACAAAGTAGATGTAACTATAAAAACCATATATAAAAAAGACTGTGACTATACAATTTATAATGAAATAGAGTGTCATTATACAAAATATATACAACAATATATGTAACTATACATTTTATATATACAAAATAGATGTAACTATACAAAATATATACAAAATAGGTTGTCATTATACAAACTATATACTAGATAGACTATCATTATACAAAATAGATTTTCACTATACAAAATAGACAATCACTATACAAAAAAAATATACAAAACAGAAATTTTGTGCTACTAGATTAATATATTTGGGCCGAAAAGTCATCTTTTACAAATGAGACAAAATATGAGCTATTCAAATTTAAGGGGCTATAGAGGATAATTTTCCCCTAAAAATGGATTTTCAGAATTGGGTTAAATAACCAGAGTCCAAAACTTGACCCAAAATCTGGCCCAAACCACTCAAAGCCCAAAGGTATTGGTGTGACCCACCTAGCACATAACTTAATCCTTTCTCCATTAAAAGGATTTAAGGATAAGAGAAGGTCGGGGGGGGGGGGGGGGGGGGGGGGGGGAGGGGGCGGGACGACACGCACTCCAATGGTATCACGTTCTTCTCCCCATTCTCTATAGTTTAGGCGCGCGCATACACATTTAGACTCATAGATTAATTTTAGATTCTAGATCTGTAACACAATAAGCTCAAAATCAAAACATAACATAACCAAAAGAAGAACGGGATTCAAAAGGGAATTTCATTAAAAATGTTCTGGGTTCAAACTCTGTTGATTGCTGTTGATCTTCGCCGCTGATTTAGTTCATGGTTAAGCTCCAGATTAGCCGCAGAGATCCTTGCTGTTCAGATTTTTGTTTTGAGGTTCTTTTGATTATTGGTGACTAGGTACACATCCGCGAACTTGTACAATTTATAATTTTAATTCTATCCTGTTTAAATTGCAATGCATTTCTAAAATCTAGATCTATTTTGAGTTTTAAAGGGTATCGATTTGGTTTTGTGCAACTTGAGCTAATGGTGAAAATCAGGAGATTTGAATAAGTTGATGCAACCATGTTTCATGTGGAATAGCTATTTTCTTTTGGTTTGTTTGTTTGTATTTGTGAATTTGAGAAAAATGACTATGAAGTTGAAATGTTAATTGGCATAGCTTGACAACTTCCCTTAGATACTGATTTTCGTCTTTCTTTAGTTTTGTTTTACATGGAATTTATACATCAGCTTTTCTCTTGTTTGGATTCGTAATCTCAATTGTCTTGTTTTGTCTGGTACGTGAAATGATGATTAATAATTTGGTGATTGTTTGTAGTTTATTTCAGAATATTGTTGTATATTTACATATATGTAGCAGTTATTAATTAACAAATACATCCATCTATGGTAGCCTTGTGAGAGCACATTTACATAATTTGAGCTACCCCAGAAGTAGCTAACTTATGCCCGAGAATAGCAATTGTAGAACTGAAAAGTTAATGCAAACACTGCATATCTAGAAATGCCGAAGGTGATGTGCTTCTGATGACCCACGCCTTGTTTTAAATCACAAAACTCATGCCCCTCATTTAATTAATTTTAATCTTTTAGAATTTGAAGCGTGTCATTTAGCAAATTTTCATGGCCCCTCGCAAAGTCAAAACGCTTAATTGTTTTAGGTGTGTATTTTAATAATTTAGATAAATGTGTTTCGGATCCGGATGCATTTCATGTGACGTGATCCAAAGACACGTTTTAAACGTCGTTCTATTTTCCTTAAAAATCAATTAAAAGAGGTAAATAATTTTAAAATTTCACTGTAGGATAAACATGTTTTAAAGTCATATATTAGGCCAATTATAATAGTTTAAGCAACCATGCTAGAACCACGGGATCTGGGGGTTCCTAATACCTTCCCCTGGGTCAACAGAATTCCTTAGAATTTCTGGTTCGCAGACTTCATTAGGAAAGTCAAAAATTTCCTTGATTTGGGATTCAAGAAAAGTGGTGACTTGAGACACCAAAAGTCAAACCTATCCCAAGTGGCGACTCTAAATTGAATAAATAATCTCAATTCAAATAATGTCACTTAAAATAAAAAAACTTTGTTATACATTATTCTTCGGGGTAGTTGTGTAAAAAGGAGGTGTCACAACAAATGATTTGGAGAAGAGAGAGTTCGTGTAAATCGCCAATAGGTGTTTGGGTTTGAGAAATATGAAAAATAGGGCTTAAAATCGTCTAAGAATGAAAAGTTGCAGGTGCAGATATGGGAATTGTGAAACTGGGTTCGCAATTACAAACCCAACAGACTTGGGAATTGCGAGGTTATAGTTTGGATTTGCGAACTCAGTCTAAAAGGAAGGGTTTCGCATTTGCGAAGGAAAAATAGCATTTGCGAACACTGAGCTATAAAGGGGACTTCAGATTTGCGAAGGAAGATCTCGCAATTCCGAGCTGGACAGACCTGGGCCTTCTTCGCATTTGCGATGGGCTGTTCGCATTTGCGATATCACATTTGCGAACCAGGTCTGCCCAGTTGAAGCATCAACTGGTTTTTCAAAGGTTCAAATGCGCTCACGGCCTATCCAAAACTCACCCGAGCCATCGGGGTTCCAAACCAAACATACACACAACCTCAAAAACATCCTATGGGGCTTACTTGTGCGATCAAATCGCAAAAATAACATCATTTACATAGAATTAAGCCTCAAAACATATGATTTTCTTTCAACTCTCTTAAACTCAAATTTCTCATTTTAAATCCGAAACTCGTCAAATGACGTCCGTTTTTAATTAAATTTTACAAATAGAGCTTAAACCATATTTAAAACTTGTAGTGGGCGTCAGAACCAAAATACGAGCCGATATCCTGTTTTTTATCAGTTTTCTTTTCCAATTTCCTTAATTAATTACAGAAAACAATTTCATACAAAAATTCCTTTCTCGGGCTTGGGACCTCGGAATTAGATTTCGGGCACACGCCCAAGTCCCATATTTTTCTAAGGACCCTACGTGACAGTCGAATCATGGGTCCGGGTCCGTTTATTCAAAATGTTGACTGAAATCAATATTATGCATATTAATATCAAAATTAATAATTTTAAGACAAAACTCATATTTAAGCTTTTCGGCTACGCGTCTGGACTACGCACATAAATAAAGGCAACCCCAAATGAGGTTTCCAAGGCCGGAATCACAATATAAGTAAGAAAACATGTGATGATCATTTGGGTCGTCACATTCTCCACCTCTAAAACAATTGTTTGTCCTCGAACCGACAAAAGAAAGAAGTACCTGAATCGGGAAATAGATGAGGATAACGGCTCCGTATATCCGACTCGGACTCCCGGGTCGATGCCTCAGGAGGCTGACCTCTCCATTGCATACGCACTGAAGGAAAACTATTCGACCTCAACTGTCTAACCTCCTAGTCTAAAATAGCCACCGGCTCCTCCTCATAAGACAGATCCTTGTCCAATTGGATAGTGCTGAAATCTAATATGTGCGATAGATCGTCGTGATACTTCCGGAGCATAGATACATGAAACATTGGATACACGGATGACAAGCTAGGTGGCAAGGCAAGTTTATAAGCCATCTCTCCCACACGATCAAGAATATCAAATGGACCGATGAACCTAGGGCTAAGCTTTCCCTTTCTTTCCGAATCTCATCACACCCTTCATAGGTGATACATTGAGAAATACTCGCTCACCAACCATGAAAGCAACATCTCGAACCTTATTGTCCGCATAACTTTTCTGCCTGGATTGGGCTGTACAGTGTCTGTTCTGAATAATCCGGACCTTATCCAAGGCTTGCTGAACTAGATCCGTACCCAATACTCGAGCCTCTATCGACTCAAACTATCCAACTGGAGATTAACATTGCCTACCATACACCGCCTCATAAGGATCAATCTGAATGCTGGACTGGTAGCTGTTGTTGTAGACAAACTCAACTAAAGGAAAAATTTGGTCCCATGAGCCTCCAAAATCAATAACACAGGCTCCGAGCATATACTCTAGGATCAGAATATTCCTTTTGGACGGACCGTCCATAGGGGATGGAATGTTGTACTCGACTCAACCTGGGTGCCCAACTCTCTAAGACGCTCTCCAGAAGTGCGAGGTAAACTGTGTACCCTGGTCCGAAATGATAGAAATAGGCACCCCATGCAGGCGGACAATCTCCTTGATATATATCTCAGCTAACCTCTCGGATGAATAGGTGGGTGAAACAGGAACAAAATGTGCTGACTTGGTCAGCCTATCAACAATGACTCAAACTACATCAAACTTTTTTCGAGTCATCGGAAGTCCAGTAACGAAATCCATCGTAATCCTCCCTCTTCTACTCGGGAAGCTCAATCCTCTGAAATAAACCACCGAACCTCTGATGCTCATACTTAACCTGCTGACAGTTCAAACATCGAGCCACATATGCAACTATATCATTTTTCATCCTACGCCACCAATAGTGCTGCCTCAGATCTTGATACATCTTCGCGGCGCCTGGGTGAATAGAATATTGAGAATTTTGGGCCTCCACCAAGCTTAACTCTCGAATCTTATCGACATTGGGTACACAAAAGTGTCTCTGCAATCTCAAAGCACCATCAGCATCTAAGGTCATTTTCTTGGCACCTCCACGCTACACCGTATCTCTCAAGACACACGAATGGGGATCATCAAAGTGCCGCTCACGAATAAGCTCCAATAATGAAGAACGAACAACCGTGCAAGCTAACACTCGGCTAGGATCAGAAATATCCAATCTCACAAGGTGGCTAGCCAAGGCCTAAACATCCAAAGCAAGTTATATCTGGCTGACTGGAATATAGGCAAGACTACCCATGCTGGCGGACTTTCTACTTAATGCATCGGCCACCACATTGGCCTTTCACGGGTGATACAAGATAGTAACATCATAATCTTTTGACAACTCTAACCACCTTCTCTGCCCCAAATTCAACTCCTTCTGCTTGAACAGGTACTGAAAACTCTTGTGATCAGTGTAAACCTCACACGTCACACCATACAGATAATGCCTCCAAATCTTCAAGGCATGAACGATGGCTGCTAACTCAAGATCATGAACTAGATAATTCTTCTCGTGGATCTTTAATTGCCTCGAAGCATAGGCATTGACTCTGCCGTCCAGCATCAATACCACACCAAGACCAATCCGGGAAGCATCACAATAAACTGTATAAGACCCTGAACTCGTGGGCAAAACCAATACCAGTGCCATAGTCATAGATATCTTGAGCTTCTGAAAGTTCGCCTCGCACTCATTTGACCACCTGAACTGGGCACCCCTCTAGGTCAACCTGGTCATCGGGGCTGCGATGGACGAGAACCACTTCATGAACCGACGATAGTAACCTATTAACCCCAAGAAACTCCGAATCTCTGTAGCTGAAACTGGTTGAGGCCGGTACTTGACTGCCTCTATCTTCTTCGGGTCCACCTGAATACCCTCTGCTGATACGACATGACCCAGAAATACAACCTTACTTAACTAGAACTCACACTTTGACAACTTATCATATAACTGACTATCCTTCATAGTCTGAAGAACCACTATAAGGTGTTGATCGTGCTCCTCCTGGTTGCGGAAGTATATCAGAATATCGCCAATAAAAACTATCACAAATAAGTCCAAATAAGGCCTAAACACTCGGTTCATCAACTCTATAAACGCTGCTGGGGCATTAGTCAACCCAAATGACATAACCAAAAACTTATAATGCCCATATCGAGTGCGCAATGCTGTCTTAGGGACATCAGACGCCCTAATCCTCAACTGATGGTAGCCAGATATCAAATTGATCTTTGAAAATACCTTCGCACCCTGAAGCTTGTCAAATAAATCGTAGATCCTCGATAGTGGAAACTTGTTCTTAATCGTCACTTTGTTCAATTGCCGGTAATCAATGCACATCCTCATCGAACCATCCTTTTTATTCATAAATAACACTGGTGCACCCCAAGGAGAAATGTTGGGTCTAATGAGACCCTTTCAAGAAAATCCTCTAGCTGATCCTTTAACTCTTTCAACTCTGGCGGGGCCATGTGATACGGTGGAATGGAAATGGGCTGAGTGTCCGGAGCCAGATCAATACAAAAATGGATGTCCCTGTAGGGTGGCATACCCGGCAGGTCTGAAGGGAAAACCTTGGGGAACTGCCGAACAAGAACTTAATCAATAAAAAGGACCTCTGCGCTGGAATCCCAAACTTACGCCAGATAAGCTAAGCACCCCTTCTCAACCATGCGTCGAGCTTTCACATGTGAAATAACACTGCGAGTGTTATGACCTGGGGTCCCTCTCCACTCTAGTAGAGATAATTTGGTAAAGGCAAGGTCAAAGTCTTGGCATGGCAATCAAAGATCACATGATACGGGGACAACTAATCCATCCCGAGTATAACGTCGAAATCCACAATATCTAAGATCAACAAATCAACACAGGTCTCAAGACCCCCAAACACAACAACACATGCACGATGAACCTGACCAACCACTATAGAATCACCCACTGGTGTGTAGATACATATACAGGAACACTCAAGGCATCACTAAGCATAACCAAGTAGGGTGCAAAATAGGATGACACATATAAATGGGTAGATCCATGGTCAAATAGAACTAAAGCATCCCTATCACAGACCAGAATAGTACATGTAATAACAACATCGGATGACTCAGCCTCTAGCCTGGTTGGAAAAGCATAACATTGGGGCTGGGCCCCACCTCCCTGAATAAGATCTCTGGAACAATCGGCTGCTGGCTGACCCCTACCTCTGAGGGTCTCAGCTCCACCTCTATGACCTCTATCTCCACCTCTAGGTCCTCTACCCCTGCTTGTAGCTGGCTGGGCATGCTGTGGGGAAACTGGTTCCTATATCATAGGGTGAGGACCCAGCTGCTGAGAACTACCTGAAGCTCGAGGGCAAAATCTAAAAATGTGACTCGGGTCAGCCCAACCATAACAAGCCCTTCGGCTGCTGAGATTGCTGGCCTTGTCGACCTGAATGTCCTCCCCTGAAGCTATGAAGTGTGATGCACTTATGGCGGCTGGTGATGCACTGAAAGACTGATGCTCAAAATAATACGGCTGAGAACCGCCGCCACCTGAAGTACAATGTGAGACTTGTAGAGCTGGCGGAAAGGGCCTTAGAGGATGGCCTCTACCATAGGAATCCCCACCACCAGATGAGGTACCACTGAATCTACCACCATGATGGGGCCTCTTCTCAGACACATGACCACCTCCATAATTAAGTGTCATCTCTATCATGTGGGCCGCATTGGCTGCCTTCTCAAAGGAATCTCATTACCAGCTCCCATAGCTATTTGAAGACAGATCGGCTGAATCAAACCATCGATAAACCTCTACACCTTCTCTCTATCGGTAGGGAGTATCACAATAGTATGGCAAGCTAGATCAATAAATCGGGTGGTCTCATACTGTGTTACTGTCATAGATCCATGCTGGAGACGCTCAAACTGCCTGCGAAGAGCATATCGGTGAGTAACTGCTAGACGAAAAATGGCGAAGTTGAACCCATTGGTCTCCACAATACCCATAGTTCGAAGAACCTCGTGGAAGCTGAATAAGAAATCCTGAGCATCCTCTGAAGAAGTTCCGCTGTATGTGGTAGTGAAGAGCTTGGTGAATCAATCAAACCTCCACAGAGCATCAGCGGATATAGTCGCACCATCGCCGGTCTAAGCCGCAATACCCGGATGGACTGCCACACCTGGCTGGAGTGCTGGAACCTGAGGAGCTACCTGCTCCGGAGTGCGTGTAGCGAAAGTCTAAACTCCTCCCACAGCTCGAGATGTGGCTGGTGCTACTGGACGCTAACCCGCTCTAGTGACACTCTCCATAAAGCCTACCAATCGGGCCAAAACGTCCTGAAAAACTGGGGTGGCTATGAAACCCTCTAGGACCTGAGCTGGGCCCACCGGAGCTGGAACCTCCTCGTCATAATCAATATGAGGCTCCACCTCTGGGACAGCTGCTCAGGTCTGAGCTCTGCCCTGCCTCGGCCATTAGCACGACCTCGGCCTCTGCCCCTGATAGGAGCTGCTGCTGGGGGACTTGAGCTTTTGCGCGGTAGAAGAGGAAGCATGTGTTTTAGTGATCTGCGAAAGAATAGAGTAGAAAGACAATCAGTACTTGAGAAACAGAATCGTACGACAAGATAGAACAAAGTGAAATTTTTTCCTAACTCTATAGCCTCTAGGGGTAAATACCAACGTCTCCGTACCGACCCGTTAGACTCTACCTAGTTTGTCCATGAGTTGTGAGACCTTTGTAACATAGTGCTCTAATACCAACTTGTCATGTCCCGAATTTCCCACTGTCGGGAGTCGTGATGGCGCCTACTGTCAGAGCTAGGCAATCCAAACATTTAAACAATTCAGATAACATCTTCAACAAAATAAATAAAAGCGAGACAATAAAATAAAAACAGAAGTCTTAAAACTCATATACTAATAACAAAAGAGGAAATTTAGATACATTTCTACCTAGAAGCTGGTGTCACTAACTCACGATCTACAAGAGAGTACTAAAAACAAGTCTGATTAGAAGTACAACAATGTTTGTCTCGATATAAGGAAAACAAACTAGCATAGAAAAGAGACTCCGACCTGCGAACGTCAGCTAGACTACCTCTAAAGTCCCAGAACTGAAGTCAACTCCCGATCAATACTCCTGCTGAGGTCCAAAAGCTGCTCTTGGATCTGTGCAAAAATATGCATAGAGTGTAGCATCAACACAACCGACCCCTTGTACTGGTAAGTGCTTGGCCTAACCCCGGCGAAGTAGTGACGAGGCTAGACATGACCTACAAAAACAAACATGTGCCGGTATATGCAATAAAAGGAAGATATATAGAATTTAAATAGTTAAGAGGGAGGGGAGCATGCTATGCGGTGTGTAACTGTTCAGATAAAAATTCAACAGATTGAGAAATGAAATCGTACAATAGCAACAATTAAGGAGAGCAAGATAATCAACTGTTGCACGGCACCAACCTCCGTGCTTTTTCTCTCGTTCTCACCAAAATAGTCAAATAGGGTGCACGACATTGACCTTCATGCTTTTTCCTCACATAACTCTTAAAACATGGTACGGAATGACCCTTCATGCAATAACAATCAAAACATAGCAAGGAATGACCCTTCGTGCATAATCACTCCTCCTCACCCAAACAACAATCACAACCAAACGGAGCGAGGGGATAGGCAAACAATACTAAATATCATGGCAAGGGAGAATAAAGCAAACAATTAAATCCCGGAAAAGGAGCAACCACAATATACTCAAAACATCCCGGCAAGGAATTTACCACATATCTTTCTAGTTCTTTCATTTTTTACTCAATAGCCCTTACGCCATTCGAGCCAATGCTCCAAAGAGTTCACAATTCATAATTATTTCTCATACTCTTCACATTACATAGAAATCATCAACTAAACATGGAAGAGTCACAACAATATCGGAATAAGTACAAGTAAGGACCCAAGGTCTTGCTAGTCATTAGTGTATAAATACTCATCACCATGCCTATACACCGTACTCAACACTTGCATTTAGAAAACAATACTTTAATCATATTCCCTCAATCCAAAGTTAGACCAAACACCTACCTCGAATACGCCGAACTCAACTAAGCCTCTAGTACAGCTTTACCCCTCGAATTCACCACAGAGCCGCTCAAATCTTGTCATAAACTACTTGAATGTATCAACGAATGCAAGTTAAATCAATTTGAATGCATAAGAATGAAGTTTCCAAATTTTTGCCCAAAAATTCACAAAATGTCCCCGAGCCAACGTGGTCAAAACCCGAGGTTCGAACCAAAACTTGGTTACCCATTCCCCCACGAGTTCATATCTATGATTTGTTTTGAAATCGGACCTCAAATTAAGGTCCAAATCCCCTATTTTAAGAAAGCCCTAGTTCTACCCAAAATTCCCATCTTTACCCAATAAAATCCTTCATTTTCAGATGAAAACATGATAAATGATGTTAAAGATTGAAGAAATTAAGTAAAAGTTGACTTACAAATAATTTGGAGAATAGAGAGTTCGTGAAAAATCGCCAATGGGTGTTTGGGTTTGAGAAATATGAAAAATGAGGCTTAAAATCGTCTAAGTATGAAAAGTTGCAGGTGCATGCATGGGAATTGCGAAACTGGGTTCGCAATTAGACTTGGGAATTGCGAGGTTATTTCGCATTTGCGAACTTAGGCTAAAAGGGCGGGTTTCGCATTTGCGAAGGAAAGTTCGCATTTGTGAACATTGGTCTATAAAGGGGACTTCGCATTTGCGAGCTCGGCAGACCTAGGCCTTTTTCGCATTTGCGAAGGGCCGTTCGTATTTGCGAACCAAGCTCCGCAAATGCGAAGCCTGCAAGTGTGAAGCATCAGCTGGTTTTATAA
The DNA here is from genome assembly GCA_034376525.1 of Nicotiana benthamiana. NCBI lineage: Eukaryota > Viridiplantae > Streptophyta > Magnoliopsida > Solanales > Solanaceae > Nicotiana > Nicotiana benthamiana. The sequence goes on from CM067336.1 coordinate 92,870,534, forward strand.
AGATTCAAATGCACCCGCGACCTATTCAAAACTCACCCGAGCCCTTAGGGCTCCAAACCAAATATACACACAACCTCAAAAATATCCTACAGACTTACTCGTTCGATCGAATCTCCAAAATAACATCATTTATATAGAATCAGTCCTTAAAACACATGATTTTCTTTCAACTCTCTTAAAACTCAAATTTCTCATTTTAAGTCCGAAACACGTCAAATGACGTTCGTTTTCAACCAAATTTTACATGTAGAGCTTAAACAACATCTAAGACCTGTACCGAGCGTCGGAACTAAAATACGAGCCCGATACCCTAGTTTTCTAATCAGTTTTCTTTTCCAATTTCCTTAATTAATTACAGAAATAATTTCACACAAAAATTTATTTCTCGGGCTTGGGACCTCGGAATTTGATTCCGGGTACACGCCCAAGTGCCATACTTTTCTACGGACCCTGCGAGATCGTCGAATCACGGGTCCGGGTCCGTTTATCTAAAATATTGACCGAAGTTAATATTATGAATATTATTATCAAAATTCACCATTTTTCACACAGAACTCATATTTAAGCTTTTCTTTTACGCGTTCGGTTTGCACATGCAAATCGAGGCAACCCCCAAATGAGGTTTTCAAGGTCTCAGAGACATAATATAAGTGAGAAAATAGGTGATGACCCTTTGGGTCATCACACACAATTTTGTGGACCCAGATTTTTGTGGACCTAGAATTATAAGATTAGGGTCCATAAATTTATGAGATAAAAAGGAACCTCATACAAATACATGTGCATGAGATACAAAATAAAACTTCTCCAACAAAAGCCTTATTTATTTTTGATTAAAACAAATGAGTACAAGAGATAGCATTACAAATTATTTCCCCCCTCCCCGGACCCTTGTCCTTTTCCCTAATAAAGACAAAATTTACCCTCATCTGGACCACCTCTGCCCCCAAATATGAAGTTATAGTCCCAGTAACCATCATTGTCATTATGTTGAAATCCTTCAAAGAAGCACCTTAATCATGAGTTTGAACCTTGGAATCATCTGGTGGAACTTGTTGCTTCTTTCCATTTATTTCTATTTCATACAAGACTCTGCGCATGTAACAATCTAGATACCGTCGCCCTCCTTTAAATTTACCACTTCCCATGGCAGGGGTAATGTATTCACCTGCTGGTGTATACACCTTCCCTCCGTATTGTACTGTGTACGCTCCATTTGCACTCAATTTATCGAATAATTCAAATGGCCACATTCCTATCTCTTCGTTCATCACCGGCATTACTAGATGATAATCAAGATAATCTGTCTAATAAAATGACAATTTCGTTAGTGTACACCGGAGCAAAAATTTCATCAGTTAACCCCATAGATAAATGAATACTCATTATCTAAAAGCTAATGAATGATACAAATATTAAGAAGTTCTTCAATCATATAAACAATACTACTGCATATTGAACTAGTCCTTTTTTTTTTCGTCCTTTGAAATCACATTGTTTTATCCTTTTTTTCCCAAAATTAATGAGAGCAAATAACTTCAAGTTAAACCTGATATCATCTAATAAATTGATAAATATGATAGCAATATTTCAATTAAATTGATTTTTGGGAAACAATATAGGAACCTATCTAAAATTTTATATGAATTATATCATCCTCCTTACCCTTTCCTTAAAATAAATTCTGAGTGGACATGAAATCAACTAAAATAATGATGTCTTATTAACAAATATAATTAAGCAAATGGCGGAAATTAATACCATCAGAATTGTGTTCTTGAAAAGGGTGAAATTAAACTTGCATTAGTACCAAAAAAACATTAATTCAAAAGAAGAAAAATAATACCAATTTTAAAAAATAAATGTAGCATGTAATAAATAAATAAATAAAAGAGTTGAGACAAAGAGAGATAAGTTTGAGAAAAGGCTGCTGCTCTAATTGGTAGAAGATTACTTATTTATTCCGTTCAGAATGGTCCTTTTTTATTTTTTTGGTTAATAAAAATACAATTCATAATGACTGATTCTAGATAACCAAGGCATGATAAGCGGAAACTAATGTAACGTAATATGCATATACATACCTACATTGATAATGTCAAAAATTTAAATATACTTCGTAGGTGATTTTGATTTATCTAAATACTAGATTTATAATAATTTGATATATTGTTATAAATAGACTTCTATTTAAGGTGAATGTCTATAATTAGAGAGATTCTAGAGTTTTATTCTTGGTAGCTAAGTCACTACCTTCCTATAAATAAAGGGATCTTCTACCATTGTAAATCATCCCTAACAATCTCTAAGTATCAATAAAAATACTTCTCTCTCTCTATTCTCTCTATTGCTCTTGTTCTTGCATTATTGTTCTTGTCTTTATATTATTTTATAACACGTTATCAGCACGAGTCTCTAACCAATCGAATTTTCTAATAAACCCTAAAGTTAATATGAGAGAAAAAGAAAGTGGGCCGCAAAACAGGGAGCTATACGCATTGCTACACATATCTCCAGAAGCTTCAGATGAAGAAATCAGAAAAGCTTATCGTCAATGGGCTCAAATATATCACCCTGATAAATATCAAGCTGCTGAGATGAAGGAAATAGCAACAGAGAATTTTCAACGAATATGTGAAGCTTATGAAATTTTATCGGATGAGAATAAAAGACAAATATATGATGTATATGGTATGGAAGGGGTTAATTCTGGTTTAGAACTTGGTACTAAGCTGAACAAAGCTGAAGAGATCAAGGAAGAACTTGAAAGACTACGTCGTCAGAAGGAACTTCAAATGGTTGCAGCACATCTCCGACCTTCTGGGTCAATTTTGGCAAATCTGTCATTGCCACAGTTTTTAGAGGGTGATGACATTATGAAAGGAATTTCTATACGGCAAAATAGAAGAGATGGTATCATCATAAAGTAATGCAACGGGATGGAAACTCAAGAGGTATATTTGATATCACAACATTTATTGGTACACCTTAAAGGTAAGTATTTACTTTTCTCTTTCAAATTCTTGAAATTTTACGATTTGATTTCATATACAAACAAAGACAACAAAGTTTGATTATAACTCTAATGGAGTTTGTAAGAAATTACACTCACATGAAGTGGTAAAATTTCTATGCCTTGCCATGATCAAATTCATGTATGATTGTGGGCAAAGAATTAAATAATCCGTCCAATTGAATTTGCTCCATTCCCTTTAGAGAATGTGGTAGCAGTATGTGATTAGTTTGAAAGAAGACAAAATTATTACCGTGAAGGTATCAATGGATGTGGACGTGGCAATAGACAGAATTATAATCGTCATCATTGTGATAATGAGAATAATAAAGATTCTCAAAATAATCTTTCACTTTATGAAAGTAATATTTGACATGAGATTGTATATAGCACATACAGATGATTATGATCCATTCCCAGAAGTGAATGTGATAATTGTAATAAAGCCCGTAAGTATGAACACGCTCTTGATGTAATTTTGTTTTATGTCTGACATTATGAAAAGAAAGTTCGTTGCCCTTGAAATTTCGGGCAAGAACTATATGGCATGGGTGTTGGATGCTGAAATCCACTTAGATGCTATGGGTCTTGGAGACGCCATTAAAGACAAAAATAATGCATCCACCCAAGACTATGCTAAGGCCTTGATTTTCTTGCGCCATCATCTTGATGAAGGTTTGAAACTGTGCCAATGGCCTTGATTCTCTTGCACCATCACTTTGATGAAGGAAGATGGAATTGTTTGATTTTATTTCACTTATTTGTATTAGTTAATGAATAAACTAATAGTCATTAGTAGTAACTCGTATTAGTTAATTTATGATATAATGTTAGTATTAGTTCTTTAGAATGTTTCAATATGCTCAAACATTAATAATATTTTTAATTTCCAGTAGAGGTAATCGACTAACCTGAAAAACTAGTCGATTATCTAATATTTTCTCATTAAAGCTGAAAAACAATTGATCGACAATCGATTGTCTATGTCTAACAATCGATTGTCGTTAGACAGTGTAATCTGGAATTTTTCAAAAATAGTCAACAATCGATTGTCTATGTTTAACAATCGATTGTCTTAAAACAGTGATCTGGAGTTTTTCAAAAATAGTCAACAATCGATTGTCTATGTTTAACAATCGATTGTCTTAAAACAGTGTGATCTGGAATTTTTCAAAAATTGTCAACAATCGATTGTCTGTTTAACAATCGGTTGTCAATGCTCAACAATCGATTGTGTGTGATTAACAATCGATTGTTTTATGAAAAGGCTTAAACTGAAATTTTCAAACTGCATAGTAATCGATTATGGAAAACATATAATCGACTATCTGATTTATTTAGTCAACTAACCCCAACAGATTTTGAAAATATTGTTTAAATGTGAAACAAAAGAATTGAAGTTGTTTATTCTCATGTTCGTATATTTTCTTTTATATGTCAAACCATGGGAAGTAAATTGATTGAAGGCTCCGGAAGAGCAACTGTAACTCTGTCCAAAGGCACGACGTTTATCTTAGAGAATACAATATTCTCCTCCAAGTCTAAGAAGAACTTGTTGAGTTTTAATGATATCAATCGCAATGTTCTCCTCCAAGTCTAAAAGGAACTTGTTGAGTTTTAAAGATATCATTCAAAATGGATATCATATTGAGACAATAGATGAGAATAATCTTGAATTCTTCATGAAAAACGAGGCTGCCCACTTCGGTTTGGGGTCACGCCATTTTGCATGCAGCAATGCTAGTTCGTCGGCTGCCCACTTTGGTTTGGGGTCACGCCATTTTGCATGCAGCAATACTAGTTCGTCGGCTGCCCACTTCGGTTTGGGGACACGCCATTTTGCATACAGCAATGCTAGTTCGTCTCTGATTGACGAATTGACACAAATATTCCCCGTTGCAATTGGTTTTGGGTCATGGACCCAATATATCCCATTTAAGAATCTTTGGATGCGCAGTATATGTGCCTGTAGCACCGCCATCCCGCACCAAAATGGGTCTGCAAAGAAGGTTAGGAATATGTGTTGAGGTTGAATCGCCCTCCATTATTCGCTACCTCGAAACATTGATAGGAGATTTGTTCACTGCACGATTTGCAGACTGTCAATTTGATGAGACACTTTTCCCAAAATTAGGGGGAGAAGTTGGTGAAACCAAACGGGAAATTTTGTGGAAAAATGCATCATTATCTCATCTTGATCCGCATACCTCTATTTGTGAAAGAGGCACAAAAGATTATCCATTTGTAAAGAATAGCAAATCAAATGCCTGACGCATTTATAGATTTGAAAAGGATAACAAAATCACATATCCCCGAAGTGAATGTGACAACATCTGATTCACGAATACATATTCATTATTGGAAGAATATGAACATGAAATTGGTATTAAATATACCACACTCACCCCTAGAAGGAGGTTTGAGATGATACCACACTCACCCCTAGAAGGAGGTTTGAGATGATATATGGCATGAATGATCGTTGGTCACGTACCTATTGTACACCAAAGTATTTTGGAAATATGACTATTAAAGGACAACGATAATGCAAGAAACATATCTTGCATATAAGTTTGACATGACCATAATGGTATAACTTTCTCTTTAAGAAAGATATTCACCACATGGATGTTGATGAATCTGTGGTAGTACAAAATTAATTGTGAGCTCTAGAAGATCCAATTATTACTATGTTGGAGAAACACAATTGAGTATTGTGCTGTAGTAAGTCTCAAAGAAACTTATTCAGTTTCCAAAGTACACGCGAAAGCGATTGATTATATTGAGACTATAAATAAAGGAAGGCTTTGATATCTCCTATTACTACAACTTGTAGCGGGGTAATTTGTATATGAAAAGCTACCCGCTTTGTTTTCCAGTTTGTACTACACAAAAGAAAGAATGCCACAATAAAGTGGATATCTATTGGTATAAAACCCATGTCATAATAAACCTGAAGTTTATTGATTAGTGCACATGTCATGGTGTAAATTTGAAGTTTACCAATATTGATAATTTATTTAGTTAGCATTCGTATTAGCCATCTCATTTTAAGTATGATGTGCAAATTCACACAGGTGAATATCAAAGAACTAGAAAGTTCTTTACGAATTCTCTTGTATCACTTGTTCTCATTAATGAACTGACCAACTAAAGAGTTCGGGTTGAAGCCCATAAATTTTGGAAATATCAAAGGTGAATATGGGCCCATTCACCTGCCATGTATACCACATATGATGCATCTATGAAATGGTTACATGCGCAATTGTTATTAACCCGCAGCCTGGCCGGTGCTTGCGAGGTAAATTGCTCAGTAATCTAACTTCGAGCATAATTTCCAGATTCTCTACTCAAGATAGTTCATCTTGATAAGTTGGTTTATATCAAAGTTGGTTTAGCAAGATAATTATTGAGTGCTTCCACTTAATAGCTAAACTGTTTCTTATGAGAACAAAGTTATATATATCAGTTTGATATACGTTGTATACGAGAGTATATTATATTCTCCCCTCACAAGTGGTTCAGGGTCAGGAACCAAATAATTTCATCTTATTATTAATATGCTGTGTATATTGACATGATAATGCACAAAGATGATTTCCCAAAGTTGAGGAAACAAGTTAGCTTTTCTAACATGAGGGAGAGACATGATAAACAATTGAGAAAAGGTTACATGGGAAGAATTATCATTTGTATATGTAGATCCCCGAATATCATGATATGAACCTGAAGTTCATAAAATGGATAATTCAATTGCAACATATTGCAAAGCCTGCTATACGCATTTGCTGACCCAAAGAATGTAACTATATTCTCACTACAAAAGTCCCTGAAGGACAAGGTCTTGGATACGATTGAAGCGTATAGACAAATACTTGATTCCATGTGAAAGACATGTAGATTTGGACATGTAGTTCAAATATTTGAGAGTATAAAAGTCAAAGGTATGTATAATCAGTTTTCGATATCTTATTTGTCTAGCATGACATGGAAAACTTGATATGCATCTAAAGTCTATTATATGTCTTATATGACTTAACTTGAAAGATTTAAGTTGCTTGAAGCATATGCAATTCTTGGTCCTGAAGTACCACATCCTAAATACAATTTGTGTACATATGTATCTTGCTATAACTATTAGCATGATGGCATCGAGAATACCTCTATGGAGATATTGAAGAGTCATTCCACGACATTATATGAAGATGTTCATATCTATCAAGAATGATAATTTCAAGATGGTGCACAAGATTAGAATGCAAATGCTCAAGGATGTGAATTGATGCTCTTTCAGGGGGAGTTAATGCGCGTTGCACTCTTTTTCCCTTACAAGGTTTTGTCCCACTGGGTTTTCCTTGCAAGGTTTTTAACGAGGCAACCAATAGGCGCATATTCAAACATGTGTACTCTTTTTCCTTCTCTTTAATTTTTCCCATTGGGTTTTGGTTTTAAGGTTTTAACGAGGCACATTGTTGAATAGACATTCAAGGGGGAGTGTTATAAATAGACTTCTATTTAAGGTGAATGTCTATAATTAGAGAGATTCTAGAGTTTTATTCTTGGTAGCTAAGTCACTACCTCCCTATAAATAAAGGGATCTTCTACCATTGTAAATCATCCCTAACAATCTCTAAGTATCAATAAGAATACTTCTCTCTCTCTATTCTCTCTATTGCTCTTGTTCTTGCATTATTGTTCTTATCTTTATATTATTTCATAACATATATAACTTAGTGAGGTTAATTTTTGACCGTTGAGATTCAAAATGCCCTTTGTTATTTATTCAATATTCCTAAATAGTTCAAATAATGCATTCCACATTTAGTTCCTCCAGTTAAATGTTCACATGGGGGCACAATGACCACAAAATGTCGGACCCCTTGTTTTTGTGCAATGATACAAAAAGAGAAGATTTATCGAAGAATAAATAATGCAATAATGGAAAGTTCATAGCATAACATATATAATACCTGATAGACCCTTAGAAGCACTTCTTCTTTGAATTTAGAATTTAGGACGGAGGTCCTTGGGAAAGCATAATCTACAGGTATTACACGACTTAATTGAATAAATCCTGGACAATCCGTGTTGTAACATTCAGTCGTGTGAAAGCCATCAGCCTATTTCAAGTATTTATTAATTATTTTGTTTTTTTTGGAATTCTACGGTAAAATTCCTTCATATTCAAATGAAAAAAGAATTAATTAAAAATATTCTTACTGTCCACGTAGTATACAAATGAGTGCGGTTGTCACCATTCAACTTTGGATGCACCTGAAAACATAAAATTACACGGAAAAAGAAGAAGGAAAACTATTATGTTGAGATATAAATTCCCTATTAAAATAATATTTACGGTAATAAAAACGGAATAATAATGTAGCACCGAGATACGGTACTTAATAAGAATAAAAAGAGTAACAATGACACCAAGATTTTTACGTGGAAAACCCTTCTGAATAAGGGAAAAAATCACGGCCCTGAGATGAGCAACTGATATCACTATAGTAAGGAATTTTATACTTTGCATGTCTTAGTAAAATACTCCAAAGACCACTACAACACTCAAAAGAACAATAACTCTCTTTCGATATTTTCACCTCACTACAATATCGCCCACTCTCTATTTTCCTCACAGACTATTTTTTTATACCATGTCTATGAAACCTTACTCTTTTTCTCTCTTTCTGTTGGTGTATCAAAATGAGAGCCGAAGCTCTCATTTTATAGGCAAACTTAGGCATCCTTTGTTGATTTGCAGCACACCAAAACTGACCAAAAAATAAAAAATATGGGCTGCTTAGCACCCATTTTAGACAAAAACAAAAGGTGAGGAAGGAAGACGTTTCTTCCTTGATTCAAGGGGCTGGACCCCATCATAGTAGGTGTTCTACCCGAAGGCGGATCCAGAATTTAAATTATGGGTTAGTTTTAAAATTTTTAATATTGAACTCATTCTATTTTTAAAATTATGGATTCATATTTATTATATTTGTAAATTTTAATAAATTTTTTATATAAATTTGACTCCGCGTAAAAAATTATGAATTCAATTGAATCCGTGAGTAATACGCTAGGTGCTCCCCTCGGTGTACCCAAAAAAAAGAAAACAACATAAAAAGATTCAATGAATTAAAAAAAGATTATGAATGATTGAGGCGTTTCTAGATTTAATGAAAATTCAGTAATATAGTGGAGTATTAGCTTCTACGAAAAGAAAGGAATAAGTTGAAACTTACAATCCATCCCACTTCAATCTGCTCAAGATATTTGCCTGCCCCATTACTAAAGTAAATGGTTGCACCACTGTATTGGCCAGTCCCATTTACTTGAGGATTGTATAAACAAATAAAAGCTGAGACACCCAAAAATCTTTCTATTGGTGGAGATGCTGTGATGCTAATTCCTGCAAACTAAATATAATATTTTATTTTATTTCTTCAAACTATTCAATAATTATATACTATATGCTTCTAAATGAAGACTTACATCAATCCAATTGTATCCGATGTATTCATTGAATAAGCTTAAGGAGGCATGTCTAGCATTTTGGAGTTGTTTCTTTTTCATTTTTCGTATTGGTACAGTTCCAATTGGGCATCCTTCCTTATTCACCCAATATTCTTCTGCTTTGAAACCTCCGATTTTTTCCTCTTTATGTCTTTCAAGCTCATTTGCTAAGATTCTCTGTTTTGCATATATTGTAGTAAACAAAATCAAAATCAAAATATTAAAATTTACCAAGGAAATCTCATGAATATTGAAAATAATAAATACGATAAAACTGTACATTCTTTATGAAGATGCTACTATAAAACTTCACCTTAATTCTTTTTGAGCCTAATTTTGGATGCAGAAGAGTTGGTTGCTTGTAGATATCCACACAATTATAAAAATCTCCGTGAATAGTCTAGAGAAGATCAATTTCATCATCAAAAAGGAGGTCTTAATCTGCAACATATTTTTGGGAAGCTTGAAATGTCCAAACATACAACAACAACAACAACTACCCAGTATATTCCCACCAGATGTCCAAACATACTAAAGGAGAAAAAGTACAGAAATTATACCTCAATTGTAATGATTGATTTTCTATCGGACTCGTAGCACTCGACCACATTAGAAAGAATTCTAATCGTAAGAAAAAGAGAAAACCAAATTGTTGTTACTCTCACAGCCATTGGAAACAATGTGCACTACTTGAGTTGTTTCTGAAGGTAATTATAGTGAAAAGATTTCAATGTTAGAAAGTTGTTAAATCTCGATACAAAGTAAGAAACTAGTTAAATTTTGACCCAATGTTAGAAAGTAATTAAAAGATATTCTTAATCTCTTTCTCTAATTTAGATGGATATATGCAATCAATCAATTCAATAAGATATGATGAAAATTCTTCCTAATTTGGACGTTGCACATATATTCTTTTCTTTAAATTCCTCTTACACATAACATATGATGAAAATTCTTCCTAATTTGGACGTTGAATTTCCTAATTTTGGACGTTGCATATATATTCTTTCCTTTAAATTCCTCTTACACATGTTTTTTCTATATTAATCATAAATAATGAATATTTCTCAATTCTCATTTATAACTTACTTTTTCATTAAAGAGAAGTGGATGAATATAAAATGTTAAAGCATCAATTCCGGGATTTTCAGTTCAAGTTGCAACCACTTCTCTCTCTCCTGTCTCAAGTATTATCCTAACTCCAACTAATTTAACTTTAGTTTAAGCGTTGACTTTTCTCACAATAATCGGGCTAAGAAAAGTCAATGCTGGGAATAATTGGGGCTGGATAACAATAAATAACAACAGTAACATTCCACCTCAAAGTTCAACTAAATTACTACTATTTAGTAGCTACATTATGATAGCAAATACCAAAATTTTTAATAGTTAATTCAATAGAACGCTGCACAAACTTATAAGGAAACATCTGCGTAAAGAAATTAAAAAGGACGGTGTGACGACCCGACCCATCGTCTCATAGGTTATTGCTCCGTTTCTCTTATTTTATGCTTTTTCATATTTCATTATCAGTATATGGTATGTTAGAGTTGATTGGACTGGTATTGGTGGAAAATGAGATACTTAGTCTCTTTAAGGTAGGTTTGTTTTGAAAAAATCAACCCGACGTGACTTATGAGTCAGAAGGTTCAGATGTGATTTCCGATGAGTTGGTTAGCTTCGGGAAGTGATTTGTGACTTAGGAGTGTGATCACAGTTGATTTTGGAGGTCCGGTGTAGAATTATGCTTGAATTGACGAAGTTAGTATTTTGGCGAATTCCGGCTGATAGGCAAGATTTTGATCTGAGGGTCGGAATGAAATTCTAAGAGTTGCTGTAGCTTCGTTGGTTGATTTTAGATATGTGATTTTCAGGTCATTTGGACGTCGTTTGGTCAGGTTTTTTTATCGAAAGTGCATTCCGGAAGTTTTGAAGAACTTAGGCTTGAATTCGATGCGATTTGATGGTTTTAGCATTGTTTGATGTGTTTCGATGATTGGAACAAGTTTGAACGATGTGATGGGATATGTTGGTGTCTTTGGTTGAGATCCCGGGAGCCTCGGGGTGAATTCGAGTGGTTAAACGAGAGATTTGAAGTGTGTTGCAGGTTCAGTTTTTCTATCTTCTGGTATATTTTCTTCTGCGGAAAGGGACCGCAGAAGCTGACGGGGGATCGCAAAAGCAGTTCTTGGCCTAGTGGAGAGGTTTCGCAGAAATGAAACATGGTGCGCAAAGGCGGGTCCGCATGAGCAGACATAATATCGTGGAAGCGGCTTTGGTTGATCCGCAGAAGCAGATGTGGAGCCGCAAAAGTGAAAGTTAGGTTTCAAGTGAAAATCCGCATAAGCGGGAATTGGGCCGCAGAAACGGTCCCGCATAAGCGAAAGCGGGACCGCAGAAGCTAAAGTCGTTGTTGGCAGAAGGGTTTTATATTATATTTCATTCGCGAGGGTTGTGCATTCTTCCTCTATTGTTGAACAGCTTGGGAGCTTTTTGGGAGCCATTGAAGAGGGTTTCGACTGGAGTTTATTGGAGGTAAGATATTCGAGTTAAAAACAGGATTATATTGTGAAATTGGTCCAGAAATTCATGGAAATTGAGCCTAAAAATTTATGAACTAGGGCTTTAGTTTTTGATATTTCAAATTGGGATTTGGTAGGTCATTTGAGCTCGGATTTGGGAGTTCATATAGACTCGTGGCGAGACGAGGAATCGGGTAATGTGAGTTTTGTAATTTTTCTAGAAGTGGGTCCGGGGCTCGGGTTTTGCTAGCTTCGAGACTTTTTGCGATTTCTCGATTATATTCGATTGGGTATTGTTCCCTTAGCATATTCTGATGTATTCTCTCTGATTTTGGTTAGATTCGACACGAGTGGAGGCCGATTCATGGGGCAAAGGCATCGCGGGCTAGAGATTTCACTGGTTCTAGGTGAGTAATACTTGTAAATGATATCCTGAGGATTTGAAACCCCGGATTCGCACATCATAGTGTTGTATTGTGGTGACTTGCATGCCAAGTATGGGTGTGTGGTAGAGCACCGTTGGGGACTGTGACTTGGTCCATCTCGGTTGTTGATTTTTACGGCGTATTTGACTGAAATTATTTGTTATCTTCATAATTTGGTTTGATTGCCGTGTATGGGGCTTCGTACCAACTATGTAAACCCTTCAGGGATTGATATTACTATTTTGCATTACTTGCCTATTATTCAATCTCGGTCCAAGGTTTTAATACTGTTTCGCAAACTCAGCCATTTTCTAAGATTTGAAAACTTAAACAATATTTTATTGACGTTTTAAGCTGAGGACTATCATGTTAATATTTCCCAAATGGCATACGTGCATTTCGGGACTGAGCATGGATCGGGCTGCGCACTGCAATAATGTTATAGTGATTTCTGAATATATGAATGGCTCGGGCGGCACGCCGCAGCGATGATATATTGATATTGAGGCCGAGAGCCTGTTTGATGCCACGATATGGCTGATATTGCATTAGGGATGTAAAAGCCTCTCTGGAGTCTGTACACACCCCAGTGAGCGTCGTCAACGTAAAATGGATCGGACTGCAAGCCGCAGTGTACCGTCATATGCAATGCATTGCATTCGTATATTTGTTCACTATTCGTTGTTTGTGTTATTTTTTGAGATATTTATTTGCTGTTCTGATATTGTCTGATCACTTTTAAAGAGGATAAATTTTAGACAGTGGTAACAATGGCACTATATGATGTAAACGTGTCAGGTAATAATGGCTGACCAGGATCAAGAATATTGCCTGAGGGGCGAGTCTTAAGAGCTCAATTATGCATACTTGTTTGTGCCTGAGGGGCTGACTTTTGTGCTGACTTACCTATTCCGCATTTATTTGCTTAACTATTGGAAACATATATTTTCAAAAGAGGTTTTGAATTGAGTCAAGATATTCTCTAAAGGATTTTCACGTTTTTCCTATTTTCTCAAAGGGTCACACTGTAATATATACCATGTTGATTTGCTTACGTGGTTTATTGCAGCTTAGTTATTATTTACCCTTATTACTCACTGAATTGGAGTACTCGCTTTACTCACTGCACCTCATGTGCAAATGTAGGTAATTGTTCACCCGGTAGTGGGTTTTGAGCCGAGTGGAGATTTTTCTATCGTAGCTGTGCCAGGTGACCGTCATCATTCGCGATACCGTAGTTCTTCACTTGTTATTAATTTCCAATCTGTATATTACTAGTCTTGTAATTGGGTTAGGATTTAGATGCTCGTGACTTGTGTCACCCCGATTTTGGGCTGAGCTAGGATGGTTCCCTATTATATCATTTTCTCCCGCACTTATGATAACGTTATCTATTGTTTTGACTCATTCACGCTAAGAAATTGCTAAAAAGAGTATTGTTAGTCTGTTGGCTGACCTTGTATTCACGAGAGGCTCCATCATGACCGGGTTCGAGAATTGGGTCGTGACAAGTTGGTATCAAATCCTAGGGTACTAGGTCTCACGGGTCATGAGCAGGTTTAGTAGAGTCTCGCGGATCGGTACGGAGACGTATGTAGTTATCCTCATGAGTCTGTAGAACCTTCAGGAAAAACTTCACATCTTGAATTCTTATCGTGCGTACTTAATTCAGCTTGAGATGCAATTCTCGAAATTCCCTTCCACACGTCTGTATGTGCACTTGAGCGCTTAGTATTATCTATATCTTGATGGCTTGTGATTCCATGATCAAGGGGCGAGACGTGATCTTCGTGAGTATGTTGGGCCAGTCTGGAGGACTTGAGGCCGGATCTTTGCCTATGGCTTGAGTACCAAGGTGCTAATTGTGGGAGCTAGTGTTATGAACTAATATGTTTAGTATTATCCCTAATAGTGGGAATGGCAACTGGATAGCTATGGGATAAGTATGTGAGTATTGTGTGATGTTTCTATATGACTTGGAAGTGTCGAGGAAGGTCTTATGGATGATAGATGAACCACTAGGTGTTTGATTTCCATTGTAATTGAAGGTGTAGTCCCGAGCTATGGGCGCATGAAGAATCCTTTCAAGTCTCCTAGTTGGGAGCAAAGTGCAATATGTGTGGCGGTATGAGTTCAGACTCAGAAAGACTAAATTGATTGTGTAACGTATACAATGGTGGAAGGTATTCTGAAGTACTAAATTGAGGCGAAACAAGTGGGTTATCTCCTGCGGGGCGTTCTTAAGTGGTGTGATTCATATGCGTATGTTGGAAGATATCATGCGTAGTTGAAGGGTACGTGTTGAAATTAAGAATCCGGGGTCGCTTAAGAGGTCGACTCAATTGATGTAGAGATGGATGTGAGATATATAGAGGATTAGAGTACGAGATGATCTGTGTTTTCACGAACTAGTAGATGATTTGACTTTAATCTCACTATGATATTGTGGCATCATTAGAGTAAAAATGGTATGAGATGTTGAGTGTGTCCTGATATATGGCTTCGAGCCAAGTTGGGGAGGTTACTGTTGATTAGCTGATTGCACAGTCATGTGTTATGTTGGTTCCGTTTCAAGGTATGCCGGCGGATCAGTTCTGGTTGCAGGAATTGAGCCGAGGATGGCACGAGTGAAGCAAAATTTTGATAAAGGTTATATGGTACTTTGTGGCTGTGTGAAAATAATAGGACGTCTTGAGCTGTTGTGGATAAAAATTGCTCAGTGTATTGAGAAGGGTGATGTTTTTTTGTATTGGAATAAGATCATATCCTGCGGTGTCAGAGTGCTAATAAGGCACGATTGGTTTTGTTTGCTAAGTCGGGTAAATTGCAGATCAAATATGAAGTAAATGACTCCCGAGAATGGTTTTATTGTGTCCAAGGTTCTACATGTAACAATCAGGTGTCTTAAGGTCGTGTATGTGGGTAGAGACTGAGTGTCATTGGAAAATGTCAAGGATTGTGGTATTTCTATGTTAACTACGGGATTCTATGTATCGGTATCAGGAAAATAAAGTAAACAGATCTAGATTCGTAGAGAATTCTTCTGAGTAAGGTATTCTGGAATGTAGTGTTTCTGGAAAGGTTTGGGAGAGTAATTAGCGGCTTATGGGTTTCAGGTGATGTTGTTTTATGATTGGGGTCTCGTGTGGCAAGCATGGGTTGAAAGATTGTGGTACTACAGCAAGAGGAGATATCAAGTCGATGATGAATTAGAAAGGAAACTAAATAGATAGAATAACTTGATAGTATAGCGGATCGGTATGGTAAGAACATGATTAATTCCTTGTATGCGTGCGAGGCTGTAAGACCTTACATGTATTGTGCAGCAAAGCTATTGAGCTCTGACAACTTGCTTAGCTTGGTTTGGGTAGCTAGATTCAGTCCTGCCAGTTTAGCTTGTGCAAATAGAATTAGGAGAGAGTTCTTGTTGAGTTTTACCGTGGTTCGGAGATGTATATATTTTCTTGGGGCATTCAAAGCATGGAATGTGTAGTGATTCTTCTTCCTAATGGGATCATCGGAAGTTCTTGGTTCAATGAGTTACAGTTCAGTTCAGTTCTGAAAAGGATTTAATAAAATTCATAGGCAGCGGATAGCCTCAGGTAATCAAGGAAATGGTACTGCTAAACGGAAGTGATTTGACGAGAGTAAATGTCTCAAAAAAAGGAAAATAAGATTAAACTGATGATACTACATTAGTGTTTCAGTGCGTTCTTACTAGATCGACTGCTGATATCAGAGTGTGGTTGATGGCACAGGGGAATTTGTGAATATCTCTCGTGGATGGATTAGGTACTCGAGGTGTAATATGTACTCGAACTGGAGAATTTGGGGATCAGGTACTGTGATTCTTGTGCTATATGGAGTTGGAGATTGGGAGTTCCCCGGTACAAACTATGTAGTGGTTGTGGATCGTGTGTATTGGTACTGTTAGCGGTTATTGGGATTTGGATGCCCGAGTGAATCTTTCTTTGCTTGGTATATTAGATGTTGGACATGATGATGGAGTGTAGACTGTATGTCTTAGTGTTGGGTCCCTCTAGACTATTGTGCTATGGGATATGTCGGATAATGCAACAGGTTGCATTGCGAGGTGCATATGATTATATTCTTGCGGAGTGGGTTGTATTCCGAAGACCTGTGGACGGCCGGTAAGGATTGTTTTTCTTAATCGGCCTTCGTGGCGTATGTCAGTGCAGAGGTTTCTACCATTGATGCAGTTCCGGTAGTGAGTGAAGCAGCTCCAGGCTTCTTGGAATTGAGTTCGAGGGCAGGCTGATGTGGCTATGTATTTGGCTTGGGCTAGATTGGTTGGCCCGAATTGTGTTGATGAGGGATAGGTTGATTCGATAGTTATTGAGCATGCCAGTGATCTAAGGAGAGATATGAGTTGCTTTTCAGTGTTTTGAGACGTCATTATTTGTTGGATATGGGCATATGTGGTGTGGTTCCATTTAGGATTCATAGATAATGTCGAGCGGGAAGAGTATTGAGTGTTGCTTGGTAAGTGGAGCATTGGTTATGGCCTATCTAGTTGCATGTCATA
Source organism: Nicotiana benthamiana (assembly GCA_034376525.1). Classification (NCBI taxonomy): domain Eukaryota; kingdom Viridiplantae; phylum Streptophyta; class Magnoliopsida; order Solanales; family Solanaceae; genus Nicotiana; species Nicotiana benthamiana. The sequence goes on from CM067336.1 coordinate 92,887,550, forward strand.
TGTTATTTGTGTCACCGTGGGTAAAATGAATTGCGTTGGTTTCAGACATCAAACATGCGTGGTTGTCGATTGTGATCATAATGCCTTGAGGTGCTTCATGTTTAACAGTTTTGGATAGGATCGCGCATTGTTGCGAGGCTACGTGGAGTTATGATCCTTCGGGGTAGATTCAGGTGCTCTATTTATATGATGTGGGACGGGGTCCCAGCTTTGTGTTGTGATGGTATTGAGGAATTTGAGTCACAACTCTTTTGTTTGAGTCATTTGTCATGACTTGAGTATGTTCAGACCGTTTCTTGTTAGTGCGTACATTATGAAAGTTGTGGATTAGGCCTGTGTTGAGGTGTCATATCACCAGAATGGTGTGTTGTACTCGAGGTGACCGTATGGGGGTCACTAATAAATACGAACAAATTCGATTTCAGCTTGTTGGAAGGATAATATCGAGTTTCGACTCGAAAATTATCTATGGTAATTGTCGGAGGAGAACTGGCTTAAAAAATGGTTGATCTTAGAAATGATTTCGGTTTATTGCGTGTTTCAGTATCGTTGGAAGTATAAAAAAGTGTTGGAATGATATTTCAGTCGATGAGAAGTTCCTACCGGCATTCAGGTGTTGTGGGCAACTACTATGGATAGAAGTTATCATTTCGAGTGTTTGGGTTACGTGGTATAACACATGATTTCACCTGAGGTTGCAGGTATGAGCTATTACAGCTGGTTCGGACTTATTCTGAGTGGAGATGTGAGGTTTTGATCTTGTGTATTATTTCGTAAAGTGCAATGTAGTTCTACGGTTTGTGGTCTAATTGGATTGGGAGAGTTCAACTATGTTGTATTTTCGAACCGATACGAGATATGGTGACGTGGGATCGCCCGGGGTATATACTTGGTAAAGTCATTTAGCCATTGTGTTGCTTCTAGTACAACTCTGGGTACGCTCGAGGACGAGCGTTGTTTTAAGTTGGGAAGGATGTGACGACCCGACCCGTCGTCTCATGTGTTACTGCTCCATTTTCCCCATAATATGCTTCTTCATGCTTCATTATCAGTATGTGGTGTGTTAGAGTTGATTGGATTGGTATTGGTGGAAAATGAGACACTTAGTCTATTTAAGGAAGGCTTGTTTTGGAAAAGTCAATCGGACGTGACTTATGAGTTAGAAGGTTCGGATGTGATTTCCGAGGATTCGATTAGTTTTGGGAAGTGATTTGTGACTTAGGAGTGTGATCAGAGTTGATTTTTGAGGTCCATTATCGAATTAGGCTTGTATTGGCAAAGTTAGTGTTTTGGCGAATTCCGGTTGATAGGTTAGATTTTGATCAGAGGGTCGGAATGGAATTCCGAGAGTTGTTGTAGCTTCGTTGGGTGATTTTGGATATGTGTGAAAATTTTCAGGTCATTCCGACGTCGTTTTGTCTGTTTTTTTTATCTAAACTGCATTCCGAATTTTTTGAAGAACTTAGGCTTGAATCCGATGTGATTTGATAGTTTTAGCGTTGTTTGATGTGTCTTGATGATTGAAACAAGTTTGAATGATGTTATGGAATTTTTAGTGTCTTTGGTTGAGGTCCCGGGAGCCTCGGGGTGAATTCGATTTGTTAAATGAGAGATTTGAAGTGTGTTGAACATTCAATTTTTCTGTCTTCTGGTATTTCCGCTTCTGCGCAAAGGGACAACATAAGTGGGTAGGGGATCGCAAAAGCTGTTCTTGGCCTGGTGAAGTTGTTCCGCAGAAGCGAAACATGGTTCGCAAAGGCGGGTCTGCAGGAGCAGACATGTTGTCCTGGAAGCGGCTTTGGTTGATCCACAGAAGCAGATATGGAGCCGCAAAAGCGAAAGTTAGATTATAAATGAAATTCCGCATAAGAGGGAAATTTTCCACGGAAGCTGTCCCGCAGAAGCGGAATCGGGGCCGCAGAAGCGAAGGTCGTTGTTGGAAAAAGGGTTTTATATTATGTTTCATCCGCGAGGGTTACACATTTTTCCTCCACTGTTGAACATATTGGGAGCTTTTTGGGAGCCACTGAAGAGGGTTTCGACTGGAGTTTATTGGAGGTAAGATTTTCGAGTTAATAATATGATTATATCGTGAAATTGGTCTAAATATTCTTGGAAATTGAGCCTAAAAATTTATGAACTAGGGCTTGAGTTTTTGATAATTCAAATTGGGATTTGATAGGTCATTTCAGCTCGGATTTGAGAGTTCTTAGTATGTATGGATTTATGGCGAGACGAGAAATCCGGTAATGTGAGTTTTGTAATTTTTTAAAAAACGGGCCCGAGACTCGGGATTTGCTAGCTTCGAGATTTTTTGCTATTTCTCGATTGTTTTCGATTATGTATTGTTCCCTTAGCATATATTCTGATGTATTCGCTCTGATTTTGGTTAGATTCGACGCTTGTGGAGGTCGATTTGAGGGGCAAAGGCGTCACGGGCTTGAGATTTTACCGTTCAAGTTGAGTAATACTTGTAAATGATATCCCGAGGGTTTGATACCCCGAATTTGGACATCATAGTGATGTATTGAGGTGACTTGCGCACCGAATATGAGCGTGGGGTAGAACACCATTGGGAACTGTGACTTCGTACATCCCAGTTGTTGATTTTTATCGCGTATTTGACTGAAACTATTTGTTATCATCATAATTTAGGCTGATTGCCATGTTTGGGGCTTCGTGCCAACTATGTGAACCTTTCGGGGATTAGGGGTGTTCAAAGCCGATCCGAAACCAAAAACCGATCCGAAACCGAAGCTTAATGGCTTACTGGTAACGGCTTAACGGACAGGGAACATATTATATTTTTTTTTATTAACAGCTTATCAGATTACGGACGGATTATTTAACTTTCTTAACGGGTAACCCGTTAACCCATTAAGAATATAAATATATATATAAATTTTTTTTTATATATATTAAATATAAAAATTAAAACCATTGAAAGTTGAAAATGAATAACAAAATTAAACAAAGTTATAAGTTGCATTATTTAGTGATGCAATGTGGATGTAGCTAAGCCTATTATGATATGGCTTGCCAAAAAATGGATATCTAGATTCTAGATATAGCAAAGCAGAACTGTAAACGAAAACTACTATTAGTCATTTGTTTTTTTTGTCTTCGCAGTTAAGTATAAAGGCATCCAATAGCACCAGCAAGCTAAACCATTTTTCTTCTTCTTTTCAGCATGTTGAAGTTGAATGTTGAGCGTCCCATGACTCAAGTAAAATGGAACTGGACAACGTAATTGAAGTATGTGCTGTGTTTCTCCTATTACAGCCAGTATGAGACTGTGTTTCTTTGTATTTTTCATGTAATTGAAATAGGAGAAGAAGTATAAATGGAACTGGACAATGTAGCGCGGACAAAATATGTGTACTATTTGCAAATGTCTTCTGCTTTTTAGACTTTTAGTATTGTACAAGTATTGTAATTCGATATAACATTGCAGCAACAGTTTACAGCAGTAAGAAAAGTATAAGCTTTTCAATAACCCCCATAGGTATTAAACCGATAAATCGCCCGATAACCGCCCGATAAGAGCTAACCCGATACCAATCCGCCCGATATCTTATCGGGTGGCTAACGGATGGATACATTTAAAAGCCGATAACCGTTAAGAGTAAAAAGCCGCCCAATCCGCCTAATAAGCACCCCTATCGGGGAATGATATCACATTTTTTGCATTACTTGCATATTATTTGATCTCAGTCTAATGTTTTAATGCTTTTTTACAAACTCAGTCATTTTTTACGATTTGAAAACCTAAACAATATTTTATTGACATTTTGAGCTGAGGACTATCATGTTAATATTTTCCAAGTGGCTTACGTGTATTTTGGGACTGAGGATGGATCGGGCTGCACAACGCAACATTGTTATAGTAATTTTTGAATATATGGATGGCTTGGGCTGCATGCCGCAGTGATGATATATTGATGTTGATGCCGAGAGCCTGCTTGATGCCACGATATGATTGATATTGCACTTGGGCTGTAGGAGCCCCTACGAAGTCTGTACACACCCCCAGTGACCACCGTCGACGTTAAATGGATCGACATGCACGCCGCAGTGGGTAGCAGAGTGTACCGTTATATGCGTTGCATTGCATTCATATATTTGTTCACTATTGGTTGTTTGTGTTATTTCTTGAGATATTTATTTGCTATTTTGATATGGTTTGCTCACTTTTAAAGAGGATAAATTTTAGAAAGTAGTAACAGTGACACTGTATGATGTACATGGGTCAGGTAACGATGGCTGACTAGGAACAAGAATATTGCCTGAGGGGCAAGTTTTATGAGCTCAATTATGTATACTTGTTTGTGCTCGATGGGCTAAATTTTGTACTGACTTCTACTACATGTTCCGCATTTATTTGCTTAATTGTTGGAAATAGATATATTCAAAAAAGGTTATGAACTGAGTCAAAATATTCTCTAAAGGATTTTCACGTTTTTCATGTTTTCTCAAAGGGTTACATTATACTATATAGCATGTTGTTTTGCTTTACGTGGTTTATTGTTTTTAAGCTATTATTTACCCTTATTACTCATTGAGTTGGAGTACTAACTTTTCTCCCTACACTTCGTGTGCAGATGCAGGTAATTATTCACCGGTCGCGGGTTTTGAGCCGATTGGAGATCTTGCTATAGTAGTTGTGCCAGGTGACTGTCAACCTTCGCGGCACCGTATTTGGTCCGTTGTTATTAAATTCCAATCTGTATTACTGTTCTTGTAATGGGGTTAGGATTCTTTAGATGCTCGTGACACCCCGATTTGGGGCTGAGCTAGGATGGTTCCCTGTTATATCATTTTCTCCTGCTCTTATGATAACGTTATCTATTGTTTTGACTCATTCATGCTAAGAAATTGCTAAAAGAAGTATTGTTAGTCTATTGACTGGCCTTGTCTTGACGAAAGACGCTATCATAATCAGGTTCGAAAAATTGGGTCGTGATAGTCTGCAACGTACACTCTTCATAATCTCAGTTAACAGAATATCATAGAGAAGTATGAAAGGGAAATGGTAGTACAAGATAATGGCATTAGAGGTCGTTTGTTTACACTAAAAAGAGATAACAATCTCGGAACAAAATATAATTTTTTTTTATAATTTCGTATTTTGTTGGAATTTTTATTCCGTATAAGTAATTTTTAAATTATTTACACGAAAGTTATGTAGTATTATTTTTATACCACGCTCAATGTGGGTAATTCTGGATATATAAAACTATTCTCCCGAAGTTCTTCAAGCAAGCGAAGGCTCATCCAAATTTATTTACTGTAAAATCTAATCACATGTTGTATTCTATTTTCAGTCCAAGAAATCAAATATTTACTGGAAAATATATATTCACTAGATAAATTTTGTCAGTATATAAGCCCCATTACTATTATTTAATTTCACATTAATAATCCCAATATCATTTGTTCATAGACCAAAAGATTCCGCGACTTAACCTGTCTTTCTTTTTTCAAATGAGTTGTGCTTTGATTTAGCGAATGGAGAGGGAACGACATGATGAGCAGCAGCGACCACAAACCAAAGCAGAAAAACTTCTGAACGAAAGACTCATTCGGAAACAAATTAACGGACTATTAATTAGCTTTGGACTAAAAGTATTAGAATTAGTTTTTAAAACATTTAAGGTTGCTTTGTGTTAAACTAGTGAATGAACTTAAATCTTGGCAAAAAATTTAGGATGCTTTGGTCTCGATTTAAAGATTGGGAGTCATTTGAAGTCCATGGATGCAGATAAGAGATTGTATTTTTTTTTTTTTTTTTTTTTTTGTGATGAAATGTACTATATTAACGCATAATATGCCTCAAATAGTGAAAGAATGTAGTTTATGACGAAAACTTGAAGTTTAATTGATAACTATTAGAAGTTCTCTTTGTGATTTAAAATTGGCATCATATAACAACACTTAATAATTGGCAATTTTTTAGCCTTATATTAGGTTTGGCAAAGATAGCCCTTAACAATTAGTATTATATAATCAAATCTTAAAAAAGAACTACTTTGTTTTATATCCTCTCTAAAAAACTATACGCTTATTTTGACTTTCCTCCCCCTTTCTCTCCTTGTATTTCTTCTATCTCTTCTCTTTTGCTCTCATAGTTTAGCAAAAAGTTTTGCAAATTATGCAAAAGAAATCAGTGGGATTAAAAGGCAAGGTTGATCTGACATCATAAAAAGTCAGAAGCAAAAATCGAGGCTATATATAATATTTTAGCAAGATTAGAAGTGATTTAGATTGGTTTCTGGTAAAAAAAAGACCAAAAAAATTCAATTACGACATATGTATATCACATTGTATATCGTATACATATGTGTATATCACACACATATTTTTAAGGACGTTTATGTATAGCACTTTGTATATCGTGTATACAACACAAATTTTTATGGACGGCCATGTATATCACATTGTATATCGTACATATAACACAAAGTTTTATGGATATACACAGATACACATATATACATGAGATATCACTTATCTATATAGAGATATACATAGGTTACAATTTTGGTATATACATGTCTGATGTGTTATACACTATGATATACAAATAATACAATATTTTTATTGTCATATACATTGATATATATATATATATATATATATATATATATATATATTTTATGTTATTTATATACACAAAATAATATTATTTATATACAAAGAATGAAAATTAAATTTTAATATACATGTTGATATAGACAAAGAAGAATTTTTTTTCTGATATTTATATTATTATTGTGATATATACTTACTAGCTATTTGATGCCATATCTATAATTAGGGTTATTTTCTACCAATTATATGAGTATGCTGTTATACCATGCCAAAATCAATAATTTTTCATATGTAGGTGAGAACATTTGATATTCGAATGTAGCCATATTCGGTTTTTGGGCCCGATTACGTACTGATTTTGGGCTAAAATTCTTTGAGGCCCAGTTCATTTTTAATGCTTATTCGACGTTCCTGCTCGCCACTTTTATGTAGAAATGACACCAGGTAGCTTAAAGGGCTATTATTTAGGAATTAGCCAATACGTCCTAAAGTTTAGTTTTTTATTTCAATTTTCTGTTAGACAAGAGGGATTGCTCTGATTGTAAGCAACCTTCACTCCAACTTATAGGTTGTGAGCTTAAGTCTCCCCAAGAGCGTGGTGGGGTGTTCTTGGAGGAAAGGATGTCGAGGGTCTATTTGGAAATAACCTCTCTACCCCAGGGTAGGGGTAAGGTCTGCGTACATACAACCTTCCCCACACCCCACTAAGTGAGATTATATTGGGTAGTTGTTGTTTGTTTATTTCAATTTTCTGAGAAAAAAATATCCAAAATTATCTTAAAGTTAAATTTATTAGTTTAAAATCTCCGAACAGAATAAGTACACGTGTTCTCGTTTGCAACTTTTATCACTTGGATAAGTATTTCTTGCAGGGAATTTTGGCAAGGTGTAATAACATAAACACATAATTAGCAACGAAAAACCTTAGTTATAGATATTGGCACCAAATAGCTGATAAATATGTATCACAACAATAATATATATATCAAAATGTATATTACAATTTCATTTTCCTTTTTTGTGTATATCAACATGTGTATTAAAAATTTTAATTTTTTTGGTATATCTAATATATGAAATTAGAAATATGGTTATCTAATTTTATTATTATCTCTATATCAATGTATATCACAACAAAATAATTATGTCGTTTGTATGTCGTAGTATATAACATATCAAATAATGTGTCTATCAAAAAAATATTTTCCTTCTTTACATTCTGCCACGATCCAATATCTTACCGGAACCATGACAACGTCTAACACCGTTTGCTAGGGAAGCCATCATTCAAACAATAAGAATAAACTCAAATAACTGAATTTAATAATCTCAACAACTGAATTATTAGAAAATATCTGAAAAATAGCAGTAATAATGCAACTACAACCATCCCATGATCTGGTGTCAAAGAGACCAATAAAATTAAAATACATAGTCTTATACTCAAATATAGAACTGGCAGGATGATAGAACAATGATGACATAAACAAAGCAGAAGGGGACTCCAAGGCTTGCGAACAAAATTAGCATCTACAAAGTAGAGTGTAGTATGAGTACAATTGACCTCATATGATCAATAAGTACCAAGCCCAATCTCGGACTGATAGCAGTTACGAGCTTGACAATTTCCCAATACCCTATGCCCATAACCAATATAGAATAATAATGGTAAAGAGAAGTAACTCAAACAGTAATAATTTCAACGTTTACATAAATAATAGGAAAATAGACATACTTTCAAGAATGCCGATTAAGTCATGCATTCTTTCACAAAGATTTCTAAGCATGATGTTATCAACCTAACAATGATTTTCTATCCAAAATACCAAATAAGGACATCTAGTATACTCAAACATAGGGAAAAATCACAACCCGATACCCGCGTGATGAGTAGACATGCTAGGGTCAACCAAGTCGCGATTAATTCATCAAGTATAACATATCTGAGAACATGCATAAAACCTGGCACAATTTCCCCTGAACCCTCACATACAACATCATCATTCAGCACTAACAAATACCTGACATAAGTCCCTCATTCAAGCACATGTATATGACCATCTGCATGCGCTCACTATGAATATCAGACTCTGGAGGGGAAGGTTCTTTCCCAATCGTTGATCGGATATAAGTCAACAATCAATATCACATAAATCCATCATGAGATGACGCATGTGTAGACCTCTAATCTGTACCACTTAGCCGAAGGGGGCCTGGCGTACATGTCACCTCCAAATCAGTACCAAATTGGCTCTATGGCCTAATCTCGATCATCAACTACTCAAGTCTTAATACTTAGTTCAATAGTGTTACACATATAAGGCATCAACAACATGTGAAAATCATGATAAGAATGCACTAAGACAGAGGTATCATTTGTGGATATAGCATCATTATTGAGAGTATGACTATATTTAAGGCAAATAGATCAGAATAGAAAAAATAGCTATATGATATCTCAAACGAATAAGCAAATAGCTTGGAGATGATTTCTAACATGAGTCATAGCTTAAATAGTCATACAAGTAAAGAAAAAACAAATATAACGAGGCATGATAACAAACAAGACATATAATAACTTAAGCTCTGACAAATCCATGAATAACCTCCGTATGCACACATATGCCCATCACCAAGCACATTCGTCAGCTCCAACATATTCCAAAAACCATAGCCGATAAAGGAAATTACCCTTAACCAAGTTTAGATATGTTACTTACCTAAAACACATGAATCAATACTTCAAAATGCCCTTCCCATGCAACTTGACCTCTGAACAGATCCAATCTAGTCAAAACATGTCCCGTCCCCAATTCCCCTCCATAGGATGACGTGGTATCACCTAGTCTCTAAGACTAGGTATGGCTAACAGCAATGAAAACTGAGCAAATATGAATTTAACAATTTTTGAAAATAACTGAACAATAGATAAATCTTCCAAATGTGGAATCTCACAATTTCACACTCCAAGACCGGTGGAACTGATTCATAAAGAATTCCGCTAGAGTACTACTGCATCACTTTCGGAAAGGAAATAATACAGTAATGAAAATAATGGAATGTGACTCCGAGGCTTGCGGACGTCGATCATGCATACCTTGAAATCTCCGATAAAAGCAGCTGTTAAGAATGTCTATCTACTAGCATGAGCTCACGCACCCAGATCTGCACAAATGATATGCATATGCATAGCATGAGTACACCACAATGGTACCCAATAAGTGTCAAGCCTAACCTCAGTTGAGTAGTGACTGGGTCAGGTCGAGACATCCACTAGGATATAAATACGTAGTATGAAAATGAAATATGTATATGGAATGGAAGAAAGAAGTAACTAATACAAAAGAAGGTGATAACATGATCTTGTACCGAAAATTCAACAATAAAAATAACATAAAGAAGAAACTAAAGGACAATAATGGTCATGTATGGACAACATTTGATTGTACACTAAAGAATGAAATAGAATATATATTTCCCACCAAAACACTTTGCAACATTAAATAAACAGCAAGAATCACATCGAGGTTCCGTCTCGTGTATAATAAAATCAAAAAGTGGTATTGTCTTATATTCACTTTTTTCAATTTAAACCACAATCTTTAATTATACCATCACGTGAGCCTTACATTTGAAAAATAGTTTTTTAATTCAGTTTTCCCAAAATAGCTTAATGCACCTTAGCCAAACTTATGATACTTTGTGGCTTCAGGTATTTCCCCAACGAGCAACACAAACATAAGTCCCACTTTATATGGCTGCACACACATCAACCCAAACCTTATACCGCCACATGCACATCAATATTGTATCACAATATCAACTCGCACCACAAGTTTTCATATGTGACAATTTGCCAATAACAACAATGTCAATATTTTCACAACAATAGCCCATGGCTCCACCACAACGTATACAAGAATATCAACATCAACAATAAATGGAAACGTTCTCAACAAGATAAATATTTCAACCATAACCCACATTGCCATTGACGTATTAGAGAATTCCACAACTTTGACACAAATAACTCGACAATGAGAGAAATAATGTATAACTACAAGTTTAGATAAGACTAATTATACCATAAAGAGATAATATTCAACAATGAGACTCAAATAATAAAACTCATCAAGTAAGGGGATAACATGAACAATTACTTCAATAACTATTAAGAAATAGCATGTGACAATAAAGGAGACAACAAGTCAACTAGAGCATGTAAGCACTTTCACACGTATGAAGTAGAACAATTACTAAACAAGTCAACTAAGGCATTTAAAGAGATTCTAACACAATTAAGGATAATTTGACTATGAAGGTTTATAACATACTAAGGCAAAGTAGCCTAAGCCGGTCAAATACTACGTACACCCCGTGCACCCACTCTCCAGCTTGCGCACAAGGATTTCGCTTAGCACAATTGTATCAAACAATACCAATCCTAAGGGGTAGATACCCCGCACGAAGTTAGGTAAGACACTTACCTCAAATAGGCAAATCCACAACTCAAATATAGCCTTTCCCTTAAAGTCCACCTCCGCACACTTCAAATCTAACCAAAATCAAATCAATAACATCAAACAATACTAGGAAATTTATTTGCAATATATAAAGTTAAGAATTTTGTACATTTTCCAAAATATCAACAAAAACCAATTTGGGGCCTGCCAAGTTGAAAGTAGAGTCCAATGGTAGATTCCATATACCCATGGCCGCACGAGTTCATATATGTGATTAGTTTTAAAATCTGAGTCCAAATCAACTCTCAATAACTCAATTTTCTATTTTTCAAAAACATGACAAAGTTTCATAAATTTATACTTTGATTCACATGATTTTGATATTAAAATCAAAGATAAGTTGATGGACAGTGTTTAGAAAAAGATTAGGATCACTTACCCAAGGTTTGTATGTGAAATTTCCTTCTTAAACTAGCCTTATACAGAGTCAAGGGTTCAAAAATGAGGGAATAAACTCAATTTCTCAACAATAGGTTCAGTCGTAGATGTCACAATTGCGAACCCCGCAAATGCGAAGACCTTACCACATTTGCTTCATCGCAACTGCGATGAATTGTGCGCAATTGCGAACTTTGGACATTGGCAATTGCGATAAAAATGTTTTCAAATGCGAACATTTGCGAACCCAATAGGGTTGGCTCCATTTTGCAATTGCTAACCGAGAAATTGCAATTGCGAGATCTGAGGCCTGTGCAGAAACCAGCAAATTTTAACATTCTCAAAAACACTTCGCTAAGCATCTGAAACTCACCGGAGCCCTTGGAGATCCAAACCAAATATCCACACAAGTCTAAGAGTATGGTACAAACTCGCTCGTACAATTAAAATACAAAAATAACACCTGAAGTTATGAATTGAACTCTAAAACGCATGATTTTCAAAGAGATTTTTAAGAACTTCTAAAAATACAACTATGCATTTGAATCCTATCAATTCAACTCTGAATGACGCTAAATTTTGCAGACAAGTTCTAAATTCCATTATGAACCTAATCGAAGTCTTAACTAAATTTTTGAGCTCAATATCTTAAATTCAACCTACAATCAAACTTTTCAACTTAAAATTTTCAAATTTCGGTAAATCTACCTACAGACTTCCAAAATCAATTTCACATATACACCAAAGTCCGAAATCACGTTCTGAAGCTAACATAGTCATAAAAATATAGTTCTAGGGTTGATTTAGCTAAGGTCAAAGTTTGGTCAACACATTCAAATTTAAACTTCTAAGTCTAGAATTAAGGGTCCAAATCAACCTGAATACTTTCCACTAACCAGACTCGCAAATCATAAAAGCATAAAGTTATATATGTGAAAAAGTAAAAGGGATAACAGAGCTCAATTACACAAAATAACCGATCGCGTAATTACAAAACAACACGAAAATATCAAGCAGGACTATAAAAATCGATTATAATTAATAAAGCTCTGATCTTTATCAAAAATCATAAACACAAACCAAAAGTCAATGCTGTATTACCTCCTATAACCCGAAAAAAATCATATATTTAGAATATCCATACGGTTACGAGTCCGACCATACTAATTTCATCTAATTCCGACTCAGAATTGGACTTCAAATTCATATTTTTTATTTTAGAAAAGGTTTGCTAAAGTCCCCAATTTTCTTCACTTAGATTCACTATTTAAAATCTAAAATTAAAATTGAAATCATGAATAATAACCAAATCCGAGTAAAAAATATGTAACCCAATCCAAATCGTGAAAAATCCCTCCAAAATTCTAAGAGCTAAATCTCAAAATGTGATAAAATAACTCAAAGTCCTGAAAATAATATTTTGATAAATCTGCCAAGTGATTCTGCTTCTACATTACCAAAGTTACATATGCAATGCCACATCTGCGGAAAATGCCTCATAGATGCGGAAACCCACTAAATTTCCAGCCCTTCACTTATGCGGCCAAGAAACCGCGTATGTAGTGTCGCTTTTGCTAACACTAAAGCGCACATGTGTTATCACTTCTACAATACTAACTTTGCATTTGTGGAAACCTCCTGCCCAACTTCTCTCTTCATATGTGCATCCTCTTCTCACAGGTGCGACTTTTGACGTATCCACCTCACCACCGTATGTGCGATTCCACCATACGTGTTGCAGCTCAAAAATGGCCAAACTCACTTTGGGGTATCCGAAACTCACCCGAGCCCCTCGAGACCCTGCTTGAGTATACCAATATGTCCAAACATAAAATACAGACCTACTCTAGGCCTCAAATCACATAAAATAACATAAAAACCATGAATCTCACTTTAATTCAAACTTAATGAGCTAATCCAAGTTTCCTAATTCCAAACTAGCAGTGAATATGCCTAAGTAGCTCAGAATTACCCCAAATTTTACACAAGTTACAAATCACCATAAAATGCTATTCCAAAACTCGAAATCCCAAACTGACATCAATAACCACAAAGTCAACCAAAATAATATATGTGAACTTTTAAATGTTAAAGTATCCAACTTTCGCCAATTCGAGTCAAATCTACCCATGAACTTCCGAATCCAAATTCAAACATACAATATATACAAACACAGCATCAAGACCTAATAAATCATCAAAATATCATTTTAGGGTTGTGTACGAAAATGTCAAACTCCGGTCAACCTTCACAACTTAAGCTTCCTAACTAGGACTTAAGTGTTCCAATGCTCCAAAAGCTCCCCGAAACCAAGCCAACCATCCCGCAAGTCACATAATAACAAATACACCTATACATCAAATATGGGAAATAGGGCTCAAATATACAAAATGATCGGCTCATTTGTTATATTCCCCAATCTTAAACAAATATTCATCCTAATAAAGTATAGAGATATACATAAAGCGCCAAAAAGATAAAGGACATCGACTCTATATATTCTGCTCGATCTCCCAAGTTGCCTCCTTAACCGATTGATCTCTTCATTGGATGTTCACTTATGTAATGTCATACAACCTCATCTTTCAAACCTGTTTTTCTAAAATGGCTACCAAATCCTCAATATAGGTCAGAACCTCATCTAATCGCTCTAAGCTAAAATATAACACATGTGACAGATCCTTATAGTACATACGGAGCATGGAAACATGGAACACAAGATGAACCCTAAATAAGCTGGGAGTGGGGGGGGGGGGAGACCAAGTCCCTAATACACCTCACCTACTCTCTCTAGAATCTCAAAATGACAAATATACTGAAGGATCAACTTGCCCTTATTCCCGACCCTCATCACACCCTTCAAGGGTAAAACTCTGAGTAGAACTATTTCATCCACCATGAATGCCACATCTCGGACCTTCTTGTCGACATAACTCTTTTGCATGGATTACAGTGTATGAAGCTGCTCCTGAATAAATTTCATATTCTTCAAAGCATCAAGAACCACATCAGTGCCCAACAACCTAGCCTCTACATGTTCAAACCTACCAATCAAAGAACGACACTGCCTCACATATAAGGGCTCAAATGGAGCCATCTGAATGCTCGACTAGTAGCTATTATTGTAGGTAGACTCAACTAACGGAAGAAGCTAATCCCACCAACTCTCAAAATTAATGACAAAGGCTTGTAACTGTCTTTCAAGATTTGAATAGTATGCTCGAATTGTCCGTTCGTATGTGGATGAAATGTCATACTCAGATTGACCTGTATGCCTAACTCACACTGCAATTCACTTCAAAAATTAAATATAAATAGAGTGCCTTGATCCAAGATGAAAAAATAGTCACACCATGAAGGGAAACAATATCTCTAAGATAAATTCGAGCTAGGTGCTCAGAAGTGTTGGTAGTCATGACTGAAGTGAATGTGCAGACTTGGTTAGTCTATCCACAATGACCCACACATAATCAAACCTCATCAAGGTCCATGGAAAACGAACAACAAAAACCATAGTGATACATTCCAACTTCCAGTTCGGCATATCTATACTATGAAGCAAACAACCAGGTCTCTGATATTTATACTTAACCTGATGACAATTCAAGCACTATGCCACATACTAAAAATATATTTCTTCATACTTCTCAACTCGTAGAGGTTCTTCAAATCATGTCACATCTTCATGGCACCAGGAAAAATGAATTACCATGAACTATGGGCCTCTAAAAGAATCATCTCCCGCAAGCCATCCATATTGGGCACACAAATACAGCCCAAAAGCCTCAATACCCTGTCATAGCCAATAGTCACCTCCTTAGAATCACCATGCTACACCATCTCCTTAATGAAAAGAAAGTGGGTATCGTCATACTAATATGCCTTGATGCGCCCAAATAAGTACGTCCGTGATAAACACAAGCAAGAACCTTTATAGGCTTCAAAATATCCAACTTCACGAACTTATTAGCCAAAACTTGAACATCCAAAGCTAACGATCTCTCCTCAACTAGGATAAACGAAAGACTCCCCAATTCCTTACTACTCAAAGCGTCGACCACCGCATTGGCCTTCAAGGTAATGAAACAATAGATATCATGGTAACCCTGGGCTAATGAGAATGAGCAAGTTAGAAATAAAAGATATATATATATATATATATATATATATATATATATATATATATATATATATATATATATATATATATATATATATATATATATATATATATATATATATAATATTGCACTTATGGATAAATGGAGCAATATCAGTCCTCTACCAGTTAGGGCTAGTCCCCTTTATATTGGAGGGGAACTCGACTACAAGTATGTGGGAATTAATTACAAAGTATGGAGATGGGATGGCTTGACGCAATACCTCAACATAGGATCTGGATAGGGCGGCCCTGTTAGATTTAGCCGTGTGCCTTGGGAGCTTCGCCCTTTGACTTGGCTTCGATCTCCGTCTTCTTTGAGTCAAGCCTTGACAAGCCCCCAGGTTGGGAGATCGACCGTGGCTTCCTGTCCTCGGGGTCTTGGGGCATTCTTGTGAAATGACTTAAAAGCGAGAAATCAAGTCTTCTGATTTTTCTACGTACATATAGTCTCCTCATTTCCCATAACGAAGTAATGGGAAATGATTCCGACACTTGACTTCTCGAGCATCTTACGGCGATGCCATACCGATGATGCGATTGTTTATACCCAATTTTTTCATATAGATATTTTTATATGCAAAATACTTTGAAAATAACATATGTATGCATATATAAGGATGTCCAAGCATTTTATTATTTTTTTATTTTTAAAAGTTTTTAAAACCAATTTATCGCCTTATTTTATCAGTAAAGAATTAATAATTATTTTCCAAATTGTCATTTTTGGTAATTCCGTGATTGTATTTTCATACTTGTACCAAAAAATAGCTAATGTAATTTTTACACATTTATTTAGCATTTTAAAGTTAAATTATCTATAATTATAATTTTACCCTATTTTAAGATTTAATTGCGTTTATAATTATAAAATTTATTCTGTATTTTTAATTCAATATTTACACTTTATTAGTTAATATAGTACCTTTAATTTGTTTCCAGAAATCAGTTTTCTATTTTTATAAAAAAAAGAGCAAAAGTGGCTATTTAATTTCTAGCCCTACATATTTTAATTTTAGCCCAAATCAGCCCCCAATTGAACCCAATCAAATTCAACCTGCCTGGATCCCCATTAAATCTAGGCCGTTGA
Source organism: Nicotiana benthamiana (assembly GCA_034376525.1). Classification (NCBI taxonomy): domain Eukaryota; kingdom Viridiplantae; phylum Streptophyta; class Magnoliopsida; order Solanales; family Solanaceae; genus Nicotiana; species Nicotiana benthamiana. The sequence continues at coordinate 92,904,291 of CM067336.1, forward strand.
TTAAAATGATTAACGACTATAATTCTTCCTTTCCTTTTAAAGCCACCAACACCCTCAACCCTATATCACTTTCACTTACCCGGTGCCTCTAAAACCCTATATCTCTCAAACGTTCTCGAAGTTTCCCTTACCCTAACTGCCTCTCACCATCTCTGCCTTGAAACCGACCAGGATCCATGGCTTCCAAGGCAGTGAGAGCCCTCTACCCACTTCCTCTTGCTCGTACGCGCCTGTTACCCGAAGATTTGAGGCATGATTATGAACTGTCAAACACATACCTCTATAAATTTGAGGTTCCCAGGTCATTTTCGGCCTTGCTCCAGTGTACCAAGGTTATCCGAGTCTGTTTTTGACCTCTCGACTTAGATCAGTGACCTTTCAACGCCTTTCTCATTTCTAGGATTCTTCTGAAACCCTAACGCTTTGAGGTTTTTCTACAATTTTTTAAAATCCATTGTGTATCTATGCTTTCCTTGAGTTTTTAAAAAATTTCCCTAACTTTTCTTTTGAAAATTACTTTTTAAAATATTTCTTATTGATCAAGGGTTTTTTGAAAAAAAATGTTTAAGTGTTTCTCTCACTTTCTTTCCCCTTTCTTTTGTGTATTTGCCTCTTATGTGCTCCTACGTTTTTATCTACCACGTTCTTGTATGTCCATCTAGTGTGTTCTATTCTTGTATGTTCTTCTATTGAGTTTTTTTACTCCATTCTTGTATGTTCTTTTTATTGTATTTTATATGCTCTATTCTTGTATGTTCTTCTACCATGTTTTCCATACTATGTTCTCATATGCTTTCTACTATGTTATGGTGTTTTCTTCTACTATGTCCTGCTATGTTTCGCCTACTATACTTTTCTACTGTGTTCTACTGATCCTTGTTTAAGTTTCTTAAAAAAAATACCTTCTTAAGCATGTTTCTCTTACTGTATTTTCCTGCTAAGTTCTTGAGTTTCCTTATTTGCCTTCTACTGAGCCTTATTTTAGGTTTCTTCTGGAAAACTTCTCAAGCATGTTTTTTCTACTATTTCTATCAATATTTTCCTTTATTTTCTTTGAATGTTTCTACCGTGTTTTTCCTGTTACTTTGATATCATGTTTTCTCACGAGTTTCTGTTACTGATCGAAGCATGCAAGAGGTTTCAGTTCTTCTTTGAAACCTCTGAGCCTGTTTCTGCTTAGCATTATTTTAAGTTTCTTCTGCAAAACTTCTCAAGCATGTTTCTTCTAGTAGTTCTATTAGCATTTTCCATTATTTTCTTTGAATGCTTCTACTATATTTTGCCTATTACTTTGATATCATGTTTTCTCATGAATTTCTATTACTGATTGAAGCATGAAAGAGGCTTCAATTCTTCTCTGAATCATCTGAGCCCGTTTCGACCACTTGCCTCCTCTTCTGTACTTGATTCAATGTGGAAACCCTAAATTTGAGGGTTCTGTTAGGTTTGATCATATAATTTAATTTAATGATGGTTTTATCTTTTTATAACCCCTAACGCTTTCAGACTAATTTTGAGTCTTTGAATTGAATTTGGACTTCTTTGTTTTGATATGACTTTGACCTTTCGCAAAATTTTCTATATTAGATTTTCTACTGATTTTACAATGACACTACAGTCTTCTTTCATGCTCAATATGTTTTTATGCTCCTTATATATGATGAGCTTCCCTCTAAAGTAGTTTTTAACCTGTATTAGTTCATACTTTCTTCGGAATATGGGTTTAATTGATTCACTTTCCATGTTTGCTGATTTTCCTTAAATAAAACCATCATTCATCTTTTCTGACTTGGTTCATTCATACAAAATCTCATACCCTTTTGATTTACTGGTTGTAAATCGATCTATTTACCTTATTTTAATAAACTGTGTGTTTTAAAACCATGTACTTAAATAACTTTCATGTATTCACCCCTAATTGCCTACTTCGCACAAAGTGTTTGATTAATTTCTTTCCTTAATTGGTTTATACCCTTTTGAATATGAATCCCTTTATTAAGGGAGGTCTTGTGTAATTAATCGACAATTAGCTCTTTAACTATTTTGTTACCTTATTTCTGCTTTCTTTCTACACTATAAAGGGGACGACCTTTTCTTCACAAAGACACAATTCAGAACTTCTTCTGCACTCATACTCACTTACACATAATAGTATTCTTCCTTCTTGTCTTCATTTTGTCTTGCACACTATTGTTTTTTGCCTATTTGTTTCTTTGAAACTGGTTTGTCATAATTTAATCTTCGACATCACAACAATGTGTTTACTTACAACATTCTGCATTAAGGCTGTATTATGGTCCGGGCCCGGCCCGGGACTGCGGACCAAACGGTCCCAATCTTTAATGGTGAAAATTCCTACAGTGGGTCGGTCCTTACCAAAAAAGCCTATGATCCCCAGACTGTTTGGCCCGAGACCGGCATTTGGGCTTCAACCTGCCAAACAGGTGCAATATCTAGTTTTAAATTTTCTTTAAAGGGCCAACGGTCAAAAATTTAAATTGTAGCCGCAGGCCTGCATTTTTAGTCGTTTGGAACTTTCCAAAACAGCCATTTGACCCCCAAACTTTGTTTTAATCCAAAAGTTTTTATAATTATACTTCGTCCTATTCTCAACTATAAATACCCCTCATTCTTTCATTTCTACTCACAAATTCATCTCTCTCATTTCTCAAACTCAAATTGAAGTATTCAAGTCTTCACTCATCTCTCACTACTCAAACTCAATTTCTTAATTCAAGTTAAATCATGCCCGGTGATTCTAGATTGGACCCATTTATTTTGGAACAGTTCAATATGGTAGAAAAAAATGAAGAAGTTTACGTAATAAAGTGCAAGAACTGTGGTCAAGTCTACACTCATTATCGAAAAGAGGATACATGCTCTTTAAGGAGGAATATAAAGAGATATCTTGCGCGTTCTCCAAGTATTCATATTTAAGATTTTAAGTTGATTTGAGACAATTTATATTATTTTAAAATTATTAGACGTATTATGCTTAATGTTCTTGTTTGTTAGATTAATTTGTAATATTATGTTGAAGGTATTGAATGTAAACATTAATATGCAGATTTGATACCAAGCATTAAATGTAAGCTTTAATTTGAACTCTCTCTCTCTCCCCCCCCTCTCTCTATATATATATATATATATTTCCTTATATAATATATAGCATATATATATATATATATATATATATATATATATATATATATATATATATATATATATATATATATGTACTATATATACTATATATATTTATATAGCTATAAATAAGCAATTTATATTAGTATATACATATGTAGTTTACAAGAAATTGTCTTAGATAAAAAAAAATAGCCCGGAACGAAAAATCCCATAAGGCCCGCGAGCCTGGCCCATTTAGCCCGGGACCATGTGGGTTTAGGTCTGCAGTGGGCCGATTCCACACATTTGGCCCGTTTGGAACATTTAGGCCTGGGCCCGGACCATAATACAACATTATTCTACATCTATGTCTACTTTACTACTTCTGCAGAGTTAAATACTTAAACTAGTATTGATTTCTTTTTGCTTGTTTCTGCTATGAATCCGTATTCCCTATTTCCCTTTATGTGCTTTGAGTTGAAGTTTAAAACATGGAAATATGCAAGTTATTGTCTATGGATTGAACTTTATCCTTTAGGGGATCCTAACCTTTAAACAATGTATCCAGTAGGCTTATGAGTGATTCAGCATCTCCTATTGTTGGGTTATGCCCACTTGCCTGCTATTTACCTCCTGCAACTCCCCATTCCCTATATCCCTATGTGTACCATTTCCCTTCTCCCTTTTCCCTTTCAGAATTCTGCACTTTCACTCTCTTTTAGTTCCTAAGTTCTGCCCCCCTCTTGTGAGCCTTGCCTTGGGACCTTGAGTTCCCTCTAAACTTGGACACCTGAGGTCTAGCCCTGTCACGCTACACTATGGCTTAATATGGTGATACATTTGGGCGTAATCACTGTCCTAAGTTCTTATGAACTCTTAGGGAACTATGAAACAGCCAAATAGGAGAACGGCTTTGAATATGATCTTTGAAGTTTCTTTAATTCATACTTCAGACATAAAGTCTGAATCAGGCTCTCATTGGTTGTTATTTACAGTTTATGATGTATTTTTCTTTATTTTTTTTGGATTGTAATAACTTTGTAATATACCTTTGGGGATGGTTAGTGAAAAGGGAAGGGTAACCATGCATGTAAAAAGGGTAGCTAACTTGCCTATAGGAATCTCTAATTTCAATATTTTTCTCATATAGCTACCATGCCTATAAGATTTCTACATTCTCATTTAGTTACCATGTCTTTTTAAGATTTCTTCCTTTTCATGTAGCGACCATGCCTATAAGAGTTTTTTCATTCTTATTTAGTTACCATATCTATAAGAACTTCTACATTCTCATTTAGTTACCATGTCTGTAAGAACAATAGCATTCTCGTTTAGTTACCATGTCTATAAGAACTTCTACATTTTCATTTAGATACCATGACTATAGGAATCCTGAACTTTCATGTAGATATCATGTCTATAGCCATATGACTTTTGCATATGCATATAGAGAATATGCCTATAGGTCCTTTCCGATTCTTGCATAACCACCATTCATTAGGTAAATATGTCTATAGGTCCTGAGAATCAACTACAATTAGATGGCATGCTTATGGGGTCTCTGCATTCTTATTATGTCCAAAAGGTGCTTAAAATCAGCAACACATAGAAAGCATGACTATAGGAACTATAAACCAAGTCTGAAACATTTCACTCGCTTATAAGTCTAAATCCAGTAACACAATGTCTCTTGTTTGCAGAATTTATGATCTTTTGTCAAAACTTGCCTTTTCTGAATAACTGAAAACCTTTCCTAAAATCAGTATACTTCATCTTTTCTGAAACCAGTAGATATCATGCCTATAAGTTCTCGTCTAACACTTAGGCAAGCCATATGATAAACTTATAAACTGAATCAAATTTTATTAATTTCAACTAGTAGACAGGCTGGATTCGGATTTCTTATCTGAAATATATAATAAATCAGTCTTCCTAAACTTTTAAGTTTAATCAGACCCCAAACAGTGTGTGTAAGTCATGGTAACTACTTGCTTTTCTTTGCCTGAAGAAGGTATGTTTGAGCCCTTTCATTTGCTTACATGCTTCCCCATACTTGCTATATATGTTTTTTCTTGTCGCTATAGTATTTTTACCTTTAAAACCACAAATAAGCCTAACTTCTCCTCCCTTTTAAGGATTAGTAGTCCCAAGTACCTCCGGGGCTGATAGTATTGGGACGGGTCATAGGATGCAATAAGTAAACGAAATTGTTCCGCCCTTTAATACCTTAACGGGGTTGGAAGGGTATATATGGATATGATGACCATGCGATAATGTCACGTGTAACCCCTCATCGAGGAGCGATTACCAGGCATTGTGTGCAGTGATCCATATTATTTATAAACCTAGGACCCCCTCCTCTTCTTTTATTGCTTTTGTTTAGCCTTTTCAAACTGTTTCTTTGAATAAGAAATCAACTTTTCTTTATGTATTTTCTTTCCTTTGTTTATTTGTAACCCTTATGTGAAAATTCCTTCTTATATGAAGTCTTACTTGCCTATATGCTCCTTGTATTTAATGTCACAACAATAGTCTAGCCGCAAACCACACTAGCGGATCTTGTGGGGTGCCTAATAATCGCTGCAGACTCAATCCTAAGAAACAGTGGGCACGACTACTTAAAACGCAATAGTGTTATCGGGGTAGAATTTTCCACAGAGAGCTTCAAACTGGAGTTGAGTATTTTCTATGCCTAGAAACGCATTTTAGCTTATATTTGATCTTCTATCATATTTGGTTTTTCTTTCGTTTAACAACTAAATTTATCAATTACTACTGTAAACTAAATTATGCTAGGTATTGATGCTAGTTATTTGAAATAAGATAAAGGCACTAGGGTCATGACACTCACCTAGGTGGCTAATTAACGAGTATAAAATTCTAATAGAAGGATGATAATTAAGGGGAATATGGATAACCATTGCACTTTAGTACTCATTCTCACACCTCTCGGTAGAGAGAGTGATTTTTCCCAATTGACTCTCTCGAGACCAATTGGGTTGGCTAATTTTCCCAAGAAACTTTAAGGTTCAAGTGGGGTAATTTCTCTGTCGAGGTTTAAACCATTACTTGGGACTACCATTCTCATGGGTCCATCAAAAATCCTCGCTGGGTTAATCGTGAGGTCATAGACTCTCTTTCTCAAGAAGAGTCAAGACCCACTAAGCTATACTTAGTGTTTGCAACCGCCAAATCAAAGTGAAAACATACAATCAACCCAAGTACCAAACACCCAACATTATCCAAGTATTAAGCAAAAAATCCATTAATTACCAACACTAGGGTTGAGCCACAACCCTAGCTAATGGGTTTAGCTAGACATGGAAGAAGTAGAAATAGAAGAAATACTAGAAGAAATTAACATAATTATTAACTACAAGCTTAATCTACTTGAATCCACGTTAATTACAAGAAAATATTGCCTAAAGTATTGTAATACAAAGTGTCTTGTTCTCAACCGCTAAAACGTGTTCCAAACTTGAACTAAAAAAGTAAAGTATTCTATTTACACTACACAGGAAAAACTGGACAAAAATACCCCTGAGGGTCTGGCGCGAACCACATAGAAATGACATGCGGCCGCATCGGGCATAAGGTCTTTTGATCTGTGCTTCTGGACTGGGAGATGCAGACCGCATAAAAATGCCACGCAGCCGCATAGGTTGAATAAAGCGGACCACGTGAAAATGGTGTGCGACCACTCAGATTGGCCTATGCAGACCGAGTAGAAATGATGCGCAGTCCCACTGTAGAACTTGGCCAATTTTTGATTCTCAGAAATTTTACCCATGCGGACCGCATTACTTTGGTGTTCTTCCGCGTGGGATTGTGACTTGAATTAGTGAGCCTCTGATCTCTCATTAGTGCGGACCGCGTGGAAATGGATGCGGTCCGCGTGGGATTTCTTCACTTTTGGTCACTCTCTGAGATTTTCTACGCGGTCGCGTGGCAAAACAGGGCGAACGCACAGCTCAGGCTTGACTTGGTAGCTTGGAGAACTCTTCTGCGTGGCCGCACATCAAAATAGTGCGGTCCGCGCAGGTCACCATTTTCCAACTTTCAATTATCTTTTGACACTTAGCAGGTTTCACTCATGTTTTTAGCCGATTTGTGATATGTATCATCTAGTCGCTCAAACCTACAATCAAGCGCAACTTGTAAGCAATTTAGGAATAATCTAGAGCAATTTATGCACAAAGCTCAGGTAAGAAGAGGTATAAAACATGTATAATTCATAATTATCACCTAACACCTTCCCCTTCGAATAATTTCAAGCCCATACCCAAACTCTTATTGCACAAGTCAAACCTTTCTTAGTGCCCTAATGCACTTAAATCATTAGGTGGAAACTCTTCAATCTATAGCGCAATTCTCGAAAGGAAACGAGTTGTCTTCCCAAATGTCATAAACCCGGACTCCGCCAAGAAAAAGGGAGCGCGACAACATGGTGACTCTGCTGGGGATTTCTTTAGGCTTTTACCATATTATACTATTGTTGTGACTTTGCGCTTCCAGATATGTCTTTATTTGCTTAATGCCTTTAATTATTTGATTTCCTCTTTTACTATAATATTGACATATGTTTTTTTTCTTTCCTTTTATTCTTTTGTTGCTTTCCTTTCCTTCATTAACGCTTTAAATTATGAGTAATTGTTGAAATTATTATATTATGTATGTGAAAATACGTGACAATTTGTTTCAATTATTGCATAAGCATGTTTTAAAAATCATACTCCACTCGTACCAAACAAAATACCATAGTTACGCTTATAATGAGTGGTTTTACCCTTCCGATATTATCACCCCATAAATCCAGCAAAGACATATCTATGGTAAAACCATTCAATTAACGGTGTAGTCGACGGTTCTGTGCCTTTCCCTTTTGAGTTGTCCGCTCAAGGGTATCAGCCTAATATCCCATAGAAACTTCACTATGTTTAATTGTGCATGCATCATGGTCAAACCTAGCTGAGTCGGTTATGTTGTCCGCATAATGACTCTTTAAGATAACCTTGTCCAAAGTCCCATGGGTTTTCCTAAAAACCCAAATGGACGCTATCACGTTTTGTGTATTTATTTGGAGAACTAAACGCTTTATGCCAATTATTGATATTTAATAGTCGTGTCTGGTGGGAGTATGGGACTAACCCTTTTGTCTTGCAGAAATATGAGACACGGAATCCCCAGATTCGGCATGGTCACTAACATCCACCTAAAGTTACTAAGATGGTGGGAAAATCTTCATTCAAGTGATCAGACTCTTGTTTGAAAACACCTAGGCAACTTACCCTCCATTCTAGAGGTCCAACCCAACAATAAGAATATTGAAGCTGCTACTCTGTTCTGGGATTGTGAGAGGTCTATGTTCCGCTTCGAGGACATTGACATGACACCCTTGCTAGAGGAAATAGGAGGGTTGGTTGGTATACCATGGGAAACTCCGGGTATGCTAATGACGGAGAATCGCAAGGGTAAAGGTTTCCTCAAGATGTGGGTCTAAAGAAGAATCCAGACTTAAACATGTATGAAAGAGTCATACATTCACTTGATTATTTCTATGAGAGGTACGGTCATAGCAAATCTTACCGTAATTATCCCGATGATTTTTCCCTTACATCATCGGGGCATATTCACTGAAGGGTCTTTGTATGGGGTCAAATTTGACCCACTACGTCCCTACGACGGCATGGAAGACTGTGAGGTGCACACTTGCTAAGGAAGGGTTACGACCTAGGGATGGTGGAACAAGCGACACCATAGTCCCCGTCATCCTTTCAAAGGTATGTGTTCAGTTCATGTATATTTTATCATTTCGAGGAGGGTCCCTTAATATATAAAAGGGACCCAAGCATTGTAAAATTGAGGCACGATAAAGAAACCGCTCTCTCTCTCTCTCTCTAGGAACCACTCTCTTTATCTTTTAATATGCTGAGATAAAAAACGAACAAACATATCATATATCCCAAGGTGTTATTATATTCGATTACGATTTACCCTTGATTATTTCGATTGATTTGCTCGAAAGTATTCGATAACTTTTGAGTCAAATAGTTTGGCGCCGTCTGTAGGGATTTCGGCAATCGAAATCATAGTTCGTACCTAGGGTATCAGGAAAAACGTTGAATCACCATTCTTCATACTCTATAAAAGCTGGGCAATGGCACAAAAGAAATCAAGAATGAAAGCAATAGCCGGCATTGCGACCAATCTCATAGGCCCCCTTATCGAGGCCAGTAGAGAAAACATCATAAGCACAATAGCCGGTAGTGCACCAGACGGGGAGATCTCACCCTCTCCATCTGAAGATTTAACAGTTTTGCAAGAAAATGAGCTTCTACATCTACCACCAAAGAAGCACCCCCATTAGCTAAGAAACTACTAGAAAAATGGTTGACGAGCACCCTTAGTAGTTTGCTCGAAAAATCACCTAAAGGGAATACTAGGGACTCGCCTGCGGTAGATGTCATTATTGCCACTAGTGAACTCGTCATTGTACGAGCGAGCAACACTCACGTCGATGCCAATAACAGTGATGGTGTACTTGAAATCATCCTTAAGAAAATTGTAGAAATGGAGAATGATAAAGAATCACTTCGTGTCCTAATGAAAGAGGACCAGGAAAGAGTGGACCAAATTCCTGGATCCCCTAAGTGATTGCCAAAATGCGATGCAGGAAGATTCATCGAACAACCTTACAGTTAAGAGTCTCCCCTTACCATATCCCGAAAATCTTCAAGATACTACCATACATAAAGATATATAATGGGACCACGGATCCCAAGGATTATCTGATTCATTATGTGACCGCTGTAAAGGGAGACAATTTGTCCAAGGATTAGGTACCATTCGTACTGCTGGAAACATTTGGAGAAACGTTGATAGGAGGGGCCTTGACATGGTACTCTCAACTACCAGCTAGGACAATATTGACGTTCGAAGAAATGGCGAACAAATTCGCCACTGCCCACGCAGGAGCAAAGAAATCCAAAGGTAGGGTCAACGATATCTTTGCCATCAGGCAAACAACAGGCGAGGGACTCAGGGACCTATTGGTCAGTTTCAACAGGGTAAGAATGAGTTTGCCAAATTTATCGGAAGAATGGTAGTCCCAGCTTTCCAAAATGCATTAAATAGAGATGGTTCAAGAGCGACCAAGAAGTTGGTAAGCTGACTCATGAAATATCCGCCCACCACATGGGAAGAGATTCACAACACCTATTGTGCCGAAGTAAGAGAGGATGAAGACGATCTTAATGGGGCAATCCAACGGCTAACGATGACACAGTTAGAGGCAAGAAGAGATTGACGCAACGTAGGCGATGGGAAAAACCCCCACACTTCAACAAATAAAGACATCAGCCCTATGTTAGGCCATCACCCCTCCAAGGAACTTGGTGTAGTACAACGACATGTCGCCCTAATTCAGAATGAAAGAGGTATGCCCCTTTATTTTCTGCCAATAAAATTTTTGTGTCTCCTTCAGAAATAGTGTACGCACTGGAGGGGATGGTCAACAAGGTGAAGTGGCACAGAAAATGAAATCAGATCCTAGCACAAGGAGGTCGAACGTCCTATGCAAATTCCATTAGGAAAAAGGATACAAGACCGAAGATTGCATAGGTCTATGACACAAAGTAGTCAGGATGCTAATCCAAGGATGCTTAAAGGAGTTGCTTAGCAATAAGGGAAAGGCCAACTTCACTCGAGGACGAGATCAGTCCGAAGGACCACTGAATCTACCTTTTCCTGCATGCATCATAAATATGATCATCGGCTGCAGTGACGACTTGACAACCAACCACGTAAAGTTCACCACCACATACAAATTGAAGTGTAAAATCTCTCATGAACGGTATGATGACTTCGAAGATGGTATCACTTTCGATATGGCTGATACCGATGGTTTGTCTTTTCCTTACTATGATGCTTTGTTATAACTTTACACATTACTGATGCCAGGGCTAGAAGAATCATGGTAGACGATGTATGCGGTGCTTGTATTATCCATCCAAGAGACCTCATGCAAATAAAGCTCGAACATATGATAATACTACATTGCATAACACTGACGGGTTTGAACAATGCAATGGAGTATACCTCCGGATAAATATCATTGGTAGTCCTAGCGGGAGGAGTTATGTTGGTAACTACATTCCACGTCATGAACCAGGAAACGAATTATAATGCCATCATAGGACACCCATGGATACATGGAATGTGAGTGGTCCCCTCAAACTTCTACCAGGTGATCAAATTCCCAACCCCATGGGGAGTATTTAGAATTCGAGGCGAACGACGCAGCACACAAGAGTGCTACCGGATAGCCAAAGATTGTACACTTACCAAGCAACTGTAAGGGGTGAGTGGGGAAGCATAACAATCATCCATGTCGGGGGCTAAAGACAATAAGACACTGGAAGCCGTCAATTCGTGGAAGCTAGTAAAGCAACGGTCGATGACCTCGACCCACTCCAACGTGATGAGACCGACAACACAAAGAAAACCTATATCAGGCACAACCTTTGTGATCAAAGTATCACGAATTCATAAGTAACGACGCATGTTTATTTTTCTTCTCTCATTCAGATATACCGGGAATCCCTAAAGCAATCGCCACTCATAAGCTGAACGCCGACCCTCTATGCCCGCCCATGTGGCAAGTTAGAAGGAAATTCAACACCACAATCAACAAGGGGTCGGTGAAGAAGTAGACGAGTTACTAGCCAACAGTTGTATTAGAGAGTCCAAGAACCCCCAATGGGTCGCTAATGTCGTCATGGTCAAAAAGAAAAACGGGAAACGGAGAATGTGCGTGGATTTCACTAACATGAAAAAGGCATGCCCAAAGGACTCATTCCCATTACCCTACATCGATCAGCTGATCGTCGCAACCATGGGGCACGAACCACCGAGTTTTTTAGATGCCTACTCCGGCTACAACCAGATCATGATGGCTGTAGGGGATCAAGAAAATATAACTTTCATCACCCTACAAGGGACATATTTCTATAAGGGGATGCCCTTCGGACTAAAAAATGCGGGGGGAAACATATCAAAGACTGGCCACAAAAATGTTCAAAGAACATCTTGACTAGACCATGTAAGTCTATATCGATGACATGCTAGTAATGTCGGCAAGAAAAAAGGATCACATCGATCATTTAAAAGAAGCCTTTGGGATACTGAGGCAGTACGAGATGAAGTTAAACCTGAAAAAGTGTGCCTTCGGTGTGGCTTTTGGAAAATTCATAAGCTTCCTCGTATCACAACGAGGTATCAGAGTCAGTCCGGATCAGATCAAGGAAATAGACGCAATACTTGAGACTTTGAACAGTAAGAAGCAAGTACAATAATATATAGGACGGGTAGCCAACCTATCAAGATCCATCTCACTATTCTCTGACAGATGCCCTAAGTTCTTCAGCGTAGTGAGAAAAGATCATGGGTTACAGTGGAACTTTGAATGCATCGAGGCCCTGAGAAAACTAAAAGCTTACCTGTTGTCGCCACCATTACTGGTCAAAGCAAACCTGGGTGAGAGTCTGCTGGTATATCTAGCAGTGTGCGAAGTTGCTGTCAGCGTAGTCTTGGTCCGCAAAAATAAAGTTACACAATCTCCAATTTACTATATTAGCAAAACCTTAGTGGATGCTGAAACACGCGACCTCGAGAAGCTGTCTATCGCGCTGGTCGTAGCTTCACGAAAGCTCAGACCCTATTTCCAGTGCCACCCCATATAGGTGATAATGACCTTCCCCTTGAGAAGCATCCTACACAAGCCCAAACTTACGGGAAGGCTCACCAGGTGGGCCATAGAGCTCAGCGAGCATGACATATCCTACCATCCAAGAATCGCCATCAAATAATAGGTACTTGCCGACTTTTTTGCTGACTTTAGAGCAGAGATACTACAAGAGGAAGAATTGGAGGCCATTCGCGCCTCCTCCACACTGACCTCTAGACTCTCTACACCAACGACGTCGATAATGCCTCATGATCGCGACTAGGACTCGTCCTCAAAGTCCTCATGGGCGAAATAATTTGTCAGTCCACACGATGCCCCGAGAGGACTAACAATGAAGCTGAGTATGAGGTTGTGATTGCAGGTATGAAGTTAGCCATCAAATACAGGGCCCGGTGACTCATCCTCCATTACGACTCCCAACTCTTAGTAAACCAAGCCACCAGGAATTACCAAATCAAAGAACAGAGGCTACAAAAATACCAATAAGAAATTCCACAAGCTGATGCTCGAATTAGACGAATGCCGCTTTGAACAAATCCCTAGGGCACAAAATTTTGAGGCACACAGCTTAGCAAAATTGGCCGCAACCACCAAGAGTATCAGCAGACAAAGTGTAGTCACTTTCCTCCATTTGGCCATTGATCACGCTGAGGTACTCTGCTTAAACCTTATTTGGGACTGGCGCAACGAGTTTATGTCCTATCTACAGGATGGGACACTCTTGCTTGACAAGAAAGAATCCATGAATATCCATATATAGGTCCCAATACAGCATGATAAATAATGATATCTACAAAAGGACATTTGGCGGACCCCTCTCTAAATGCCTAGGGCCGCACAAAATGAGACAAGTATTAGGGGAGGTGCGCGAAGGTAACAATGGTGCTCATACAGGTAATCGTGCCCTCCTCCACTACATCATCCGAGCCGGATATTACTGGCCTGCCATGAAGAAAAAGGTAGCAGAATACATCAGCAAGTGCAAGCAGTTCCAAAGGTATGCCCCCATGATACCCCAACTGGGATAGGTTCTCCATTCAGTCACCTCGCCTTGGCCCTTCATCAAATGGGGAAGGGATATAATCGGTCCCCTACCAGCGGGACGAGGAAAGATACGATTTCTTTTAGCCTTAACTAACTATTTTTCCAAGTGGGTGGAAGCAAGTGCGTATGCGCAGATACACGAACAGGAAGTCATCGCCTTTATATGAAAAAACATCATATGTTGTTTCAACATCCCCAAAGAAATCAGCTGCGACAATGTCTCCTAGTTCATTGGAGAAAAGACAACAGAGTACTTTGAGAAATGGCACATTATGAAAATACTCTCCATTCCATATCATCCCGCCGCAAACGGCCAAGCAGAATCTTCCAACAAAACAATACTGAACATATTAAAAAAGAAACTCGAAGAAGCTAATAGGCTATGGCCTGAATTACTACCATAAGTATTGTGGGCATATCATACCACACCCAAATCCAGCATAGGAAAACGCCATATTCATTGGTCTACAGAACCGACACAATCATACCCGCTGAAATCAGGGAGCCAAGCTTGAGTCATTAACATACCAGCGGGGCAAACAATGAAGAGAATAGACTTCAAGACCTGGACGAGGCTAAGAACGATGGGATATGGCCCACATAAGAATGATGGCCCAAAAATAATAAGTTGAAAGGTATTATAACAAGAAAGACAAAATAATATCACTCAAAGAGGGTGATTACGTCCTCAAAGACAAAACATTGGAATCAAAATACCCGAATAAAGGAAAATTGGGTACCAGCTGGTAGGGACCATATAAAATCGTAGAATCAGCAAACAAAGGAGCATTCCAGTTAGAAATAATGAAGGGAAATGCTCTAAAACAACTGGAGCGTCGCCCAACACAAATAATTCCACTTCTGAAGGGCGTCTCCCGAGTCGTACATTTTTTCCCTTACCCGAGTTTTGTCTCAATTAGATTTTCTCGGGGGGGGGGGGTGGGTTTTAATGAGACAGCAAAGTATAAGTTTATCATATCTTCCACTCGACGCGGTCTCCGTGCCGATATAATAAAGGGAATACACTAGTTGAACTACCAGTTCATTGGCAAAACACTCTACATTTTGCAGAATTGTCTCCATTACGTAAGAGGCTAAGGCCATTATATCCACTATGTAAGCGGCTAAGGCAATTGTCTCAATTATGTAAGTGGCTAAGACCATTGTCTCCAATATGTAAGCGTCTAAGGCGATTGTCTCCATTATGCAAGTGGCTAAGACCATTGTCTCCATTATGTAAGCGGCTAAGGCGATTGTCTCCATTATGTAAGAGGCTAAGACCACTATCTCCTTTTGTGAAAACGGCCAAGGCCATGTGAAAATCAGCAAAGGGTAAGGCCATTAAGCGTGCACCCAGTTCGACCACGATGGAAACACTTCGACAATAGTCAAAGTTGTATCCTACTGGCTAGGTCCATCACCATTAAGCGTTGACCAAGTTTGACCACGACTGAAAACACTTCGACAACAGTCAAAGTTGTATCCTACTAGATAAGGCCATCACCATTAAGCGTATACCCAATTTTACCACGACATAAAATACTAAGACGATAGTAAAAGTTATATCGTACTGGCTAAGGCCATCTCTATTAAGAGTCAACTCAGTTCGACCATGACGAAAAACACTTCGAAGATATTCTAAGTTGTATCCTACTGGCTAAGGCAATTGCCATTAAGCGTCGACCCAGTTCGACCAAGACGGAAAACACTTCGATGATAGTCAAAGTTGTATCCTATTTGCTAAGGCCATTTAGCATCGACCTAGTTCGACCATGACGGATAATGCTTCGATGACAGTCGAAGTCATATCCTACAGGCTAAGGCCACCGCCATTAAGCGTTGACCCAGCTCGACAACGACGGTTAACACAAAAACGACAGTAGAAGTTGCGTCTTATCTGATTACTAAGATCAGACTTTGACTTACCTACGACGACGGTTAGTCCTAGGGAGATCACCCCTAATTAAGCTACCCCAAGACCGCCTACACCATTTCGATATTGCTTAAAGTCACAATAAATTTTCTACCAACAAACGAACATCACCTCTACGAAGGTAAAGTTTAGAAAAATGAACAACCAGAAAGGAATACCAGCAAAAGTATAATTCATATAATAAAACAAAATAATGAATCTACATTCAGCCCCGTGAAGGGTCCATATTAAATTCCAATGAAAAAGGAGAGAAACAAAACATATATAAACCTTAAGGCTACTCGCCATCCTATCAGTTGTCCCCTGGCTGCGCACCGCCCTATCCATCGCCCTTGGGGCAGTAAGCGTATTAATACCTGGAATCGGAGTCTAGCGAGTTGACATCATTTGAAGTATAGCCCTCACGTTCTGGGGAATCGGAAGTGTACCCTCAGACTTCCGGAGCAAAATGAGCCTCGAGCTGCCGCATCTGAACGTCCTCCTCTGTAGCTTGACTCGCGGTATGAAGCTCTTTGAACATGTCCAGTTTGGATTCAAAATAAACCCACGTCTCATGCCATTACGGCGCACATCCTGGTCTGACGGGGGATGAAATGAAGAAAGTTGCAAAGGTCGAACCGCATCCTCGGGCCTTAGAATGGCACTCTGCCTCAGAACGCCAATCTCTGCCGCATTGGCTTTGAGTTCGACAATCAGGCCTGCCACCCTATGTTGCATATCGGCATTCTCCGCCGCCACCCACCAAGTGAGCTCCAACTCTACACCCCTCGCCTTGATGAGTGATTCCAACTCACTGTTATGGCCACGGCCCTCATCAGCTCCTCGTCCATCCTCTTCAATTGCACCACTCTACGTTCCAATTGGGCTTCCTTCTGCTTGAGACCCTCCCAAAACACCTAAAACTCAGGGGCGTCACATAGCAAGGAAAGCTCCAACGGCGCATGTTCTCTGTGCAATAACAAATTGTAAGATTCCCATCCGTCGTTATCTCCACATGTGTGAGACCTCTACAAGCTCATCCACATCTCCCTGGGAGATCTCAAAGTGTGATCTCTCAGTATCCCCACCAACTCCATCCATGATGGTCGCTGAGCCACCTTCAGCGGCATAGACCGATCTTGTACAGGCGACGGTGCTCCCTTGATGGGTCGTCCTCCCAGAATGAATAGCGTCAGCCATAAAGACGGGTCTAGGTATTTGAAGAGGCATGCTACTCCTATCATCTTCTGAAGTCACCGCCTTGCCCGTCTCAATCCTTTGCCTTTTTCTCTCTACTAAGTCATCACCCTCGTAATACTCGTCTGTAGGGTGCAAAGTCGGTACCGACGGCATCGCTTCACTTGCAACTTCCATAAAATGCACAAATCCTCGCAAAGAAACTATAGGAATACCCTCTCGTATGTACAAAGTATCTCTTGTGCATATGAGGCAACGCCCAACGGTGGAAAGGTAGATACTACCGCCCTCTTCTTGTGAATCCCTAGACCTGTCGATGAAACTTGTAAAACCTACTAACTAAAGTCGAGAAACTACCTGAAGGTCCTTTGGGGCCGTTACGCTGAAGGAATGTGAACCATGTGCAGGTCTCTTCCGTATAAGGCAACAAACCAGCTACTCATTGCCTAATGCCGGTGACGAGCCAGGGTGGGTGAGCCTTCCCTATAAATAAAAAATAATAATCTTATAATCAAACCTGCCACAACCACGTATGGTAAAGAATTGAATGAATGGAAATGCTTACGTTTCACATTCCACTTCTTTGGGAATTCAGTAGGGTTAGATACGAGGTGTTCTATCTTAATGAAGAAGTGCATGCGCCAATAACCGCTACTGGGTCAGTCATCGATCTTGACCACCAGTCCTTTTTGCACCACGGCTTCTCAAATATAGCATGGTTCCCTATAGGTAGCCGGCACTGAATAGCTGCAAAAGATGGTTGACGGAGACCTCGCACCCAACTAGCTCAGAGTATGTAGACAATATATGACATACCTTTGAGGTATATGAAGTGAGCTGAGATGGACACATATTGTAAAAATGGCAGAGCTTCTCCGCCAAAGGAAATATGGGGAGACCATAACCAATTAAAAACAGATATTCATAGAATGTGCAACATCCCGATCTATGAACGTTCTCCTAATCAGTTCCCGCTAGAACCATCTCCAGATGAGTGGATATGCCATGAGACGCATGAAGATCATCCAAATGATCTTGCGTTACCTCATAATGATCTTAAGGTTGCGCGGAAGAATCCTTGTTGAAGTCATTCTGAGTTAGAAGGTTCTTTGGTAGCAAGTTATCCACAGTGAGAGGGGTGAGGTCCTCTTCTCCTTCTCCCTCCTCATCACCAGAGGGAGACGGTATATCTGATGTAGTAGCATCAGTAGCCATCATATTATTCCATCGATATTTGACCATGATTTTCGTTCAGGAAATAATGTATGACACAACGGGAAGGGAGGTTTCTGAGAAATGGTGATACTCCGGAGAAAGAGGCGTTTCTTTAGAAAGCGAGAATAAAATGCTTGTAAATGATCAAAAGTTGTATCAAGTTAAACACTTCCCTTATTTAAAGAATTGAGTTGTGTTAAAATCGTAGAGGCATTTTTCAAAAGGGTGCGGGAAATCAAACATCAGAACGCCTTTTGTGCTATCTGTCACACCTCCTTTTTCACTACACTCCGCAAGGGCATAAAGGAGTTTTTCCTATTAAAGGACAATCGGAACGGGATTTAGTTATTAATTATTATGATTCTCCCCTTGGGATATTAGTGGTGTCCCAAGTCACCGATTATAATCGCAAACTGACGAAAATATTGACTTCTTATTACAGTCCGCGATCTAGAAATCCGGATAAGGAATTCTGTTAATTCGGGAGAAGGTGTTTGGCATTCCTAGGTTCCGTGGTACTAGCACGGTCGCTTAATTGCTGTATTTCATTTTATCTGATCTTAATACATGCTAGATTATGTGACTTTTATTCGTAAACCGCTTTTTATCATTATTAATTTAAAAAGGATTGCGACATCGTGAAAGCGCATTTTGAACCACGTCGCAATCAGTGCACCCGTGGTTGTCAAAACATTTTGACTTCGTAGAGATTTGAATTTGGGTCACATCAATGCGCACCCGAGTTTATGAAAGTAATTTAATTAAATCGTTCCTAAAGATTCTAACGTAATATTTTTTAGGGGAAGGCCATGAATTTCGCTTAACGACCCTCCCGAATTTCTAAGTGTTTTGTCACAACCAATTATTGAGGGCCCTGCATTTTATATTCTATTTGGCGAGGCTCGTCTAATCATTAAAAGGCCAACCTAAAAGGAACTACGATTCTCCAATTGTCTCTAAAATAAAATAAAATCCTAATAAATTATTGTCATTTTGAAGCTACTTTATTCTTTAAAAGGATACAATATCGTCAAAACAAATACAAGTGGGCTTGGCAGTCCCGAAACCATGCGTTGCCGTTTTGGGACTCCGGTTGAGTCTTGAGAAATAACCCAATTGGGCAGTCGATTGGACCAATGAAATCACGTGCAATTACCAAATGTTTAGTGTCTAAATTTGAATGGAAAATATGACAAATTGCATGAATTAAACTGATACTCCTGAATTGACATTTTAATTGCCCTGAAATCGATGGCGCCGTTTCTTTCTGAACATTAACTAACAAGCACATCACATTACCAATGTGAGTCTAATTCTTGGTTTTAATAACATTTAACAAACTCTTCATAACTGCAAAAAACTGAAGAGAGTCGATGACCAAATCGAATATTTCAAATATGATCCATAACTACAAGGCAATTCTACTAAACTTGCAACCCTGTTTTGAACCTACTTTCGTTATTACAGAACTTAAGGGAGCATTTAACTCATAGTAACGTATGAAACAAAATAGAAGAAAAAAAACTGCACCGCTACTAAATTTGATTTGTCAGGTGCTTCAATCTATTTGATCTCAATGACTACACGATTAGAGCGATCGACTCAATAACTATAGCCGAGTCTCTAAATGTTAGTCCATATTACTTAGTCACAATCAAATTATAGTGCATTTACACATGGAGATTTAAACTTCAGATAACGAGCAATCTCATGCATCAAAACTAGACAAAACATAAAAATCCTAGAGAATGACTTCAGACAGCACTTCAAATAGCATTTTGGCATGTATTTCCTCAATTCGATTCAAACTACATCATCTCTTCAAAGTCAATGAGGGTAGAAGTGTCACGACCCAAATTCCATATACGGTTGTGATGGCGCCTCTCGGGAAGACAAGGGCAACCAACAACCCCAAATCCTCTTTAAGCAGCTATTAAACATAAATGAATAGAAATACTATTAAATGGCATTTAACTATGAAATTTCATTCCAATACAACCCGACCGCGGTGTCACAAGTCACGAGCATCTAATGAGTGGGGACACTACTATTGGTCCAACAAAATATATATACAAAAAAAAAAGATTGGAACTCAAAGTTGGAATGCGGTGCCGTGAACGCTCGCGGTCACCTTACTCAACTACCAAAATATGACCTTCGGTCCTGCTAATAACCCGCTACGGGGTGAACAATACCTGCAACTGCACGCAAGGTGCATGGAGTAAATTGAGTACTTCCAACTCAGTGGTAATAAGAGAAAATAATAGCTGAGCGATAAGGAAACACGTATGGGCACACCACAATGCTATAAAAAGATGGTGCAACCCTTTGAGAAAAACTGTAATACGGTGAAAATCCTTTAGAATATCTAAGGATTAGTTAAAAATCTCTTTTGAAAGTATGCTTTTTCAACAGTTTCAAAGATAATTTCAACAAGTAGGAAGTAATTAGAAACCTTCCCCTCGGGCTCAGTATCAACCCCTCAGTAGAGTATCAGCCCCGCGGGCTCACTCCCAACTCACAACATGCAACATCAGCCTCTCGGGCTCAGCACTCCTTAACATATAACACCAGGGTATCTTGTCAACAAGGGAAGTAACAGTATGTGTGCCGATGATATATGAGTGCTAAATGTCATGCCACGTAGTAGAAATAGGAGTAAATGCATGAATCCAATGCTATGCATATGACCGCTGTGGCGCACAGCCTAATCCATTTGGGTACCCGTGCTTTCTGTGGGGCTTCAGACTCCGGAGGGGCTCCTACAACCCAAGCGCAATATCAATATCACATCGATGCGGCGTGCAGCCCGTTCCATGCATCTATATGCATATGCACACATAACATTCGAGGCCTGAAAGCCTCCTTACATCACTCTTCATGCCCTCACGTATGCCCGTCATCCTCAATCAGTCCAAAATAGTCAAAGCCCTCTGGGCATCCATAAAAGAATAATACTCAGCTCAAACAATATATCAAATATCAGTTAAAACTCCAAGTTTGAGAAAATTATAGCTGAGTTCATGAAACATTGCAAATCAGGTGGACTGAGTTCAAATAATATTTTAAGAAGTGAGGAAAACAGTGATGATAGTTCATAAAGAGTTCAAATAATCGGCAATAATCCCCAAGTATGGCAATGAGCCCAAGTCATAGTGATAATAGCAAATCATTTAAAATTTCGCTGTAAAAACAACAACCGGGACGAACCAAGTCACAATCCTCAATTTTGCTCTACCCCATGCTCAGGTCCAGCGTGCAAGTCACCGTGATACAACAGTAGCATGTGCAAATCCAGGGTATCAAACCCTCAAAATATCATTCCGAAAGCTTACTCACCTTGAATCGGTGAAATTCCTCACTCGCGACTCCTTTGCCATTCAAATTTGGCCTCCACGCACGACAAATCTAACAAAAATCAGTAAAATATATCATAATATGCTAATTGGACAACACCAATCGAAAAATTATGAAACTTACTTTTCCGGAATCCTTATTCTACGAGTTCATACATACCAAGAACTCCCAAATCCGAGGTCAAATAACCTATCAAATCCCAATTTGAAATATCAAAAACTCAAGCCCTAGTTCTTTAATTTTTTGCTTTAATTCCATGAGTTTACAGGTTAATTCTTCAATAAAAAGATTTTTGAGTCCATAAAACTTACCTCCAATCAATCCTCTTCGAAACCCTCTTCATTTGCTTCCAAAAAGGTCTCAAAGTGCTCAACAATTGAGGACAAAATAGCTCAGGTTTGAGGAATAAAATGACTTAAATCAATTATGCCCAGGTGCATTTTTACCCTATGCGATCGCGGAACATTCCTCGCGATTGCAGAGAACAAATCTTTAGCCTTCAAATTTCCCTCTTATGTGAATGCATACACAGTGCTGTGAACGCAAAGCACTGACTGACCATACTACGCGAACGCTTGCCAGGAGGTGCGAACGCGAAGAACAATTACCTTGACCCCCAGATCCTCTTATGCGATCGTGTACGATTGAATGCGAACGCATAGAACAAATACTCCTGCCTCACAAAATTCCTCTATGCGATCGCGATGTAGCCCCCCCGATCGCATTGACCAAAGTCTCTGCAACAGAAATGACTGGAAATCTGCAACTCCCAAATGCTGGAATTTATCCGTTCGACCACTCGAAATCACCCCGAGGCCCCCGGGACCTCAACAAAAAGAACAAATATATTCTATTACCTTATTCAAAGCTGCTCGAATCATAAAAACACTATTATTAACATCAAAATCATCAAATCAATGACTAAGTTTTCCTTAAATTTCCGAAACTCACACTCGATCAAAAGCCCAGCCAAACGACGTCCGAATGACCTGAAAATTTTCAAACATATCCAAAATCACCTAACGAAGCGACTGAAACTCTCGGAATTCCATTCCTACCCTCGAATCAATATCTCACCTATCAACCAGAATCCACCAAAATTTAAACTTCGCCAATTCAAGCCTAATTCTACACCGAACCTCCAAATTCATTTTCGATCGCACTCCTAAGTCACAAATCATCCACCAATGCTAACCAAACCACCAGAATTCACATCCTAAGTTTCCATTCCAACCAAAATTTGTTCGAATCACTTCAAACTCTACAACACATATAATGAAGCATACAGAGGCATAAAATGGGAAAACGGGGCGCTAACTCACGTGACGACGGGTCGGGTCATCACAAGAATGTGTACATGGACAAATTCAAAGGAAGAAGAGGTAATCATCTAACAATAACTAGCAGCAGGAATGGCAATCACTTCCCAGCAATTTAGAATTAACAAGTGACTCAAGTTGAAATCCGGAAATGTAGGAATGCCAAATCCAAACAGAAGTTAATCAACAAACCCAAATCATCTTGAAACAACTTATACAAACTTGAAACTACCCAGAATTACCACAACACCTTAAGCAAACTCAGATTTCAACCAGAAAAACTACTTGAACAAATCCAAAACTGCAGGAAACAACAGTAGCAATCCTATGAAGTTTCACAACCCAACTGTTGAACTAAAACTGGAAATTCAGCAACTAAAGTAGAAACCAGCTTGAATCATCTAATGGAACAATAATATTTTTTGAGTTTTTATTAGATTTTCTATTGTTTTTTGTTTTTTGATGATTTTCTATAGTTTTCGGGGTTTTGGAGTTTCAATTTCAGATCTTAGATATGAAACTTGGAGAGCACACTTTGGGAAGTTTTTTTTGGCTCCAAAACTTGTTTGTGAAGGAAATAGTGATGCCTTTTATAGGCACAAAGAGATGCAAGTCAGATTTCTTCTTTACACCTTAGTCACTTAGTTTTACTTATTCAATCCTTTGTTTTCTAACTTGTGCCTCAATTTAACACCGTAAAAACTACTGAAATTCTATTTTGACCTCTTCTAGGTGCTTCTCAATTCATTTACCAATAAATTCCCAGTGAATTACCCATATTTCCCTTACATTAGTCCTGAAACTACCAACTTGACCTAACAATACCCCAACCCCTTTCCAACTTAGTTAAAACTACCAACCATAGCCAAGTTTATCTACATATCATAGCTGATTAGGCTAAGCAAGGAATTATAGTAATAACAGCTAGTGACTAACCCAAACTAACTCAATTGAACCAATTAAAAACCACCAAACGATATCCATTAAAGACATTATTGAATTAAGAATTAATATGACGACAAAAGCAAATAATAAACACATAGTCAAGACCTTAACACATTATCAGAACCTAAAAGGAAAACTAAACGAGAATGGCAGAAAATCCAAAATGAACTTTTCCAAATAAAGAAATTAACCTAAGGATCAACCTTCACAACACAAGATTCGAATAACACTAAACAACCAGAATTAGACCCTAACATTTGAACGAAACCAATAAAATCAAAACACTTGTATTGCAAATCATTCAAGGAGCATAAATACTAACCTAATTCATAGAAACATGAGAAAACAAAGACACAAAAAAAAAATAAAGTAATTCGAAATTTACTACTATGACTCTTACGCCTATCAATTTAACATTTAAGCCATTCCAATGACATTTGAACGATGCTGATACCTAATTCCGCATGAGGGAGGCAAGGTGACCTTGGCATGTTCTTTTAAAACCACAAGAACGACTTAATGTTTTTGACCATTTTTTATTTTGCACATTAGAGGTTTTAAGTAATGACTTGAGGCCAGTTGTTGATGGATTAATGATGAGGAGATGAGGGAGACTTGGTGGTGTGAATTAGGGCCTGTTTGGGAGGTGTCGCCGCCGTGGGCTGACGGTGACAACCGATTTGACACGTCGAAGGTCTATGGTGGGATTCAAAGGGTGGTAATGGTTTATTCATGAAGAGGGTGTCAAGGCAGTACATGGGTGTGATTTTGGGGATCAACAACGATGGTGGTGTCTTCGTCGTCGGCGAAACTAGTGGCGGAGATGATGGGGGTGCAGGGGTGGGGTTGTACGAGGAAGACGTGAATTTGGTCTCTAACATGGTAAAGGCGTTATTACATTTTTATGTAAACCCCTTGAACAACATAGGACCGTTGGATGAGTTTAACCAAATGGCCCAGATTGAGCCACAATGAAATGACGCCGTTTTGGGCAAGTAAATGGGGCAGGCCGGGTTGGGTATTAAATTGGACTGGGTGAGGTTATATCCGTTTAGGCCTAGAGAATTGACCTAAACTTGGGCCGTTAGAATATCCCTCCTTCCTTTGGTCTTTCCTCTCTCCCTTTTATTTTTAAAAAAAAATTAGTTTCCTTTTATTTTCCTTTTAATTTCTTTTTGTTTGTTTTTTCATTTTTTGTATTTTTATGTAATTGGTAGAAAATTAAAATGAAACCTAAATTAATTCCTAACTAAGATAATTAATTTCTAAAATTTTTTAAAGCTAACTCATCAAAGTGAACTGTTTTTCTTGTTTTGTTCTACAATAAATTAATCCCCAATTAATCCTAAAATTGGAAATTAAATTTCAAATGCAAATATATATATTTTTTATTTTTCATATGAATAAAAATGCATAAATTAAATGCAATAATTACCAGAGAAAGACACAAAATTCACAAAAATTCGTAAAGATAAGAATAAATTATTTTTATTTTGTGGGAATAATTCATATATAGGGCAGAAATCGCGTGCTTACAACTGCTCCTCTTTTCTTGGAAACATGAAACATTTTCAGGCAAATATAAGTGAGCAAATACGAGCGTTTTTGCCTGTTTGAAAATTCACTTTGAAGCATTTTTGAAAAAGTTGACCGCACCCTGCTCCAGAGGTTGCCTACATATCTTGGGCTAAACATGAATCATGTTAGTGTAGTTTGGGAGTGTCTGGTAGCTGGGACTACCAAGAGTTGTGATTTCACTGCGCTTGCTACTGCTACTGCTCGCTGACCTCTCTTATTACACCATGTCAAAATAAAAGATGCTAGACTAAGCTATGAACTATGAATTACAAAAGTCCTATCTAAAATCTCCAAACTTGCATCTTGTACTTCCTTGTTGTCTTGTTATTATGTGTTTTCTTGGTGAAATCCATTATCGTTTCTTCAACTTGCTGACTGCGATGTTGTTCCTTCTCTCCAAATTGCTGAACTTGAATATGAATGTATTCCTCTGTTATCCAGGCTGGTTCCTAATTACAGAACCTGAAATTGAATGTATTCCTTTGTTATCCAGGAGGGCTCCTAACTTCAAAAAAATAGACCAAACAAAGAAAACTTTCTGCCCCGGTTTGGAAAACTGGGTGCTTGTTACCATATATGAATTGAAAACTAAAATTTGAATTGTGATAAGACTGAAGTGTAACTTTAAAATTTAAAAAGTGAGATGTATTCCCTTGTTATAGGGGTGGGCTCTCCACTTTAAAACTCAAAAACGTAAAGAATGAAAATGTTTCAAAACTTTAACTTTAACGACTGAAATGTTTCAAAACTTAAAATTTAAAATTTATATTAGGTGAAAAAATTTATTAGACTAATATTTTATCTTAGGTGAAAGATTCAATGGACTAAGATTTTTATCTTTATATTAGGTGAAAAATTCATCAGACTAAGATCTTTATCTTAGGTGAAAGATTCACTACACTAAGATTTTTACCTTTATCTCAGGTGAAAAATTCACCAGACTAAGATTTTTATCTTAGGTGAAAGATTCAATAGACTTGGATTCTTATCTTTATTTTAGGTGAAAAATTCATTAGACAAAGATATTTATCTTAGGTGAAAGATTCAGCAGACTAAAGTTCTTATCTTTAACTTAGGAGAAAAATTCATCATACAAAGAGTTTTATCTTAAGTGAAAGATCCAGTAGACTAAGATTCTTATCTTTATCTTAGGTGAAAAATTCATTAGACAAAGATATTTATCTTAGGTGAAAGATTCAACAGACTAAGATTCTTATCTTTAACCTAGGTGAAAAATTCATCAGACTTAGATTTCTTTATCCTAGGTGAAAGATTCAACTCGCTAAGATTTTTATCCTAGGAGATAAATCATCAAACTAGGTCCAATTTTTCAAATCCAGGCTTTCTTAATCTTTCAAACTTCTTTTCTTCCTTTTTCAAATTCTGTCTTCCTTTGTTTTTTCCAAATTATGCCTTCCTTTCTTTTCCCAATTTCTGTGTTCCTTTCTTTTTTCCAATTTCTGCCTTTATCTTAGGTGAAAGTTCATCAGACAAAGATTTTTATCTTATTATCAGACTAAGATTTATATCATAGGTGAAGGATTCAACAGACTAATATTTTTATCTTAGGTGAAAATCTCATCAGACTAAGAATTTTATCTATTAACCATTTCCTCCGAACTTGTTTTAACTACCTTCTAACTTGAATTATCCTCCTTCAGAACCACTTCCCTAAAAACTGGTGTTTCATTCCTCCGAAAATTACTTTTCTTAAAAATGGTGTTTCTTTCCTAAAAAACTACTTCCCTCTTTTTTTCTCTTTTTAAAAGAACTTGTATTGACCTTCATGTTCTTCAGATGATTACCTGACTTCAATAAAATTTTCAACACGAAAGAAAATTTTCTGCCCCAGTTTGATAATCGTCATGTAGCATATCTTTGAGCCGCAATAACATTTCCATGCCCCTGTTTTAAATTAAAGAAAATTCTACAGTTTAAAGTTCGATGGTTGGTTGTGGTACTCTTGTTGGGAATGACTTTCCTTTTTCTCCTTTTCATGCTTTGAATTGTCCGACAATCATTGAAACTAGGCTGATAACTTCCACCCTTCTTGATGACTACCTCTCAATTATTACTTCTAGTCTTCTTATCTGACCCCATATGTTTTCTATGATAATTGATTCTTCTTGAAGATCTTGCATATTTACTGATTAACCTCTTTCTCCGTCATTTGTGTCACCGAAATACTCTTTTCCCCGTTCATGTCCAATATCTTCTTTTTGGGTCTGTTGCTTTTTTTCTTGCCGATAACTTTCATTTCCATTTGAAACCCCACTTGTTTCTGGCCTAACCACGTCCGTTGTCATGCTTATCACAGAACACACCTATTCTACATTCAAAACCCTATACCTTTCTGTTTATTTCACTGTTTCTATACTGATTTTAGCCAATCCTTGTGCCTCAACCAAAAGCATGTTGAATATTACTAGCTCAATGCTCTCGTCGTTTTTCTTGACTTGTAACCCTTTTTGTGCAATTGGAAAGCTGGTGGCAAATTTTGAGGCCATTTATCACTTTTTAAGATCAAACAGACTTAGAAAGAGTAAGTGAATAAAAATAGAGCAACAGATGAAGGAAAAGGAAAGTCCTATAGAGAAAACTACGAAGTAGAAACCTATCGAATGTGGATGCCAACTCTAACAACCATGACTTGCACTTATAGATATTCTGTCAATCAATTCTGATGTTCAGCTCTTGTTGTACCTTTCACCGTGAAATTGGGCTTCAATGCCCCGGTTATCCAATTAGATTCGCATTCCTTATTTGACTTGTGGTGCCCAAAGGGTTTCCACTATAAACCTCTCTCATTTGTTCTTTCTCTCAACTCACCGTCGCCTCAAGGTGTCTGTGAAGGTTTTCACCTATAACACTCTTAACATTTTATTTCTCTCAGCTTTCATTTCCTTGCGATACCCATGATGGTTTTCATCAATGACTTCTCATTTTCATTTTTTAAACCGGAGTGTTGCCCCTGACATGAACCACCTTTACTTGCTTGACTTGGCATTTCCCAAAGACTGATCGGAAGGTCTTTCTTTGGACTGTAATGTGGGCTTTTGGATGGGACTAGAAAGAAACGGTATAAAAGGCTCAGAATAAGTTCAAAATGGGTAAAAATTACAACTTACGGAATCCAATTTTTTACAACAACCGTAATTTCTGCCCCAGTTACTTGCTTGGGGACTATAGAAACTACGTTGTTGTGATTTTCTTTCTCTTATTTCCTTTATTTTTTTTCTTTCTTTTTCATTTCTTTTCTTCATTTTTTTTTCTTTCTTTTCTTTCTTCTCTTCATTTTCTTTTCTTTTCTTTTCTTTTCTTTCTTTTCTTTTCCTTTTCTTCCTTTCTTTCTCATTTTCTCTTCTTCCCCTTTCTTCTTCTTTTTCCTTTCTTTCCTTTTATTTTTCCTTCTTTTTCAATTTACTTATCTCCGGCACTCGCGTTTATTTTATCTTGTCGTTAATTCTAACAGAGGGGTATGAAAGAAAACAAATAAGGCTCAAAGAGGGCGACAAAAGGGTAAAGTGTTTAGATAGTAGAAGAAAACGCCTTCGTCATTTCAGACTTCAAAATATGCCAAATACAAACAAGTATAATTAGAATGAAGAAACCATACACATCATCTCTTGACCGGATCAGAATTGACGGCTATTTTCACATATTTTCATTCTACATCTGTCTAATGTAATGTTCTAAACTTGACCTTCTTTTTGACACAGTTTCACATGGTTCGAGCGTCAAAAAATTCTTAAACATCCAAATATGAAGTACCCCCATCATTTATTAAAATGGTTTCATTGCTTCTCAACTAACATAACTTTTAAAGATCCGACTGCGAATTATGCGTGCATTTCATGTCACTAGAACCAACATTAGACAAAGACAAAACAAAAGGATAGAAAAAAACTAAACAAACAAAAATGATTGGAAGAAACAAAAGATCGGAATTCGTATTAGACAATGATGAAAAAACTCGAATATCAAAACAAGCAAACAAACCGGAGTACAACCCTAGAATAAACCTAAAACAAACATGAACAACACTAAACGAACCACTACGATGAAACAAGCTAGACAAAAATGAAAGGATAAGAGGGTTTGATCACAAGACAATATCCGAACTAAAAACATGCAAATAACACGAACAACATAAATGACAGCAAAATAGACCACCAAAGCTCCTCCCCAGCTGACTTAGGAATGGATCATCTTCCCAATTACCAAGCACGACATCTTAGCCACTAAGCTTTGCATCCATATTGCCATGACGACTATCTATTTCATTATCATCAACTTCAGTCAATAAGTTCACAAGAGGATTATCATACCCTATGTCACCGGGCATCATCCCCTCCAAGTGTGCTTACTCATGTAAGAGATGCATCGTGATATTCTGGGTGCCACTGTCTTGAATCAAATTTTCCCGGATAATCCTTTCTATTTCTCTTTTCAAATCCCGACAATTTTCAACATTGTGCCCAGAGCATTGGAGTGGTATTAACACCTTTTAGATAAGTCAAAGCTTCTCGAACGTCGGTCCACCTGATTTGGAGTAGTGGGTGCAGTTATGTCATATTGTTTTAACTTCTCAAATAAGCTTGCATATGACTCTCCTATTGGTGTAATACTCTATTTCAATTTTTTTCCCTTCTATACCGTTGTCTTAGATGTGGGTTATAAGGTACTTGAACATTTTGCGGAGGCTGGTAGAGATTTTGTGATACTCATACTCGCTTTCTTGGGTGATTTGATTGCTTAGAAAATACTGGGATGTATCAATAGAGTTTGGTGGGTTCGGAGGTGGATAGTAATGCCTAGGGAGGTCATGGAAAACCTGATGAGGCTGCACATACCTTCGAGAGGTTCTCCTAGGACCTCTTCTCGATCCTCATATCATTATGATTTCTTCATCCATCTCATTTGTGTTACTGGATTCAATTTGGGCAGCCTGAGCTACAGATTTGAGAGTTGTTGACTTACAATTCTGCCTGTCTTTAGACCATTCTCCACAATTTCTCCCATTTTGATTGCTTCCGGGAAGGATTTACCCTCTACGGACATCATGTATTGAAAATAATCTGGCTCTTGAGCTTGTAGAAAGACAATGATTAACTCGTGGTCATCCATGGGTGGCTTAGCTCTAGCTGCGTGCTCTCTCCGTTTAATGGCATATTCCCTGAAATATTCAGTTGGTTTCTTTTTCAGGTTACAAACGGAAATGCACTCAGGGGTGGTGTCGATTTTGTATTGAAACTGTTTGACAAAGGCCCATGCCATGTCATCCCAGACGTACCAGCAAGATGTGTCTTGATCCAAAAACCATTCAGATGCTACTCCTGAGAGGTTTTCCGCAAAATGAGCTATAAGCAATTCTTCATTTCTTCCCACACCTCTCGGTTGATTGCAATACCTTTTAAGATGGGCTATGGTGTCTCCATGTCCATTGTACTTTTCAAACTTGGGAACCTTGAAACCAGGAGGCAAGTGGACATCGGGGAACATCCATAGATCTGAAGGCAACATTCTTTTGACCTGCCATTCCTTGCGTGTTTTTCAACCGTTGTTCTAATACTTTCACTTTTTGGGTTATTTCTTCCTGTACTCTTGTTCGGTCAGGATTCTCAATGTTTGTAGGAAGATCAAATGAGTACGAGTGGTGCTCTTGATTTGTAACAAATTGTGGATCATAACGGGGCTTTCCCTGACCATTGGCCCATGCTTGATGTATTTCAGTCATTTTCTTTGTCGGTGTTCTATTTTTTACAAACATCATAGACTCTAGTTGAACACTCTGACCCCGAGTCTGCACTTGCAACAACTTCGATGTCAGTTATCATTTTTCCTCAAATCTTGTTCTTCTAACTTACCACAAACCAACCACCTCAACTTTCTTCATAATTCAAAAAAAAATGTTAGAATGGGTTGAGTCGGTCCTCATTATTAGCATCTTTTTTTTTCAATTTTTCTTTTCCATTTCTTTGGCAATGGTCAAATCTTATGGAGATTGCCTACGTATCATAACCCCGCATAAATCAGTCCGTGCGTTGTTCTTGCAGGTAAAAGACAAAAACAAAAACATATTTTGGGGTTTTAAATTTTTCATAACAAAACAAACTTTGATTACAATGATTTTGAAAAACCTGACCAAACTAACACACTTTGATGAAGAAACGACGTAAAGACTCAAAAATCAACCACATACTCTAATCAAAATAAATACTAATTCAAAAATAGACTAACAGATTCCTTACCTAATATGTCAATGTTAACCAAATGGCATTTTTTTCAAATGTGGCGCCTTCTTAATTTCACATGAATTTTGAGCGTGGGGAGGATTACTTCATGACACTTCACAAACATGTCCGTTCATTATGAAAATAGCCTTTCGACAACTGAAAGATACTCTAAGGCTATCTCAGCAAGAACGATTTAAGACACTGCCGAAGCAAGATCTGCTTATTTTAACCAACGACTCTTTTTCTTGTTTTCAAATTAAACTAAAAGTTCTAATTTTGCAAACATGGCCTTTTAGAACCTTAGGGTGGAAGATTTTAAGGATGCGTTCGCTAACCGGTTAAAAAACAAAAAATTAACCAAAAATGGCCATTTTTGCAAAGTCAGCCTTCCGGTGTCCCTTTCAGGAACATTTGGCCATTTATGATAAAATGGCATTACCCAACATATTTATAATTCTTTTCTTGTTTTTCAAATTAAAATAAATGACCTAGTATTACAAACACGACCTTTTAGTGCCCCAGGGATGAAGATTGTAAGGCTATGATGGTTAAAAATCAAAACATGACTAAAAGTAGCTGTTTATGCAAAGTCAGCCCTTCGGCATCCCTTTCGGGAACGTTTGGTTACTTTTGATTGCAACAGCGTTACCGAACTTATTTATGACGAAAATTTAAATTTTGATATTTTTTGGCTATTTCTGCCAAGGAAAGGTTGGACCCAATGACGGTTGCCTACGTATC
This sequence comes from Nicotiana benthamiana, assembly GCA_034376525.1. Classification (NCBI taxonomy): domain Eukaryota; kingdom Viridiplantae; phylum Streptophyta; class Magnoliopsida; order Solanales; family Solanaceae; genus Nicotiana; species Nicotiana benthamiana. The sequence goes on from CM067336.1 coordinate 92,936,706, forward strand.
CCACACCCTGTGAGAATCAAACCGGCGTAGTTTGGGCTAATTAAACAAACTATTCTAAAACACGACTCTTTTTTTATTTTCTATGGCAAGATAAACTATATTTCGTTTTATATTTTTGAAAACAAGACAAAATAACGACTCTTTTTTTCTTTTTCATTTTTAATAAAATAATATGTTTTCCCAGACTAAAAGAAAGACTCTTTTTTTCCTTTTCAACAAACAATTTTTCAAAATAAAAGATTCTTTTTTTTTTCTATTTTTCCTTTGACTTTTAGTAAAACAAACTATAAAAATATCATTTATCATTTTTCAAAATTTCAGTAGAGTTCCGACAGTACTTGGACGTTGGGGTTTTCTAAAATAATCAACTAACTCTCCAACTGCCATTTTTATCTTTTTCTTTTGTTTTACTCAATTTTCCAATATTCAGGGGATTCAGGAACCAATCAACATGCAGGTTCGAAACAAATCCACAGCACAACTGTGATGCATCACGATGGTCTTTTCATTTTAGGTTGCTAGCCCTAGACGGACCCAACCCATGTGTTGAGTCCCGTAAGTCAAATGCAACGTGATGCAAATAAGCACTCCTGATAAGGATCCGGCATGAAGTCACATTTTTTATGTTAAAATCTTGGGTTAGTGTTTTATACTATGTACCCGAGCGAAGAACTCGAGTCGAGGTGGGGGCAACATTTCGGGAACCAAAAGGCCATCCAGCTTAGTAACTTGTCTGAGCCTCTTTTTATTTCAAGGTATGCCACTAACAGAATAGGGAGTCTCAACCAGTAAGCACATCCTTGGAGGTGAAGAGAGAAGGGTGTTGGCACAGTTTATATACAATTAAGATAATATCAAAGCGGTAACATATAGTACGTTCAGCACAAAGCATGTAGGGAAATCAGATATAACGAAATACAACAATTTATGTAAGCTCGAATTCTAAACCCTAAACAAAACATTCAGGATTCTTGTCTCCAGCAGAGTCTCTAGAGCTGTCACACCTCCTTTTTCACTACACATCGCAAGGCATAAATTAGTTTTTCCAATGAAAGGACAATTAGAACGAGATTTAGTTATGAATTATTCAGAGTCGCCACTTGGGAGATTAGTGGTGTCCTAAGACACCGGTTTTAATCCTGAATCAAGGAAAATATTGACTATGTATTACAATCCGTGATCTAGAAATCCGGATACAAAATTCTGTTAACCAGGAGAAGGTTTTAGGTATTCCCGGTTTCCGTGGTTCTAGCACGGACGCTTAGCTCTTGTATTTACTTTTATTTGATTTTAATACATGCTAGCATATGTGACTTTTATACGTAAACCACTTTTTATCATTATTTATTTTAAAAGAAATGTGACGTCGTGAAAGCGCGTTTCAAACAACGTCGCAATCAATGCACCCGTAGTTGTCAATACATTTCAACTTCGTCGACATTTGGATTTGGGTTGCATCAATGCACACCCAAGTTTAGGAAAGTAATTTATTTAAATCATTCTTAAAGATTCTAACGTAATATTATTTTTGGCAAGGCCGTGAATTTCACTAAACTGTCCTCCCGAATTTCTAAGTGTTTTGTCACAACCATTTATTGAGGGCCCCGCAATTTATATTCTATTTGGCAAGGCTCGTCTCATCATTAAAAGGACAAACTAAAAGGAACTAAGATTCTCTAATTGTCTCTACAATAAAACAAATTTCGAATTAATTATTGTCATTTTGAAGCTACTTTACTCTTTAATAAGATAGAATATCGTCAAAACAAATACAAGTGGGCTTGGCTGGCCCAAAACCATGCCTTGCACTTTTTGGACTCCAGTTGAGTCTTGAGCAACATCCCCATTGGGCGGTCGATTGGCCAAGTTAAATCACGGGCAATCACCAAATGTTTAGTGTCTGGATTTGAATGGAAAATATGACAAATCGCAAGAATTAAACTGATACTCCCGAATTGACATTTCAATAGACCTGAAATCGATGGCACCGTTTCATTCTGAGCATTAACTAACAAGAACATCACATTACCAAAGTGAGTCTAATTCTCAATTTTAATAACATTTAGCGAACTCTTCACAATTGCAAAAAAAAACTGATGAGATTCGATTAGTGAGTCGAATATTTCAAATCTTATTGATAATTACAAGGCAATTCTACTAAACTTGCAACCCTATTTTGAACATGCTTTCATTATTAAAACTTAAGGGAACATTTAACTCATAGTAAAGTATGAAATGAAACAGAAGAAAAAAATTGCACCGCTACTGAATTCCATTTGCCAGGTGCTTCAATCTTTTTGAATCTCAATGACTACACGATTAGAGTGATCGACTCAATAACTATAGTTGAGTCTCCAAATGTTAGTCCATATTCCTTAGTAACGGTCCAATTATAGTCTATTTATACATGGAGATTTAAAATTCATATAACGAGCAATCTCATGCATCAGAACAAGACAAAACATAAATATCCTAGAGAATGACTTCAAACATCATTCAAACAGCATTTCAACATGTATTTCCTCAATTTGATTCAAATTACATAAACTATTCAAAGTCACGTGAGAGTAGAAGGTGCACCTGGACAAATTCAAAGGAAGAAGAGGTAATAGGCTAATAATAACTAGCAGCAGCAATGACAATCACTTAACAACAATTTAGAATAAACAAGTGACTCAAGTTGAAATCCGAAAATGCAGGAACTCCAAATCCAAACAGAAATTAACCAGCTAACCCAAATCAGCTTGAAGCAACGTATACTAACTCGAAACTACCCAGAATTACCACAAAACCTTCTGCAGACTCATATTTCAACCAGAAAAACAGCATAAACAAATCCAAAACTACAGAAAACAACACTAGCAACCCTATCAAGTTTCATAACCCAACTGTTGAACAAAAACTGGAAAATCAGCATTTGAAGTAGAAACTAGCTTGAACCATCTAACGGAACAGTAATATTTTGAGTTTTTATTAGATTTTTTTCTATTGTTTTTTGGTTTTTGATGGTTTTCTTTTGTTTTTGGGGTTTTGGAGTTTGAATTTCAGATCTTCGATGTGAAACTTGGAGAGCACACTTTGGGAAGTTTTTTTGGGCTCCAATACATGTTTGTGAAGGAAATAGTGATGCCTTTTTATAGGCACAAAGAGATGCAAGTCAGATTTCTTCTTTACACCTTAGTCCCTTAGTTTTACTTATTCAATCAAGTGTTTTCTAACATGTGCCTCCAGTTAACACCCTAACAACAACTGGAATTCTATTTTGATCTCTTCTAGGTGTTTCTAGTGGCTTCTCAATTCAGTTACTAATAAATTCCCAGTGAATTACCCCTATTGCCCTTACATTAGTCCTGAAACTACCAACTTGACCTAACAATACCCCAACTCCTTTCCAACTTAGTTAAAACTACCAACCATTCCCAAGTTTATCTACTTATAATAACTGATTAAGTAAGGAATTTAAGTAATAACAGTTAGTAATTAACCTAAACTAACTAAATTGAACCAATTAAATCCACCCAAATGATATCCATTGAAGACATTATTGAATCAAAAATTAATATGACGACTAAAGCAAATCATCAACACATAGTCAAGACCTTAACACAAAATCAGAACGTAAAAAGAAAATGAAACGAGAATGGCAGAAAATCTAAATTGAACTTGGACAAATAAAGAAAATAACCTTAGGATCAACCCTTACACACCAGATTCGAATAAGACTAAACAACCAGAATTACACCCTAAAGTTGGAACAAAACTAATAAAATCAAAATATATATATTGCCAATCATTCAAGTAGCACAAATATTAACCTAATTCACATAAGCATGAGAGAAAAAACATACAAAAAAACAATAATCAAATTAATTCAAAACTTACTACTATGACTCTTACGCCTATCAATTTAACATTTGAGCCATTCTGATGATATTTGAATGACGCTAACAATTGATTCCGCATGAGGGAGGCAAGGCGACCTTGGCATGTTCTTTTGAAACCACTGGAACGACTTAGGGTTTTTGACCATTTTTGATTTTCCACATGCGAGGATTTCAGTCATGACTTGAGGGAAGTTTTTGATGGACTAATGATGAGGAGATGGGGGAGGCTTGTTGGTGTGAATTTGGGCTAGTTTGGGAGGTTTCGCCGCCATGGGAAGTGGAGACGGTGACAATAAATTTGACCATTCGATGGTTTTTGGTGGGATTCAATGGTCGGTAATGGCAGATTCGTGAAGAGGGTGTCAAGGTGGTACAGGGGTGTGATTTTTTGGGTCAACAGTGACGATGGTGTCTTCGTCGGCGGCAGAACTGGTGGCAGAGACTATGGGGTGCAGGGGGAGGGGTTGTATGAGGAAGACGTGAATTTGGTCTCTAATCTGGTAAAGGGGTTATTACGTTTTTATGTAAACTCCTTGAACAACATAGGACCGTTGGATGAGTTTTAACGGATGGCCCAGATGGAGCCAAGATGAAACGGTGTTGTTTTGGGTAAGTAAATGGGGCAGACCGAGCTGGGTATTAAATTGGACTGGGTAAGGCTATATCCGTTTGGGCCTAGCGAATTGACCCAAGCTTGGGCCATTAGAGTAGCCCTCCTTCCTTTGTTCTTTCCTCTCTCTCTCCCTCTCTCTCTCTCTCTCTCCCTCTCTTTTAAAATAGTTTCCTTTAATTTCCTTTTATTTTCTTTTTGTTTGTTTTTTCATTTTTTGTATTTTTTATGTAATTGGTAGAAAACTAAAATGAAACCTAAATTAATTCCTAACTAAGCGAATTAATTTCTAAAATTGTTTAAAGCTAACTCATGACAGTTTCACAAGTAAAACAATTAAAATGCCAAAGTGAACTGTTTTTTATGTTTTGTTCTAAAATAAATTAACCCCTAATTAATCCTACAATGGGTAATTAAATACAAATAAAAAATATACTATTTTGTATTTTTCATATGCATAAAATATACAAATAAGTTGCAACAATTACAAGAGAAACGCGCAAAATTTAAAAAAATTCGCAAAAATAAGAAAAAATCATTTTGTTTGAATTTTGTGGGAATAATTCATATATAGGAAAAAAATCACATGCTCACACTATCTCAAGAATATGCATAATGATGATGCATGCGCATGATGACTTCACTTAAATAAGGGGATATCACGTCAGCTTTTCAACAGTCTCAAATGTCAACTTCCACCAGTTATGTTACCGCCTTTGAACCTGGTCAAATTCTCGTAGAACAAAGTTTGTGGTTCTGCCCATCGGGGACGCATCTTGTTGTGACGCCCACGAATGGAGGGACTAACTGTATGGGGTCAAGTTTGACCTTGTACGTCCCTACGACTGCATGGATGATCGTCAAACGCGGACTTGCTAGGGAAGGGGTACGATCTAGAGATGGTAGAACAAACGACACCATAGGCCCCGTCTTCCTATCAAGGGCATGTGTTCAGTTCATGTATATTTTAGAATTTTGAGGAGGGTTCCTTAATATATAAAAGGGACCCAAGCATTGTAAAAGGAAAGCAGAATAAAAAAACCTCTCTCTCTCTCTCTCTTTAAAAACCACTCTCTTTATATTTCAATCTGCTAAGATCGAAAACGAACAACGTATTATATATCCCAAGGTCTTATTATATTCGATTACAGTATACCCTTCATTTATTTTGATTGATTTTCTCGGAAAGTATGCGGTAACGTTTGAGTCAAACAGACTTTGTCTTCATGTTCTACTTCCTCAGGATGATAGTGTTTCTAATGAAGAAAGCAAGGATTCATACTAGGCTAGCTATGGTAACCAAAAACTTAATGGAGGGAATTTGTGGACAACCATTTATTGACAACCCCTTTGCCCCCCTTTCTAAAAACAGAAAGAAATCAGGTTTATGATATTATGACAAAATAACTCTTATTCCTTTTTGAGGAATCGAGTTGAAGAATTTGAAGAGTCGCCGCCTAATGATTATAGTGTATTAGGATATTGTAAATAAAAGAAGAAGATTTTTGAAAGAACACTAGATTTTGGGTAAGGGCATCAGATTATCTCGAGGGGAAGGTGTAAGGCATTCCTTAAGATCCAATAGTGTGGTCCTGACCTTAATTGTGACTTTAATGGAGTAGAAATCAAGTAAGGCTTACACATAATAGTTACAAGTAAGCTTGAAACTTTGAAAAAGAATAGGTGGAATAGACAGTCTTTAGAAATGGAATTGAGGCAAAGAAATGAAAGCACTTAAGGAAAATATTACAAAAAAAGAAAAGAAAGGAGGCCCTAGGTTTAGATGTGATATGGATCACATCAATGCATACCCAGCAATCTCCCCTCAAAAGAGGGTCGCACAAGATATTAGCGCGCCGGTCATCATTTCCATATTCTACCATTCCAGCACTGTAATAGTTATTTACACTTATGGATTGGTAACGAGTGCTTATTGTGTTCTATTACCCGTCCCGTCCTATAGGTCCTAGAGGGTATTTAGGACCACTATCCTATAAGGTAAGAACTAGGCTGAACCCTTAGGCTTAAAGGTTAAAATGCTAAGCGACATACAAAACAAATAGGACTTCACTTAAATGAATCATATAAAGGGCATGTAAAAGGGCTCAAATATTCCTCTATGGATAAGCATATAATTAGCACAACTCAAACACTTTTAAGGTCTAAATAAATGAGAATTTAAAAGCTGGAATGTCAAAATATAGGATACAATAGGAGCAGAAAACTTAACCAGAATTTCAGAAAGCCTGGTCGAAATTTTTAGAATTTGAGAAAATGGTAGTAAATGTACAACATTTTAGGAATCAGTGAGAAAATACTTTGAAACACACTTGAAAATATATACTAATCCTTTTCTTTCCTTTACTGAGTCGAGGATCGATTGGAAATAACCCCTCTGCCCTTTCGGGTAGGGGTAAGGCTCCTCTACATATTACCCTCCCCAGACGCCACTTTGTGGGAATATACTGGGTAGTTGTTGTTGTTGTTGTTGGATGTAGCTTTCCGCTAGGAGCAGAAAAATAGCATAGTGCCAGACAGAAGAGGTGAAAATGTATAGCACAGATGCAAAACCATTAAGGATTTCAAAAGTGTAAAAAAAGTGAGAGTAGTAAGTATATTAGTATTGAAATATACTTTTGAAAAAATTATAGAAGATAGTAAGGAAATAGTTATCTGATAAGTTTTAGCAAAAACAGTAGTCCGGTTCTATACTGGAAAGATAACTTAGTAGATATATATATAGATGTGATTAAAAATGGGATGAGAGTTTGGTTGGAAAACCAAGCGGAATTTAGAGAGGTGAAAATGAAAAACAAGTTCAGACCGTTAAAAAGATTGAATAGTCTAAAATAGATGGAAATATGATCAATTGATTTATTAGGTCCTAAGCTTTTCTAGCCGTTATATATATTGTTTGATTGCACATTTAATTTTTAATTTTAACAGAGAATATTAGCCAGACTTATGTTGTTAAACTTAATTGGTGAGGCATTCAGTAGTTGCAAATAAATCCCTACGTACATGATAGCTAATGCACATAAAGGTTGTAAAACATGGTATCTAAATGCAGTAGTAGTAACTTGTTGGTTATTAAGTGATTGTGATTTTAAAGTAAATAACAAGCTGAAAGTAAAAGAACCTAAAAACATGACTTCTAGTCATGTGTGGTGCATGTCCTAGAAAAGATATCTATTGCACAAATAAGAAAATCCCTACAAGCATATTTTCTACCTGTACCCTTAAACTAAGCATGCATAGTTCCCCTATTTTACTATAAACCCCAATCATTCATTACAAAGTTTTATAAACCAAGTTAAATAAATTACAGTAATGAAAATAAGTAAGAAGTTACTCTATACGGAGCCTTCAACCAGGCCCAAGTCTCCAACCTCACTTCTTTCGAATTTCACAGCCTTTACCAATGTTTGGGTGTGACAATGCTCCCTAAGGGACCTTGGCCAATACCAGGCACCCAAATAGATTAAAATTTAATCAGTGCACGTGTGGAATTACCAGCATTGTGCATCAAAGTTCAGTGGGTACTCAAGGTATCGAAAGCAATGCTTACACTAAGGGGGTGGAACCTAAATTTTAGGAGTAGTGAATTTGTGATAGAGTTTTAAAAAGATTGAGTTTAAAAATAGTTTGAAAGGGGGTCCATAGAGAAACAGTTTTGAGTGAAAAGCAACAGAAGATACATTATCAGGAAAGCACAAGCAGGGGCAGGGGACATGTTGGACAAGTAGCTCACAAGTGAGAACACAATTACATATACACAAACATCACAGAGAAGCACATCAGAACTTAAACAATCAAGTAGGTTTCACACAAAGTGGTCGGGGTCTTAACAGTATTAGATTGATAGATTCACATATCAAGAGGAGGTTCGGGGTTTCTTAATAGCTAAAAGAGTCGTGAATACATGCTAACAATGTACTGGGGTTAGGGGATAAGGAGAAACATGTAGGAGACTGACAAAATGAGTAATGAGCATACCAGATTAAGTTTGGCATATTAATCAACACACTAATTGCAGTAAGCACAACAAAACCATAAGTTGAAACATACAAGAAATAAGAGAAAGTGCAATACAAATAAAAACATATTGATTTGAAGATGTAAATCAAATTGGAGACATACTAGTTGAAGGCAAATTAATGCAGGGCAGTAGTGAGCTATAATATGCAAAGTGGTGAGCAATAGTGTGCAAGAGAGTGAGCAGCAATATGCAGAGAGTATGCAGAGAGAGCAGCAGTAGTAGAGAAGTGAGCAGCAATAGCAGACTCGAGCAAGCATCAATATAGAGAAGTGAACATCAATATAGAGAGAGCAATAGAACAATAAAGTAGCCTAAAGCTCAGCCCGGGTTTCAGACCAGTCGAGTAACCAGTAGAGAAGTGAGAGAGGTTGTGTAGAAACAAGAGAGAGCACTGAATATTTTTTGCTTAGAGAGTTCATAATGAATTCTATTCGTGTGAAGTGAGAAGAGAGGAGGACTACTTATAGTTTTTAAAACCAATAGAGATTAGGGTGACAAGTACATAATTATAGAAATAGTACAAATTTGAATCAATCAGAGGATCTAATTAATATAAATTAGGGATTCCTGATTTGAATGGGAGGACAATTATATCGGATAAAGGAAATAATTAATTAGACGGCAGATTACCATAGTAAAAGTAGTAGGACTATAATATGTAATAAAGGCCAAATACATAACACTCTAAATAAGAAAAATATATGCTGAGTATTTGAACAATATTTTAAGTACACAAATATGGTAAACACCTTCATTCCCCACTAACTACAGTGAAAACCCTGCAACTACCCCACCACTATCAACAATACTGATTCCCACTGCTGCTGATATCTCCCCACAACCTTTTCACACCTTACCTGCCAAAACCACCTCATATACCACCTATTTCACCACTCATGCTCTTGCAGCTCCTCCAGCAGCTATTTTTCCTCGATCTTCTAATGAGAGTGTTTTTAAAGACAATGATGCCCAACATTATGCTCCGGAACTAACTTTCAATGTCTCGGATCCATACTCTCACGCTCCCCATTTTTAGGCTCCTCATAAAACTAAAAAGCTTGGTATGACAGCTGTGCAAGATGACATATCCGGGAAGGTGAAAATCCTAGAACACTCTTTAAGAAAAATGCAAGGGACAGGGAGCCAGATGAGCGTGGCATATAAAGACTTGTGCTTGTTTCCTGACGTCCAACTGCCTGCTGGATCTAAGATGCCGAAGTTTGATTTATATAACGGTATGGCGATCCCGTGGTTCATTTGAGAGGTTACTGCAATAGGATGAGAGGTTCTGGTGGGAAAGACAAATTATTGATGGCAATTTTTGGTCAGAGTTTGAGTGGGGTAGCTCTGGAGTGGTACACCCGCCAAGATGCTAACGGGTGGTACATGTGGGATGATATGGCTCAGGCCTTTGCCAGGCACTTTAAGTGTAATATGGAAATTGTCCCGGATCAGAGGAGGCTGACCAAGATGGAAAAGAGGCCTAATGAAAGCTTTAGGGAGTACATGCTCAGATGGAGAGAACAAGTTGCCATAGTCGATCCCCCGATGAAAGAAAAAGAGATGGTCGACTACTTTCTTCAAGCTCTAGAAGCAACTGACATTTGGGCATTTTATCTCGCCTATGGGTAGGCCTTTTAATAATGTGGTAAGTATGGGCGAAATTGTAGAAGATGGGCTGAAGTCTAGCAAGCTCATGAATTATTCTGCTTTAAAAGCCAGAACACAAGTAATTTAGACCGACACAGGAAGCTAGCTGGGTCAGAAGGAAAATGATGATGTTACCATTGTTGTTTCAGAGTCACGACATGGACCAAACGATCTGCCTCACCAATACACCCAGCCTCAACACCAATCTGAAACATATCCCCCAACTATACATAATCTACCTCAGTATCATCCTCCGAATAATGTCCGATCATATGTCCAACAACCAGGCCACTTCCTATGGCAAGCACCAACACCGCATAATGTATTCTTGCCTTCACAACATTCTAGAGCACCCAACAACCCAAGAAAATAGGGGCGGGGAAGAGCACAAAGGAAAAAAGTAATTTCACGCCAATTGGGGAGTCCTACGCAAGCTTATTTGAAAACATAAAGCATTCTAGCATGATTGAACCACTCCTTGGCTATACTCCAGACCATATGCAAAGAGATTTGATCCTACTGTACGATGCATGTACCACACTAATGTCCAAGGGAACAACATTGAATATTGTGATTCTTTGAAAAGGGATAGAAAGAATGATTCAATAAGGATAATTGTGGTTAATGACAGTGACATGGAGCACATAAATCCTCTTGGAAATTTGTTGACTGAAGTTGATGATATTGAAGTCGGTAATGGTCTTGGAAATATTGATGCAAAACTCAATAGCTAAGATGCCGAGCTTGGTAATTGGAAAGACGTTTCATCTCTTGGCTAGCTGGAGCAAAGTCTTGCTGGTTTGTTTTGTTTTCATTTCAGTTGTCCGGGATATTTTCAGGGTTGTAATCCGGATATTGTCTTGTGGCCAAACCCTCTTTTCCTTTAATTTTTTCCTAGCTTGTTTAGTCATAGTGGTCTGTCTAGTGTTTTCCAGGTCTATTTTAGGATTGTACTTCTGTTTTTGCTTGTTTTGTTATGCGAACTGTTTCACCGTTTGTCTAATGCAAATTCCGGTCTTTTTTTTACCTCCAGTCATCTTCTTTAGTTCTTCTTTATCATTTTTGTTTTGTCTTTTGTTTCGTGCTGGTTCTAGTGACATGACATGTATACATAATTCTTAGTTTGTGATTTAAAAGTCACTTTGTTCAGGAAGCAATGAAATCATTTTTGAAATTAAGAACAGATGTAGACATTTTAAGATTATTTAAAGCCCGAGCCATGTGAAACTGGGGCAAGTAAAACATGAAGAAACCATAAAATAAAGTTAGCCAAATTGGCAGGAGGCTATTCATGGTAATGAGAGTGAGAGTGTTGTCCAATGACGCTTTGTAGTTCACAGATGCAGAAAACGAATGTGTGTATAGGGTTGTTTAATTGTGCGATTTGCACTTGGCATGTTTTGGAGATCGGAATGACAAAGGCATTTTGTTCTGCTATCTAAACACTTTATCCCTTGTCATCCCTTTTGAGCCTTGTTTAGTTTCTTTCATACCCCTCTTTTGGAATCAATGGAACAACTAAGAAATGCAAGTGCCGAAAATGAGTACATAAAAAGAAAAGAAGAAGAAGAGAAAAGAAGAAGAAAAGAAAAGAAGAAGAAAAGGAAAAAGAAAAGAAAAGTAAAGAAGAGGAATGAAAAGAAAACAAAGGAAAAATGAATGAGAAGAGAAAGAAAGAAGAAAGAAAAGAAAAGAAAAATTACAACAAACAAGTAATTCCTATGATGTGAAATACGATTGACTTGATCCCCAAAGAAAGACCTTCTGATCTGTCTGCGAGAAATGCCAGGTCAAGCAGGTAAAGGTGATTCATGTCAGGAGCAACACTTCGATCCAATCAAGGAAAATTAAAATGAGCGAGCCAGATTGATGAAAACCCTCACGGGTACCGCAAGGTGATGAAAGCTAAGAAAAAAAATGAGAGGCTTGATGGTGAAAACCCTTCGGGCACTGCAAGTCAAATAAGGATTGCGAATCAGATTGGATAAGCGGAGCATTGAAGCCCAGTTTCACTGCCAAAAGGTACGACAAGACCTGAATATCAGATGTGCTTAACAGAATAGGCCACAGGTGCATGTCAAGGTCATTAGAGTCGGTATCCACATCTGATAGGTTTCTACTTTGTAGTTTTTCTTTTTAGGAATCATCTCTTTCTATTATCCTTTACTCTATTCCTTTTGTCTTGGTTACTTCCTCTTCCCGAGTCTGTTTGGTCAAAACAAGTGAGAAATGACTTCAAAATTTGTGAGAAATGACTTCAAAATTTGCAACAAGCTTCCTAATTTCACAAGACAAGCTCTGGCTAGTACATCAAAGTGTCATGAGTTAAGAAAGAGCGACAAGCGCACTGAGTTGGTAACAAATAACATGCTTTGGGATTTGTGTGAAGTACAAAGGCTTGGTATATATTAATTTGTGAACAATGCAACAAATAGAGGGTTAAGGTGAATGAATCAATATGATTTGGGGATCATGTGAAACACAACGGTTTGGTAGATATCAACTCATGAGCAATGCAACAGATGGAGGACATTGGGTTTGAACAAAGAAGAGGTGTTTTTTTTATAATGGGTGATAGGGAAAAAGGTCAGTCAAGGAACAAGCATGGTCTTTGAAGGTTAAAATTTTTTTTATCATGGCAAGTGTAGGAGCAACTGCCACAAAGTCAAAGCCACAAACCAACTACCATGTTTAAGCTCACCTGTTTTCTTTGTCTGAAACAGGGATGGAAGCTATGTCCATATCAACGCTTGGCACGTTGAAATTTTTAGGTTTAATGCCCCAATTATACTTACGCAAAGGCTATTGAGAAAATCACACATCACCACTAGGAGAAGCATTTCCTAGTGTGGGTTTTCAAGTTTTATTTTTGTTGTAGGAGACACACTTCCTAAATTGTGATTTTACCCTAAAGATATGCACCTCCTAGTTTGGATCATATGAGAATGAGTCATTTATGGTTTTACCCCTAGGAGATGCACTTCCTAGTGCAAGTCTTCCAAATTATATTTTACTCTAGGAGACGCACTTCCTAATATGATTTTCACTCTTAGGAGACGAACTTCCTAAATTTATAGTTCATTCATACGAGACGCACTTCCTAGTTTGAGTCATTGAAATTTTACCCATAGGAGATGCACTTCCTAAATTGAAAGTTCATTTATAGGAGACACACTTCCTAAATTGACAGTTCGACCATAGGAGATGCACTTCCTAAATTGAAAGTTCATTCGCAGGAAACACACTTCCTAGTTTGAGTCATTGAGTTTTACCCATCGGAGACGCACTTCCTAAGTTGAAAGTTCATTCATAGGAGACACACTTCCTAGTTTTAGATACTGAAGTTTTCACCCCTAGGAGACGCACTTCCTGGTTTTGGTTCATACAAGGTTTGACTGTACGAGACGCACATCCTAATTTGGTTCAGTCAAGTTTTATTTTATCAAACGCATTTGCTAGTCAAACTTTTTTTGTTTTACTCCTAGGAGATGCACTTCTTAGTCTTGGTCATTTAAATTCACCCCCAGGAGACACACTTCCTAGATTGATTCATTCATGTTTTATATTAGCAGACACATTTGCAAGTCAAAGTTTTTGGTTTACTGGTAGGAGACACACATCCTAGTCTAATCTTTTGTTTACTCTCATCATTGCATCAGTAGTATAAGTGGTTTACAATGTTTCTAACAACTCACAAATCTTCGTAGTGCAAACTGGGGCAGAAAATTTCGTTTGTTTTGTTTGTTTTTGTTGTAGGATCCCACATGTAAAACAAGGGAACACAAAAAGGTTTGGCAATCAGGTGACCACCTGGAGAACAAGGGAAGACAGTTCAAGTTTCAAGGGGAAACAATTCAAGTTCAAGAGGAAAGGAATAAAATTCAAGTGTTGCTAATCAGGAGCCACATGGAAAATAAAGGGAAAAATATTCAAGTTAGCAACAAAAGAAGCCCGCGGCAAGAATGCAAGTCAACAATCTGAGGTGATCAACAGAAGTTAATCACAATAAAGAAAAGGAAAAGAAAGAGAAAAGAAAGAAGTTAATCCAAATTAAGAAGTTGATGAAAGATGCGGGTTGCTCAAGACATGGCCGAGGTCACAAGCACTACATACGTGGTCTTGATCCCAAAAGCTAAAGAAGAACGAGCTAGCACCTGCAGCTAATAAGAACCAAGGTCCAAATCTAAATTCTGCATGAAGAACCATTCAAGACTCAAGATCAAGCTTCAGAAGACCTATAGATAGGAATCTTGTAACTCATAGTTGACAGGCTTAGATATACTTTTTTTATTTTTTGATTTTGATGTAATAAAAGGACCGTAGATAAAAACATCGACGGAACGACACCTCACTCGGCTCTCCAAATCATGTCTCTATCATTTTCCTGAACAACACTCACCTGATTCTTTATTGCCAAGTATATGTAGGAAACCTCGGAAGCAGGGTGAGGTCAACTTTATCAAAAATTTACCTGATTCCTTTATTTCAAAGTATATGTAGGAAACCTCGGAAGCAGGGTGAGGTCAACTTTTTCAAAAATGCTTCATGCAGAATATTCAAATGCGAAAAAATCTCTCGTATTTGCTCACTTGTCTTTGCCTGAAAACTTATCATGTTTTCGAGCAAAGAGGGAAAGCTGTGAGCACATGATTTTTTCCCTATATGTGAACTATTTCCAAAAATTCAAATAAAATGATTTCTTTCTTTATTTTGCAACTTGGTGGATTTTTATTATATTTTTTGTTAATTTTTTGCATTTTAATTCATATGAAAATATAAAAATGTACTTGACATTTGCATTTAGGATTTAAGTTCACATTTTGGGATTAAGTAGTAGTTAAAATTATTTACATATAAAGAAAATGACAAAAAATTGTTCTTTGCACTTGTATCTTCAATTTTTAGAATTTGTCTTAAGTTTTAGTTTAAAATAGAAATTAGTTAATTTTGAAGATTAAATAATATAACATTAGAGTCAATTTGGTCTTTGACTTTTATTTTTTCATTTTCATAAAAAAAATAATATAAGTATAAAATAAGAAAAAGAGAAAAAGAAAGCAAAATAAATAAAGAGAAAATAAAAAGGAATTAAAAGAGAAGAGGGTTGCTCTCAATATACTTAATTGGGCCTATGTTTAAACTTTACCCAGCCCAAAAGACCCCTTCCTGCCTAATCCATGACCTAGCCAAATCTCCCGACCCAACCCGCTTGACCCTTCCTGAGCTAGAGACACGACAATTCCGTGTCCCATTCTCTTAAGCAAAAGAGACCCTTCCCCTGTATTTATCATCTTCCGCACACACACCCCATTTTCAAGGAAGAACAAACATAAAGAGACCCTATCCCCCAGGATAATCTTCTGCTCCCGTCCATCAAAACCAGAAAAAACTTTCATCCATCTCATCCATGACTTGAGCTTCAGCAAACAACCAAAAAAAAACAAGAAATCCTTGAGCTCTTCTTCTTCAACCAGCAACAACTAAATCTCTTCGTCTTCCTTGAAAAAATGGAAGAACCCTCGAGACCAAGCTGCGCTGAAACCCACACACTCTTCTCCCAATTTTCTTTGTTTCTTTCTCTCTAACCTCTATTCAATTTTTTGTTTCAAATTCATGGAGTTCAGTTGATTTTGAAAGCTGTTTTGTGTTTGGGTTGGTTCGAGGTCATGGTTCGTCATTGTTCGTCGAGGTTCAGGATTGCGATTCACAGTTTTAAGTGATTTTGTTTGTGGATTCAGATTCAATTGTAGTTGTGGTTTATTGACGCCTTTGTAATCATTAGAATTTTTCGTTAACCAAAGAAACTTTCACATTTGAGTTCTCTTGTTCGACTTCCCATTGCATCCATTGCTTGTGCAATTGTTGAATACTTTGAGAAATTGAATCCCATTTAGTGACTCTAGTGCAACCATCTTCTTGTGAGTTAGAGTTCCGGGATCGATTCAAAGTCGCTGTTTGAGGTTAAATCCGGGCAGATTCGCGGCTTCTGGTTCGATTGTTGTCGTTGTTTTTTTCTGTCAAATTTTGGGGTTTAAATATTGTACCGGTTGATTTGTATCGAGAAAGGATTTGCTTAACAATTTCACTTTATTCTCTTCCATTATCGTTTGCGATTATATATTGTATGTGACTGATAAGCTATTTCTTCGTATTGGCCATTTGCTTACCTGTTCCCTTTGGATTTGTGTTCTCAAGCAGCCATATAGATCGAGTCTAACAATGAGTATTCAAGGCTTGACGATTTAATTCATTGCATTTTGATAATTTAGTTTAATATACAGCCGTTAGGTTTAATCAAAACACTCAGATTGATAAGCATTGAATAATTTAATTAATGTGAGTGAATGCAAACTTAAAATCATGGTTTGTTAGTATCATCATATCGAAATAGGAACTAGTTGAAGTGTTTTATTATGATTATTTGTTTGAATCAAGAATAGCTGGGTTTATTTTAATGATTGTGGCTCAATAGCCTTTGTTTAAAACAACTCCTTATGGTTGTCTGGATCAGGATTCGATATGGAATCGAAGTACTCGACTACGAAGCCCTTCTTCCGATCAAGATGAATGGGCTCCATGTGGAGTTAAGTTATCAATCGCTTGGGCTTGTAGTTCACTTGCGTTAGGCCTAGGTAATGTTTTGAAGAATTTGCCCAACGATCCTCCCGTATTAATACCATTTGGCTTAGTAATTTAGATTTGGTTAATAGTCTTAATTCTTATCTTAATCCGGCATGCGTTACGGTTCTATTAGACCATTGGTAAGAAATAAAAAATTGATCCATTAGTTGTAATGTGACGTTCGAGTTTTGAGTTAGGTAGAAGGTTCAAGCTAAAATGTGCTCCCTTTTGTTTGGATCCGGACTTGAACTCGAAGCCCGGATTTTATTATATTAATTAATTAGGACTTTTTCTTGTCTTTTTAAATCAAAAATAGAAAATATTTTTATCTTGTAGGTTTATCCTTTTAAAATATAATTAGACGAGCCTCGCCAAATAAAAACGCAAATTGCGAGACCCTTAGTAATGGTTTAAAAGATATTTAGATAATCGGGGAGGGCCGTCTAGTGAATTTCACGGCCCTCCCAAAAGATTATAACACGTTAGTCTCTGTTAGATGCGGCTTTGATAAAGTACATTCCTAAATATGAGTGGGAATTTTATGCGGCCCAAATCCAAATCCTAAAAAGTTGAATAGAGTGTGCCTAGGATTGCGGCTTCATTTGATTCGGCGTAATCCGAAAACACATTTTAAATAACGTTCACTTTCTTAAATAAATATTAGATAAAAGAGGGTAAGCATAAAATTGGCAGATCGGCTCTTCATGTAATACAATCAGAGAAAAGTCTAAATGCAACAGTTAAGCGACCATGCTAGAACCACGGAACTCGGGAATTACTAACACCTTCTCCCGGGTTAACAGAATTCCTTATCCGGATTTCTGGTTCACAGACTGTGAACAGAGTCATCTTTTTCCTCAGTTCGAAATTCAATCGGTGACTTGGGACACCATAAATCTCCCAAGTGGTTACTCTGAAATCTTAATAAATAAATTCCATTATGATTGTCCTTAAATTGGAAAAACTCCTTTATGCCTCTTTGCAGGGGTGTATAGCAGAAAATGGAGGTGTGACACACCTAACGAAGCTACTGCAACTCTCGAAATTCCATTCCAACCCCAGGATCAAAATCTCACCTATCAACCAGATTTCTCCAAAATTCATGTTAAGACAATTCAAGCTGAATTCTACACCGGACCTCCGAATTTAGTTCTGATTTCATCCCTAAGTCATAAATAACCACCCAAAACTAGTCGAACCGTCAGAAATCCATTCCGAGCCATATAACTCATAAGTCAATATCCGATTGACTTTTCCAAACTAGCCTTCTCTTAAAGAGACTAATTGTCTCAATTCCAATCAAACTCTGTCCGAATCGCTTCAAACACTACAAATACATATAATGTAACATATAGAAGCATAAAACGGGAAAAACAAGGCGGTAACTCATGTGACGACAGGCCGGGTCGTCACATCCTCCCCAACTATAACAAACGCTCGTCCTTGAGCGTGTCAAGAAACATACCTGGAGCCTCAAACAAATTAGGATATCTGCTCTGCATCTCTTGCTCGATCTCCCAAGTGGCCTCCTCTATTGGCCGATCTCTCCACTGCACCTTCACCGAAGCTATGTCCTTTTACCTCAACTTTCGAACCTGTCTACCCAAAATAGCTACTGGCTCCACATCATAGGTCAAGTACTCATCCAAATGGATCGTGCTGAAGCCTAATACATGAGACAAGTCCCCAACATTTTTCTTGAGCATAGAAACATGATATAACGAGTGAACCCCCGACAAGCTGGGTGGCAAGGAAGGCACATAGGCCACATCCCCAATTCTCATGAGTATCTCAATAGCTCCAATGAACCGCAGACTCAGCTTCCCTTCCTTTCCAAATGACATCACGCCTTTCATAGGAGAAACCTTCAACAAAACCTTCTCGCCCACCATATAAGATACATCCTAAACCTTCTGGCCTGCATAACTCTTCTGACGCGACTGAGACGTACGAAGTCTCTACTGGATAACTTTCACTTTCTCTAAGGCATTCTAAACTAACTCTGTCCCCAATAGTCTTGCCTCACTAGGTTCAAACCAGTCAACTGGAGATCTACATCGTCTCCCCTATAAAGCCTCATACAGTGCCATCTGAATGCTGGATTGATAACTGTTGTTATAAGTCCATCAACTGCAAGGGGCCTCTCCCCAACTGGAATGCAAGCCAAACTGCCCATACTCACCGTCTTCCGACTTAAAGCATCGGCCACTACATTGTCCTTCTATGGATGATACAATATGGTAATATCATAATTCTTTAGTAACTTAAGCCATCTTCGCTATCTCAAATTGAGGTCCTTCTGCTTTAACAAGTGCTGAAGGCTGCGATGATCCGTGAACACCTCACAGGATACACCATATAGATAGTGCCTCCAAATCTTCAAAGCATGAACTATAGCAGCCAACTCCAAGTCATGAATATGGTAATTGTACTCGTGAGGCTTTAGCTGACGCGAAGCATACACAATAACTCTACCATCTTGCACCAATACACATCCGATCCCAACTCTCGAAGCATCACAATGTAGCAAGTAAGAGCATGAAGCTTATGGCAATTCTAGTACCGGAGCTGTAGACAAACCTGACTTCAGCATTTGGAAGCTCTTCTCACACCCTTTCGACCACACAAACATAGCATTCTTCTGCGTCAACTTCGTCAAAAGCAATAGATGAAAATCCCTGAATGAACCTACGGTAATAAACCGCCAAATTGAGGCAACTCTAAATCTCAGTAGCTGAGGATGGTCTGGTTCAACTCTGCACCGCCTCGATCTTCTATAGGTCAACCTGAATACCATCACTGGACACTACGTGTCCCAGAAAAGCCATGAAACTGAGCCAGAACTCACACTCGGAGAACTTTGCGTAAAGCTTCTCCTCTCCCAACCTCTGCAATACCACCCTCAAGTGCTGCGCGTGCTCCTCCTGTCTATGTGAGTACACCAGTATATCATCAATAAACACGATCACAAAAAAATCCAGATACTGCCAAAATACACTATTCGTCAAGTGCATGAATGCGGCTGGGCATTAGTCAGCAAGTGCATAAATGCGGCTGAGGAATAGAAATGGGCTGAGTGCCCGACACCAAATCAATACCGAAGTCAATATCCCTGTCCGATGGCATACCCGGCAGTTCTGCTGGAAACACACCAGAGAATTCCCTCACCATGGGGACCGAATCAAGACTAGAAGCCTTAGCTCCAACATCCCTTACAAATGCTTGATATGATAAACATCCCTTCCCAACCATCCGCTAGGACTTTAAGAAAGAGATTACCTTGCTGGGCACATAATCAATTGTACCATGCCACACGATCCTCGGAATACCCGGCATAGCCAATGTGACTGTCTTGACATGAAAGTTCAGAATAGCATGGCATGGTGATAACCAATACATGCCCAGAATAACATCAAAATCTACCATGCTCAATAGCAACAAGTCAAATCGGGTCTCTAGACCCCCAATAGTAACCAAACAGGACTGATACACATGGTCCACAATAATAGTATCACCCACTAGGGTAGATACATGCACAGGTAACGCAAGAAACCCTCGAGAAATCCCCAAATGAAGAGCAAAGGAAGAAGATACATAAGAATATGTGGATCCAGGATCAAATAAAACTCAGGAATCCTTTTGGCCGACTGAAATAATACCTGTAAATAACAGCATTCGATGCAACAATATTTGACCTTCCCTGAAGAGCGTAGCAACGAGCCTGACAACCACCGGATCAGCCTCCCCCGTCAGGGGCGACCCTTAGCTGCCTGACCCTCACCCCTAGCTATCTGGTGGGTACTAAAGACACTGGGCCAAAAGATGAAGGTTGGCCCCTCTGCTGAGATGAACTGGATGCACGACGGGGACAATCCTTCCGTATATGTCCAAAATCTCCACACTCAAAACAATTCTCTTGCGCTAGGACTGAAGGGAACCCCTCGTACCGGAGTAGGTGGCTAAAGAAATAGGCAGAGATGAACCCTGAACAGATGGTTCATGAGACAAACTCTGTAGAAAATCATTCTATCCATGATATGTGTGCTTTGGTTGTATTAGCATGATTTTCAGGTATAGATTTTGATGAATGACAAACAATGAAGTCAAGTGTCAAACAACATTATTATATGACAAACAAATTCCGAGAAGCATATTGATGAATGGATTGCATGGAAAAGCCAAAGACGAGCTCAAAAGTTCAAGACCGAAGACCCAAGGCGTAGGTCGTTAGGTAGAACCAATGTGTTGTGTGTATAAAATCAGCTCAAAAGACCTCTATTTATAGGGGTTAGAAGTAGTATGTCCGTTGCTTAATTGACAATCAATTTTGCTGATTATATGCCAAGATAATCGATTATTCACTTTGCATAATCGATTATCAGCTTACTGTTACAAAATTGGAAGCTGATTTTGTGCTAGAATAATCGATTACTGGATTTGCATAATCGATTATCTGCCTATCATTCAAAAACGTTGGCAACGGATACAAGATAATCGATTATGCCCAAGTGTATAATCGATTATCCTACTCTGCGGAAATTTCCAATAAATGGAATTTCCCAGAATAATCGATTATCACTTTTGCATAATCGATTATTCTCCTATGCTGTCCAGAATTGAAAACTTACTTCAAAAACCATTTTGGTTAAAATGAAAACGTTAAAATCATTTTGTTTGAAGTATTTGAAATATGTTTATGATAAATATGATTTGATAAAATGATTTTATGCATATTTATGATGACCTATGTTGAGCCAAAAGACGAGATAACTTAAACGTTGCTCCTACATTGATTCTACCTAACGACCTACGCATTGGGTCTTCGGTCTTGAACTTTTGAGCTCGTCTTTGGCTTTTCCATGCAATCCATTCATCAATATGCTTCTAGGCATTTGTTTTTCATATAATAACGTTGTTTGACACTTGACTTCATTGTTTGTCATTCATCAAAACCTATACCTGAAAATCATGCTAATATAACCAAAGCACACATATCATGGATAGAATGATTTTCTACAATTTCCCCCTTTTTGATAATGACAAACATCAGGAGATATGCATATAGGATTCCCCCTAAATTCATGCAATATCTCAACATACAATTCATGCAAAAGATTCCCCTTAATGATAATTCCCCCTCAAATAAGGCATACTATAACGTAGATACATTCCCCCGTATTTGATGCATATCGCCTAATTTCTTCCCCCTTTTGGCATTAGCAAAAAGAGAGTATACAAAGGCTACTTTCCCCTATCGACACTTCCCCTTGTAGAGTGTACATCTACGAGCAAGTGTAACAGTTTGTTAGGCACCCGTAAGCTTAACGGAGTTAGTGGAAACTCGAGAGAGTCTCTCGGGGACTGGACTAACCACATGTTGTGGTGAACCAGTATAAATTCGGTGTGTCCGTTCCTTAATCTTTTAATTACTGCATTTACTTTACTCCTGCAATTTTAATTCCGCAATATTTATCAATATTCGTGCCGCACTATTCACCCCCCCTCTAGTGACGGGCATAAATCCTAACAAACTCTACATTGGAAGTGCACTCAAAGATGGATGACTCTGCTAGGAGCCCTGATAGCCCTGGCCAGAAGATGAACCACGGTACTCTGACCAAGCTGGCTATGGAGGCTTTAATGAATGACCCTTGCTATGCTGAAACTGGCCCCTAGATGGAGCACCACTAGAGACACCTAAACCTCGAGGCCTCTTAGCCTCCCTCTGCTCTATCTCCTCTTAATATCATGGGTTATATCGACTGCCTCCTCAAAGGTGTGACTTAGGACACTCTCATGAGTCATCAGAATATGAATAGGATAAATAAGCCCATCCACAAATTCTCTGATCCTCTCCTGATCTGTCGGAACCATCCACTTAGCATAATAATCTAACTCTGCAAATCTCACCTCATACTGCATCATAGATAAATCCCCCTCAGGAAGCCACTCAAACGGCATGCGTAACTCCTTCCTCTGCGACCAAGGTATCCACTTCTCCAGGAAGATAGTGGAGAAATCCTGCCAAGATAATAGTGCTGCATCTGCCGGCCTACGCCGCTCATATGCCTCCCACCAGGTAAAGGCTGGTCCTGAGAATTGAAATTTTTTAAAAGGTACCCCATTAGTCTCCAAGATCCCTGCTGTCCGAAGCATGCATCGACACTTGTTGAGAAATCCCTGATCATCCTTGCCTGGAACACTGCTAAAGGTAGGAGGTGAAAGCCTGTTGAACCTCTCCAAATGAAGTTGCTCGTCATCTGGCATCACCGGTGCCCCATTACCCTGAGCCAGAACAACTGGCCGAACAGGGGCAACCGGCTGAACTTGTGGTTCCACTAGGGTCTGCAAACCTTGTACACCCTGATCTGGAGTGTAAGATCCAGGGGTCTGATGACCACCCCCGGTCTGAGATGTATCTGCGGTAGCTGAGACTGCCTGGGTTAGACCAGTACAAACCGATAATATCTGAGCCAGCGCTTCCTGAAGACCCGGAATCACAATAGGCACTTCTAGGGCCTGAGCAGGTGCTACTAGAACCTCTAAACCTTAAGGTTGATCTTGAATAGGGGCAACTGACAGTTCTAATGGTGCTGCCCCTACTGCTCTCCCTCGACCATGACCACAACCGCGTCCTTAGCCTCTAGTGGGTCACAATGTTTTTCGTCTGCCACGCCTTGTAGCACACGTTCTCGCCATTTGTGAGAGAATAGAATACAGAAGTTTATTCCCCGGATCAACAAAGTCGCACGACCAGAATTTAAAGAATATGAAATTTTTCCTAAAGGTTCTGCAGCGTCTCGAGGATAAGTGCAGACGTATCTGTACAGATCTGCGAGTCTCTACTAAATCGGCTCATGACTCGCGAGGCCTGGTAACCTAGGCTCTAATACCAACTTGTCACGAACCAAACCCCGGTCTTGACGGTGCCAAACACCTTGTTAGGCAAGCCCGACCATTTAACCTTCCCAGCTAAGTTACTAACTTAGATGCCAAATTTTAGATAAAATCTTAGTTTGAACACTAGAAAGTATAGCGGAAAACTTAATCAAAGAAAGAACAACCCAAAGAATCCGGCGTCAAAAGTCTGAGCCTCTAATACAAATGAGCAGTATCCTATACAAAGGAAATATATAGATACAGAAACAAAAGATAGATGGAGGAGAGATCAGGTTCTGCAAACGCCAGCAGCTACCTTTACAACTCCGGTACTGAACTGAAAAGAAACAGCTAATCGCAGCTAAGCCTCTGGGATCCCTGTATATGCACACAAGGTACAGAGAGTAGAGTGAGTACTTGCAGATCAGTGAGTAATAGCAACAAATAACAACCGAATTTAAGAAATCCGGTAAGAACACTATACAGTTCTAATATCAACAATAACGATAGTGAATATTGCTAAACAGGGGGGCGAATCTGATAAATACTTCTCTTTTTTTTTCCGTCCGACCAGTTACTAACACTGATTTGGGTGTAGCCCGATCCAATATAATATATATATAATGATGCGGCACACAGCTCAATCCAATATAATATATATAAGGCTACGACACGCAGCCCTGTTGATACCCAATTTTTTCCCATGTATTTTTGCACCCAAAATATTTTTCATAATAGCTTGTGAATACATATATAAGCATCCACAAAAATTCGGTATTTTTCTATATTTTTCAAGTATTTTAAAACCAATTTACAACTTATTTTGTACTAGAAAATACAAAATTTAGTATCAAATATTGTTATCTAATAAATAATTTACTTGTTTTTCTCATTTGCATAAAAATATAATTTATGTAATTTTATAGAATTTTACAGAGCCATTAGGTATTGTTTTAGAACTAAAATTACATTAAATTGAAATTTTAGCCTATTTCTCAATTACAAAATCATTCCTTATATTTTTTATTTGCTTCCTAAATATATTTTATTAACTCAGTAATTTTATTGGATTTTTACAAAAGTAGTTACTATTTTTATAAAATCAAATTGAGAAAAAATGGCTATTTAAAATGTAGCCATTTAATCTTTCAAATCTAGACCAAATTGAAACCCAAAATCAACCCCAATTTAACCCCCCAATTGACCTGACCCAATTTAATACACCCGACCCAAGCCCACTAAACTTAACCCACCCACTTCTTCTGCTAATCCTAGTCGTTGATCTCATAGGTTAACGACCCACATTTTGACTTACAAAATTAAATCCCCTAGACCATTAACCCTACAATCACTTTTTACATGCCAATCGCCTTTACTCCGAAATGCTCTCTAGGTTCTTTGAAAACCCTAGTCACCTCCTGCTCACTTCACCGGCGTTAATGGCCGTCTCAGGCCTGAAACTCTCGTGTTCATCCACTCATAACCTCTCCTGGCCTCTAGGTTAAAAGATTGGGATATTATTGCAAAGGTAACTGGACCAAAGAACCTCTAATAGGGTTTTGCAGTTGTATCCGACCTTTCTCCGGCAAGACTTAAAGTCGTGGGCCCTCTATCGGCTCCAACGAGTCCATTCCACGCTTTTCTCGATGCTTCGAGACCTTTCTTTGAAAATCTTAATTTCTCGAGGTTCTTCTCTGTGTTTACTTTTACGATTCTCTATTTCTCATATTTTCTTCGCCTATTTCTTGTTTTCAAATGGTTCGTCTTTTTAAACATAGGGTTTTCTATGACTTATCTGATCTCCTTCATTTCTCCTCTTTATTTGCTACTGTGTGTTCTTCTCTAGCCTTCGCTGTGATTCTTAAGCATTTTTCTACCATGGCTCTGAGATGTTTTGCTTCACTGATTACTTTTTAGGGTATTCAGTTCATGCATTCTATGCTTTCGTTATGATGGTCTTCGTTGTGTTCATCTTCATCTATGACTTTCTTTATGCTCTATGTGTAATAGAAACCCTAAATTCTAAGAGGATTTTCCATTTCTTTCTCTGTAAAACCTTAGCCGTCTCAAATTGTTTTCTTTTGTGTTTTTCTACATGTTTACTCTGCTATTTCCGGTTTTGTATGTTCTAACCCATATCTCTTTTATATTGTCACATTTCCCCTTCTCTTAAACCCTAATTGGAAAACTTGATTTTGTATAGCTGTATGATTCTCTAATTGACCCCTATTTTCTAACTAAGTTCGAATCAACTTCTATCTCGATTCCTTGATTTTCTAGTTGATTACCTGGCTTATATGTTTACCCGTGTAATTTTCAAGCTATTTACATATATCTACCCTATACTCTGTGATTGGTACTTGATTTTCCATTCCAAAATTAGACCAAGGTTTATTTATCTATGGATGGTTCCTTAATGAAAGGGAACCTTCTCCTTAATTGTGTATGATTGGTGCTGCTGAATATTTTTCTTGCCTTAAGTGTTGCTTCTCTTTCAAACTATAAATAGGCCTTCACTTTTTTTTTCCAATGACACACTGATACACGAGTTCTCTCTACTCTAACTCACTAAAAAACTCTCTGCTTTTCTCTTCCCTTCTCTGTTACTTGATCTCTTTAGCTAAGGATTAGCCGGCTGAAAGCCAAGGCTAACAATAAGGTTTCTCTTTGCTTTGTAACTCAAGTTCCACTGGTAGGCTCCTAATTTCAATTATTGACCTTCAACTATCTGTTATTTTCCCCTTTCTTTGTCTGTTATGTTAATCAACTTGAGCTCTTGCATGTTTAACCTCTTCCCCTTGTCCCCTTGTCTGTTTGATTATTGCTGTATTTCATTTGAGTTTTGGCATGTTTAATTCCCTCTCCACTTCCCTAGGCTTTTATGTTGGTCCACTTTAAGCTCTAACATGTTTTATTCCCTTTTCCCTGGTTCCCTCACCTGTTTTGTGTATCTCAGTTAAGCTTTATGTTAATTCCCTTCCCCGTGTTCCCTTGTTTGTTTGTGCTTAAGTTCAGCATGTTAATTCTTAAGCATGCTCCTTGTCTGCTTATACTTTTGGTTTAAACTGCAGCATGTTAATCCCTATTCCCTTTCCCTTTGGTTGCTTACATTCAGTATTTTATTTAAGTCCAGCATGTTAAATCCTTTTCCTTTGCTTGTGTATTGTGCATTTTTATGTTTTCTTTCCCGTGAATCCCTTCAATCTAATCGTGTCTGCTTAGTGCTTTTATATGATTCCCCTCTCCCTTTGGTCCTTGTTTGTATGTGAGTTTTTTCGTGATAAGGGTGGCACTTTATTGCCACTTCTAGTCTAGAACTCAGGTTGTCAACAGCCTCTACTCAAAGCAATCCCACCCCACCCCCTATCTTATGTTTTTGAGCTTTGAAAAAGGCCTGTTGGTGTCCTAATCACCATTCAGACCCTTGTCTAACTTGTTTACAAGTCTGCTATTGTTTGTTAACCCTATAAGTAGTTTGGGGTGTGCCAGTCTTACTCAATAGGCTGGGTATGACAACTTCATACATTGGTTTCCTTCTAATCCTCACTTTTGCACTTATTCTTAGTCCTTTAAGTTCCTATCCCCTATGGTAAGCCATGATTAGGGACCTTGGAATCTCCTCTGAACTTGGATGCTTTAGGGCTAGTAATTCCACACTTTCACTATTCGAATTAGAGTCTAAGCAATGCCTGGGTTTTTGTAAATGCCCTTGGAACTTTGTAGCGCACTATAAAGAGAAAGGCCTCGGACCTTGGGAGCTCGGATTTTGTATAAGGCATATGTTGGACATTAAAGTTGCTTCGAGACTCCTCGGGCTTGTTATCACTGCTGATGTATTTAACTTTTATTTCTTTTCGCGTTCTTTTCCTTTTCTGCCCAGATTTTTAATAATTTGTAATGAAAGAACTTAGGGTATAGTGAAAAGGGACATGTGGGGGGGGGGGGGATTTACTTTCTTGCATTAATTAGAAACCATGCCTATAGGTTTGCATCACTTTTTAGTGCAGATACCATGTCTATAGACTTCTCTTTATCATATAGAAATCATGACTATAAGGATTTACTTTTCTTGCATCATAGAAATCATGACTACAAGTTTATTTTCTCTTGTATCAATTAGAAACCATGTTTTAGGACATCACTTTATTACATCCATGCCATACCGTTACCATGCCTATTTTGCACTATGGCATCGACACCATATAGATGTCATGGCTATAGGTTTTTTTATTACACCAACTTCATATAGAAATCATGCTTATAGTTTCACATTTTTAATCTCGCCTAGAAAGCACGCCTACAGGAACTATATAAACGTTAGGACCAACAGTAGGTCGTCTAAAAGCAGTAACTAAAGGGTGAGTAAGTATGTTGTCCAGGCTTGCCTAATGTTTCAACCATTTGGTTCAACTTGTCCTAAATCATTCTATTCTGAAACGGGCCCATGTCTGCCCCCTTTCATAATGCTCTCAACTTGTAAACCGCTTTAAATACTGAACCTGTGCATTCAATTGTTTGTCTACTTGAGTTTAAATGCTCCAAAATCTTTTTAAGCCTCTTTTCTCGCATCTCCCTTTTTACTCAAATCGGTGCAGTTAACTTATAAGGCCTTTTTCTAAACTTGTCCACAACTTTAAATCTTTGAAACAGACCTTTGTCTGAAGCTTCACTTTCTTTTAAATTAACAGATTTTCTAAATCCTGTCAACTCCTAAAATGGGCCCGGGGAGCTAGAAGCATATTTTCTATCCAACTCTTATGTGCTAATTTGTTCGCTCTTCTAACCGCTTTTAAAAGACCAAATCAGTAATTGAAGTCATGCTAAACTATTTGATTTATGTTACGGGGTTTCAAATTCATGGAGTTCAGTTGATTTTGAAAGCTATTTTGTGTTTGGGTTGGTTCGAGGTCATGGTTCGTCATTGTTCGTCGAGGTTCAGGATTGCGATTCACAGTTTCAAGTAGAAGCAGCTCACCCAAAAATGCCAAAAACTCCTACAACCTCCTATCAACCATCCGGAATTACCCCGAGGCCGGCCTAAACCAAAAACAAAGATATGATCTAATACCTTATTCAAACTTGCTCGAGCCATAAAAACACTAACATTACACCAAAAATCTCAAAATTCCTCCAATCCAAGCCTAAGTTTCTTAAGAACATCCAAAATTCACATACGACCAAAAGTCCAACCAAACGACGTCCGAATGAGCTGAAAATTTACGGACATATCCAAAATCACCTTACAAAGCTAGTTGAACTCTAGGAATCCCATTTCGAACACCGGAACAAAATCTTACTTATATACCGGATTTTGCAAAAATTCAAACTTAGCCAATTCAAGCCTAATTCGTATGTTTTGCCATATTATGCATGTTCTTCTATTTTGTGTCCTGTTCTTCCCTCTACTTGGTTATATAAGCATGCTTTACATGTCTATATCGTATGTTTCTTTACTGTATTTTTACTAAGCTCTTAATCATTGTTTGCCTTTACTGGACCTTTGTTCGAACTTTAAGCATGCTTATCTATTGTTTCCTAAGTTATAAATGACCTCTTTTCTGTTCTATAACTTGCTTAAATACCGATTTTCACAAAAACATGTTCTTTATGTTTTTTCACTCTGTTACCTCAAACTCACTATTGTGTTTGTGTGTTTGCTTGTGAGGCTCTAAAATAGACCACTGAGTCTATTTCAATGGCTTTCCTTCTCCTCACTATATCATACTCAAATTGTAAACCTTAGGGTTGGGGGTTTTGGCGAGTGTTGATCTTCTGTTTGGATTAGGATTCTATTTCAGAACCCTGGACACTCTCAAACTCAGTACGAGTCTATGTAATGGACTCGACCTCTTGGTTATGACTCTGAATCTTTTCTATACGATGTTCTCTTGTTTGTGCATGTCTGTATGCTTTTTATATGACAAAGTCTCTTATCTCAAAAGGATTTTGGCCAGTCTGTGATTTATTCTGAGTTCCTTTTTAAAAGGTTTGATCGAGTGTTGTTGATTTTCTTTAAATTAAGTTCCTCCTCACCTTTCCTGGTTGGATTCATTCATTCCAAGGCTCAAATCTTGATTTTACAGGTTGTTTATTAATTGTCTTTCCTTGTTTTGCCCAAACCGTGTACTACTAAACAATTTCCTTATATAAGAATTTGTGTATTTGCCCTTGTTATACTACTTTGAAAAGATTTTTAATCAAATCCTTTCCTTAATTGTTTTTCCCATTCGAATCAGATCCCTTAACCAAAGGGAAACCTTATGTGATTGATTTAGAAACTATTCTCTTACCTTTTTTCTTACTTGTTTTCTGCACTATTAAAGGGGCTACCCTTTCATAGGTTAGAACAGTCTCAAATACTATGTTTTTCACAATTAAAACTATATTCTCTTCTTCCCTATACTTCTCATATGTGCTTTCAGAAACAACTTTGAGTTTTCTTCGAGCCCTTCATGTGTTCTGCTGAAAACATAAGCCTGCTCATGTTGTGTCTACTTACTGTGATTGCTCTGTTGTTTCGCTTGTTCTTATTTTGCAGCTAGTATGTCATTCTTAGTTAACGAATTCTCCTTAACTATGTGTTTACTTCCTAGTCTATTATGCTTTCCTTCACTATGTGTCTGCCATTACTGTGCTTATGTAAATTCCTTTCCATTTTCCCCTTTGTATGTTAGTATGATTCCAGTCGTACCAGCACTTTAACATTGTTATCTATGACTCTAAATTGGGTTCTTTGAACCCCCAGCTCAATCAATTCCCACTCCCTTTTTCCCTTTATGTGTTTAGACCCTGACTTGAGATTGGTGGTGTCCTAATCATCATCCAGGCATAGGTCTTACCTAGAAAAGTCAGGTCCTAACTTGTTTGACCAAACAAATGGTCTAGGGTGTGCCAGCCTGCACTTGTGGCTGGGCATGACCACCATTTGTTATTTTTCCCCAACCACTTTTCAACTTATTCCTAGTTCTAATTTCTGCCCCTCTCTTGCAAGCCATGCTTTGGGACACTTGAGCTCCCTCTGAACTTGGATGCCTGAGAGTTGGCCCTTCCACACTGCACTTCTAGTTCTAAATGGTATCCTGAGGGTAAGCAATGCCGGGAATCCTTGAGACTCCTTGGAACATTGAAACACTTTTGATAAAGAGAAGGCTTTGGAAATCAAGATTCTGAAACTGGTTAATCACATGTTCTTAGACAGTAACACTGAATTAAGCAGTTTGGATCTAGTTGTTTGTCTTTGATATATTTTAAATTTTTGTTTTGTTTGTAATAATTTGTATAAAACTCTAGAAATATAGTAAAGGGTGTGGGAGGGTTTTTCTTTTCTTACATAAATAAGGGGTCGATATCATGACTTGGGGCTTTAATCCTCTTACTGGAAATCGTGCCTATAGATCTGTCTTATACTTTTAATTCAAGTCATATAGATATTATACCAGTAGAGTTTAACGTTTAATAATGTTGCCAATCATTAGAGATCGTGCCTATAGGTCTGGCTAATATTTTCAATTCAAGTCATATAGATACCATGACTATAAGGTTTGATGTTTAAATCATATTGCAAATCAGTAGGGATCCTGCCAATAGGATTTAAAAATAATTTTCCCAGAAAGATTCGCATATAGATATCATGTCTATAGGGATTGCATATTTATTAGGTAAACTATAGGGCTAACAAAATCATATTCCTTTTTATCAGTTCAATAACATGCTCTGAAAATCAGTAGCGTAGGTATCATGCTTATAGGATTTTGGATCTTCTTTTGATTCGTTTTAGACAACAATGATCTATTAACTTGTCTTTAGCGTCCTAATACGGTAACGTTTTCAAAACCCTTAATCCTTTTATAAAACCTTATTGAATCAGTACATATTTAAGTTCTTTAAATCTGTATTTTTTTTTTGAAATTCTTTTCTAACATTCTGTCTAAAACGTTTTCCAACTAAATTTTGGTCTTCCTGAACTCGTCTTTTAAAATATTTCTGCATCTTGATCTTTTCCTTAGATAGTTTTGTCTCTTTCTCTAAAATTCTTTTACAACTATTCCTGTGTGTTCTATACTCGGACAGTCTACTGACCTTTCTTTTATCACTCATTTTTTTAACTCACTGCAGTCTGTTCTTTCTTTTCAAAACTCTTCTGCATTAGGTTATTCTCTAAACCAGTACTTTATAAACCACCCGCTTAAAATACCTTAATTTCTTACAATTGGATCCAAGTTTCCTAATGCAGACTTTTTATCTCAACATATGTGTTTAACTAGTTCTTTCGCTCTTTAAGTTTAATTTAAAGACCAAATCAGTTTGTGCCATGCTAAACTTAATGTTTGTTGGATTAATGGGTTTACTTGAGCCTTACCTATTTATTTGTTCATCCCTATATTTGATTCTTGTTTTTTGTATGTGAAAATTAGAATTTTATCCTTTGAACCCCATATATGCCTCCATCCCTTTCTTCCCCTTTACGATTAGAAATCCCACTACCCCGGGACTGATAGGTTGGGACGGGTACTCGCATGCAATAAATAAACGAAACTAATATCGTTTAAATACCTTAATGAGGTGGAAAGGGTAGAATATGGATATGATAACCGGTGCACTAATATCACGTGGGACCCCTCTTATGAGGAGTGTGCACCGGGTATTGCATTGACGTGGTCCATATTTGTATAACCCTAGGTCCCCTTTCCCCTTTCTTTACATGCAAAAAGTTTTCTTTACGAAATGTTTTCATTAAATAATCTTTCTTCCTAAAAATCATATTCCTTTCTTATTTTAGTTTATTTAAAAAAAAAACTTATTGGTGATCCTTGTGTGCAATGTTGTTTTTTTTCTTCTATCTTCTTAAATTCACAATTATTGCATGGCCGGGAACCATTCTAGTGGGTATTGAGGGGTGCCTAACACCTTCCCCTTGAGATAATCTCTAAGCCCTTAGCAGAACTCTGGTTTTCCTTCTTCTAAAAATTCTTCATCTCTTTAAAGTGTCCTAATGCACCATAATAATTAGGTGGCGACTATCCAAAGTTCCACAACCCAATTCTCGCAAGAGAATAAGAGTTTTCCTTCCATAATGTCATATTCCCGATTCCTGACCTCCAGTTCACAAATGGAAAGAGGGGGCGTCGATAGCATGGCGACTCTGATGGGGATATCTTTAGGATTTTACCCTTATATTATATTTGTGACTTTATTTATTTCCTTATAATTATTTTATCATAAAACTAACTTGGCTCTTCATGTATTTTCTTTTCTTTAATTGCTTTCCTTTACTACTTTATTTCAACACCGTTGTAATTTCTAGCAATTACTGTAATCATCTATCTTATGTACGTGAAAATACATGTCAATTTGTTTCATTCTTGTAAATTACATCTTCAAAATCACACTCCACTTGTACCAAAACTAATACTATAGCAACGCTTAAAATGAGTGGTTGCACTCTTCTTATTTATCACCCCTAAATTTGTCAAAGGCATATTTGCGGTATAACCAGTCGATCAACGGTGTAGTCGACGGTTTTGCACCTTTCCTTCTTAAGTTGTCCACTCAAGGGTACCAGTATAGCACTTCAAAAGTAGAAACCTTACTCCTTTAAACTGTTCATGCATCATGGTCAAACCTAGTTAAGTCAGTGATGTTGTACGCATAATGACTCATTAAGATAGCCTAGTCCAAAGTCCATCTGCTTTCCCTTGAAACCCAAAAGGACACCTAAATATTCTGTGCATATATTTGGAGAACTAAATGTCTATTATGCTAACTGTTGATTTAAATAGTCGAGTCTGGGTCTAACCCTCTGTTTTACAGAAAACAAATAAGACACGATGTCCCTAGATTCGGTATGGTAACCAATATTCACCCAGGGCTGCTAAGGTGGTGGGAGGACCTTCATGCCAATGATCAGACCCATGTCTGCAAATAATTAGGAAATTCGCCTTCAATTCTGGAAATCCAGCCTAACAACAAAATCCTAGAGGCTGCAACTTTGTTCTGGGATAGATATCGGTTAGTGTTTCGCTTTGGGGATTTGGAAATGACTTCCTTACTAGAAGAAATAAGAGGTCTAGTTGGTATTACTTGGGAGACTCCAGGTCAGCTTATGCTAGAAAAACGCAAAGGTAGAGGCTTTCTTAGGATGATGGGACTCAAGAATAACCCGGATCTGACTTGCCTGAAAAACACCTACACACCATTTGTCTAATCGTATGAATGATATGGCCATAGCATGTCCTACCGCACCTACACTGATGAGTTTGCCCTTACCTCATTAGGGCATATTCACAGAAGGTTTTTCGTCTTCATGTTCAGTTTCCTGGGGATGATTGTCTTCCAAACAGGCCATGGTAACCAAAACAGTCCATGGTAACCAAGACCATTGTAACACGCCATGGTAACCAAGACCTTAATTGATGGGATTGACGGGCAATCTTTTAGCATAGTGCCTATTATTATCTCCGAGATATATCGTGCCTTGGGAAAGTGTCAGCAAGAGGCCAAACACTTTAAAGGTTGTAATCTGCTACTTAAACTCTGGCTTATAGAATGTCTTCAGAAAGGTGATTACGACAAGAAATTATATGCAGGGATTGGGATGATCATATCGCTTTCAACCACCCCAAAGAAAATGAACTTCATACCTAACATGTTCGCTCAGTTAGAGGACGCAGGAGGATGGGTAGAGATATTTGAGAATCTAAAGGAAGAGCGAGTACTGTGGATATACGAGTTGTTCCCAACAGGGGAGTTCATCATTCGTTCTCGAGATGCACAATTCCTCATACTCATCGGTCTGAGGGGAACTTATCCTTATGTCCCTCTCCGAGCCATGAGGAAAGCTGGGAGGAAACAACGCATACCAAGGGTAGACAATGAGTCACTTCAGGGCCGACTTTCAGGATGATGATAGCTCTCACAGATGTCAAGCTCATGACATGTGCCATTGCAAACTCGTATTGGGGAGAGAAACTATTCAGGAAGACAGATATCATGTCAGGTATGTGCCACACTACTCAGGCTGGTTGGAAGATAATCTCACTGGTTAGTGTCATCCCGGGTTCGTACGAGGTCACATGATTATTGACAAAAAGGCTAAAGCGAAAGTTAAGTACAATCAACTACGTAAAAGGATTCGAGAATGCGAAAATGAACACCAGGAAATACAAGAAGCTCACCAAAAATTTATCGACGAGTCGAAGATGTGGGTGTCAACGCCAACAAGCAGTTAGGGTATCAGTAAAGAGGTCTAGTCGACCTAGAAGGAAAGTTTCTTAAGAGGATTAAATACTGCCGAGGGACATCTGCCCCGAGCCTATCTAATGCTACAATTGCGCGAGTTGACATAGCTATACGATGGAGGCGAGAATACTGAATTTGGGGAAGGTCCTTCTGGAACCAAGTAGTTAGGATCTTTTATTTACTGCTTTCATAATGTAATAAGGTCATTGGCCCTTAGTGACGTCTTTATTTTTGTTATTTCAAATTGTGTTTTTAGACTCATTTTATTTCTATCAATAAAATGAGGCATTTAGGATTATAAGTTCTCCAAATTTAATTTGTCGCTAGGCCTACCTCGGGAACAACGAAGCACCCAAATTAGGAAACGACTTATATTCCGGTACAACATTTTTAAATATTGTAATATCGTCTTTCTCAGAATCCGCCCTAACTCTTTACCTTTTGTTTTTCTTCTATTTTTTTATTATTATTCCCCTCCCCAAAGGTTAGTTCATACTTTATTGCACCATCACCATACTCTAAAAGATTCAAGGGCCATACACCTCCTCCTCTAAGTCCTATTAAAAACAAGAACAAAGGAAGAATGAGAGACACCAATGCTAGAAAGGAAATTGAGGAGACTTCTCAGAATACCCCAATTACCAAAGAGACTGCTGCTCATCTTGAGCAAACATTATTGAAATTCCGGGAAGAATTAGGACATGTTCATAACTTGGCAAGACTATCCATCACTCTTGTTTCTCCTGATGTTAATGCCCAGAACCCGATACCTCCACAAATACCTCGCAACCACCAGTACAACCCACTCATGCCCAAGACTGCAACACATGCAATTACACTCCATCGCTCACTCCCAAACCACAAAATGCCACAAACGACCACCTGCACAACACTCCTATCTTTGTGGACACAATACACTACTTTACCCAACCAATCCTATGTGCAACTGAGCCAGACGACATAGACGCCCTTATAAAAAATCTGGTTGTGGAGCTCAAGAAGTTAACTAGTCAGATCCAGGGTGTCGAAGGTAGCAAAGGCATCAATGGGTGGAACTATGAAGATCTTTGTGTTCAGTTAGATGTTGAACTTCCGGAGGAGTACAAGCCCCCCATGTTTGAAATGTTCGATGGTACAAGTTATCCCAAGGTCCACCTGAGAATGTGTTGTGATAAGTTGATAGGAGTTTGAAAGGATGAGAAAATCCGAATGAAGCTGTTCATGAGGAATGTGAAAGGAGATGCACTATCTTGGTACATCAGCCAAGATTTAAAGAAATGCACAAGCTGGGTAAGCATGGCATTCGACTTTATGGACCGACTCAGGTTCAACACAGAGAATGCATCGGATGTATTTTATGTCAAGAATATAAAGAAGAAGGCCAACGAAACATTCCGCGAGTATGCTACTCGTTGGAGGTCAGAAGCTGCTTAGGTCAAGACGGCCTTCGAAGAAGAACAGATGAACATGTTCTTTTTCCGAGCTCAGGATCCACAATATTTTGAAAGGTTGATGCGGATAGAGGGTCAGGAATTCTCTGATATCATCAAGTTAGGACAAAGAATCGAAGAGGGCAATAAAATGGTATTGTCATTAATCTTGAAGCACTACATGCCACCAACAAGGCTTTATAGTCTGGTGGCACGTCAAAGAAGAAGGACGTGAACTTCGTAATGGCTGCGAAAGGAACCAAATCTACCAAACATATCCCTCAGCTCTACTTATATATCAACCTTTCCTAAATTACAAAGCACCCTCACCCACATACCAAATTCCACCACCTCCCCCACCCACATATCAACCCACCTCGCCAAGATATTCCCAACCCGCACCTGTGTACCAAGCATATAACTCCCAACCTTCTCATTACCCATCACCACCTACTCGCCAAAACGTTCCTAGACCTAGACCAAACTTCGACCGTAAACTTCCCAGAAAATATACCGCTAATGCTGAACCGATTGACCAACTACATAAAAGACTCATAGAAGACGATTGCATTACCCCTATCCCAGCCATATCTCCAAAAAATCCTTCCCAATGGGTCAATCCAAACAAAACCTACACTTACCACTAAGGAATGAAAGGTCATATCATCGGCGAGTGACGCTCGTTGAAAGACAAGATTTAGACTTTGATTGATAATAAGGTCATCATGGCAAAGAAGCCAACTCCCAATGTCCGCAACAACCCTCTGCCTGACCACAAGGGCAGACACATTCATATGATCGAGATTGAGGATTATAGGGACCCTAAAGGGACGATTGGATTACTTACCGGAGGAGATGAACCGAAAAAGCCTACAGTCACAATCAATCCTATTGTTGTCCAGATCCAGTCCTGTGAGGTCAATGAGGTGAATATGTCCATACCACTCGAGTTCAAACGGCTATTGCAAAGGCAGCAGGACCAATTGAGGTGGAGTTTGGAATTCCAAAGGAACCTGCGCCATTTGAAGTTGTTGTGTTCCCTCTAAGGGTGCTTATTCCGGTGACAATGACATATGTGATCCCGTTAAATTCGAATTCCATACCCTGGGATTACACACCAAAAGCAAGGATAAAAGAGAATACAAAAACTTGAGAAGCGATCGCTACACAGGGCATGGTCAAAATAGGCAGGATATACACTCTACAACATCTAGATGAGTCCAGCAACCAAGACTCTGGAAGGTCTATTGAAATGGGACCCGATGACCTTCGGAGAAAGATACAAGACAAAGAATACTCGGTCTTTGAGAAATTGAACAAAACACCTGCACATATTTCCATCTTGGCTCTTCTGCAAAGCTCTGTGGCACACAAGAATGTTTTCATGAAAATATTGAGGGAGGCTTATGATCCTAGCAACATAACTAGAGATGAAATGGAGAATATTATGGGACAAGTGTTGGAAAGTCACAAGATCACCTTCCACACTGATGAGCTACCACACGAAGGGCTCAGACACAACAAGGCATTGCACATCTCCGTGCAATGTAAAGATTACTTCATCATTAGAATCTTGGTTGACGAGGGATCCAGTATTAATATTAGTCCACTAATAACTCTCAGGACATTGGGTAAAGGTTTTCACGATATCAAAGATGGAGTTATCAATGTTAAAGCTTTTGATAGGTCCCAAAGATCCACCATTGGGGAAATTATCCTCTACTTGCAGATGGGACCTACCTGGTGCGATGTTGACTTTCAAGTGATAGACGTCCCGACATCCTACAATCTGTTATTGGGGTGACACTAGATCCACGTCGTTGGAGCTGTAGCACCAACCCTGCATCATGAGTAAAATTCGAATGGAATCCAAGAGGTGATCATTTATAGCAATGGTAGCAATCCCATATACAGTCATCAGACCATCCCAATGATTGGAGGTAGAAGGAGAATAGGTGGAGAAGCATACCACCACATCGAGCAGGTCAACTCTGTGGACAAAGACAAATGGTGGGATAGCAAGATCGAGAGCATCCTGAACTAGTGCGGGTATGAGCCCAAAAAGGGACATTGCAAAAATTTCCAGGGTATCACCAAGCCCATCAAGCTAAAGAAACACGGTACTACTTTCGGCTTGGGGTATGAGTATACATATAAAGAGTTCAACCATTGGTTGCCACTGTGGAGTGGCCCATACTATCCACTGGAGCACCCTATACCTCGCTAGAGCTGACTTTCCAGCCAGCTAATATCATATATGGGTCAGAGGAGGATGAGGCACTAGTAGCAATGAAGAACTTGTTTTTGGAAGGTGATATGGACTTTTGTGTTATCTTCAAGGAGGAAGGGGAGGAAGGCCCTTCCATACAAGTTGTGAATCGAGGGGAGCGCCTCACTTAATGGTTGATCAGGACCACCAGGGCCCGTAGAGCATCGAGGTAGCAAGGCTAACAAAGCACCATGCATTGCTTCTTTATTTTTTACTAGTTTATTTTTTCTTTCCGCATTGTCTCTACTTTTGAAAACAGCTCCATGTTTTGAACAATTATGAATTTAATCGAAAGAATTTCCAAAGTTTATTATATATCCAGATCTTATTATTTTTTCTATAATTTACTTTTACACAACATTACTATTACCTATCTTGATGATGAACCAACGACTGTGACTTGCAACGAGACAATGCAACAAATTGATATAGATTCAAAAGAGGATGATATACAAGAAGAGGTTGTCAGAGAGGTTGAGAACTTTGAGAATAGACCTAAATCTAACTTGGATGAAACTGAGATTGTTAATCTGGGGGAAAGTAGAGAATGTCAAGTAAACGTGCATCAGTGTGCACTTGGCACCATCAGATAAGAAAGAGTACACCGTGCTACTAATAGAATATGGGTACATCTTCACATGGTCTTATGATGACTTGACTGGTCTCAGCACATCCATTATAGCTTACAAATTGCAAACAGATCCGACATGTCTGCCGGTAAAACAGAAGCTCAGAAAGTTCAAACCAGACATGAGTTTGAAAATCAAAGAAGAGGTTACCAAGCAAGTCAAATCTATGGTTCTCAGGGTGGTGGAGTATCCAACATGGTTAGATAACATCCTGCCAGTAACGAAGAAAGATGGGAAAGTAAGAGTCTGCATCAACTACCGGGATTTCAATCGAGCCAGTCTTAGAGATAACTTCCCTTTGCCAAATATATACATCTTTATTAACAACTGCACCAAGCATGAGCTGTAGTCGTTCATTGATTTTTTTGATGGATACCACCAGATATGGATAGATGAAGAACATACAGAGAAAACATCATTTATCATGCCGTGGGGAATTTATTGTTACAGAAGATGACGTTCAGATTGAAGAAAGCTGGGGCCACCTATATGAGAGGCATGACTACCATATTTCATGACATGATACATAAATAAATCGAGGTGTATGTGGACGATATCATCATCAATTCAAAGAAAGTTGCGGATCATATGGAAGATCTGAGAAAAATTTTCAAAAGATTGAGAAGGTACAACTTGAAACTGAATCATGCCAAGTGTGCATTCAAGGTTCCTGCTGGAAAATTACTTGGTTTCATTGTGAGCCCCAGGGAATGGAATTGGATCCGTCAAATCTCAAATCCATTCAAGAGTTGCCACCGCTGAAGAACAAGAAGGATGTGATGAGTTTTCTGGGAAGGCTCAACTATATCAGCCGATTCATAGCTCAATCCACTGTTATTTGTGAACCTATCTTCAAGATGCTGAACAAGGATGTTGCCACCAAATGGATCGATGATTGTCAGAAAGCTTTTGAAAGAATTAAGGAATACTTGTCTACGACGCCATTCTTGGTTACACCTGAACCAGGAAGGCCTCTATTGCTCTACCTCGCAGTACTGGATGGAGAATTCGGTTGTGTTTTAGGACAACATGATGAAGCGGGGAGAAAAGAGCAAGAAATAGACTAGCTCAGTAAGAAGTTTACTTCGTACGACGTTCGGTAGTCCATATTAGAACGAACCTATTGTGCTCTGATCTGTGTAGCAGAGAAATTGAGGCATCATTTTTGTGCTTACACCACTTATCTCAAATCAAGTATGGATCCGTTAAACTATATCTTTCAGAATCCAATGCCTTCTGGCAAGCTCGCCAAATCGCAAACACTGTTAAATGAACTCGACATTATTTACGTCACTCTGAAGGTAGTGAAAGGGCAAGCTTTGGTGGATCATCTCGCCGAGAATCCTGTGGGGGAAGAACATGAGCCTTTGAAGACGTACTTTGCCGATGAAGAGGTATCTTTCATAGGAGAAGACATTGCAGAATCCTATGATGGTTAGGGGATATTTTCGATGGAACCGCAAATTTCAAAGGAGTTAGTATAGGAGTGGTCCTGGCATCAGAAATCGGTTAGTATTATACGGTATCTGCCAACCTCAGGTTCCCATACACCAACAATTTGGCCGAGTATGCAGCCTGCATCTTAGGGCCCAAACTAGCCATCAAAATGAACATTCAGGAGTTACTAGTGATTGGAGACTCAGACCTACTCATACATCAGGTTTGAGAAGAGTGGGAAACTAAGAATTCTAAGATACTCCCTTATTTGCATCACATACAGGAATTGAGGAAGAGATTCGCAAAGACCCTATTCTAGCATGTTCCCAGAATATAGAATGAGTTCACCAACGCACTAGGTACTTTATCATCCATGATTCAGCATCCAGATACAAATTTCATTATTCCCATCCAGGTCAATATTTTTGACCATCCAGCTTATTGTGCCCACGTTGAGGAAGAAGACGATGGGAAACCTTGGTTCCATGACGTCAAAGAATACTTGACAACAGGAGAATATCCATAGCTTTCCAATGCTACTCAGAAGCGCACACTCCGGAGGTTATCCAACAACTTCTTTCATAGTGGAGGAATCTTGTACATGAGGACTCCTGATTTGGGATTATTACGATGTGTCGAAGCAAGAGAGGCAACATAATTATTAGATGAAGTGCACGCAGGGACTTGCAAACCGCATATGAATGGTTTTGTTTTAGCAAAGAAGATACACCGAGCCGGATACTTTTGGATGACTATGGAAATAGACTACATCCATTATGTCCGAAAATTCCATCGCTACAAGATACACGCAGATATATTAAAGGTGCCTCCAAACGAGCTTACTGCAACAAGCTCGACATGGCCGTTCACCGCATGGGGAACAGATGTTATCCGACCAATTGAGCATGTCGCATCAAACGGGCACACGTTCATCTTTGTGGAAATTGATTACTTTACCAAATGGGTCGAAGGAGCATCATACAAAGCAGTGACCAAGAATGTTCTAGCAAATTTCGTGCTCGACCGTATTGTTTGTCGGTTCGAAATTCCAGAATCAATCATCACTGACAATGGTTCCAATATCAACAACGACTTGATTAAAGAAATGTGTGAAACCTTCAATACCAAGAACATGAACTTTATAGCCTACACACCTCACATGAATGGTGTTGCAGAGGCAGCTAAAAAAACATCAAGAAGATACTAAGGAAGCTGATTGAAAGGCACAAACAATGGCACGAGAAATTATTATTCGCTCTATTAATATACCACACCACAGGCCGCACATCAAACAGAGCAACACCCTACACGTTGGTTTACGGTACAGAAGCGGTCATTCCCACCGATGTAGAAATTCCCTCCTTGAGGATTATACAAGAAGCAGAGTTAGATGAAACAGCATAGGTAATAGGTCGCTACGAGCAGTTAGCCCTTATAGAAGGGAAGAGAATGAATGCAGTTTGCCACGATCAGTTGTATCAGAACAGAATGTCCATAGCCTTCAAGAAAAGAGTTAAACCAAGGAATTTCACACCAGGGATGCTAGTGTTGAAGAAAATATTTCCAAATCATGACGAAGCCAAGGGGAATTTCTCTCCTAATTGGCAGGGTCCGTACATGGTTCACAGGGTGCTAACTGGAGGAGCCCTTATTCTTGTAGAAATGGACAGAGAAGTCTGGCTAAAGCCAATCAATTATGATGTAGTAAAATGATATTATATATGATCACATGTTTCTTCATGATGTAATTTGAACTACGCCTAACCTAATTCCCGTTTAAGAGGGGATACGTAAGAAGCTATGTGTTCGGTTAGAATTTAATAAAAACTCGAGTTTCCCCCGTTATTGGAACTGGGACAGAATTTTGAGGAGGACCCTCAAAGTTCCGAAGTCAGTTTTCAGTCTTTTCATCGCCAGAAGCGCCAACCAAGTAAACTTGGATAGAATTTTTAGGAGGACCCTCAAAATTCAGAGGTTGATCATTATAAGTCATTCGGCACAACCGTCAGAAGCGCCAGCCCAATAAACTGGCGCAGGATTTTGAGGAGGACGCTCAAACTTTTGGAGCAAGCAAGGTTGCAATGTTCGGGACCATGTTAGAGTCATTGGTTCATTCATAATAAAATCATTTTTCTCAAATATATACTCACATTGTATTTACTACATAATGCATAAATATCATTTAAATCGCCGTCGTCTAGAAACGCTACCCCAATGATGCGTGACGTCAGGAGCCACCGGAAGATGAACTAACTTTTTCCCCTCTACAGAACTCACGATTTCTCTTTGGATGCGGGTCATAAATCATCAGAATACATTCACACACAATTATTTTTTCCGTAACGAAACTATTAGAACAATCACTTATTCAAAATCGATGTCCACAAACAACATGTACAGCAGTCACGATATCGTAATCAGCTATCAGCTAAGAAAATCTCGCCACCATTCACTCTATGCATTCCTGTATTTTTGCAAAAGGCTAATCATTTGCCTTTCGAGGTTAAGTCTACCTCCATCATTCATAAGGCTACTTACCTGCCTTACGAGACTAAGCACTGTCTCCATCTGCATTTTGCATAAGGCTACTCATCTACCTTTCGAGGTTAAGCTCTACCTCCATCATGCATAAGGCAACTCAACTACCTTTTGAGACTAAGAATTGTCTCCATTTGCATTTTGCATGAGTTTACTTATCTGCCTTCCGAGGTTAAGCTCTGCCTCCATTCTACATAAGGCTACTTATCTGCCTTTCGAGACTAAACATTGTCTCCATCTGTATTTTGCATAAG
Source organism: Nicotiana benthamiana (assembly GCA_034376525.1). Classification (NCBI taxonomy): domain Eukaryota; kingdom Viridiplantae; phylum Streptophyta; class Magnoliopsida; order Solanales; family Solanaceae; genus Nicotiana; species Nicotiana benthamiana. The sequence goes on from CM067336.1 coordinate 92,980,184, forward strand.
GCTACTTATCTGCCTTCTGAGGTTAAGCTCTACATCTCCTGCATAAGGCTACGTATATTCGTTTCGAGACTAAGCATTCTCTCCAGCTGCATGGCTAAAATATCACTACCTTGTTTTCCTAACGGCTGCAATATCGCCACCTGCATTTAAATTCTCGCTTTGACTAAAAGATCACCACCATTTGCATTCATCAGCTGAAATATTGCCACCTTTTCATGGGATGAAAGATACCAACTTATTCAAAGGCATAATATTTCGGAGGCACCATCTGCATAGCCTGAGTACACCATTTCATGGCTTGCAAATTTTTTTTTTACGCTCTTCATGGCCTAGGATATCATAGTCTGAGGACGTCATCATAACCGTCCAAAGACAACATTCATGGTCCAACAGGAACCTGCTAATTATGCACAATATACTCTACACTACTCACTTGCAGGTACACCAACTAGCAAATGTCCGTCTCAACAGGATTGAATCCGCTCCGGTTCTCCGCAGCCTATTCGCCTCCACATATCTTTTCAAACCTAAGCGTCGCGTCCGTTCTTTTCAAATCCCCATCGGCATATTAAGTCAATGGTTCTTGAAATACATAAGGCCTGATTCTTGTAAAACCGGGGATATGTAGGTAGCTCAGAAGCCAGAGCTCGGTAAAAATTCTTTTTAATCGCCGATCTGGTCAAAATTGCTCATCTTAACTTTACCCAACAACTCTTTCACCCTGCTTGGGTAAAGAGGGGCAGCTGTTGATACCCAATTTTTTCTATATATTTTATACCCAAATACTTCCAAAATAGCCTATATGTGTATATATAAGTGCACCAAAGGGTTTTGGCATTTTTAATGATTTTCAACACAAATTTATTGCCTATTGTTACATAATAAAATCTAATATGTATTCCCAAAATTTGCTATTTTGGTGGATAATTTATTTTATTCTTATATTTACATCAAAATATAGCTAGCATTATTTTTTTGCATATTTTTTCTAATTCGTTTGGTTTTTTTAAAAGCAAAATTGCATAAAATTGAAATACTAACCTCTTCAAAGACTTAATTGTCATTATGCTTATAAAATTGACACCGGTATTTTTAATATGATAATTATATATTATTAATCACATTAGTACATTTGATTATTTTCCAAAAAATATTTGGCTATTTTTATAAATTAAAATAAGAGAAAATGGCTATTTAAAACGTAGCCTATTTCTATTTCATAACAACCTGTCCCCCTTTCAATTTTAGCCTCAATTTCGATCCAATTCTACCCTAATCAATTGACTGTTTTTCCTTGTTTTTCCCAAACCGTGTACTACTTTGTGATTGATTTCAAAACTATTATCTTACCTTTTATCTTACTTGTTTTCTGCACTATAAAGGGGGCTACCCTTTTCATTGGTTAAAACACCCTCAAATAGCGAGTTTTTCACAATGAAAACTATACTCTTCTTCCCTACACTTCTCTTCGGTGCTTTTTGAAACAACTTTAAGTTTTCTTCGAGCCCTTCAAGTGTTCTGCTGAAAACTTATGCCTGCTCCTGCTGTGTTTCCTTACTGTGATTTCTGTCTTGTTCTCCTTGTTCATATTTTGAAACGGGTATGTTACTGTTAGTTAAATAATGATCATTCACTATGTGTTTACTTGCTAGTCTACAATGTTTTCCTTCACTATGTGTCTTCCATTATTATGCTTATGTGAATTCCTTTTCCTTTTCCCCTTTGTATGTGAGTAGGTTTCCAGCCGTTGCGGCACTTTAACATTGATTTCTATAACTCTGAATTGGATTCTTTGAACCCCTAACTTAACCAATTCCCACTCCCTTCTTCCCTTTATGTGTTTGAGCCCTGACTTGAGACTGACCGTGTCCTAATCATCATCCAGGCTTAGGTTTGACCTTTAAAGGTCAGCTCCTAACTTGTTTGACCAAACAAATGGTCAGGGTATGCTAGCCTGCACTTGTGGCTAGGCATGACCACCATTTGTTTTAGTTCCCCAATCACTTTGCACTTATTCCTAGTTCTAATTTCTGCCCCTCTCTTGCAGGCCATGCTTTGGGACCCTTGAGCTCCCTCTGAACTTGGATTCTTGAGAGCTGGCACTTCCACACTGCACTTCTAATTCATGGTATCCTGAGTGTAAGCAATACCGGGAATCCTTGAGACTCCTTGGAGCTTTGAAACACTTTGGATAAAGAGAAGGCTTTGGAAATCTAGATTCCAGAAATAGTTAATCACATGTTATTAGACATTAAGATCGAATTAGGCAGTTTGGACCTAGCTGTTGGTCTTTAATGTATTTAACATTTTTCTTTTGTCTGTAATAATTTATATAAAACTCGGGGAATATAGTAAAAGGGTGTGGGAGGGGTTTTACTTTTCTTGTATAAATAAGGGATATATGTCATGACTTAGGTCTTTAATCCTTTTACAAGAAATCATGCATGTAGGTCTGTATAATACTTTCAATTCAAGTCATATAGATACCATACCTATATGTTGCAAATCATTAGAGATCCTGCATATAGGTCTAGCTAATATTTTCAATTCAAGTCATATAAGTACCATGCATATAGGGTTTGATGTTTAATTATATTGCAAATCACTAGAGATCCTGCCTATAGGATTTTAAAATAATTTTCCTAGAAAGATTCGCAAATAGATATTATGTCTGTAGGGATTGCATATTAATTAGGCAAACTATAGGGCTAACCAAATCGTCATCCTTTTATCAGTTCAATAACAGGCTCTGAAAATTAGTAACGTAGATACCATGCATATAGGTTTTTGCATCAACTTCGTCTGATTCATTTTAAGCAACAATGATATATTAAACGGTCTTTAACGTCCTAATACGGTAACATTTTCAAAAGCCTTAATCCTTTGATAAAACCCTCTTGAATTAGCACACATTTCCGTTATTCAAATCTTCATTTTTTCAGAAATGGTTTCTTTTCTAACATTCTATTGATCTTTCTTTTCACACTCATTGTTTTAACTCACTGCAGTCTGTTCTTTCTTTTTAAAACTCTTCTGCATTAGATTATTTTCTAGAACCAGTACTTTCTAAATCACCCGCTTAAAACATCTTAATTTCTGACAATTGGATCCAAGTTTCCTAATGCAGAATTTTTATCTATATATATGTGTTAAACCAGTTTGTTCGTTGTTTAAGTTTAATTTATAGACCAAATCAGTATATGCAAAGATATGATAAACTAAATGTTTGTTTGATTAAGGGGTTTACTTGAGCCTTACCTGTTTGTTTGTTCATCCCTATATTTGTTACTTGTTTTTTGTATGTCGAAAATTACAATTTTATTCTTTGAACCCCATATAAGCCTCTATCCTTTTCTCCCCCCTTTAGGATTAGAAGTCCAAATAACCCGGGACTGATAGGTTGGGACTGGTACTGGCATGCAATAAGTAAATGAGACTAATCGCATTTAAATATCTTAACAGGGTGAGAAGGGTAGAATATAAATATAATGACCGGTGCGCTAATATCACGTGCGACCCTTCTTCTGAGGAGAGTGCGCCAGATATTGCATTGATGTGATCCATATTTTGTATAAACCTAGGACCCATTTCTCCTTTATTTACTTGCAAAATATTTTCTTTAAGTTATGTTTTATTTAAATAATATTTCTTCCTTAAAACCGTATTCCTTCCTTTTTTTAAGTTTTTTTTCTTAAAAAAAAATTATTGTAATCCTTATGTGCAATTTTATATGTTTTATTCAATCATCTTAAAGCCATAATTATAGCATGGTCGGGAACCAAACTAGTGGATCCTGAGGGGTGTCTAACACCTTCCCATCGAGATAATCTCTAAGCTCTTACCCGAACTCTGGTCTTCCTTATTCTCAAAATTCTTCATCTCATTAAAGTGTCCTAACGCACTATAATCATTAGGCGGCGACTCTCCAAAATTCCATGACCCAATTCTTGCAAGAGAATAAGAGTTGTCCTTCTATAATATCGTATACCCGATTCCGGACTGCCCGTCTATGAATGAAAAGAGGGAGCGTTGACAACAGCGTATATTATGTAGTATACCAAGAATACCATTTAATATACTAATAATCACAGTATACCATGATTCAACTATAATCATGGTATAGTAGACAACTGTGAATATGATTTGACATACAAATATTTACAGTATACAATGGTTCAACAGTAATTATGATATACTACATATCAAGAATATTGTGAATACTGTTTTAACATATCATTCACTGTATACTGTGATTCAGAAAATATTGTGAATACCATTTAAGATGATCGGTAAACACAATAAACCATCATTAAACGGTACTTACATTATGCAATCATTCAACTTAATCATGGTATATGTCGCGAGGGCGTTTTTAGTAAGTCTAATGTCATACCCATGCGGCAGTCAAGTCACGCCTTGACTCAGCCTTTTTCAAACACTCAGGCAATTTTCAGCAAATTTGGCTTAAACGAAATTTAGGTAGCAAAATAATAAGAACAACAGAATATACGGAAAAATCCCAACCTTTGTATTAATTCATAAAATATACAAATGATCCTTACTCTTGCCATGAACACAGTCAGCTCACAGCCCCCTTTTGATGAATAACACAAGTCGTTCATAGCCAATTCTAAGATCTGCCCAAGCCAAACCTTAGCCCCTTTTGAAACAATTAGAAACCCTCACGTTTCTCTCTTGTTTCCCACTTTTAATTTCAACGAAATTGCACACACACTTCTGCCTAAGTTAAAGGCCCTATTTATAAAATAGAGGCATCCCTTAAACTTGGCAGCACATGACACTTGTCATCTACAAATTTTGCCACTTGGCGGGCTATGTTTAAATTTTGTTCCTAATATGTAGTTGACATTCCCAACTACTTAGGACACACTATACACGAAATGAATAATATTACAAGCATAATTTGACCGTGGGACATCATGGACAAAGCGGTTACAGCAAGGTAACCGCCAAAACTGCCTATCATGTGCATTGCATTGGCCTTCCTCGCTCGGCCAGTTGAATTTCGCCCAAGGCCTGCTTTGTGTCAATCCTTAGCTCAATTTGACATTGCTCTGCACCAACGTCTTGCAGGCAAGTCGCTGCCATGATTTGGCTGCACACGCCCGACACCGCTTGGCGTCCGCGCACTGCCTTGGCTTACTTTCTGTCTTGCCCATGTCAACCTTTATTTGCCTCGTGGCATTGTTGTATTATCCCTCACATAACTTTTCCTTAGCTATTGAAAGTCATTGCCATAATCTCGCATTCTCGTCTTGCTTTAGCTTAGCCTGCATTAGCTACCACACCCCAAACGTGTCATGCCACTGATTTTGGCACGCATGTCGTGTCATGCCACCCTGACATTGCAAATGCTGCCTTGTCAAGCCTTTGCCAAGTGCGCCTTTCCTGTGCCAAGGCCTTGGCCAATACTCGCCCACAACAACCCTCAATGGCAATGTCTTGTCCGTTGCCCGCATGATCGTTTCGCCCGCATATAGGCCAATAACAAGGCCATCACGCCCAAATCCTTGCCACTGCCATACCGCGCCCGATGACAAAGAATCAGGTCCTAACAATATACTACATACTATATTAGGAATACTGTAGCTATAATTTAATGTACTGGTAATCACAGTATATCAGATTTCAACCGTAACAACACTAATAACACTATTTTAAATATATAAACATAAATCAACGATATATCAGTATTCTAAATAGTAATATACCGTTGTTACATAATAAAAAATACAATAGTATACTAATAGTAATGGCATATGTGTATGTATTTGCTAGTACAACGTGGAATAAGTATGCATAGTGCACATGGAGATCATTGTTTCTATTTCATGAAAATGACCACTCTTTCACCATATCATATCTAGCCCCGAGATCCTCCGATTGTATCATTTCTCAACTTTTTGCTCCTACCACCCATAATCTTCTACTCCTTTAAAGCAAATTTTCGCTCCCCCATCACCATGAAATCCAGAGTCAAATTTAACTGAACTTTTGAAATATATTTTGCGTGTTTTTCAGGAATTTGCATTTTGAGCTGCTTATCCAAATTCTTTTTAAGAGAAGTCACCTTGGGATTTAACAATGAACAAAAGATATGGTAAAGAAAAAAAGAAAAATATTAAATCAGGAAAAGGTATTTAGTCCATCAAGAATTTATGTTTCTTCCCTTTTCTCAAAATATTAGAATATGTCGGACGTTTGTTTAAAAAAGTAGAAGCAAATTAAACAATAAAGCTTGGATTACAGTCTTATCTTAATCTCTTTGAAAAGTCAATCAATATTTAGTGCTATTTAGTTGATCAATATTGTATTCATACTCATATAAACCGTTAGATATATAATCTATCAGAACACTAAAGGAACCTAAGGAATAAAAAACCCGGCTTCTTCGAGCAACGTGGATTAGATGATTTTAAACATAAAAAATTTAATTTGATTGGTATCATGACTTGGAATTTCCATCTTCGGGATCGTGATGGCACTTAATATTTCACTCGCTAAACAAGTTAACATTAGAACAACTTATTTATTTTTTAATATTTTCTACTAAATAATGAGAAGGAGCAAAAACAACTGTAATAATCTAAAGAAAAGTGCGGAAGCTAAACTAATAAAAAATATCTGATACAACCTTGGACTCGATGTCATGAGTGCACGAGCTACTAGAATAATACAAACAAGGGTCTAAAAAAATATAAAGATGTCTAAAGGGAAAATACACAACCAAATAAATGAAAGGGGACTCTAGGAGTTGTGGGAGCTGAGCAGATGTACCGCAAGTCTCCACAAGCTGGCAAATTCGAGCATGCTAATAACCACAGGTGGGACTGACTCCAAAATCTTCACAAGAAGTGCAGAGTGTAGTATGAGTACAGCCGATCCCATGTACTCTGTAAATGTCGAGGCTAACCTCGATGAAGTAGTGAGAAGGCTAAGGCAAGTCACTTACACTACAACTTGTACGCAGTATGTAATACAACAGGAGAAACAAATGCAGAACAAAATAAGACAGTTAACTTGAAAAAAATAGCTTATCCTCAAAGGAAACCAATACCGATCAGAATTACCAATTCTTAGAGTTCCATAAGAAAATAACGAGAACCAATATAGTACAGGGAAATAGAAGCACATAGGTTATTGCAGCGCTCAACCCGATCCCACCTTATAACAACATCCTCCCTTGTTCCACCGTAGTAATATCACAATCACAAACAAATAATTATATGTTGCGGTGTGCTACCCGATCCTACCTTATAATAAAAATTGTATAATAATTCACTCTTATTTCATTTGTTGGGGCATGCAATCTGATCCCACAATATCAGTGTAATTTTACCCTTATTCCACCACATTAACCACTTTTATTTTACCTGTTTCGGTGTGCAACCCGATCCCACAATATCACTACAACTATTTACCGAGTGTTGTTAAATTCATAATTTAAATAACAAGAACCTCTATGGGTGATGAATATAAAGCCGAATTAGAACGGAAATCTTATACCAATTAAGAAATCCACATATGTAATAATGCGCGGTAAGATAAGTCCATAAATGGCGGCTAGAAGGTGGAAGTAATTCATTTAAGGCAAATAGCAACGATTCATAAAAGCATAAAAAGGTCTAATGTACTTAACAGAGGAAACAATGATCAACAAGTAGTTAATGAAGCATGGAAGGTATTTAGGACATATAACAATTGAGGCAAGGAAGGACAAAATTAAGGAAAAGCGCAAAGTCAAGGAAACAAGTAATTAGACGACGTATAAGAACCCGCCACCTCCCATATACGCTGCAAGACATGAAATTCATATAGTACATAGTTTGAGGGTTCCTAATTCCCTCAAATCAAGGTTAATCTCAATTTTAACCCACTCTGCGGTTAACTCAAAACTCTACAGGGGCCTTTCCCCTAAAATATGTCTCAAAACCACTAGTATCTATGAATAATTGACTCAATAATATCAAATATAGTAAAAGAAATCAATTACAATGCATAAATTTAGAAATTTTAAACCTTTTCCTAAGTCAAAAATCAACCTCGGGGTCACTTGGTCAAAACTCGAAATTATGACAAAAACCCGATTACAAATTCACCCCCGAGCTCAATTTTTAATTAGTTTCAAAAGACGACCTTAACTTTATGTCTAAATTCCAATTTTAAAAAATTACCCCTATTTCTATCCAAAGCCCCAATTTCTACTATGAAAATCTTAGATTTTAGGTTGGAATCTTGTGAAATGCAATGGAAGATTGAAATAAAATAGGTTAGAATCACTTACTAAATAATTGTGGAAGAAGGATACTTGGAAAAATCGCCTCTAAAGTTTCAAGGTTTTAAAATCTGAAGAATGAGAGAAGAATCCCGGCAACATCAAATTTTGATCAGGTGGAGCCTGCAAATGCGTGAAATTCTTTGTAATTGCAAAGTCTCAACATTCATGCTGCCTTCACAACTTAATAGCAAATGTTATCAAATACGAGCCTGAGGATATCCTAATTGCGACCCCAACTCTCGCAAATGCGGAAAAAATTCCACCCCTAGACCCTGCTCGCAAATGCGAGGCTCGCATTTGCGAGCCAAACCTCGCGAATGTGAGATCTATAGACAACACTAGAAAACACATGTACACTAGCTATGATCCTAAGACAAAATTTACTCTGTAGCCTATCCTAGCCCTCGGGGCTCCAAGCCAAACATGCAAACAAGTCCAACAATATCATACGAACTTGCTCGCGCGATCAAATCGCCAAAATAAACCAAGACCTTCGAATCGGACCCCAAATCAATTGAAATGTTTAAAACACATATGGACTTGTATTTATACAACCGCACGTTCAAATCACATAAAACCAACTATGTTTCTCACTAAATTGAAAGACAAGTCATAATTATTGTAATGGAACTATGCCGAGTTCAAGAATCAAGATACGGACCCGATATTAATAAAGTAAAATACTGGTTAAACTTTTAGATTCATTAAGCCTTTAAACTTTAATTTTTCAACATAATACAATAACTCAAGCTAGGGACCTCCAATTTCGATTCTGCACATACGCCTAAGTCCCAAAATTGCGATATGGACCCACGAGACCGTCAAAGCAAGAATCCAGATCCATTTTCTCAAAACTTTTACCGAAGTTAATTCAAATTGAGTTTAAAGGCGAAACTTCATGTATTATTAGTTTATATCATAAAAGCCTCCCAAAAATACCCGGATAGCGCACACACATCTAGAAAGGCTAAAATAAGGTCTTTGAGGTTTCGAAACACAGAATAAGGGCATAAAACTTTAGATGATCTATCAGGTCATCACATTCTCTACCCCTAAAACAACCATTCGTCCTCGAATGGACATAGAAAAGTACCTGGGCCGGTGAAGAGGTGTGAATATCTACTTTGCATATCCGACTAGGACTCCCAAGTAGCTGCCTCGACCAGCTTGCATGTCCACTGCACTCGAACTGAAGGATAAATCTTTGATCATAACTGTCAAACCTATAGGTATAGAATAGCCATCGACTCCTCCTCATAAGTCAAATCCTTGTCCAAGTAGACTGAGCTAAAATCTAACAAATGAGATGGATCATTGTGATACTATAGGAGCATGGAAATATGAATCACTGGATGGACTGCTGATAAAATAGGCAGCAATATGAGCTTGTAAGTTACCTCACCCCCTCTCTGAAGAATCTCAAAAGGTTTGATATACCGAGGGCTCAACTTTCCTTCTTTCCGAACCTCATTACACCCTCCATGGGGGAAACCCGGCGCAATACCCTCTTTCCGATCAAATCGGTACCCAACAACCGAGCGTCCCCCAGCTCAAACCATCCAACAGACGATCAGCATCGCTTCTTGTATAATACCTCATAGGGAGCCATTTGAATACTCGACTGGAAGTTGTTGTAACAGCCAAACTTCGCAAGTGGCAAGAATTGATCCCAAGAACCTCTAAAGTCTATAACACAGGCGCGTAGCATATCCTCCAATATCTGAATAGTGTAATAATACTGTCTGTCTGTTTGAGGCTGAAATACTATGCTCAACTCAACTTAAGTGCCCAACTCAAGCTATACTGCCCCTCAGAAGTGCGAAGTGAACTACATACCTCGATAAAAATTGTAGAGACAGGCACATCGTGAACACGGAACATCTTCCAGAGATAACTCAGCCAACCGCTCTAAAGAATAGTTTATTACCACAGGACTGAAGTGCACTTACTTGGTAAGCATGTCCGCAATGATCAATACCGCATCGAGCTTCCTCTGTGTCCGCCGTAGTGCAACAACAAAATCCATAGTGAGACGCTCCTACTTCCACTCAGGAATCTATAACTTTTGAAGCAAACCACTAGGCATTTGATGCTCATACTTTACTTGCTGACAATTTAGATGCCGAGCTACATATGCAACTATATCCTTTTTCATCTTTATCTGGCAACAATGTTATTGCAATTCAAAATACATCTTGGCATCACCGGGATGAATAAAATACAGGGAACTGCGGGCCTCCTCAAGAATTAACTCACGAATTCCATCCATATTAGGCACACAAATATGACCCTACATCCTTAACACTCCATCATCTTTGAAAGTAAGCCGCTTGGCACCACCGTTCCTCACCATATCCCTAAGGACAAGAAAATTAGGATTAACATACTATTTCTCCCTGATGAGCTCATGCAAGGAAGATCGAGCGACTGTTCAAGCTAGATTACGACAAGACTATAAAACATCAAACCTTACAAACTGACTTGCCAAAGCATGAACATATTATACAAGCGGTCTAACGCCAACTAGAATGTATGCAAGGCTGCCCATACTCATTACCTTTCTACTCAAGGCATTTGCCACTATATTGGCCTTCCTGGGATGATACAGGATTGTGATATCATAGTCTTTCAATCGCTCTAGCCACCTCGTCTGCCTCAAATTGAGATCCTTTTATTTGAATAAATACCGCAAGCTCCGATGATCCGTGAATACCTCATATGACATGTTGTAAATATAGTACCTCCAATTCTTCAGCGCATGAATAATGGTTGCCAACTCTATGTCATGAACATGGTAATGCTTCTCATGAACCTTCAACTATCGTGACGCGTATGCAATTACCCTGCTATCCTGCATCAATACCTCACCAAGACAAATACAAGGTCTATCACAATATATCATGAAAGATCATGAACCTATGGGGAACACCAAAAATGTCACCATAGTAAAAACAATATTAAGATTCTGAAAGCTCCCCTCACACTCGTCTTAATGGGGCACCTTTTTGGATAAACCAAGTAAATGGGCTTGTTATAAATGAAAACCCCATCACAAACCGGCTGTAATTTCCTTTTAAACTCAAGATACTCCGTAGCTCCATAGGTGAAGTGGATCTAGCCAGTTTTGAACTCCCTCAATCGTCTTAAGATCCATCTAAATGCCCTCCGTCTATACTACATGGCCTAAGAAAGCGAGCGAGTCCATCTAAAACTAATATTTTGGAAACATAGCATATAATTTGGCTGTCTCTCAGAGTATGAAGTAAAATCGAAAAATGTTGCTTGTGCTCCTCTCTAAACGGGAGTATATCCACATATCATCGATAAACACAATCATAAAGGAATCCAAATAGGGTTTGAACATCTGGTTCATCATATATGTAAATGTTGTTGGGTATTTGTCAGCCAAAATGACATCACTAGAAACTTATAATATCCATACCAAGTCCAAAAGGTTGTCTTTGGGACTTTATATGCCCTAATACTCAACTAGGGTTAGCCAAACCTCAAATCAATCTTTGAAAATACCTTAGCATTCTGAAGGTGATCAAATAAGTCATCAATCCTCGACAATGGGTACTTCTTCTTGATTGTGACGTTGCTCAACTGTCCATAATCTATGCACGTCCTCATTGATCTGTCCTTCTTATTCATAAACAACATAGGCATACCCCAGGGCGAGACACTAGATATGATGAATCCCTTATAAAAAAAATCTTACAACTACTCCTTTAATTCCTTCAACTTTGGCGCGGCCATACAGTATAGCGAAATAGAAATAGGCTGAGTGCCCGGTGTGAGCACGTGATTTTTGCCCTATATGAAATATTTCCAAAAATTCAAACAAAATGATTTCATTCAATATTTTATAATTTTGTGAATTTTGAGTTATTTTCTATTAAGTTTTTGCATTTTATATTATTTAGTGGTTAGATTGTTTTTTGAACAAAATATGAAGAAACTAACAAAAATAGTCCACTTTTGCATTTTTAATTGTTAATTGTTGAATTTCTCACGAAATAGATTTTAAATAATTTTAGAAATTAATTAGATTAACTTTAAAAATATATTAGGTATTTGTTTTTAATTTTTTGCATGTTTATAAAGTTAGAAAATATAAAAAGTACAAATCAAAAATAAATAAAGGAGAATAAACAAAGGAAAATAATTAAATGGATGGCTTCCTTAATAAAGAACCACAATTGGGCTTTCCTTTAATATCGGCCCTAGCTCACACACACAAATACCCTCTCCCAAGCCTAAATTGACTAGCCCAATACCCGGTCCAGTTCCACATTCTCTCAAAATGATACTGTTTGGTCAATAATTGATCCTGGCCGTCTAGGATACTTAGATGAGTGGCCATGAAGTGGGTGTTAATTAGTATAAGAGTGTCGGTATAGCCTAACCCTCAAATACAGAATTGTGTAATGCCACTTTGAGCCGCCAGCCGGAAATCGCCTACGCCGGCTGCGATGCTCCTTTCCAGTCCAAAAATACACCATAGTACCTCCTTACTCTCCTCTTTCTAAACCCCAACATATTTTCACTCAAAGCCTGGACAAACAGTTCGAATCTACGATCGAACATTTCGTCCAAGTCTCAAAGTGACACAAATTGTACCAAAATTACACCGTAACATTGGTATAACCTCCCCTATCGACCCCCACTCAACCCTGTCCCTCGAATCTAACTAGAACCGTTTGTTTATTGATTTGAACTTTTCGGGCGAACCCTTAACTTTTTCAAACTCATCCAAATTAGTACCACAAGTCATCTCACCTTCCTCATGAAGAATCTATGGTAAAAAACAGTCGAGTCTTTGCAATCGTCGATTTTGTGAATCTAAAATACCCGGTGAGTTTTCTTAGTATTTCTTTCTAAATAATTAATTGTTTAAATTAGTTAGAGCCTAAATTTTGTTTGATTTCTATATTTTTCGTGTCTATGGGTTTCATTCTGAGTCGTAATAATTGGTCATTTCAATCAGTCTATCTCAATCTAAGTTTATGCTTTAGGTTTAATTGTTTTGTTTTGATTAATCAGTCATAATTCAATAATTATTCTGCCTTTGTTCTGTTTTCGAAAAGTATAATTGATAATTCCTGTTTGATTCTATTTTTTGGTTAATTTTGTTTCAAGATTTTTTGTAGTTTAGTATAACTGCGATGCATTAGTTAATATTTTTAGTTACCATAATTGTTCAGTTAGTTTAAATTCAGTTAGTTGTAATTTATTTAGGTATTTGGATATAGCTGATTAATTTATTGTGTTGTAGCCAATTGATTATTGTTCAGTTAAAAGATATTTAGTAAGTAATTTTAGGATATTCAAACGACAGTTTAGGTATTCCTAATAAAATAGAATGATGTGGCTGAAATTAGAATGCTCTAGAATAGGAAATTAGTCACATTTTTAGAAGTTTAAAGGTAGTGACTTGAGACATAAGTCAATAAATAGAGGTTTAAATGGAAATAAAAGGATGGGGGACTATTTTGTAAAGATAAAATATGATACCCTCTTAGCTTTCCCTATAAAATGACACTCACATACCTTGAACAAAACTTTTTAGAGCCCCAATATTCCCCCCAAAAATTTCCCTATGCTTTACAGATCTGAAATTAAAATTTAGATCAACAAAATACTCTTAGATCTTAGCTTTCTTCATATAGAAAACCAAAAAACAATAGAAACTTCCAAAAATCCAAAAACATCTACCGTTCCATTGATCTTTTTAGCGAATTTCAGCTTTTAGTTACTAATTTGCATTTTCTAGTTCAAGTTCTGATTTTTGTGGCTTCTGAGGTTTATTGATTCTATTTCGAGTGAGTTTTGAGGTTCAGTTGAGTCATTTTTGGGCATCCGTCAAGTATTAGATTTTGTGGTGTATTACCGTGTTTTGTTGAAGCTGTTTTGGTTGAAATTATTCCAAACTGTTGCTGTATGAATGCTGGATGAAAGCTCTTATCACTAAATGCTGATATCCTCTTCTTTATAATGTAATTCGATTATCAGGTACACAGTTCGAGCCTATGTTGATGTATCAAGACGAAATGGAAGACAAATTTGTGCTGAAGTTTTTTATTGTTTTTAATGCTTCTATCTGTTTTATAGAGTTTTATATGATTTGATTATTTATTGTAACTAAACTAGGACTGCTTCAAATAATAATGAATTTGTACTGTTAATCTGAAATGGCATGAGTTGTAGTTAATTCAGTAGGTTTGTTAATTTGAGTAGAGTGTTTGATTGATTAAACTTGATATTATTCATGGGTCCTAGTTAGTTTGATGTTGGTCTCATATAGTCACAGTTCAAAAGGAATTGAGAATCAGTCTACAAGCTTTACTCATAATCACAGAAGTCCATTTCTTGAATCCTTAATGTTGAGTGTTGGTTTAGTCATAATAATTTGAATTAGTGTCATGCATTTGAGCTGCTAGTACTAGTGTTTTCAGTTTGATTTTACCTTTAGTAACATTTAGTATTTCACAAGTGAATAGATAAATAGGACAATTTATCACCTGTATTTTGAATCGTTGAAACAAGGATCTAAAGTGAATCAATGGTAAACACAAATTGATTTTTATTACTCGAGATGAATCCGTTGTAAGATTGCACAGAAATTAGCTAGTTTGTTTTGGGACTGATTGGGTTGCTCAGATTCATGTGAATATCGTGTTGGTTCCGTCAAGGCTCGAACCTGGGCTCGTTGGTCTACGCTTGCGGGGGCAACTTTTCTCATAAGTAAGGCGGTTGACATATTATTTAATTAGGGGCCCTTTTTGAGAAAATATTAAGTAGAAAATTATATATTGCTCTAGGTTTGACTTTTAAATAAAAATACAAAAATTGCAGGGCCCTCAACAAATGTTTGTGATAACATCCTTAGAATTGGAAGGACCGTTTAGCAAATTTCATGGCCTTCCCCAAAGATAATAATGTGTTAACCTCTTTAGGTGCAACTTTAATTAAATTACCTTCCTAAACTCAGGTGTGCACTTCATCTGACCCAAATCAAATCCAAAAATGTTGAATAAAATATGCTTAGGATTGCGGGTGCATTTCATGTGGCACGATCCAAAGACACGTATTAATCGTCGTTCAACTTTCCTTTAAACAAAAAATAAAAAACGGTCAGAGGTTAAAATTGACACATAGGTTCATCAAATAATAAAATCGAATAAATAAGCTAAACACTACACTTGAGCGACCGTGCTAAAATAACGGAACCTGGGAATGCCTAACACATTCTCCTAGATTAACATAATTCCTTCCTCGTTTTTTTTTTCGCGCACTGTTAAAAGAATCATATTTTTCTCGGTCCGGGATTCAACAAGTGACTTGGGACACCATTAATCTCCCAAGTAGCGACTCAGAAATTTTAACAATAAATCCTGTTTCGATTGTCCTTCCATTGAAAAAACTCCTTAACGCCCTCGCATGTGTAGTGAAAAGGAGGTGTGACACCCGGAGCCTAGTCAATACAGAAGTCAATATCCCAATCGGGTTGCATCCCCGTCGGGTCTACAGGAAATACCTTTGGACACTCATGAACAACTGTTATTGAATCTATGGAAGGAACCTCCGCACTATAATCGCGGACATAAACCAAATAATCTAGACACCCCTTCTCGACTATATGTCGAGCCTTCACATTAGAGATAATCTTTCTAGGAGAATGTCACGCCCAGAAATCCGACTAATATAGCCGGTGCTCAACCGAATAAACCCGACTGAGCAAGCCTGTTTGGTTTCATTCTACCCAAACTAGTTCATAAATAAAGAGGAGATGAACTTTGTCAATAAGCTTTAGAAAGTATTTCATCAACAACTTATATCTCAATTATAATAAATATTTCAAGTTTTATAAATATTTTCCAAACATAAATATTGGTACTTTGATTTCTAACGCAAAACACTACCAAAAACCTGTCTATGGAGCCTCTAAACATAACTGAAGATTAATATGGAAATACCGACAACAAGGCTCCGGCTATACCTCAACTAAAAAGTACATGATAAGAAAATTGACAGAAGATACATGACATGACCTCGGGATAGAGTGGGCTCGCCAAGTCTGCTCATAAGAGAATACCGCTATCACTGGTCGTTGCTGCTCATTGTGGAACAACCTGTATTATAAAACAATATAGCACCGCCAGAAAAAGGAACGTTAGTTCCATTGAATAGCACTAGTATGTATAACTATACACCATCTACTTAAAAAGAACTATCAAAAAAGATTAAATTAGTCATTAACACCTTGTCATTAGAAACAATTGTCAAACAAAAATAAGGAGATCGTAAAAGTAAATGAAAATCTTTAACAATCGCCATATCATCAAATAAACAAACCGTATAATCTTTCACATAATTCCATAACTTACCTTGGAGCACTTGACATTGCTCTTCATCATTCACAGTACCACCACTTTCTTGAGCGGAGTCTGTCACGACCCGATCTGCTAGGTTGCCTCATTTGAGACGTGTACTTCAATTACAATCTCATCTCAATTTTTTGAAATTCAATATCAACACAATACAACCATGTGTGCAACATGGTGTCTGATCATGGCCTGTTCGGCTAGGTTGCCATACCTAGGCGTTGTTGCTTCCTAATTAATCATCTATTTTCAATCTACATTTCACATATATCAATTCATAGGCACTTGGGGCCACAATTATCACATCATACTTGGCACTAGGACACATTTCATAACTCAATCTCTTATTTCCCATATTTCATATTAGTTCCACATATTTCACATCAATATCAATATTAATAATCAAGCCATTCAATTCACGATGTCAATTACACATCAGAAATTCATGTTATAAGCATAGAGAGGGATTTATGATTCGGCACAATAATCACAATTAAAAATTGTCTTGAAATCTATGCAATTAAGCATATACTTCACATTCTTCAATCTCAATTCATTGTCTAAGAATTTCAATACATGATTCACATTCCTTCCACCTTTTCAAGTTATCAAGAATAGCACACTGATCATATTAGAATGCATCTTCCACAAATATAGGGTCATAACACCAATTCTTGTAAAGTATCAATCAAAGCAAAAACCCAAAGTTCAGTCTTACAAAATTTAAACAAGCATCGATAGAGCTCAATTTCAAAAAGACGTGGTTTTAGCCATACTTACATTTCTTGATCGTTCCTTTAATTACTACGATATTTCGGAAATTCTATCAACTTCAATCTATTTTTAGAAATAGAAAAATTTAGCACAAATTAGGAAGATATTCAGAATTCTAGCTCATTTGAGAATTTTATCAAATACTAGTTGAGCATCTTGATTTCAAATCCCCTTTTTTAAGATTTCCTTCATTCCCTAACCCACACTTCACTTATTTATGTTAAAAAATCTTCTTCATAAACCTAAGTTTTACATGCATCTGTACACAATACTAATGCACCCAAGAATCATACCTCAATAACCCATCTTATACTCTAAACTCGAAATTAAACCCTACGGTATAGAATCGTACCTTTTAGATAAAGAACTTGTGATTGAGTTCTTCTATTCTTTAATGATTGATGCAAGATTTGGATGATTTAAATGTTGGGTCCCTCCTTCTCTCTTTATCATTCTCTCACATATCTCTACAATCAGTAAGAAATAACCCCAAAATGAACCATAAGGCCTATATATCCAAATGAGGTCCAGTAAAAAAAATAGGGAAATTAACCCTCCGAAGTCAAGTCTGTAATAGCAGAATGGGATGCAGAACGCAAATATTTGCCATATAATGCACCGCAAAATCGGTGTCCAAAATGGGGCTGCACTAGTCCAATTTGCGGTCACATATCAAAAGTGCGGACCGCATAATGGACATTGAGATAAAAATATAATAATTAGCCTACGTGAAACCACAAAATCCTAGATTACTTAGGGAAATTTTCCGGGGCCTTACATTCTTCTCTCCTCCACCCCCCCCCCTCGAGGATCATTCATCCTCGAATGAGGAGTAGAGTCTTCCCCAAACACTTTAACATCACACATCTCTTTTGTAACCTACCTCAAGTCCCTAAATTTTTTACTAACTCCAAAAATTTTAAGAAATTTCGGCAGAGAGTCCTTTGTAACTAGGCCTATCCACCTGTCTGAGAACTACCAACACCATCCTAAAAACACATCCACAACTCGATAAATTACCAGAATGTATATATCAATAACAAGAACCTCAATTTTATAAGCACCGCACTATCACGATGATACCTGGTCATGGATTGCACATTTTTAAGTACAACACCTATAAGGTACCTTTCAAATCAAACCAATTGCTATACAATCAAGAGAAAACATTTTATTTCCGCAACATTCTTGGCCTTCAATGGCCTCATATACCTAAGACTTCGCCAGAATACATTCACATGAACAATTTCGACCCCTAAACTTACTTAACGAGGATAACCAGTGGATATCTCACATAAGCTAACTCTCCACTAAATTCACCTTCAATAATTCCCAACGGAATGATGCACATTTGATTTCCACCTACTTTTTTTGACATAGACATGTGAATCCCCAAAATATATGGCGAACAACTATGGGGACACTTCATACTCGTAGTACGGCCCAATGCGGAATACACTTATGAAACCTTTATTATCAACTCACATAACATCTTCAGGGGAAAGTATTAAGAATGGCCTGCTCTCCCTCCAAACTCCAAATCTCTAGGCGATCACTCACACTAAACCCTTGATGACCTTCAACAATTACTCTAGGTTGTACTATCATAAACTGACCATAAAATTACCTATCAAATATATAGGTGATCACACTGTGAAGATTCATCTTTGACTCGTCTGAACTTACAATACCTAATGCATCTAATACAATGAGGAACAACAGAGTTCAAAGATCGGGCTGGAGTTATCAAGGAATTCATTAATGTGCTGAGTAGAGCACTTCCTGAGGTTACATGCTAAGAGACACGAGGATTTCTATTAATGATGATGATATGGTTTATCATTGTGATGACATCAACTCTTAGACAATTAAGGTATATGTTAGGTTTTATGCCCGTCACTAGGGGGGGGGGGACGAATAGTGCGGCACGAGAATATTGATAAATATTGCAGAATTAAAAATTGCAGGAATAAAATAAATTCGGTACTAAAAATAGCAAGGAAAGAACACACCGAATTTATCCTGGTTCACCACAACTTGTGGTTAGTCCAGTCCCCGAGAGACTCTCTCGAGATTCCACTAACTCCGTTAAGCTTTCGGGTGCCTAACAAACCGTTACACTTGCTCGTAGATGTACACTCTACAAGACTTCAACTTGCTCAAGGATACCGCACTTCAAGACTTCAACCTTGCTCGTGGATACCGCACCACAAGACTTCTCACACTAAGACTTAGGGTACTTTGCGAACCCGACAATCAATGAGAAGATCTGTTCTTCTCAAACACCTTTCTCTTTTACAACAAGAACTCTCTAAAAAGAGTAGATAAAGAGATACAAATTTAGCTCTATGAACAACTCAAAGTTGTCTCTCAAATGGCTCAACAAAAGCTCTAAAATGATGCTCAAATAATGTCAATATGTATATCAATATTGGGAGGTGTTGTGTGTTTAAAATCAGCTCAAAAGACCTCTTTTTATAGGGGTTAAAGGGTGGATGTCTGTTGCTTAATTGGCAATCAATTATGCTGATTTTATGCTTACATAATCGATTATATGATCTGCATAATCGATTATCTTCTCAACGTTCATAAATGGGAACGTTGGGAAGGCTACTGACAGTAAATAATCGATTTTGTGAGTTAAATAATCGATTATTTACCCTTGCGAAATTTCCAGCAAAGCTGGAATATACCAGAGTATACCAGAATCAAAGCTGGAGTATACTAAAATATACCAGAGTATACCAGAATCGAAAACTTACTTCAAAAACCATTTTGGTTAAAATGAAAACGTTAAAATCATTTTGTTTGAAGTTTATTAAAAAATTTTATGATATATATGATTTAACAAAATGATTTTATGCATATTAATGATGACCTATGTAATATACCAGAATATACCAGAATTGAAAACTTACTTCAAAGACCATTTTGGTTAAAATGAAAACGTTAAAATCATTTTGTTTGAAGTATTTAATATATGTTTATGATAAATATGATTTAATAAAATGATTTAATGCATATTTATGATGACCTAATGTTGAGCCAAAATACGAGATAACTTAAGCGTTGCTCTTACATTGGTTCTACCTAACGACCTACGCCTTGGGAATTCGGTCTTGAACATTTGAGCTCGTCTTTGGCTTGTCAATGCAATTCCGTCATCAATATGTTTCTCGGCATTCAATCTTGTTTGTTTTCCATATAATAACGTTGTTTGACACTTGACTTCATTGCTTGTCATTCATCAAAACCTATACCTGAAAATCATGCTAATACAACCAAAGCGCACATATCATAGATAGAATGATTTTCTACAATTTCCCCCTTTTTGATAATGACAAACAATAGGAGATATGCATATTGGATTCCCCCTAACTTCATGCTATATCTCAACATACAATTCATGTAAACAAATTAATATAATTCCCCCTTAATTGAATATTCCCCCTCAATTAAAGCATACTAGAATGTGAAGACATTCCCCCTTATTCGATGCATATCGCCTAAATTCTTCCCCCTTTTGGCATTAGCAAAAAGAGTATACCAATTGTTATTGAAACTATTGACGATACCAATTGATAAAAAAAATCATATCAATATCAAATAATATCAAATGTTAGTAAAAACATTCCAATCATAATAACGGTCATTTTTCGCAAATATACCAACTGTTATAAAAACATATTCATCAAAACATGAATCAATCATTTAACAAAAAAATAATTGATACCAATTTGTTATTCAAAATAACACTTATCAAAACATGAATCAATAATTAATATAAATTGTTAGCACATATCAACTATTACGTTTTTATCAAAAATACGATAACTAACCGACTTTTCCCCTCGATGCAATAAGGTTTCGTGCTTGGTGCATCTACTACGATATTGTAGTCTTCAAGCACTCCTGCAAATGTACCTAAAAATAGGTTTTCGGTACCCAACTTCTTTTGGGTCCTTGGGGGTTAGGCAAATAATAATCATAATCAAAATATGATCTCTATGTTTAGCAAAACATACGGGTGCAATGTGTCCTGCCCGGTTACAATAATGACATATAACGTTCGGGTTGTGCATATGTCTAGGTTGAGCCAAATACGTTCTAGGTGATCTAAAGTTGTTATTCCTCGAAGCGTTGAAATTCCTAGAGTCATTTCTAGGTGGTCTAAGATTATTAATTTTAGACTCATTAACAAAAATCCTAGAATCATTTCTAGGTGGCCTAAAATGATTAATTCTAGGCTGATTAATAAAATTCCTAGAGTTGTGTCTAGGTGGTTTAACCTCATTTCTATCATCCTTTTTAATTACTTCACTTGTTTTAGAATCATTTACACTACATTTTTCTAGTGTATTTCTAAGTTCTACGTTCTCTATTTTCAAAGAGCTACAAGAAGAACAATTTGAACTTTGAACAATTAAAGAGGCTTCATTCATCTCCTTGATTTTATTTTTGAGATCGACATTGTCATTTTCCAAAAATTTATTTTCTTCTTCTAAAATTTTGATTTTATTTTTAAGAACAGTATTGTCATTTTCTAAAAGATTATTTTCTTTTAAAGAAGGTTGTTTTTCAAAATCTTTTTCTTGCAAAGAAAGTGTTTTCTCAAAAACTTTTTCTTGCAAAGAAAGTGTTTTCTCAAGATCTTTTTCTTGCAAAGAAAGTATTTTCTTCAAATCTTTTATGGTTTTGGAAGCTTTAACAAATTCACCATATAGTTCATCATAGGCATTTTGTATTTCTTCAAACGAGTAAGAGTTAGAAATACATACCTCTTCTTCTTGGTTGGCCATGAGGCATAGTGCGGCAGTTTCATCGCCCGAGCTGTCCGAATCCCATGTTACGCGCCTATGGTGTTTCTTCTTTTTCTTGTCCTTTGATTTTGGACAATGTGATTTGGTGTGGCCAAGTTTTCCACAATTTTGACATGAAGGACTTGGTTCTTCCTTCTTTATTTCCTTCTTCATAAACTTATAAAACTTTTCAATTATATCATTGGAAGTAATAGCATCATCGTTTTCCGAGTCACTTACCTCTTCTCTTTTAGAGGATGAGGCTTTGAAGGCAATATTCGAATTACTTCTAAGATATGGATTAAGAATTGTGCTTTCATAAGCTTTAAGATTACCTCGTAGTCCATCAATTGTGACGTCCGTGATTCCTATCGACTCTTGGATAGCATTTGCTTTGGAGCGCCATTCTAGAGTGAGACTCCGTAGGATTTTTCGAACTAGATCTTTGTTCGAGTACACTTTTCCGAGAGCATGAAGATCGTTGACGATCATTGAGAATCGTTCGAACATATTATCGATGTTTTCATCTTCCCTCATTCTAAAAAGTTCATATTCATGTGTTAGAAAATCAATTTTATATTCTCGGACTTGAGACGTACCTTCATAAGTGATCTCGAGTTTATCCCACATTTCCTTTGCGGTTGTGCAACAAGAGATTTTCCGATAGTCATCCGGATTCACCGCACAAAATAGTAAGTTGACGGCCTTTGCATTTCTTTCAACCTTCTTGATGTCCTCGGCATCATATTCATCTTCCTCCTTTGGAACTATGATCTCCCCAACTTTCTTTGTTGGCATTTGTTCACCTTTCTTGATGATTTGCCATAATCAAAAGTTATTTGATTGGATGAAGATTCTCATCCGCTCTTTCCAGTATGTATAATTTCTTCCATCAAAAAATGGAGGCCTCTCGGTGGAGTGTCCTTCGCTCATTATTCCTGCGATCAATATTCTCAACAAAAAAAAATATATATCGCTCTCAACCGGTTAAGGCTTTCAGAGAGTTAGGCTCTGATACCAATTGTTAGGTTTTATGCCCGTCACTAGAGGGGGGGTGAATAGTGCGGCACGAGAATATTGATAAATATTGCAGAATTAAAAATTGCAGGAATAAAATAAATTCGGTAATAAAATAGCAAGGAAAGAACACACTGAATTTATCCTGGTTCACCACAACTTGTGGTTAGTCCAGTCCCCGAGAGACTCTCTCGAGATTCCACTAACTCCGTTAAGCTTTCGGGTGCCTAACAAACCGTTACACTTGCTCGTAGATGTACACTCTACAAGACTTCAACTTACTCGAGGATACCGCACCTCAAGACTTCAACCTTGCTCGTGGATACCGCACCACAAGACTTCACACACTAAGACTTAGGGTACTTAGCGAACCCAACAAACAATGAGAAGATATGTTCTTCTCAAACACCTTTCTCTTTTACAACAAGAACTCTCTCAAAAGAGTAGATAAAGAGATACAAATTTAGCTCTATGAACAACTCAAAGTTGTCTCTCAAATGGCTCAACAAAAGCTCTAAAATGATGCTCAAATAATGTCAATATGTATATCAATATTGGGAGATGATGTGTGTTTAAAATCAGCTCAAAAGACCTCTTTTTATAGGGGTTAAAGGGTGGATGTCCGTTGCTTAATTGGCAATCAATTATGCTGATTTTATGCTTACATAATCGATTATATGATCTGCATAATCGATTATCTTCTCAACGTTCATAAATCGGAATATACCAGAATTGAAAACTTACGTCAAAAACCATTTTGGTTTAAGTGAAAACGTTAAAATCATTTTGTTTGAAGTATTTAAAATATGTTTATGATAAATATGATTTAATAAAATGATTTATTGCATATTTATGATGACTTAATGTTGAGCCAAAATACGAGATAACTTAAGCGTTGCTCTTACATTGGTTCTACCTAACGACCTACGCCTTGGGACTTCGGTCTTGAACATTTGAGCTCGTCTTTGGCTTGTCTATGCAATTCCGTCATCAATATGTTTCTCGGCATTCAATCTTGATTGCTTGTCATATAATAACGTTGTTTGACACTTGACTTCATTGTTTGTCATTCATCAAAACCTATACCTGAAAATCATGCTAATACAACCAAAGCGCACATATCATAGATAGAATGATTTTCTACAGTATATGGGTAACTCATATATGGGTATCAAGAATAAGAATACTCTGTGCGATCGATGTTTTAAAATATATGATGTTGAATTACACTCTTAGCATTACCTCACACAGAGAATATGTACCACAAGCTCAATTGGATGAAAAGATGTTGTACACTTATGAGATCATCATATTCTCAAACAACTTAACCCGCCATGACAGTTGATCTTATATGAGAGAACTAAAGATACGACAACTTAGTCTTCCAAATCAATATGCTCATTATATATGCAAAGAACTGAAGGCATCTAATATCACCCTTTCATTAGTAAAACCACATAGCTAGAATGACTTAATGTTGGGACAAAATCATGTTTTCGTTTGAGGAGTTCCAATAGTTAACATGATGCCCCGGGAGAGAAAAACAAATGACACTCTTATCCACCCAAAGAGATGGGATACCAAGGGTAGCAAAACTCCCCTCACATGACAATGATATAGTCAATTATTCTAGAAGTTGAGGGAGCAGAGGACCATGTAATCTATCCAGTCTGAGCCATCTAAAACCTTTTGAAAAGGATAAACACTTTGGTTTTGAAATCGTGGCAATATAAACTTGAACTTAGGGGAAACCATCACTTTTAGAACACATGAGATAATCTCACGTAGCCTTAGAAAATTGTCAATCAATGGCAAAAAAGGCACCTAAAATCATTATGAGTTTGTATAGAACAAGGCTTTAAATTGCCCACATGGATAAGTTTAAAAGAATGAGCTGTCGTAATTCATTTATCAGGGATAAGTAACCTAGGTTATCTAGTCACAAGGAGAAGCAGAGCAGGTAAATGATTGTTGGAAGAGAATCTACAAGGAGTAGCAACATTATTTATATATTCTAACAAAAGGAATATCTCCCCACCCTTGATGCTATAAGAATTTCTCTTTGAAGGCATAAATAAAACATAAAATGATTTTTCTACAATGAGAGCTATCAGATAAAAATAGATGGTAAGGCACTACCACTTTGAATCAACAAGCTTAAACAGGGTTGAAGATATTAGAATTCTGTAGAAAAGGGAAAATTTACCCATTCTCGGGGCGCTTGTAAAGTAAATAAAAGTAAGGTTAATTAAATCGGATCATATCATTGGATAACTATTCGAGACATCGAGATAACATAGCATCAAAGGTTACTGGTAAACAACACACGATGCAAGACAAATGAAAAGAAAGGGAAAGAGCGTTATGGAAGTAACATTTACATCGTAACCACTTGGAACGATGGTAATATAAAATGATTATAAGAAGGTACATTTTTTTTGAAAGAAGGTCTCTCAATTTAGTCACGTGATGTATAGCTCCAGAATTCAAAAATCCAATTACATTTAGCAACTATACTTCATAATGAAGCACTACAACACACTTCTACACAACCAGCTATTACGAGCCATATTGGAGATGTTATAAGGCATGACCGAGAGAAAGTCTTTTACATATGAATGTGTTACTAGGTGTATTTCTCCTTGGTCAACCCAAAACCATTAGGCGATAGTTAGACTGATAAGCAGATTGTTGGACTAGCACCTTTACGACGGTCCATGTGTAGGCACAGCCGAGTAGATTTTGTCCATTTAAATAAAACGATTTTGTAACAAACTCATTGGATATAATCCCTTGGTGAGAATTTTAGGAAAATCATGTGGGAAATATAAACCTAGAGTAATAACTAAATTCAAGGGCATAATAATAGAACTTAATTCCACAAGAATGTAAATAAGAGCATTCATAATAAAGTGGATTCACGAATAGTGCATCTCGTTCGAAGAGTCGATACATGTAATGTTTTGTTATTCAAAACCTTGTTAAGACCATGTTTATGAGAAATCTTAAATATGGATGTACATATACAATGAGTTAAAATCTTTATTTGACTTCCTTAATGACGTAAGTTGATAGGGCAATAGCTTAATCGATACCCCTCGACTCCACATCCTTAACGTACTTGGGTAACATACTGATATACTACATGATTTGATGGTGTAGAGACATCAACAGGGACAAACACACTCCCCCCCTTAACGATATGTTTTACCAATCCATCCACAACTCAATACATTCTCCTAACAACTCCTTGGAAAATCCACTTGGACTCCGTCCCTCCTAACATGCTTCTAATTCGCAGATTATTGTATCAAGTTTACCAATATTGTGAATAAGACTTAGAGAGGAAATCATCTCCCTAACTTGAGCTCTATCGCATGATTGGAGTACTAAAGAATGGTGAAATTCCTAAATCTCTGAATAGCCTCCAACTTATAGATGTGGTCGACAACACACTGATAAGAAAGACTCTACTAGACACGGCTCCGAGACATCCTAGGACACCTTAAAAGGTTAGGCTCTGATACCAAGTTTTTCACACCCCGAAATCTGAGGAGCGCGACTGGCGCTCAACCGAGTAAACCCGACTAAGCAAGCATGTTAGGTTTATTCTACCAGAACTAGTTCATTAATTAAGAGGAGATGAACTGCATTAATCAGCTTTAGAAAGTATTTCATTAACAAATTATATCAGAATTATGAAAAATATTACAAGTTTTATAAATCTATGACAAACATCAATATTTCTACATTAATTCCCAATGCCAAACACCACTCACAACCTGTCTACGGAGCCTCTAAACATAACTGATGATTAATATGGAAATACCGGCAACAAGGCTCCGGCAATACCTCAACTACAAAGTACATGATCAGAAAATGTACAGAAGATACGTAACATGACCCCGGGATAGAGTTTGGCTCACCAAGTCTGTTGGGAAGAGATACCACTATCACTGGTCATTTTTGCTCGTTATGGAACAACCTGTATCATAAAATGATACAGTGCTCCCGGCAAAAGGGACGTTAGTACCAATTAATAGCACTAATATGTATAACTAAACACCATCTAATTAGAAAGAACTATCAAATAAGAATAAAGCAGTCATTAATACCTTGTCAATAGAAAGAATTAATTGTAAAACAAAAATAAAGATATCATAAAAGTAAATCATAAGCTTTAACAATCGCCAAATCATCAAATAAACGAACCATATAATCTTTCACATAATTCCATTACTTAGCTTGAAGCACTTGCCATTGTTTATCATCATTCACAATACCACCGCTTTCTTGAGCGGAGTCCGATCATGACCCAATCGACTAGGTTGCCTCATTTGAGACATGTACTTCAATCACATTCTCATTCTCAATTTCTTGAATCCAATATCAACACAATATAACCATGTGTGCGGCATGGTGTCCGATCACGGCCCGATCGGCTAGGATGCCTTACCTATGCATTGTTTCCTCCTCATTAATCATCTCATTTCAATATTCATTTCACATATATCAATCCATAGGCACTTGGAGACACAATTATCATATTATACTTGACACTAAGCCACATTTCATAACTCAATCTTTTCTTTCCCACATTTCATATTAGTTCCACATATTTAACATCAATATCAATTTCAATAATCAAGCCATTCAATTCAAGATGTAAATTACACCTGAGAAATTCAAGTTATAAGCATAGAGAGAAATTCTTATGATTTGGCACAATAATTACAATTTAGACTTGTCTTGAGATCTAGGCAATTCAGCATATAGTTCACATTCTTCAATCTCAATTTATTATCTAAGCATTTCAATACATGATTCACACTCCTTGCACCATTTCAAGTTATCAAGAATAGCACATTGACATACTCCAATGCATCTCCCACAAATATAGGGTCATAGCACCAATTCCTGTAAAATATCAATCAAAGTAATCCAAAGTTCAGTCTTACCATATTAAACAAGCATCGATAGAGCTCGATTTCTAAAAGACGGAGTTTTAGCCATACATACCTTTCTTGAGCTTTCCTTTAATTACTACGATATTCCAGAAATTCTTTCAACTTCAATCTATTTTTAGACATAGCAAAATTGAACACAAATTAGGAAGATATTCGCAATTCTAGCTCATTTGAGCATTTTATCAAATACTAATTGAGCATCTTGATTTCAAATCACCTTTTTCAAGATTTCCTTCATTCCCTAACCCAATCTTTACTTATTTAAGTTCAACAATCTTCTCCATAAACCTAACTTGTGCATGCATGTATACACAATACTAATACACCCAAAAATCATACCTTAATAACCCATCTTATACTCAAAACTCGAAATTAAAACATAGGGTATAGAATCATAACTTTTAGATAAAGAACTTGTGATTGAGTTATATAATTCTTGAAGATTGATTCAAGATTTGGACTATTTAAATGTTTGGTTCCTCCTTCACTCTCTAAAATTCTCTCACGACTCTCTAAAATCAGTAAGAAATGACCCGAAAATGAACCCTAAGGCCTATATATGCAAATGGGGTTGGGTTATAAAAATAGGGAAATAAACCCTCCGATGTCAGGTCTGCTATAGGATAATGGACCGCAAAATGCGAATGGTGGCTGCATAATGCACTGCAAAATCAGCATCCAAAATTAGACTACACCGGTCCAATTTGCGACCTGATTTGCGATCGCAGAGCAAAAATGTTGACCGCATAATGGACATTGAGATTGCAGATCTGACATGACACATGATCGCATTGTCCAGCCTTTGGAAATTTGATCATAACTTTTTCTAGGAATGTCCAAATGATGAGCGTTTTGAAGAGTTGGAAAATAGACTCAAAGATCTTTTATATGATAGTTGTTCATCACATAAAAACTCATACGTATTTAGATATGCTAGTTTAAAGTGGAGCCTTGTGCGAATCCATTTGAAACTTTAGCCTATTACGAAAATTTTCTCATTTGGCATACATTTAGGCTTCCATTTGGACATCAAATCACTTACTATAAGATTTGTACTCATTTTTACCAAGTATAATTTATGTCCACCATGCTAATAGCACATAAAATATAATAATTAGCCTACATGGCACCACGAAATCCTAGATTACTTAGCAAAATTTTCTAGGGCCTTACATAGGATGACTAGGAGTCCCTCTCCACTCTAATCAAGGAAACCCTAGCAAATCTAAGGTCATCGAATTGGTGTGACAATCCAATATAGCATGATAAGGTGACAACAAATTCATACCCAAGATAACATCAAATTTACCATATTGAGAAATAGGAGATCTACGGTAACTCAAGACTCCCAATAGTAACCACACACGAACAATAAACATGATTTATAATGTACCAATAGAATCTCCCCCAGGCGTGGATACATACACAAGAGCACTCAAATAATCACAAGGCACAACTAGATATGAGGCAAAATAGGACGACAAGTAGGAGTAAGCAGAGAACAGATCAAATAGAACTTAAGCACCTCTATGGCAAACTGGAATAGTACATGTGCTGACAGCGTCAAATGACTCAATCTTAGTCCCACTGGGAATCATAACATCGGAGCTGGACCCCACCACTCTAAGCTACGTACGCAAGATGGGTTCTAATGGTGCACTATAGGTTGGCAGTCCAGAATATGGCACATAAGGACCACGACTCTGTGAAGTGCTGTGGAATGCCCGTAGTGTTGAATGAAATGTCCTGGGAAGATAGCCCTTAGAAAAAGTACCCCTGCATCTTGATGTGGCACCACTAAAACTGTAACAATGACAAGGCCTCTTATCAGAAACCTCCCCTCTCTCTTGTTCAAGAACTATCTCGATCCACCTAATGACATTAGTAGCGGTGTGAAAAGAAAACTCACCCCTTGTCTCATTGGCCATTCATATCTTGATAGGATGAGTTAGTAACTCAATAAACCCCTTTACCTTCTATCTCTCGGTAGGAAGAAGAAAGATAGCATGATGTGCTAGATCAACAAAACGGGTCTCAAACTGAGTGACTGCATACTACCCTGCCGCAGACGCTCAAACTACCTACAATAATCCTCCCTATGTGTGATAAAATGGAATTTCTCAAGAAATAGCTTAGAGAACTATCCCAAGTAAGAGTAGGAGACCTACTTACTCTGGTAGATACATAATCTTTCCACCATCTCTAGCATAACTTGTCATCTAAAACACACCAAAATCGACCCCGTTGGTCTCAATTATACCCATGTGCAGCAACACCTCATGGCCGTGGTCAAGATAATCCTGTCCTAAAAAAGGCAATACTTAGGTTAATTGGGAAAAGATTGGTAAACTTGTCCTTTCACAATAAACCCTCAGAAAATAAGGAGGATCCATTACCGGTCGCACCGTAACAACTGGCTGGGCTAACCCAATTTGAAGGGTTGCTTGTGTTTGATACAAGGAAGCCATTTTCTCTAGAGCATGAGTAGCTGGAGTTTGTGCACCTTGCCCAGCCTAAGAGACGGCTGGTGCTATAGGAAATTTATCTGTTTGGGCCACACTCTCTATAAGGCCACTAAATGGACTAGAGCATTATGAAACACTGGGTGGCGAGGAACCCCTCCGGGAGCTAAGCTGGTCCAACTGGTACAGTCTGAGCCAAAATGTCCTCATAAAAAATCTACCTGAGGCTCCACTATTCATGTTTTTGCTCGAGCTTTAGCCTAAGCTCTGCCCCTTCCTCGGTCTCTAGCATGACCTCGGCCTCGACCTCTACCCCTAGTAGGACCTATTCTGGGGGGCTCATGCTGTTGTCCAGGTGAAGATGTGGTGCATGTTCACGCCATCTGTAAGAGATTAAAAACAGAAGAGTTCAATCATTGATGGTAGAATAAACTTGCCGGCATAGAAGAATAGAAGTGAAATTGTTCCTAACTGCATAGCCTCTGGAAGATAAGTACCGATATCTTTATACTGGTCCTCCAGACTATACTAAGTCTGCTCATGACTCGTGAAACCTTTGCAATCTAGTGCTTTGAAACCAACTTATCATACATGAAATTCTCACCTTCTGGATCGTGATGGCGCCTCACATTTCACGCTCTAGGCAAGCCAACGTTAGAACAACATATTCCTTTTTCAACTGTCTAGATTAAATAATGAGAAAGAGCTGAAACAATTGTAATAATCCAAAGAAAAATGCGAAAGCTAAAACAACCAAAAATATCTGATACAATATTGGACTCAGTGTCATGAGTGCACGAGATACTAAAATAGTACAAATAGTGGTCTGAATAAAATATAAATATGCCTGAAGGAAAAGCACACAGCTTAATAAAGAGAAGGGGACTTTAGGAGCTACAGGCGTTGAGCAGCTACACCTTAAGTCTCCAAATACTAGCCAATCCGAGCACATTAATAACCATCGTTGGGACCGACTCCAAAATCTACAAAAGAATTATAGAGTGTGGTATGAGTACAACCGACCTGATATATTATGTAATTGCCGAGCCTAACCTGGAATAAGTAGTGATGAGGCTAAAACAAGTCACGTATAATACAACCTATATGCAACATATAACAAAATAGGAGAAAGAAATGCAAAATGACATAAGAAGTTGACTTGAAGAAAATAGCTAAGTCCTCAAAAGAAACCAATAACGATCAGAATTACCAATTCTTAGAGTTCCATATGAAAATACCGAGAGGCAACACGATACAGAGAAATAAAAGCACATAGATTATTGCGGCGACAACCCAATCTCACCGTACAACACAATCCTTCATTTTTCCACCGTAGTAATATCGCAATCATAAACAAATAAGTATATGTTTCAATGTGCAACCTGATCCCACCATATAACAAAAACTGTGTAAAAATTCACACTTATTTTACCGTATAAAGTCACCCTTATTTTACCTGTCGCAGCGTGCAACATGACCCCCACCATATCAATACAACTATTCACCGAGTGTAGTAAAATTCATAATTCAAATCATAAGAACCTCTATGGCTGATAAATATAAAGCTGAATCAGAATGAAAACCTTATATCTTCGAAAATCCACATATGTAATACTACACGGCAAGAGAAGTCCAAAAATGACAGATAGAAGGTGCAATTAATTCATTTAAGTAAAATAGCAACGAGTCATGAAATCATGGAAGGATCTAATATGTTTAACAGAAGAAATAATGATAAAAAAGTAGCAAATGAAGCATGGAAGGTATTTAGGTTATAACATTAAGGCAAGGAATGAGGAAATTAAGGAAAAATGGGAAATGAAGGAAACAAGTAATTCGTTGGCGTATAAGCACTCGTCACCTAACATAGACGCGCAACACATGAAATTCACATTGCACATGGTCAGAGGGATCCTATTTCCTCAAATTAACATTAACATCAACACTTGCTTCACTCCGCATAAAACTCATAGCTCTACCGGGACCTTACCCGTAGAATCCACCTCCAAACCACTTGTATCTAACAACAATTGACTCAATTGTACGAAGTATTGCTAAAGAAGTCAATTACAATGCAAATATTTAGAAACTCTAAACTTTTTCCCAAAAAATCAAAAAATTGACCTCAGGGCCGCTTGGTCAAACCTCGAAATTTGAAACCAAAACACGATTGCCCATTCACCCAAGCCCGAACCCCGCCTCAATTTGAGGTCTAAATTATATGTTTACAAAACTCCCTATTTCTACCCAAACCCCAATTTCTAGCATGAAAATCCTAGATTTTAGGTTGAAATCTTATGACATGCAATGGAAGATTGAAAGAAAATAAGTTAGAATCACGTACTAATGAATTTGGGAAGAAGGGTTCTTGGAAAAATCACCTGTAGGATTTCTAGGTTTGAAAATTTTAAGAAAGATAGAAAAATTCTATCATGTTCAGATTTTGATCAGGTGCAAGTATTGCAATTAAGTCCTGGGGTTCAGAATTGTTAATCCAGCAAATGCGAGATATTCTTCGCAATTGCAAAAACTCAACATTCCCGCTACCTTCGCAAATGAAAACCAAATTCTCACAAATGCGAATCAGAGGGGATCGCAATGGCGACCCCATTCTCGCATATGCAAAAACAAAATCCACCCCAGCCCATGCTCGCAAATGGAAATATTGTTCACAAGAACGAGGGTCGCATTTTTGAGCCAGAGCTCGCAAATGCGAGATCTGCAGACAACACCAGAAAACACTCATGCACCAGCTAGATCCTAAGTCCAAATTCACTTTGTAGCCTATCCGAAACTCACCCGAGACCTCGGAACTCCAAACAAAACATACAAACAAGTCCAACAACATCTTACGAACTTGATCACGCGATCAAATCAAGGGAGTAGCACTCATAAACCTCTATTTTAACAAATGGTTGTCAGAATCACGTCAAACCAACTCTGTTTCTCACGAAATTTGACAGTTACAAATATAGCAATTGACCTATACTAGATTCAAGAACCACGATAGAGACGTCATATCAATGAAGTGAAACAGTGGTTAAACGTTTAGATTTATTAAGCTTTTAAAATTAATTTTTTTCAATAAATTACGATAACTCGAGCTAGGGACCTTCGAATTCGATTCTGGGCATACGCCCAAGTTTTAAATCACGATATGGATCCACTGGAACAGTCAAAATATGGATCCAGGTTCATTTTCTTAAAACGTGTAGCAAATTAACTCAAATTGAATTTTAAGGCAAAATTTTGTATTTTCTCAAATTTTTAAATAAAAGCCTTCCAGAAAAATACCTGGATCGGGAATACACACCGAGGAATGTTAAAATAAGGTATTTGAGATTTCAAAATATATAATAATAATTTAAAACTCTAGATAACCTATCCGGTCATTACAATTGGCGAAGCTGATTAATAATTTGGTGGAGAATGATTAATATTGCATTAGTAGTTTGGTTATGATCGTTTGATGTTACGTTAGCTCATTATTTACTCGTTACTTGGGGAATAGAAATGTGTCCCAACATAAAAAGTCCATGCGTTTTTAGCATCCCATTTTAGTTGGCTTAAAAAAGTAGTATTTCAGCCGAAGTAGCTTTTCAATCAAAAACTAGTAAGTTAGGATTGCCCAGCTGAATGCTTTCGGCTTGTTTTAAGCATTTTCTAATTTGTTTTAAGTATTTATTGACTTTACCAAACACTACAAAAAAATTAAAAAGAGTTTAAAAACTGATTTGATCAACTTAAAACTCAATCTAAACACCCTCTTAACTTTGTGGCAGCGGTTTCGTGTGTGTTTAAACTTACCCTACCTCGCACCCTGGACCACAACCTCATTGCCATCTCTATTGAAAATGGATTAGGTCCAAAATTTGCGCCGCTCAAAAGATAAGTGAAGTCCAAATTTTTACCACTAAATTATGATAACGAAAAAGAGTTGCCGTATTCAACTAAGTCAAAGGAACATTTTACCCGGGGGAGGGAATAGGGAACCGGTCAATAAAAGCCTTTCCAGAAATCTTGAATTAGATAAGTAGGGACTGAATGAGAATTAGAGTGGTTAACCGATTAATATTGTAAAAGACTAAAACATTAATATAGCATAGCTCACACGATAAAGAATAATGCGCAGAATACAAAAAGGAAATTTAGGATACACGACCAACAAAGGTGGATTAAGGGAAGGCGGGAGAGAAGAGTAGCATAACAAAATAATTTCCTAATAATTATTTTCTGTTCTCTAACCAAAAATTAAAAATATTTTTCAAAAAAAAAAAAGATTTCATTCACTGACCAAACAAGAGAAAATACGTAGTAAAACTACTCATTTTCTTAAAAATACTTTCCTTCATATCAAACATACCCTTAATTTCTACTTCCGTTCTTCACTTTTCTTACACTTATATGAGGTGAGCCTAGAAATTTATTGTCGAGACACTGAGATTTTCCTTCAACAAAATATTGCTTTATAAGTTTTTTTTTATAAATAAAGGCAAGAATAATTAAAACAGAAGTTCAAACACAACCGAATCTTCTTCTTTTTTTACATAAGGCGGATTACACCGGTAATATCACCCATATAATACATCCGGCATATACCTTGCATTAGTTATCCAATTGAGGCAAATAAAAGCCTCCAGAATTAGCAATCACGCAAAAAGAAAGAACTCGCAAGAACTAAGAATTGAATGATCATCACAGAGTTTATAACATGCTTTGTGATGATATTACAAAGGATGATACTAATGTGATGGCAAAATAAATAGATGAAGAAGACATAGATATGCCCCCTTTTTTCTTTTGTTGTAACAATTTCGATTTGCAGAATGATGTCTTCTTCCACATATTTTTCAAGAATTCTTCAAAGTTCATGCTTTATTCTTGAGACGATTGGATTTTGGGTTTATTGTTTGAGGGACCTGTGTTTGTTTTGCAGATCTCATTGGGGGCCTCCTTATGGTTACGTATTCAAACTCCCTGCCGTCCCAACTTCTTTCCCTTTGATGATACTTCTTATTTCTTGAGTTGTGCATTGGTGACAAATCTCCTTTTGAAGCATCTGCTCGGCATTGGTTTAAGAAATCCTCTTCTTCCCCTTCTTCATAAATATGTCTTCCTGCCAAAATTGGATTTGGTAACTCTTGAAAAACGCCTTGAGTTGTTAATTGTGCACTATTGATAACTGCGTTTTTTGTTTGTTGTTTTTGCGCGTTGTTCCTGTTCATGATAGAGTAACCAGTAGTTGGATTAGAATCTGTAGTTACCATTGCTTCCAATAGTTGTCTTTCCTCGGACGAAATTACTGAAACAGTTTTGGCGAGCTGTCCCGCGTGTGACCATGCTACCGTATTGCTATCAGCAGTATGAGATTGTTGCTTCTGATTTGACAGCATTGTTTGCGTCATGACATCCGAACATTTTCTATCCTCTAGATTAGAGAGTGGTTCTGATGTTGTAGCCTGATTCTGCTAGTTGATGGCAGCATAGTTGCGATTGGATTAACAACTTATGATTGGACTGAGTTAAGTTGACGATTATGAGCTGATTCAGTTTTGTTGAACTGAGATGTTGCTACAATTGAACTAACTATTTTAGCATTATTTCTTGGAACAAACAATGGGGCATTATGGTTTAATCTGCTGTTTGTATTTTCTGTTTGCTTTGAAATTGCACAACAGTTCTTAATTGTATTTTTCCTTTGACATTTTTGCTTGGCTGAATCATCACTGTCCTCTTCAGTACTATCCTGCTCACATTCTTGGTCATCATCTTCCCATGAAATACCAGCGAGTCCTTCACCCAAGGTCTCCTCATCATAATAATCTCGTTGGTCTTTCCGGAATTTCGATTTAATGACAAAGTCCCTCCTCTTTGTCACATTAGGAGTATATATGGTTGGAGAACTTTGAAGTTTGGACTGTATTTGCCTACTTGTAGTAGTAACATGAGCTGTAGCCTCTGTATTCTGAGGTGAATTCTTATTGACATCGGCCAGTACATCAAATGAGTTTGAAGTACTGTTATTAATTGCAGCACAATCTTTCTTGGTATGGTCAGACAAAACCAAATCTAAAGCTTTGTTCGGCTCATTACAATGTTGTTGTCCAGTATTATTTGAATCAGCAAGAACATTTGTAACTGTCGACTTATGTGCTGGTTGCAAGGACAGAATAGTGTGATCAGTACTAAATATGATCTTATCCGGGGACTCAACATTTGCTTGACCAAGCAGAGTTGTGCTGTTATTGTTAGAATTCTATTTTATCTGCTGTTGTTTGATAAGCTTCTGATTGACACTTTTTGCATTAACTTTTTCTGGCTTAGTAGATGTATCTGTAGGTTCCAAGTCTGATGCCATTTTTTCATTTACTACATTACCAATTCTTAGTTGCTGAATATTGTACCTGTGCTACTAACCTTCAAGACCTCCCATCTGCTCATCCTGTGCCCTGCTATTACTATGGTTTGCATTGGCAGTTGTATCCAAGTTTGATACTATCATTTCATTTTCAACCATACAAAGCAATTTCTCAGTGACTTGCATTTTACAACCAAGGTCAGCAACACCTTTTGGAATTGGAAAACTTTCTGCAGATGTATTAGCAGAAACATTATTGTTATCTCCATGCTGTTGCACATTGCAGTTGATATGCTGTCCATCAAGTTCAACCACCTACCCAGCCTGTGCACTAGTAGAGATATGATCTGCAGAGGACTGAAATTTCCCAGTAGTATCCACATATGATCGAGCATAACTTGTAGAGGCAGGTACCTCCATAGGAAGCTTAGGAGGTCCTTTGTCCAAATTCTGCACCTCCTTCATAGACTCCACTGAATCTCCCATATCTATCACAGTAGTTTCTGTAGTCTTAGAATCAACATTCTGTTTCGAAACATCTTTTACAATACCATTTTGCACCCCTGAGTCAAAACGACCAGAAACCTCCTTCACTACTGCATTCTTTTGTGAAGTCACTGCATCAGCAGTTTGTGCAGAATAGTGTGCGACTTTTGGTAATTCAACTCCTGACTTACCATCTTTGTCTTGTAAATCCTTAGCACCTTGTCCAGCTCTTTTACCATTTAGATAGTCCGTTTCACCCCCTTGTATATTGTCAACTTCATTCCCTTCGCGACGAAGCAGCTTAGTGACCAGATTATCCACTGTCACCACGTCTGCTCCAGCTTTTTCTTTTTTGATTCTATAGGCCTTCACATCGTGTCCTTGGTGTTTGCAATAAGCACAATACATCGGAAGGTTGTCGAACACAATTTGTTGATGGAACTCTACAGATTTACTCGAAACAGAATCTGAAATCTGCAACATTACCTTTTTGGATGCTTATCCAAAAGGTCCACTATAACCTTAACTCTTGCCGTGCTAGGTCTCGTTTTATCATGTGTCGCCTTGTCAACAACAAGAGGTTTTCCCACAGCTGAGGCTATAGACATTAACGATCTCTTAGCAAAGAAATTTGGTGGCAGACCTAGCAGCGAGATCCACACGACTGCCATTGATGTCTCCTCCTTCGAATTGAAACTGAAAGACCATGGAAATGTTCTGAAGAAGTATTCTTCACCTCTGGATTTAATATATCCATTCGACTTTGAAAGGAAACGAACATAATCATTGAACAGATCAAATCTGATTAAGAGATGACGAAATTCCAACTGTCCTATGTTACATTGACCTTGAAGATCGAATTGCGACGAAAAGATTCTTCGCACCTCCACTAGATCAGGTCTGCCATAAGAGAATTTTAAGACAACAGCCTGATGCAAGCCTTCTTCACTAATGAAGTTTTTAACCTCTTCCATAGTGAATTGAATTATAGGATCATCATGATCGAAGATAACTGGACATAGCACTATTTTGGTCGGAGCAGGCTATTTTGCTTGTAAAGTCGAAGCATACGATTGCTTCGAATTATCTTTTGTATCAGATTTTATGATATTTTGGATGTCCTCTCCCACATCCAAAGGCTGGGGAGAGATCTGCGCAGCCATGGCTTCCAAGATCACTAAGCGACAGCACAATTATAGCGATAGAACAAGGATTGATCCATTGTTCTAACCAACCGAGAATTGATGAAGAATTTCTGAAAAATTCTTCGATCTATAGTGATTTGAAATCAAATTAGAATCTTGCACTATAGGATAAGGATTTGGATAAGAAAACAATTATAGATTGATTGCAATGAAAAAGGGGTTATTTTGACACCTTGATTGCAACCATCCACCGCCGGATTCCGGCGATATAGCCGATGAATAGTGATGGAAATACTATTCAGTGAATAGTTCCTAGAGGATGGAATAATGGTTGAACCGAAACTTCTTAATATTAAAGCTTAGACTGAGCGCTTTATAAGTTAGTACCAAATTCGGCCAGTTTTTCATGAGCCATGATGAATAAGTAAATGTGTATCAGTTGATGACATGTTTTACCCAAACCATTAACTCTATGTCACTATGTGGCATACTCCTATCCGTATATTCCAAGCATTTGTTGTTTCGTTTCTTCTTTGAACTTATCTTTCTTTATGCCATTTTAAAAGGCTCAACTGATCAAATGTGATTAGCTTGGAAACATGGAATCAATAATTCAATAGCCAAGCAAAAGAAGAGAATACGAGATCCCATTAAAGAACTTATCCCCTTCTTTAGCAATTTCAAGAAAGGAAGAAAACGATCAGCAACTTAATGATAACTCTTCATCTATATTTCTAAAAGCAGCTACTTTTAGTGCAAAGTTAAGATATCAAGAAAGTAAATCCACAAAAATGGGGTTCTTTTTTTTTTTTTTATTGTTGGTATGCAATAAGATAATGAGAGCGTGGTGACATTCGTGTGGAATGCACACTCTACCAATTTACTAATATTATCATATTCTCCACTTTTCATGTCTCACTAGCCAACCATCCAAATGCTTTCCTCTTCAGCAATCCATTTTCAGTTTACTTGGATATTCAAATCATTTAAAAGCTTGATTACTTTTGTTCTGAAATTTTACTTTATTTTAATCAATAAGATTAAGTGATTCTGCAAATATACTGTGCATACCTAACAAAAAAATATTCCTAATAAATTGACGTTGAATATCTTAAAATATTTTGACCTATAACAATATGTAGTCTTGATAAAGTTTTGGTTCTAATTCTCTTTAAGATAATATAGACGTGTACTAACTAGATGAGAAAAAATTAATTACTTCAATAAAAATAAAAATTTAGCTAGTTGATAAGATTTACATTGTTAATACATAACAAGCTATTGAACATCCCAGAAGGTTTTTCTGCACACACTCTATGCACATACATTTCATAAATAAAAAATTAAAGTAAACTAATATGTATGTATAAATGAGAAAACGAGCTAAAAGTCGAAGAGTGCTTTAAGGTTGATATATATAACATTAACCTAAATCTCTCGTTGACTTGTGGCTCGTTTTCTCATTATACATACATTGATATATAAAACCCTAAATCACTGTTCCATTTTTTGTTGAGTTGTCCTGTCACCACCTTTCTCCCCTAATTCCTCGTACATGCGACCAAACGCCGCACTTTTAGCTTCCGTAACTGCCAGCTTTGCTTCTTTCCTCGCCACCTTGTAGATCTCCCTGTTCGCTCTCCGTTCTTCTCTCTTGTGCACCCTGCCAACTTAGCAAACACCACCTTCTTCACCTCCACTTTTCCTTTGACTAGATCGTTCCACCACCAGTCACCCTGATGCCTGCCTGAATAGCCCTTGGCTACCCCGAGCACATCTCGTGCTACCAACCTAACCAAGTTCGCCGTCTATGACCGCATAGCGTCCGCTTCCCCAGAACTTCTCCAACCTCCGCCCTCACGTAACCTCCTCTCCAACTCCTGTGATTTCTCCTTAGTCAAAACACCCCATCTAATCCGCGGTTGTCCCCGAGCACCCCTCCTCCTCCTCTTCACCCAGAGACCGACATAAATCACTAGGAGTCTATGAAGAGTCGAAAGGGACTCTCCCGGAATAACCTTGCAGTCCTTGCACATACCCCTATCGCTACTTCTGAGGAGGAGGTAATCAATCTGAGTCCTCACTCTTCAAGGTGACCAAATGCTCCTCCCTCTTCTGAAATGTCGAGTTCGCAATCAGAAGCTCGGAAGCCCTGGGGATTCCTAACCCCAAAGCCGAAACCACCGTGCACCTCACCATAACCACCAGCATCGGCCCCAATATGACCAGTAATATCCCCTCCAATAACCAACTTCTTAGACTGGGGAATACTACTCACCAGATCATATAAGTTGCATTTTTTTTCTACTTCCTAACGTCAGAATAGTAAAATAATTTTTTTTTAAAATGTTAGTCATATTTCCGTTGATTTGATTCTCAAGTAGTTGTTGTTGATTCTCAAGTGGTGAAAATGGAAAACATTTGGAACATTGAGAAAAACAGTCAATAACACGTCAATTTTCTTCCTAAATTTTAAACTGGTTCTTCTTGGCTGCCTGTTTTAATTTTGTGTACATAGATAGATAGTCGCGATATTATGGAGGGAAAGATAGAAAGAGAGAGAGACTCCGTTTGAGTTGACTTATATATTGATCATTTAGAAAGAAAAGAACTTTGAGAAATGTTATAACGACATTGGGAGATTGTGGCAGTCATCTCCACCATATGATCATAAAGATAAAAGTAAAAAATCTTTCGATCCAATTTTCAAGGGCTAGATTGGATCACAAATTTTCGATCCAATTTTCTGAAATACAGTTCCATCTACCACGTCATTAAACTCACACGAATTCAAACAACGAAAAAGCGACACTACACTACAATATTATGAGTCATTGGTTAAAATCGCATGGAAATAGAGTTATATATACATCAAATATGCGAACTACATGAATGGCAGCACAAAATTTAGATGTTATAAATTCTAACTAGACTAAAACAGTGATTTGAAAATATATATTTGACCTTGTGTATATATACACAACGACGGCGTTTTATGTTGTATCCGCAAGTCGTATTTGTCCTCTTCTATGGACATAAAACTGAAGAGTCTATTGAGGAAAAAGGAAAGAAGAACTTCCCCTTTCGGTCTTTCTTTTTCGTATCTTTATTTGTCATGCCTTATTCGTGACGTCCTAATTCTGGTATAACTGCATCCCGTAAAGTTTCTCTCTTTTTCCCTTAAGCATTCCCTGGTTAGCTGACAAATCAGAAAACCATTTTCTGCTCTCTTTTTCTTCTTCCTCTCTCTAAATTCCACTAGTGATTTCCCACTGTATATCCTACTCTCTTTCATGTCAAAGGTTCTTTTCTTTTTTGTTCTCTTAACTTTCTTTCTGGAAGTCCTAATACGAGCAAATTAAATACTACGTTATATAATACTTATTCATCAATTTCATCAGGTGCAATAGTGTAACGTGTAGAGAAGTATTTTTCATACGGCAAAAGTAAAGAGATTTCTTTTTAATCTTTTCAGGATGTCGTGAACTGGAAATGATAAAAGGGCAGCATTTTTCTTATCTATTTATATAGTATTGTTTTTCATTACTGCGGAGAAACTTTAAATTTCCATAAAAAGTTTATCAAAGAAGACAACCATAAAAAACTCTTGTTCAGTCTTTGAATAAAGATCATGCAAACAAAAGCTCATGTTTCGTTTTATATCACCAATTAATTCGTATACTCTTTAATAATTTAAGCTGAAAAGGAGAACCTTAATCCTTGCAAGACTCCATCATCATTTTACTAAAGAAAATCAAAAAAAAGGGAGAGTTCAATTTTTTCAAGGTACAACGAATTTTATGTATTCACGAAATCTCTTTATGTTATTTCTCATGCAATGTCCCCAAACATTTTCCCCACTACTAAAATATAAAATTTTCTTTCTATAAATACCCAGCCTTATGAGGCGTGTGTCAAACACAGTCATCTACTACTACTTTCTTCAACTCTTTGCCTACTTAGTTGTTTTCAAGTCATTATTTTCTGTTAAACAAAAAAACCATGGCTTCAAACCAAGCAAATACTCAACAAGAATCAAAGTACACTCTCCCAATGAATGACTTGGAGCAACAAGTTACCCTAGAACAGGGGATGGATGAGAAGGAAATCGACTATTCGAAAAGATCCCAATGGCTCAGAGCAGCTGTTCTTGGAGCCAATGATGGATTAGTTTCAACAGCATCATTGATGATGGGGGTTGGAGCTGTGAAAAAAGACATTAAGGTCATGATCTTGACCGGATTTGCTGGTCTAGTGGCCGGAGCTTGTTCTATGGCCATCGGAGAATTTGTCTCCGTTTATTCTCAACTTGACATAGAAGTGGCTCAAATGAAAAGGGAAAAGCGAAGAAACGCTAACAGAGAAAAAGAAGATGATGATGATGCAAAAGAGAGCTTGCCAAATCCAGCACAAGCAGCAGCAGCATCAGCACTTGCATTCTCAGTAGGTGCAATGGTGCCATTATTAGCAGCATCATTTATTAGGGATTACAAAGTGAGAATTGGAGTTGTTGTTGCAGCTGTGACCTTAGCTTTAATGGTGTTTGGATGGTTAGGAGCTGCTCTAGGGAAGGCACCAGTAGTCAAGTCCTCAGCTAGGGTTTTGCTTGGAGGTTGGTTGGCTATGGCCATAACTTTTGGCTTAACAAAATTGATTGGTTCTAGTGGCCTCTAAACTCTATATTACAATTTGTGGCATAATGCTTTAATTTCTCAAAAAGCCACTTTTATTTATTTTTACTTTATTTTCTTCTTCGTCTTATTAATTTTGTTTGAGTGTACTCCCAATATTTGTGTCACCCTCATGCTCCGATTAACTGTATGCATGCATTATATTATTGTATAATAATAAAACTCCACCCCTTCTATTAAGATCTTTGTTTCGTTCTTTTGTGTTGGAACATTTTGCGTATCTGCGTGACGTGTTCTAATCTGTCCAAAAATAATTTTCCACTTTCTACTACGTAGGAGGAAAGTTTCAATAAATATTAAGAATGGCACTACAACGAAATTCCAACAAAAATAAACTCCTTTCTTATATGATTAAAATCATTAAACTTGACATGAAAGGTAAAGCAACTTTAAAGATGCAGTAGTATGAAGCAATTTGTTAGCATAGGAACTCACTGTTGGAAGAGGATTGCTATTAAAATTTGGAGGGAGGCTTTTAGGCTAAGGGAATTTTGGAAGAGTAGAA
Source organism: Nicotiana benthamiana (assembly GCA_034376525.1). Lineage (NCBI taxonomy): Eukaryota > Viridiplantae > Streptophyta > Magnoliopsida > Solanales > Solanaceae > Nicotiana > Nicotiana benthamiana. The sequence goes on from CM067336.1 coordinate 93,024,074, forward strand.
AGATTTTGGAGAAGAGAAACTTTTATTACTCAAACTTGTTTTTGATTCTTTTGGCTTGATATGTTGTGTGTTGTGTGTTATACAAATGCCAAATGCCATCCCATATTTATAGGGGAGGCTTGCCAAGCTCTAGAGTGTCTAGAGAGTTCTACCATTTCCTAGCTATGTACATGTGCTAGAATTCAATGGAGAATTCTAGAGTATTTCCAAGCTCAAATGGACTAGAGTTCTCTAGAACATTCCGGAATCTAGAGTTGCCTAGAATGTTCCGGAATTGGGCTATTTATTTTTCATAATTTCTTAAGCCCAAATAATTATAACAAAATCAAGTTTATTTTATTTTCAACACCCCCCCTTAAACTTGATTTGTCATTCCAAGCAGACTTCTTAACTTGATGAAGTCCTCTTGCTTGAGTGGCTTGGTGAAGATATCCGCAACTTGGTCTTTGGACTTCACGTACTCTACTTGTACATCCTTTCTTGTGATGCACTCTCTTATGTAGTGATAGCGTGTGTCAATATGCTTGCTTCGATCATGGAACACCGGATTTTTCGCCAACGCCAACGTCGACTTATTATCCACGCATATTGTAGTTGGATCTTCTTGTGGCCATCCCAGCTCCTTTAGCAAATTTTGCATCCAGATTGCATGACATACACAGGAGGTAGCGGCAACGTACTCAGCTTCACATGTGGATAGAGTGACAATTGGTTGTTTCTTGGACATCCAAGTGAAGGCGGTGTCTCCTATGAAGAACACGAAGCCCGTAGTACTTTTTCTATCATCAATGTCTCCGGCCCAATCGCTATCGCTATAACCAACCAGCTTATAATCATTAGAAGTTGAATAGAACAAGCCAAAGTTGATTGTACCTTTGAGGTAGCGGAGAATTCTTCTTGCAGCCTTCAAGTGTGTAGTAGTTGGATTCTCCATGTAGCGACTTATGAGGCCGGTGGCGTAGAGAATGTCGGGTCTCGTGCAAGTCAAATATCGTAAGCTCCCAACTAAGCTCTTGAACATCGTCGTGTCCACTTTCTCAGCTTCATCATGCTTCGACAACTTGATCCCGCACTCCACCGGTGTGTTGACTGGGTTGCAATCTTCCATCTTGAACTTCTTTAGGATCTCCTTCGCATAACCCTCCTGTGAGATGAAAATTCCATCCTCAAGTTGTTTGACTTCAATGCCAAGATAGTACGCCATAAGCACAATGTCGGTCATCTCGAACTCTTTAGCCATCGCTTGTTTGAACTCATCGATCATCCTTTGGTTATTTCCTGCAAAGATTAAATCATCCACGTACAAGCAAACGATCAAGATATCTCCATCTTTCATCTTGGCATAGAGCGCATGCTCATGTGGGCATTTGTCGAAGTCATTTTCTTGCAAGTACTTGTCGATCCTACTGTTCCACGCCCTTGGTGCTTGCTTTAGTCCATATAACGCCTTCTTCAATCTTAAGACTTTGTCTTCCTGCGTCTTCACCTCATAGCCTATAGGTTGTCGGATGTAAACTTCTTCCTCAAGGACTCCATTCAAGAACGCCGACTTTACATCCACTTGGTGTATCTTCCATTTATTTTGAGCTGCCATAGAAATGATTAGTCTTACAGTTTCAAAACGGGCTACAGGGGCAAATACCTCGTCATAGTCGATGCCGGCTCTTTGACTGTATCCTTTTGCAACAAGCCTCGCCTTGTATCTTTCGATTTCTCCCTTGCAGTTTTTCTTTGCCTTGTACACCCATTTGACGTTGATCGGCTTTTTCCCTTTTGGAAGTGAAGTCAACTCCCAGGTGTCGTTCTTTTCGATGGACTGGATCTCCTCATCCATTGCATCTCGCCATTTCTTACTTTGACGGCTTCTTCAAAGGTAACTGGTTCACAATCAACAAATAGACAAAGAAGAGTTAGGTCCTCTAACCTTTCAGTGTCTTCATAAATGTCTTCCAAACTCCTTGCGCGTTCCTCGCTCCTTTCACTCAGAAATGATGGTGGCGAGTCATCTTGAACTGCTGTTGGCGAGGTAGGTGGAGTAGTTAGCTCTCGATGGGCATCCTCTGCTGTAGATCTTTGTTCTTCTTCTTCGGTTGGAATAATGGAACTAAAGTCCTCGAGAGAACCAAAATTCCATTCTCCTTCTTCATCAAACTCCACGTCCCGACTTATCACAAGCTTGTTAGTATCTGGATTATGTAATTTGTAGCCTTTGGAGTTGGAATCATACCCGATAAAGATGAACGCCTTACTTTTGTCATCGAGCTTGCTCCGTGTCTCGTCAGGTACATGTGCGTATGCTTTGCTTCCAAAGACTCTTAGATGGGAGATTCCTGGTTTCCTTCCACTCCAAGCTTCTTGTGGTGTCTTTCCCCACACGCTCCTTGTTGGTGATCGGTTGAGTAGGTAGACTGCACACGCTACTGCTTCGGCCCAGAATTCCTTTTGTAGCTTCTTGCTCTTTAGCATACTCCGCGCCATGTCTAGAATTGTCCGGTTCTTCCTTTCCGCCACTCCATTTTGTTGGAGGGACCTTGGTACCGTTAGTGGATGCCTTATTCCATGCTCCTCGCAAAAATTCTGGAACTCTCTAGAAGTGAACTCGCCTCCACGATCGAATCTCATGGCCTTTATGTGTAGTCCACTTTCTTTTTCCACTGCCGCTTTGAATTTCTTGAATACTTCAAATGCCTCCGATTTTTGCTTCAAGAAATACACCCATGTCTTTCTAGAAAAATCATCAATAAATAGAAGGAAATAGTTGCTTTTACCGAGGGAGCTTGGCTTGATCGGACCACATATGTCGGTATGTATGAGCTCCAATGGCTTTTGGGCTCTCGAGCTTGACTCCTTTGGAAAACTCTTCCGAAATTGCTTTCCGAATAGGCATCCTTCGCATAATTGATCGGGGTGGCTAATGGATGGTAGTCCTCGCACCATGTCCTTTTTGGATAGTAGCTCCAAGCCTCCAATATTCAAGTGCCCAAATCGAAGATGCCAAAGCCAAGATACATCTTTGTAGCAAGCTTTGAGACACTTTGCAACATCATTTTGAATGTTCAACAAGAACATTCTATTTTTGGACATAGGCACCTTAGTGATTAAATTATTTTTATTATCTCTTATGGAAAGACTATGATCTTTCATGTGAATGTCATAGCCCTTCTCTAAGAGTTGCCCCAAACTCAATATATTATTTTTCATGTTGGGCACATAGTAAACATTTGAGATAAATTGGTGATTTCCATTCTTCAAGCGAATTAGGATGTTACCTTTGCCTTTCACTGGTATTTTGGATTCATCACCAAAAGAAACATTACCACTCACCGATTCGTCGAGCTCCACAAACATGCTCCTCTTTCCACACATATGGTTGCTCGCCCCGGTGTCAAGGTACCAAGTGTTGTCTTGTCTCCCTTCTTCTCCTTTGTATGCTAGAAGTAGGGTCACGTCTTTTTGGCCCTTATCCTCCACAAGGTTGGCGGTCTCTTCGACTTTGGTTTGAGATCCTCTACATTGTGAAGCATAGTGTCCATATTTTTTACAAGAATAACATTTGATTTGAGATTTATCGTACCTTGCACCTTGGTTGCCTCTCCCACGACTTGGGTATTCTCTTCTTTCTTCATTGTTGTTGAAACCTCCTCGTCCACGTCCATGGCCTCGACCTCGTCCACGACCACGACCTCTTCCATATTGACCTCGTCCATTTCCGATATTTTCTTCCTTATCTTTTATTTGCATCTTGAATAATTGCTCCACTATATCTTGTTTTTTCTTATACTTTTCTTCATATGCTTGTAAGGATCCCATTAATTGATCAATTGACATCTCCTCCAAATTTTTAGTTTCTTCAATTGTTATGACAATATGCTCGAATTTGGAAGTTAATGAGCGGAGTATCTTCTCAATAATTCTAACATCTTCCAATTTTTCACCATTTCTTTTCATTTGATTTGAAACCACCAAAACTCTTGAAAAATAGTCGGAAATGGACTCCCCTTCTTTCATATGTAAAGACTCAAATTCTCCTCTTAAAGTTTGGAGACGTACCTTCTTTACTTGCTCGGCACCTTTGCAAGACGTTTGGAGTTTCTCCCACGCTTCCTTAGCAGTGGTTGCACTTGAGATCTTCTCGAACCCATCATCATCCAATGCTTGGTAGATGAGGTAGAGAGCTTTCTTGTCTCTCTTTCTTGAATCCTTCACACCATCCTTTTGAGTTTGGGATAATGTAGATTCATCTAGGGGCTCATTGTAGCCTTTCTCTATAATATCCCAAACATCATGTGCACCTAGGAGAGCCTTCATCTTGATACTCCAATTATCATAGTTGCTCTTGTTGAGCATAGGAACTTGGAAGGATGCAACACCATTTGCCATGATTTTAGAAATTTTTGGTTAGAATCTTGTCGCTCTGATACCACTTTGTTGGAAGAGGATTGCTATTAATATTTGGAGGGAGGCTTTTAGGCTAAGGGAATTTTGGAAGAGTAGAAAGATTTTGGAGAAGAGAAACTTTTATTACTCAAACTTGTTTTGGATTCTTTTTTGCTTGATATGTTGTGTGTTGTGAGTTATACAAATGCCAAATGCCATCCCATATTTATAGGGGAGGCTTGCCAAGCTCTAGAGTGTCTAGAGAGTTCTACCATTTCCTAGCTACGTACATGTGCTAGAATTCAATGGAGAATTCTAGAGTATTTCCAAGCTCAAATGGACTAGAGTTCTCTAGAACATTCCGGAATCTAGAGTTGCCTAGAATGTTCCGGAATTGGGCTATTTATTTTTCATAATTTCTTAAGCCCAAATAATTATAACAAAATCAAGTTTATTTTATTTTCAACACTCACTTCCTTATCTGTACTGGATCCCATGTTGGATGTGTGTAATAATACTGTTTAATATAATTAATCTAGGTACTATATGTAATTCATTTCAATATAAGTTTACCAAATTCTGATGTTACCCACCCTCCACATAAAATTAGTTATCCCGTTATTTATTTATTAGATTAAATTGAGTAAAAAAGATTGTAAAACAACTATGTCGAAAATTTTAAACTTTTTCAAATTGAAAAATGGAACCCCATCTCCTCTGATATTTGATAATAAAATGTTAAGAAGTACTGAATTATTTAGGGAATAATTAAGTTTCGCTTAATTAGCGGAAAGCAAACAGACTTTAGATAAAATAAAAAATATACGAGACATAATGTGAAGAAGTGGATAGAATCATTCTACTTATAATTAGTGTCGGATTCTAACCCTAACACAAAAAAAAATCATCATACGGATCATTTCTTTTTTAAATAGGCTCCTTACATGCCGCAAATTAATATTGCGAAGGGAGGCAAAGTGGGTACTGGATAGTAGACATTAAATGAAAAACCAAAAAAAGACCTTTTATTTTACGAAATAAACTATCATATAAAAATATTTATGTAAATCTCTCTCTCTAATAATGTATACTAAATGTTAAATTATTAAAATATTTTTGAAATAATGGTTCGATTTTTATGATTTTAAATATTTGTGTAATGTAAAAATATAATTGCCTAAAGCTAGAATTATTTTATGATTTAAACTACACAACAGATTTTTGGTAAAATTGTTTTGAGACTGTATCGCTTTGGACTATTCACTTAAATTGTATGTATCTTGAGTCTTAGATAATATTAATTGGTATTTGTTTTGGTTGGAAAGATATAGACAACATTATAACATAGCAACAAATACAGCGGATTAGATTATTGGATGCATACAAGGCATCTATTTTAGAACATGGGTGCTTGGTCTTCCACTACTTGGGAAACAACACTAGTAGTAGAAGTAATATCTCTAAAGAGTCTCTACTATTCCTCATGCTAGCTAAACTATATGAACTAGAGAGACTCTGTAACATTCCTACTAAGTTGTCAAATCATCCTGATTTAGAGTGTGCCCTAGTGAACTTATTCATAACAAGACATAACAAAAGGTGGTGGTATCCCAAAAAATTGGCATTGCTCTGTATATGTGTTGCTCCATATTTAGCTAATCTATCTGCTACACAATTATGCTCTCTTTAAATAAATTGTACAGATGGACTTTCTAACAGTTGGAGCAATGACATGATATCACTAATAATATTAGTAAAGTGCATTGGAGGTGCTTTTGACATACCGATTATTGCTTATGCACCCGTCTCAATGATGATTGGTATGATCAGATGTTGTTGGACAACAATTTATAAACCTTTGAGGAGTGCAACAAGTTCTATTTATTTAGTGGGGCCTTCTTTGACGGGCCCTGCAGAGTCTATAACCCAATTAGTTTGATGGTTACGGGTAACTCCACCAATTGCATAAGTTCTTTGAGTCGGGAAGCAAGATCCATCGACATTTAATTTTAATAAAGTGTAATTTGGTGGATGTCATTTGATGTAGATAGGAGACTTTGGTCTCTTCTTAATAGAGTGATTAGTTAAAAAGTAATATTCTGCCGCCCTTACTAACAGTGAAGGAAGATTCAATTTTTTTTTGGATATTCGTAAAGAAAATTATTCCTTTTAAGCCAAATTTCCCATAATGTAAAGGGAATTATAATTGTATAAAGGATGCTGTGAGGTGTAGAAACTAGTGATGTATGAATAAGCTTATACAACCAAGTCATAATATCATTTTGGGGAATTGCTCACGTGCTAATGGGAGGTGGAATTCTAAGGGATTTCCAAAGAAGTAGGTGTTAGCACAATATTGAAATAAATAACTAGTTGTTTCAGTGTCTTGATGACACTGTGGACAGCTTGCTGAATAGGTTATGCTTAGTGGTGTAAGATAGACAACTGTTGGTAGTCTGTCATGACAAATTAGCTAAAGGAAAAAAGATGATTTAGGTGGAATTGGAAGATCCGAAATCCACTTATAAGAGTTGGTGATGCATTTTCTACTAGTTGTATTAAGGGTGATTAAACACATGTACATTGAGTTAACCGAAAAGATATCATTCTCTGTTAAATTCCAATAAATTTTGTAATAATTTATGGGTACAATTGACATATAAACATTATTAATAAGGAAATTATATGTGGGGGTAATTTAAAAGGTATGTTATCTAGGTACCATCTACTATTGTAGTAATAGTTAGAAACTAGTTTCTTTTCCATTAAAATAGTTTCTAATTATGATGTTATTCTTGAGCTAGGGGTCCATCCAAAACTGAACATGTTGTCCTATTGTAGTATTCCATTTATTTCCTAGTATGCAATAGTTCCAACCGTTAATAATATTATACCAAGTAGTAAAACAATTATAACTTAGCAAAGATTGCAGTCGTGCATAACTATGTAAAATGACTTTTGCCCATAATTGTTGGGGATTATTGAATATTCTCCATTCAAGGTTTGCTTGGAGTGATTTATTTTTTTTGCAAAGTTTTTTTAAACCCAAACCCCCAAGTTCTAAAGGTTGTGTGACTGTAGACTACTTAAGGAGATGTAGCTTTTTCTTTTGAGCAGTTGTGCCCCATAGAAAATTCCTTTCGTACGGATTAAGATAGCTTTGTATATATGTTGGTCTTTTTTTTTTATATATTTCATGAAATGATTTGGAAAATGATTAAGGGTATATTTTATTAAAGTTAGTCTTCCAGCTCGAGAAAGAAAATTTGTTTTCCAGCCTTCCAATTTTATTTTAAAATTATCAAGTAAGAATCGATAGTCATTTTTTGTAGACTTGGTTGTAAAAATAGAGAATCCCAAGTACTTACCAAACTGTGCTCTTCTTTCATATGGAACAGTTGCAGCATAATATTTTTAGTATTGGGTTGACAATTTCTTTGAAAGTATATTTTTTTATTTTTTAAAGTTGATAGATTGGCTAGACTGATGTGTAAACTGCATGATAGTACTGACCATTGATTGATACGTACAGACAATAATTTATGAGGTTAGGGTAATATCATATGCAAAGAATAAATAAGATAATTGAGGGCTATTTTTTTATAAAGAACTTTGTTTCCAAGCATGATAATCAACCACATTATTGATCTTCCTGGACAACATTTTAAGACACAGGATAAACAGATAGGGTGACAAAGGATCACCCTGTGCAATGCCCCTTGTGGGCTTGAAGGAATCAGTTGGACTGCCATTAATTAAGATAGAGGTAGTAGTGATGGTAATACAAGACATGATTAACTTAGTAAACGTAACATGGAAATTTGAACTTGCTTAAGTATTACAAATGAAGGACCAGTCTAATATATCAAACATTTTTTAGATCTATCTTAAGAAGCGTACTGAGATTGTTTTCCTTTAATTTTCAAAGTTTGTTAATAATTTCTTACTATGACAGCATTATCCGCAACTCTTTCGTTTTGTTGAAAACGAGATTGTGTGGTATGAATGATATGTTTCGATATTGGCTTCAATCTGTTTATCAATTTTTTATAATAATTTTGTAAATTGTATTTCAAAGACTAATAGGTCCCCATTATTAAGCCCGTCAATAAGTGATTTTAGTTTCCAAAAGTCTTCTTCTAACCTAAGTATTCAATTAAATTCCAATTTTAGTTCATGTTCTAAGTTCTGTGAGAAATTACTAGCTGGATAATAAATAGATGTCTGTATTACATTTAATCTGGCAAGAACAGTCTTTTTATCCCTAAATATATTATCAAAGGCAGATTTATTCAATTCTTGCACTGATGTTGTGAAATTATCAATAATAGGAAGTAATATCAAGTTATCCATCCAAGCTTGCTTAACCACAGAAAGAAAAGCGGGATGAGTAGTCAAAATAGTCTCAAATCTAAATAATTTTTTTCCTAGGTAATGGACAGTGATGAAATTATAATTGATTAGGATAATGGTCTGAGTGTGCACAGGGAAGGTGTGTAACAAGTGTGTTAGGGTATTGCTTAATCCGTTCATAATTAGCAACTATACGATCAATACGTTCAAGTATGGTATACTTCTTATGTTTTTCATTAGTCATAGTGTATCGACTACCCTTATACCCTAAATCAGTCATGTGACAGTAATTAAGGAAGTCCAAAAACTTATTAGAACGTGATTTATTTGTAGGAATTCCAACAAATTTATTAGTGGCGTGTGTGATTTCGTTAAAGTCTCCGCCAATTATCCAAGGTCCATGATAATTATCATTTACAAATATGAAATTTCCCCATAGCAGTAAATAAAAATTTAAAACGAAAAGGTTTTACCTGGACCTGGCAATGTATGTCTTGTGGAGTGGTGGCTACTGGATCCGTAGCTAGAACATTTGATAACCACAATATGCAATTCCTCAAGAATGTCTTGTTGCAGCAACCCAATCATACTATCAAAATTAAAGTCTTTACAAACACTTTGGTATTTGTGGCAGTGTGTTTCCAAGAGCTCAACTAACGCCAACCTATTATAGTCAAGTAAAGACCTAAAATTACGTCTAAATACAATGGAAAGGACTTTTCTGCAATTCCATATGACAATATTCATATGATGGTTGGCTTGTTCAGTCATTTAGCTTCCTATTTTACTCGTCCAGTTGCTTCTGCTCTCTCCTAGACGTAGGAATAAAGTGAAAAATAATAACATCTCATATTGACGCACCTCTGGGTTGGTGGTGGGCCTTAGACGAAAAGAGACTCTCATTTGATTTGGAGGAAACCTTATAAATATTTTTCCTTTCGTATTATTCTTCTTAAAAAATGCCTTTATCCCATCGATCATGCATGTATTGGACGAGTTTACCTATTGTATCCGATTGCTGCATCAGGTTCTGCTTGGAAAGTCTCTTTTTGTCGTGATTAGGGTTGGGTTGTGGTGAGTTGACTTGTGATGGTGTTGGTGTTGGTGGGGTTGGAGGTTCCAAGAGAGGCAAAAGTGGGTGTGGATTCCAATAGGGTTGTATCTAGGGTGTTAATGGGTAGGGGTTGATAAAATGGAAAGCGAATGAGATGAGGATAGGTAAGTAGGATCCCAAACTGGAGTTGGAAGGTTCATAGGTCGATTTGGAGAGAGGTGTGGACCTTGCATCATTAACCAATGATATCGTGCAAATAGCTCCTTCCTAGTGTTGATACCCATTTTTTTTCCATTCATTTTTGTACCAAAAATATTTTTCAAAAAGCCTTGTGAATGCATATATAAGCATCCAAAAAAGGTTGGTATTTTTCTATATTGTTTCAAGTATTTTAAAATTAATTTACAACCTATTTTGTACTAGAAAATCCACAATTTAGTATCAAATCTTGTTACTTAATAAATAATTTATTTTATTATCTAATTTACATAAAAGTATAATTTATGTAATTTTTACCGAATTTTACAAAGCCATTAGGTAGCTTATTTTGAAAACTAAAATTGTATTAAATTATAATTTTAGCCTATTTCACGATTTAAGAGTATTTTAAGTACACAATCATTCCTAATATATTTATTTTCTTCCTAAATATATTTTATTAACTCAGTAGTTTTATTGGATTACTATTTTTATAAAATCAAATTGGAAAAAAGGTTGTTTAAAATGTAGCCCTTTAATCTTTCTATTGTAGCCCAAGTTGAAACCTAAAATCAACCCCAGTTTAACTCCCCAATTGACCTGACCCAACTTATAACACCCGACCCAAACCCACTAAACTTAAACACCCACTTCTTCTTCTAATCCTAGCTGTTGATCTCACAGATCAACGACCCACATTTTAACTTACCAAATTAAACCCCCGAAACTCTTAACCCTACAATCACTTTTACAAACCATCCACCTTCACTCCGAAATGCTCTCTAGGTTATCTGAAAACCCTAGTTGCCTCCTGCTCACGTCACCGGCGTTAATGGCCGTCCAAGGCCTGAAAATCCCGTGTTCAACCATTCTTCACCTCTCCTGGCCTCTTGGTTCAAAGATCGGGATATTATTGCAAAGGTGATAGGACCAGAGGTCCTTTAATAGGGCTTTGCAGCCGTATCCGGACTTTCTCCGGCAAGCCTTAAAGCCCTGGGCCCTCTGCCTGCTTCGACGAGTCCATTCAAGGCTTTTCTCGATGCTTCGAGACCTTTCTCTGGAAATCCTAATTTCTCGAGGTTCTTCTCTGCGTTTACTTTTATGATTCTCTGTGAGTCATAGTTATTTTCCAAAGATTTTAAAGTATTTCTCATCTTTTCTTCTCCCATTTCTTGTTTTCAAATAGTTCGTCTTTTTAAACATAGGATTTTATATGACTTTTCTGATCTCCTTGATTTCTCCGCTTTATTTGCTACTGTGTGTTATTCTGTAGTCTTCAGTGTGATTCTTCATCTACGACTTTCTTTATGCTCTATTTGTAAAAGAAACCCTAAATTCTAAGAGGATTTTCCATTTCTTTCTCTGTAAAACCCTAGCCGTCTCAAACTATTTTCTTGTGTGTTTTGCTACATGTTAGCTCTGCTATTTCCAGTTTTTGTATGTTCTAACCTATACCTCTTTTATATTGTCACATTTCCCCTTGTCTTAAACCCTAATTGGAAAACTAGATTTTGTACAGCTGTATGATTTTGTAATTGACCCCTGTTTTCTGACTATGTTCGAATCAGCTAGTATCTCGATTCCTTGATTTTCTAGTTGACTACCTACCTTATATGTTTACCTGTGTAATTTTCAAGCTCTTTACATATATTTACCCTATACACTGTGATTGGCACTTGATTTTCCTTTCCAAAATCAGACCAAGGTTTATTTCCCCCTTCTTTGTATATTATGTTATTTCAACTTGAGCTCTTGCATCTTTAACCTCTTTCCCTTGTCCCCTTGTCTGTTTGTTTATTTTAATATTTTATTTGAGTTCTGGCATTGTTTAATTACCTCTCCCTTTCCCCAGGCTGTTATGCTGTTCCAGTTTAAGCTCTTACATGCTTTATTCCCTTTTCCCTGGTTCCCTCACCTATTTTGTGTGTCCTAGTTAAGCTTTATGTTAATTCCCTTCCCCTTGTTCCCTTGTCTGTTTGTGCTTAAGTTCAGCATGTTAATCCTTAAACCCGCTCCTTGTCTGCTTATATTTTTGGTTTAAAGTGCAGCATGTTAATACCTATTCCCTTTCCCTTTGGTTGCTTACATTCATTATTTTATTTCAGTTAAGCTTGTTAAATCCTTTTCCTTTGCTTGTGTATTGTTCAGTATTATGGTTTCTTTCCCCTGAATCCCTTCAATCTACTCTTGTCTTTTAAGCGCTTTTATATGATTCCCCTCTCCCTTCTGTCCTTGTTTGTATGTGAGTTTTTTCTGGATAAGGGTGGCACTTCATTGCCACATCTAGTCTAGAACTGAGGCTGTCAACAGCCTCTACTCAAAGCAATCCCACCCCCTATCCCCTATCATATGTATTTGAGCTTTGACAAAGGCCTGTTGGTGTCCTAATCACCATTCAGACCCTTGTCTGACTTGTTTAAAGTTCTGCTCTTGTTTGTTAACCCTTGTAAGAAGTCTGGGGTGTGCTAGTCTCACTCAATAGGCTGGGTATGACCACTTTGTACATTGGTTTCCTTCTAATCCTCACTTTTGCACTTATTCTTAGTTCTTTAAGTTCCTATCCTCTTTGGTAGGCCATGCTTAGGGACCTTGGAGTCTCCTCTGAGCATGGATGTCTTAGGGCTAGTAATTCTACACTTGCACTATTCCAATTAGAGTGTAAGCAATGCCTAGGTTTCTTTAATAGCCCTTGGAACTTTTTAACGGTCTAAAAAGAGAAAAGCCTCGGACCTTGGGAGCGCGAATTTGGTAAAAGGCATATATTGGACATTAAAGTTGCTTCGAGACTCCTCGGGCCTGTTATAGCTACTAATGTATTTAACTTTTATTTCTTTTAATTTTCTTTTCCTTTTCAGCTCAGATTTCTAAGAATATGTAATAAAAAAACTCGGGGTATAGTGAAAAGGGACATGAGGGGATTTACTTTCTTGCATCCATTAGAAACCATGCCTATATGTTTGCATCACTTGTTGGTGCAGATACCATGTGTATAGACTTCTCATTATCATATAGAAAGTATGCCTATAAGGATTTACTTTTCTTGCATCATAGAAATTATGACTAAACGTTTATTTTCTCTTGTATAAGTTAGAAACCATATTTTATGACATTACTTTATTACATCCATGCCATACCGTTACCATGCCTATTTTGCACTATTGCATCAACACCATATAGATGTCATGGCTATAGGTTTTTTTTGTTATTACATCAACTTCATATAGAAACTATGCTTATAATTTCGTTTTTTTAATCTCGCCTAGAAAGCATTCCTATAGGATTTTAATAAACGCTAGGCAAAACAGTAGGTCGTCTAAAAACAGTAACTAAAGGGATCGTAAGTATGTTATAAGTCGAGACTCGCCTAATGTTTCAAACGTATTGGTTCAACTTGTCCTAAATCTGTTTACTCTGAAATGGGCCCAGTTCTTCCCCTCTTTCGTGACGCTCTGAACATGTAAACCGCGTTTAATACTGAATATGTGCTTTCAATTGTCTGTCTTCTTTAGCTTAAATGTTGCAAGATCTTTTAAACTTTTTTTTCTCATGTCTCCCTTTTTACTCAAATAAGTGCAGCTAACTTATAAGGCCTTTTCTAAACTCGTCTGCAACTTTAAATCTTTTAACCAGACCTTTGTCTGAAACATCATTTTCTTTTAAATCAACTGATTTTCTAAATCTTGTCAACTCTTAATACGGTCCCGGGGAGCTTGAAGCAGATTTTCTATCCAACTCTTATGTGTTAAACTAATCTGACTGCTCTTCTAACCTCTTTTAAAAGACCAATTAGTGATTGAAGTCAAGCTAACTATTTGTTGTATGTTACGGGGTTTTATTGTGCCTTTAACTGTTTATCTGTGTACCTCTTATATGCTTCTTATTTTTTACTATGGCTCTGGTGTTTTTTTTACCTTTGAGAACTCCATATATATATATATATATATATATATATATATATATATCCTATCTCCCTCTCCCCCCTTATTAGGATTAGAAGTCCTAATACCCCAGGACTAATAGGTCGGGACGGGTATTAGCATGCAATAAGTAAACGATACTAACTCGTTTAAATACCCTAACGGGGTGGGAATGGTAGAATATGGAGATGATGACGATGCGATAATATCATAAAGCGACCCCTCTTTGGGAATATTATATTGTATCGAATGATCCAGATTACAGTTAAACCTTGGACCTTTCCTTCTCCTTCATTTGCTTTATTTAAATTCTTTCTTCTAGTAATGCTTTTCAAACTAGTCCTCTCTTATTTCAAACTTATGTGTTTCCTTCTCATTAAATCTTTCAAGTCATGTGAATGTTATACATGTGCACCTCCTTTTTCCACTTGCTTCATCCTCTATTAAAGTCACAATTAGCACGGTCGAGAACCACATTTGTGGATCTTTTGGGGGTCCCCACTCGAGATAGTCTCAAGCCCTTACCCAAACTCTGGTTCTTTCTCTCAAAATACTCTCTTCATCTTAAAGTGTAATAATGCACTATAATCATTAGGTGGAGAATCTTCCAATCCATAACCCAATTTCCAAATGGGAAATAGAGTTGTTTGCCCATAATGTCATAAACCAATTTCACTTCTTTCCAGTAGTTGAAAAAGGGGGCGTCGACACCTAGGTGCAGTACTTCCACTATTATTTATGCAAGATCTCATGCATTGTTTATGAGGATGGTCACCTCTTGGTGATCGACCACCATGGTGAAGGTTAGGGCATGGTTTGGAAGCCCCGTTTCTAGCCAAGATGCTAGAGTTAATGTCTATTGTGGTGGCTGAGCTGTAAAGATTATTGTGTTGGGCTCTATTATCAACTGGGAGGGAGGAAATGAGAGTGGGTTTTGAGATTAGAGTAGTCTATGTATATTCTATCGTTCAGGGTGGGGAAATGACCTTCTTAGGTAATTGAGATTGTTGGCAAACATTGTATAGATTTTTGGAAATTGTTGAAAAAGTGATCGATGGAGATAAGGCTGAGTTGGGAGATGAAATTGTATCTATAGTCGGAAGAGTGTCAGTGGAGGATATTGGTAGCTTGATTGGTGGGGTTAGAGTTTGTGTGTTTGAAGAAAAATGAGATATGGTAGTGGATATCTCATGATTATGTTCCTTCATGGATGATAGCATAGGGTCTGAAGAGGTCGAAGGAGGAGAGTTAGTAAGAGTTTTGCTTTGCTTGTGGATTTTGGTGGAGTTCATTAATTAGTGCTGACTGAATAATATGTGAGGGAGAGATTAGGTCTTGCATGCGAGTAAGTTGGTAGCGCCTCATTGCATGCATGAGGATAGGCTATGGTGGAGGTTGGACCAATTGTGATTGGGTCGAGTTGATAGGTAAGGTAAGGTGTGCTTCAGCGATCTTTTGTTTGTATGAGGAATTGGTTAAGTCCGGATTAAGATTATTAACATTAGAGTTGTCATCAAGATCTAGTGTATTAAAAGGATTAACATCATTAATAGGAATTGCTTCCCCAGATGCCTCTTTGTTTATGTGTGAAGTAGATGAGTAACTAACATTATTAATAGACAATTTATTAAAAGGAAGAATAGTTTGAATATTAGTCCTACCCGTAGGCATACATGATTTTTATGGATTTCCTTTGGCGTGGTTAAATTTTCTACCTAAGTTAGTTGAAAACTTAACAATCTTCCATTCGTCAGTACTTGATGTAGTGGTATTAATAGGGTTAGAATGTATGGATTGGTTTATAGTAGAGATCTCAGTTGGATTTGGATTAGTTGTGTAAGAACAGACAAATTGATTATGTCCCATTTTACCATACTTAAACATAATAAATTGAAACCTTTATATAAAATAGTTTGTTTTCGATGGCCAACAGAAACATGAGTGCATCGTTGTTGATCCAAGGGAATCTGGACACACAACCTAGCATAACATCCCCCTATTATGAAGAAGTACAATTATCAATGGCTAATAATTTTCAAAATTTATTTTTCAATTTCTGCAATATCTAAAAATTATAAAACTTAGCTGGTAACTCCGATAGACATAGCCAAATAGCAGAGTAGTTAATTTTTGTTTCAAATGCCATGAAACTAGGTTCCCATTTCCTAACATATAAGAAATGATTGATTATAAACCAAGGTCCATCTTGTATAGCATGAATCTTATTTTCCTTCTTCTGGAACTTAAGCAAGTAAAACTTAGATCCTAAAACTATATGTGCTAGATTCTCAGTAGGTTTCCATAAAGGCATAGATATTTTTCCTCAATATTTGGTGTCCAATTTTTTTACCATATAACCCTACAATGACGACATGCTGACATGATTTATATATATTTTCATTCTCTTCGAGTGAAAATGGAATAAAGATATTTGGATCATTTGGTGCAACAAATTCAGCATTCAGAATATGAGGAAAGACAAACTGATTATTTGAGGTAGAAGTGGGGGTTGATATACTGTGCGAGAGAAGGGTATGGAGATAATATGTTGGAAGTGGTTTGGATGGATGTACAACATACTCAGTCGTATCAATGATCATATTATTATCAAGTGGTAGGGAAGAAGTATCTGTGAAGGGTTGTGAAGGTGAGAAGATAAAGGAGTGGAAATATCCGGCGGTTTAGGTTGAATGTTTGAGGGTGGTAGTAAGTTATTGTTTGAGAGTATTTTTGACATGATTTTTTCCAACTACCTAATTGGTAGCACAACATACGAAGTATTGCTCCTGTTTTTCCTACTTTGTAACTGAACATTTTCCAAAAAGTTTATGTTCGATAAAATTTTATTATCTAGAAATATATTCCAGAAAGATTAGCTGACTTTTATAACCTTAAATAATTTGTATAATTTAAAGATATAATTTCACCTATGTCTGAAATTCTTATCCTATTTAAACTACACATAAAATTCTTTTGGACTTTATCTATCACGACCCTAAATTTTCATCTTAGGATGTCGTGATGATACCTAATTTCTAAGGCTAGGTAAACCCAAGATACATTGAGAAACAACATAGATAACAACTTAAACATCAAATGAAACTATTAAACAATCATAATTAAACTCAAACGGGGCAAGTGTTCAATAACTCTCAAAATCCCGTGGAACTGAGTTATAAGCTTAACATGTATACACTTGTCACTACCCAAACACCTTATCAGGCAAGCCTGACCATTTAAAAATTTCCCAGCCAAGTTATTAACTTAGATACCAAATTTAACATAAAATCTCAGTTTGAATAATAGAAAGTACACCAGAAAACATAATAAAAGTAAGAACGACCCAAAAGATTTGGCATCACAAGTCTGAGCCTCTAAATACAACCAAACAATATCCTATACAAATAAAAAATCTAGATATGAAAACAAAAGATAGATAGAGGAGAGATCAGGTTCTGCGGATGCCAGCAACTACCTTGACAACTCCGGTATTGAACTGAAAAGCAGCATCTATTTGCAGCTAAGCCTATGGGATCCCTCTATATGCACGCAAGGTGCAAGGAGTAGAGTGAGTACTTCTAACTCAGTGAGTAATAGCGACAAATAACAACTGAATGTAAGAAATCATGTAAGAACACTATATTGTTCTAATATCAACAGTAACGACAGTGAATATTGCTAAACAGAGGGGAGAATCTGATAAATATTTCTCATTTTCTTCTTCTGTCCGACCAGTTAATAACACTGCTGCGACATGCAGCCCGATCTAATATAATATATTTATGTTACGGCGTGCAGTCCGATCCAATATAATATATATAATGCTCGTGCAGCCCCATCCAATATAATATATATAATGTTGCGGCGTGCAACCCGATCCAATAATATAGTACTGCGCTCACTGGGGATGTGTGCAGACTCCGGAGGGGCTCCTTCAGCCCAAGCGCTATAATACTGTGTTGTGCAGTCCGTTCCATATAATATATTGTTGCAGCATGCAGTCCGATCCATATAATATATCCCAGCGGTGTGCAGCCCGATCCATATAAATATATACAATGTTGCGGCGTGCAACCTGATCCAATATAATATATATAAAATGCTACGACGTGCAGCCCGATCCAATAGATGTATATGTATGTACTATTGCGCCATGCAACCTGATCCGGTATATATCCAATACCCTCACTACGGGGTCCTTGAAGCCTTTCAATCAAAATAGACTTGGCCCTTAGACCCACTTAGCTAAGATAGAGTATTCAACCCTATGTATTGCTCAGTTAGGGTGCAAGTTACTTCGCCCAGTTTATTTCATGATTTACAGTCACTGTCATGACAAATGTTATGGGATCAATAGGTACGGTGAGTTCAATCGCCTCAACATGCTCCCTTAGAGTTCTACAGAGTGGCACAAGGCCCCAAACGTGGCAAGTAGCCCAAAATATACGAGTACAAGCTCAATCTCAGTCAAAAGTATAGTAAGTCATCAATCGGGATGGACCTAGTATGAGTCCCCAGTAGAAGCATCACCATTCTCACCATATGATGCGTGCTTTATCTCAACATAGCACCACATAGTGCAAATACGAGGTTTCAAACTCTCAATATATCATTCATAACCATTACTCACCTCGAACGGGCGAAAATCCTAGCTTACCTTGCACTTTCCTTGCAAATCGACCTCCTCGGTGCAGAATCTGACCAAGACCACAAGGAATATGCTATAATAAGCTAATGGGACATAACCTAATTGAAAGAACTCGAAAAACACCCATAAATTCTAAGTTGTCAAAATCTGAGCCCCGGGCCCAGTTCTCAAAAAATTACAAAATTCACATCACAGGAATCCTCGTCTCGCCACGAGTCCGTACATATCAAATTTACAAGAATCGAATTTCATTTGACAACACAAATTAACACTTTAAGCTCACTTGAGTTTCAAGCCCGAACCACCATTTTTAACCTTAAAAACCTTGAATTCTTAGTGCTTAATCCACGTTTTTAAACTATAATGATATACTCGATGTCCAAGAATCCATACCTGATGAATTCCCCCAAAATCCTCTTCAAAATCACTCCCAAACTCGCCTTAGTCCGAGGTCTAAATGTTCTTCTCTTTTTAAACTTGTGAAAATCACTGGTCATTTAACCCACCACTATTTCCGCTTATGCAGCTCTCGCTTCTGCGGCCTCTTGACCGCTTTTTCAGTCCAACTTATTCCCCCTGGGACCGCTTTTGTTGTCAACTTGCGCTTACGTGGTCACTGCCTATGCTGTCTCCCTTCCACTTCCGCGATCCAGGCCATCTTCTCATTGCGCACTTTTGCGGCTTACCCGTCGCGCCCGCGGAACTGCTTAAGCGGCTCCTTTTCTCTAGACATTGAAATAGCAGAAGAAGCTCACCCAAAAATGCCAAAAACTCCTACAACCTCCTATCAACCATCCGGAATTACCCCGAGGCCCCCTGGGCCTAAACCAAAAACACAGATATGATTTAATACCTTATTCAAACTTACTCGAGCCATAAAAACACTAACATTAACACCAAAAATAACCAAATTCCTCCAATCCAAGCCTAAGTTTTATAAGAATTTTAGAAATGCACATACGACCAAAAGTCCAACCAAACGACGTCCGAATGCCCTGAAAATTTGCGGACACATCGAAAATCACCTTGTGAGCACGTGATTTTTACCCTTTATGTGAATTATTTCGAAAAATTAAAAAAAAAATTATTTCTTTCTTTATTTTGCAATTTGGTGGATTTTTATTTTATTTTCTGTTAATTGTTTGCATTTTATTTGTGCATTTTAATTCATATGAGTATAAAAATGTACTTGACATTTACATTTAGGATTTAAGTTCACAGTTTGGGATTAAGTAGCAGTTAAAATTATTTACATATAAAGAAAATAACTAAAAATTGTTCTTTGAACTTGTACTTTCAATTTTTAGAATTTGTCTTAAGATTTAGTTTAAAATTAGAAATTAGTTAATTTTGAAGATTATATAATATAACTTTAGAGTCAATTTGGTCTTCGACTTTTATTCTGCCATTTTAACAAAAAATAAAAAAATATAAATATAAAATAAGAAAAAGAGAAAACAAAATCAAAATAAATAAAGAGAATATAAAAATGAATTAAAAGAGAAGAGGGTTGCTCTCAATAGACATAATTGGGCCTGTGTTTAAACTTTACCAAGACCGAAAGACCCCTTCCTGCCTAGTCCGTGACCTAGCCCAATCTCCCTACCCGACCCGTTTGACCCTCCTTGAGCTAGAGACACGGAAATTCCGTGTCCCATTCTCTTCAGCAAAAGAGACCTCTTCCCTTGTATTTATCATCTTCCACACACTCACCCCATTTTCAGGGAAGAACGAACAAAAAGAGACCCGATCCCCCAGGATAATCTTCTGCTCCCGTCACCAAAACCAGAAAAAACTTTAATCCCTCTGATCCATGGCTTGAGCTTCAGCTAGCGACCAGACAAAAACCAACGATCCTTTAGCTCTTCTTCTTCAAGCAGCAACAACTGAAGCTCTTCGTCTTCATTGAACAAATGGAAGAACCCTAGAGACCAAGCTCCGGTGAAACCCGCACACTCCTCTGCCGATTTTCTTTGTTTCTGTCACTCTAACGTCGATTCGATGTTTGGTTTAAAATTCATGGAGTTCATTTGATTTTGAAAGTTGTTTTGTGTTTGGGTTTGTTTGAGGTCGTGGGTCGTCATTGTTCGTTGAGGTTCGGGATTGCGATTCGCACTTTCAAGTGATTTTGTTTATGATTCAGATTCGATTGTAGTTTTGGTTTATTGACGCCTTTGTAATCGTCAGGATTTTTCGTTAATCAAAGATACTTTCAATGTTGAATACTTTGACAAATTGAATCCCATCCAGTGACTCTAGTACAACCAGCTTCTTGTGAGTTAGAGTTCCAGGATCGATTCGAAGTCGCTGTCCCAGGTTCAATCCAGGCAGATTCGTGGCTTCTGATTCGATGCTGTCATTGCTATCTTCTCTCAAATTTTGGAGTTTAAATCTTGTACTTGCTTATTAGTATCAAGAAAGGATTTGCTTAACATGTTTACTCTGTTCTCTTCCATTATTGTTTGCGATGTTATTTTTGATGTGACTGATAAATTATTCCTTCGTATTGGCCATTTGCTAACCTGTTCCCTTTGGATTTGTGTTCTCAAGCACTCGTATAGATTGAGTTTGATAATGAGTATTAAAGGCTTGGCGATTTTATTTATTGCCTGAAATCATTCTTGAATTGTTAATTATTTCTTGGTGTATTACACGAAATGTGATATGTTTAGTTGTTAAATGCCCTATCACTAACATAATAACTTTGTTTTGTTCTCCTCATTGTAGCAAAAAGGTTGTTGGTTTGTGGTTCTTAAGGTAACTCGTCCATAAAACACAAGGTCAAAGGGCAAGGTTTCCATGACTAGTAAAAACTTGGGCACAAGAGCTTTTGACTGGCAAGGGAGTCTGTGGGGTCGGAGTCTGAATTGAAAGAGGAGCTTTAAAGGGTGAAGCAGAAGATGGCAGAAATGTATCAGTCTTGGATCAGGGGGCATCCTACACCTTCATTCCTCAATAACTATAGTGAAAACCCTGCAACTACCCCACCACTATAAAAAATACAGATTCCCACTGCTGCTGATATCTCCCCACAACCTTTTCACACCCTACCTGCCATAACCACCTCATATACCACCCATTTCACCACTCATGCTCTTGCAGCTCCTCCACCAACTATTTTTCCTCGATCTTCTAATGAGAATGTTTTTAATGTCCCTGATGCCCAACATTATTCTCCAGAACCAACTTTCAATATCTCGGATCCAAACTCTCACGATCCCTATTTTAGGCTCCTCGTGAAACAAAAAAAAATCCTGGTAATACAGCGGTACAAGATAAGATATCCGTGAAGGTGAAAATCCTAGAACACTCTTTAAGAAAAATGCAATGGATAGGGAGCCAGATGAGCGTGACATATAAAGACTTCTGCTTGTTTCTTGACGTCCAACTGCCTGCTGGACCTAAGATGCTGACGTTTGATTTATATAACGTTATGGAGATCCCGTGGTTCATTTGAGAGGTCACTGCAGTAGGATGAGAGGTGCTGGTGGGAAAGACAAATTATTGATGGCAATTTTAAGTCAGAGTTTTAGTGGGGTAGCTCTGGAGTGGTACACCTGCCAAGATGCTAACGGGTGGTACATGTGGGATGATATGGCTCGGGCCTTTGCCAGGCACTTTCTGTATAATATGGAAATTGTCTCGGATCAGAGGAGGCTGACCAAGATGGAAAAGAGGCCTAATGAAAGCTTTAGGGAGTACAAGCTCAGATGGAGAGAACAAGTTGCCATAGTCGATCCCCCGATGAAAGAAAAAGAGATGGTCGACTACTTTCTTCAAGCTCTAAGAGCAACTGACTTTTGGGCATTTTATCTCGCCTGTGGGTAGGCCTTTTAATGATGTTGTAAGTATGGGCGAAATTGTAGAAGATGGGCTGAAGTCTAGAAAGCTCATGAATTATTCTGCTTTAAAAGTCACAACACAAGTAATTTAGAGCGACACAGGAAGCTAGCTGGGTCAGAAGGAACATGATGATGTTTCCATGGTATTTTTAGAGTCACGACATGGACCAAACCATCTGCCTCACCAATACACCCAACCTCAACCCCAATCCGAAACATATCCCCCACCTATACATAATCTACCTCAGTATCATCCTCCGAATAATGTCCGATCATATGTCCAACCACCAGGCCACTCCCTATGGCAAACACCAGCACCGCATAATGTATTCTTGCCTTCACAACATTCTAGAGCACCCAACAACCCAAGAAAATAGGGGAAGGGAAGAGCAAAAAGGAAAAAAGTAATTTCACGCCAATTGGGGAGTCCTACGCAAGCTTATTTGAAAACTTAAAGCATTCTGGCCTGATTGAGCCGTTCCTTGGCTATTTTCCAGACAATATTCAAAGGGATTTGATCCTACTATATGATGCATGTACCACTCTAATGTCCAAGGGAACAACATTGAATATTGTCGTTCTTTGAAAGGGAAATAGAAAGAATGATTCAATAAGGGTAATTGTGGTTAATGACAGCGACATGGAGCACGTGAATCCTCTTGGAAACTTGTTGACTAAAGTTGATGATATTGAAGTCGGTAATGGTCTTTGAAATATTGATGCAGAACTCAGTGGCTAAGATGCCGAGCTTGGTAATTGGAAAGACGTTTCACCTCCTGGCTAGCTGGAGCAAAGTCTTGGTGGTTTGTTTTGTTTTCATTTCAGTTGTGCTGGATATTTTCAGGGTTCTAATCCGGATATTGTCTGGTTGTCAAACCCTCTTATCCTTTAACTTTTTTATAGCTTGTTTAGTCATAGTGGTCAGTTTGGTGTTTTCCAGGTCTGTTTTAGGATTGTACTTCAGTTTCTTTTGCTTGTTTTGTTGCGCAAACCGTTTCAGCATTTGTATAATGCAAATTCCAGTCTTTTGTTACCTCCAGTCATCTTCTTTAGTTCTTCTTTATCATTTTTGTTTTGTCTTTTGTTTCGTGCTGGATTAGTGACATGACATGTATACATTATTCTCAGTCTGGGATTTAAAATTCATTTTAGTCAGGAAGCAATGAAATCATTTTTGAAATTAAGACAGATGTACATTTTAAGATTATCTAAAGCCCGAGCCATGTGAAACTGGGGCAATTAAAACATGAAGAAACCATAAAAGAAAGTTAGGCAAATTGGCAGGAGGCTGCTCATGGTAATGAGAGTGAGAGTGTTGTCCAATGACACTTTGTAGTTCACAGATGCAGAAAACGAATGTGTGGATATGGTTGTTTAATTGTGAGATTTGCACTTGGCATGTTTTGGAGATTGGAATGACGAAGGCATTTTGTTCTGCTATCTAAACACTTTATCTCTTGTCATCCCTTTTGAGCCTTGTTTAGTTTCTTTCGTACCCCTCTTTCGGAATCAATGGCACAACTAAGAAATGCAAGTGCCGAAAATGAGTACATAAAAAGAAAAGAATAAGAAGAAAAGAAAAGAAGAAGAAAAGGAAAAAGAAAAGAAAAGAAAAGAAGAGGAAAGAAAAGAAAAAGAAAGGAAAAATGAATGAGAAGAGAAAGAAAGAAGAAAGAAAAGAAAAGAAAAATCACAACAACAAATTAATTCCTATGACGTGAACTACGATTGACTTGATCCCGAAAGGGTACTTAAGCAGCCTTGCTAAGGTTCAGTCATATCAAAATAAAGGTCCAAAAATCCCCTAGCAAGAAACTGGGGCAGAAGTTGTGGTTGTTTTGAGAAATTGGATTCCGAAAGATGTAATTTTAACCCATTTTGAAATTGTTTTTGAGCCTTTTATACCCTTATTTTCTAACCCTGTCCAAAAGCCACATTACACTCCAAAGAAAGACCTTCTGATCAGTCTATGAGAAATGCTAGGTCAAGCACGTAAAGGTGATTCATGTGAGGGGAAACACCTCGCTCCAAACAAGGGAAATGAAAATGAGCGGCCAGATTGATGAAAACCCTCACGGGTACCGCAAGGTGATGAAAGCTAAGAAAAAAAATGAGAGAGTCTTATTGGTGAAAACCTTTACGGGCACCTTGAGGTGACAATAAGTTGAGAGAAACAAAAATGAGAGAGGCTTGATGGTGAAAACCCTTCGTGCACTGCAAGTCAAATAAGGATTGCGAATCAGATTGGATAAGCGGAGCATTGAAGCCTAGTTTCACAGCTAAAAGGTACGACAAGACCTGAATATCTGATGTGCTTAGCAGAATAGGCCACAGGTGCTTGTCAAGGTCATTAGAGTCGGTATCCACACCTGATAGGTTTCTACTTTGTAGTTTTTCTTTTTAGGAATCATCTCTTTCTATTATCCTTTACTCTATTCCTTTTGTCTTGGTTACTTCCTCTTCCCGAGTCTGTTTGGTCAAAACAAGTGAGAAATGACTTCAAAATTTGCCACCAGCTTCCTAATTGCACAAGACAAGATCTGGCTGGTACATCAAAGTGTCATGAGTCAAGAAAGAACGACAAGCACACTGAGTTGGTAACAAATAACACGTTTTGGGATTTTTGTGAAGTACAAAGGCTTGGTATATATTAATTTGTGAAGAATGCAACAGATAGAGGGTTAAGGTGAATGAATCAAGATGATTTGGGGATCATGTGAAACACAACAGTTTGGTAGATATCAACTCATGAGCAATGCAACAGATGGAGGATATTGGGTTTGAACGAAGAAGAGGTATTTTTTTGATAAAGGGTGATAGAGAAAGAGGTCAGTCAAGGAACAAGCATGGTCTTTCAAGGTGAAATCAAATTATCATGGCAAGTTTAGGACAAACCGCCACAAAGTCAAAGCCACAAACCAACTACCATATTTAAACTCACCTGTTTTCTTCGTCTGAAACGGGGATGGAAGCTATGTCCATATCAAAGCTTGGCACGTTGAAATTTTTAGGTTTAATTCCATTATTATACTTATGCAAAGGATATTTAGAAAATCACACATCACCACTAGGAGAAGCATTTCCTAGTCTGGGTTTCCAAGTTATATTTTTGTTGTAGGAGACTCACTTCCTAAATTGTGATCTTTCCCTAAGGATATGCACCTCCTAGCTTGGATCATATGAGTTTGAGTCATTTATGGTTTTTCCCCTAGGAGATGCATTTCCTAGTGCAAGTCTTTCAAATTATATTTTACTCTAGGAGACGCACTTCCTAATATGATTTTCACCCTTAGGAGACGCACTTCCTAAATTGATATTTCTTTCATACGAGACGCACTTCCTAGTTTGAATCATTGAAATTTTACCTATAGAGATGCACTTCCTAAATTGAAAGTTCATTCATAGGAGAGACACTTCCTAGATTGATAGTTCGACCATAGGAGATGCACTTCCTAAATTGAAAGTTCATTCGCAGGAAATATACTTCCTAGTTTGAGTCATTGAGTTTTACCCATTGGAGACGCACTTCCTAAATTGAGAGTTCATTCATAGGAGACGCACTTCCTAGTTTTAGTTACTGAAGTTTTCACCTCTAGGAGACGCACTTCCTGGTTTTGGTTCATACAAGCTTTGCCTGTAAGAGACGCACATCCTAATTTGGTTCAATCAAGTTTTATTTTAGCAAATGCATTTGCTAGTCAAAAGTTTTTGGTTTTACTCCTAGGAGATGCACTTCTTAGTCTTGGTCATTTAAATTCACCCCTAGGAGACACACTTCCTAGATTGGTTGATTCGGGTTTTATTTTAGCAGACACATTTTCTAGTCAAAGTTTTTTGGTTACTCGTAGGAGACACACATCCTAGTCTAGTCTTTAGTTTACTCTCATCATTGCATCAGTAGTATAAGTGGTTTACAATGTTGCTAACAACTCACAAATATTCCTAGTGCAAACTGGGGCAGAAAATTTCGTTTGTTTTGGTTGCAGGATCCCACATGTAAAACAAGGGAACACAAAAAGTTTCGGCAATCGAGCGCCACCTGGAGAACAAGGGAAGACAGTTCAAGTTTCAAGGGGAAACAATTCAAGTTCAAGAGGAAAGGAATAAAATTCAAGTGTTGGTAATCAGGAGCCACCTGGAAAATAAAGGGAAAAATATTCAAGTTAGCAAGAAAAGAAGCCCGCGGCAAGAATGCGAGTCAACAATATGAGGTGATCAATAGAAGTTAATCACAATAAAGAAAAGGAAAAAAAGAGAAAAGCAAGAAGTTAATCCAAATTCAGAAGTTGATAAAAAATATGTGGGTTGCTCAAGACATGGCCGAGGTCACAAGCACTGCGTACTTGCTCTTGATCCCAAAAGCTAAAGAAGAACGAGCTAGCACCTGCAGCTAATAAGAACCAAGGTTCAAATCTAAAGTCTGCATGAAGAACCATTCAAGACTAAACATCAAGCTTCAGAAGACTTATAGATAGGAATCTTGTAACTCATGGTTGACAGGCTTAGATAGTCTTTTTTTATCTTTTGATTTTGATGTAATAAAAGGACCGCAGATCAAAATATCGACGGAAGGACACCTCATTCGGCTCTCCAACTCATGTCTCTATCATTTTCCTGAACAACACTCACCTGATTCCTTTATTGCCAAGTATATGTAGGAAACCTCGGAAGCAGGGTGAGGTCAACTTTTTCAAAAATGCTTCATGCAGAATATTCAATATGGGAAAAAATCTCTCGTATTTGCTCACTGGTCTTTGCCCGAAAACTTTTCATGTTTTCGAGCAAAGAGGGGCAGCTATGAGCACGTGATTTTTGCCCTATATGTGAATTATTTCCAAAAATTCAAACAAAATGATTTCTTTCTTTATTTTGCAACTTGGTGGATTTTTTTTTTTATTTTGTTAATTGATTGCATTTTATTTATGCATTTTAATTCATATGAAAATATAAAAATGTACTTGACATTTGCATTTAGGATTTAAGTTCATATTTGGGATTAAGTAGTAGTTAAAATTATTTACATATAAAGAAAATGACAAAAAATGTTCTTCGCACTTATATCTTCAATTTTTAGAATTTGTCTTAATTTTTAGTTTAAAATTAGAAATTAGTTAATTTTGAAGATTAAATAATATAACATTAAAGTCAATTTGGTCTTTGACTTTTATTTTGTCATTTTAACAAAAAATAAAAAAAATATAAGTATAAAATAAGAAAAAGAGAAAAAGAAAGCAAAATAAATAAAGAGAAAATAAAAAGGAATTAAAAGAGATTAGGGTTGCTCTCAATAGACTTAATAGGGCCTGTGTTTAAACTTTACCCAGCCCAAAAGACCCCTTCCCGGCTAGTCCGTGACCTAGCCTAATCTCCCTACCTGACCCGCTTGACCCTCCCTGAGCTAGAGACACGGCAATTCCGTGTCCCATTCTCTTCCGCAAAGAGACCCTTACCTTGTATTTATCCACTTCCACACACACCCCCCATTTTCAAGGAAGAACGAACAGAAAGAGACTCGATCCCGCAGGATAATCTTCTCCTCCTGTCCACCAAAACCATAAAAAACTTTCATCCATCTCATCCATGGCTTGAGCTTCAGCAAACAACCTGACAAAAACGAGAAATCCTTGAGATCTTCTTCTTCAACCAGCAACAACAAAAGCTCTTTGTCTTCCTTGAACAAATGGAAGAACCCTCGAGACCAAGCTGCGCTGCAACCCACACACTCTTCTCCCAATTTTCTTTGTTTCATTCTCTCTAACCTATATTCGATTTTTAGTTTCAAATTCTTGGAGTTTAGTTGATTTTGAAAGATGTATTGTGTTTGGGTTGGTTCGAAGTCATGGTTCGTCATTGTTCGTCGAGGTTCAGGATTGCGATTCACAATTTCAAGTGATTTTGTTTGTGGATTCAGATTCGATCGTAGTTGTTGTTTATTGAGGCCTTTGTAATCATCATAATTTTTCGTTAATCAAAGAAACTTTCACATTTGAGTTGTCTTGTTCGACTTCCCATTGCATCCATTGCTTGTGTAATTGTTGAATAGTTTGAGAAATTGAATCCCATTTAGTGACTCTAGTACAACCATCTTCTTGTGAGTTAGAGTTCCGGGATCGATTTGAAGCCGCTGTCTGAGGTTCAATCTGGGCAGGTTCGCGGCTTTTGGTTTGATTGTTGTCGTTACTGTCTTCTCTCAAATTTTGGAGTTCAAATCTTGTACTTGTTGATTTGTATCGAGAAAGGATTTTCTTAACAAGTTTACTCTATTCTATTCCATTATCGTTTGCGATTATATTTTGTATGTGACTGGTAAATTATTCCTTCGTATTGGCCATTTGCTTACTTTTTCCCTTTGGATTTATGTTCTCAAGCAGTCATATAGATCGAGCCTAACAATGAGTATTCAGGGCTTGACGATTTAATTCATTGCATTTTGATAATTTAGTTTAATCAACAGCCGTTAGGTTTACTCAAAACACTCAGATTGATAAGCATTGAATAGTTTAATTAATATGAGTAAATGCAAACTTAAAATCATGGGTTGTCAGTATCATCATATTGAAATAGGAACAAGTTGAAGTGTTTTATTATGATTATTTGTTTTAATCAAGAATAGCTAGTTTTATTTTAATGATTGTGGCTAAATAGCCTTTGTTTAAAACAACTCTTATGGTTGTCTGGATTAGGATTCGATATGGAATCGAAGTACTCGACTATGAAGCCCTTCTGCCGTTCAAGATGAATGGGCTCCATGTGGAGTTAAGTTATCAATTGCTTGGGCTTGTAGTTCACTTGCGTTAGGCCTAGGTAATGTTTTGAAGGATTGGCCCAACGATCCTCCCGTATTAATACCATTTGGCTTAGTAATTTGGATTTGGTTAATAGTCTTAATTCTTATCTTAATCCGGCCTGCGTTTCGGTTCTATTAGACCATTGGTAAGAAATAAACAATCGATCCATTAATTGTAATGTGACGTTCGAGTTTTGAGTTAGGTAGAAGGTTCAAGCTAAAATGTGCTCCCTTTTGTTTGGATCCGGAATTGAACTCGAAGCCCGAATTTTATTATATTAATTAATTTGGACTTTTTCTTGTCTTTTAGAGACAAAAAATCAAAAATAGAAAATGTTGATATCTTGTAGGTTTATCCTTTTAAAATAAAGTGAGACGAGACTCGCCAAATAAAAACGCAAATTGCGGGACCGTTAGTAATGGTTTAAAAGATATTTAGATAATCGGGGAGGGCCGTCTAGTGAATTTCACGGCCCTCCAAAAAGATTATAACGTGTTAGACTCTGTTAGACGCAGCTTTGATAAAGTACATTCCAAAATATGGGTGGGCATTTTAATGCGGCCCAAATCCAAATCCTAAAAAGTTGAATAGAGTGTGCCTAGGATTGCGGCTTCATTTGAAGTGGTGTAATCTGAAAAAACATTTTAAATGACGTTCACTTTCTTACATATAAATTAAATAAAAGCGGTTAAGCATAAAATGGGCACATCGGCTTCATGTAATAGAATCAAAGAAAAGTCCAAGTGCGGCAGTTATGCGACCGTGCTAGAACCACGGAACTCGGGAATTACTAACACCTTCTCCAGGGTTAACAAAATTCCTTATCCGGATTTCTGGTTCGCAGACTGTGAACAGAGTTGTCTTTTTCCTCAGTTAGAAATTCAATCGGTGACTTGGGACACCATTAATCTCCCAAGTGGTGACTCTGAAATCGTAATAAATAAATTCCGTTATGATTCTCCATAAATTAAAAAAACTCCTTTACGCCTCTTTGAGGGGGTGTATAGCGGAAAACGGAGGTGTGACACACCTAACGAAGCTACGGCAACTCTCGAAATTCCATTCCAACCCCAAGATCAAAATCTCACCTATTGACCAGATTTCGCCAAAATTCCAGTTAAGACAATTCAAGCTGAATTCTACACCGGACCTCCAAATTTAGTTCCGATTTCACCCCTAAGTAATAAATCACCACCCAACACTAGTCGAACCGTCGGAAATCCATTCCGAGCCATATAACTAGTAAGTCAACATCCGATTGACCTTTATAAACTAGCCTTCTCTTAAAGAGACTAATTGTCTCAATTCCAATCAACCTATGTCTGAATCACTTCAAGCACTACAAATACATATAATGTAACAAATAGAAGCATAAAACGGGGAAAAGAATGCGGTAACTCATGTGAAGACAGGCTGAGTCGTCACATCCTCCCCAACTAAAACAAACGCTCGTCCTTGAGCGTGTCTAGAAACATACCTATAGCCTCAAACAAATTAGGATATCTGCTCTGCATCTCTTGCTCGGTCTCCCAAGTGGCCTCCTGTACAGGCTAACCTCTCCACTGCACCTTCACCGAAGCTATGTCCTTTTTCCTCAACTTTCGAATCTGTCGACCCAAAATAGCTACTGGCTCCACATCATAGGTCAAGTACTCATCCAAATGGATCGTGCTGAAGTCTAATAGATGAGACAGGTCCCCAACATTTTTCTTGAGCATAGAAACAGGGAACAACGAGTGAACCCCCGACAAGCTGGGTGGCAAGGAAACCATATAGGCCACCTCCCCAATCCTCATGAGTATCTCAAAAGGTCTAATGAACCGCAGACTAAGCTTCCCTTCCTTTCCAAATGACATCACGCCTTTCATAGGCGAAACCTTCAACAAAACCTTCTCGCCCACCATAAGATACATCCCAAACCTTCCGGTCCGCATAACTCTTCTGACACGACTGAGACGTACGAAGTCTCTACTAGATAACTTTCACTTTTTTAAGGCATTCTAAACGAACTCTGTCCCAAATAGTCTAGCCTCAGTATGCTCAAACTAGTCAACTGGAGATCTACACCGTCTCCCATATAAAACCTCATACGGTGCCATATGAATGTTAGACTGATAACAGTTGTTATAAGAAAAGTCTACAAGTGGAAAGAACTCATCCCGAAAACTTCCAAAATCAACATCACCGGCACATAACATGTCCTCCAATATCTTGATAGTACGCTCGGACTGCCCGTTCGTCTGAGGATGAAAAGCCATGCTCATCTGTATCTGAGTGTCCAACTCGTGATGAAAAGTCCTCCAGAACTGGGAAGAAAACAGAGTACTCATGTCTAAGACAATAGAAACTAGAACCCCATGCAACCGCACAATCTCACGGATGAAATCTTTGCTACCCGCTTCGAAGAATAGGTAGTACACACCAGAATGAAGTGTGTAGACTTGGTCAGCCTATCCACAATCACCCAAATAGAACCAAAGTTCCTCAAGGTACGAGGGAGACCACTCACAATGTCCATAGTAATCCTCTCCCATTTTCACTCGGGAATATCAATTTGCTGAAGCACATTACCGGGTCTCTGATGTTCACATTTGACCCGCTGACAATTTAGACACGGAGCCACATGACTCACAATATCATTTTTAATTCTCCTCCACCAAAATGTTGCCTTAAGCCCTGGTACATATTCGCGGCACCCGAATGAATAGAATACCGTGAGCTGTGGGCATCCTCTAATATGAGCTCTCAGAGCCCATCCACATTGGGCACACAAATCCAACCCTGCATCCGCAACACACCATCACTACATATAGCCACATCTCTGGCATCATCATGCTGGACCCTGTCCTTCAGGACAAGCAAATGCGAGCCATATTACTATCGCTCCTACAAGCGATCGTACAAAGAAGATCGGGAAACCACACAAGCCAAAAACCGGCTGGGCTCTAATATATCCAGCCTCACCATCCCATTAGCAAAAGCCTAAACATCAACTACAAGGGGCCTCTCCCCAACTGGAATGCACACTAAGCTACCCATACTCAGCGCCTTCCGACTTAAAGCATCGGCCATTACACTGGCCTTCTCCGGATGATACAATATGGTAATATCATAATCCTTTAGTAACTTAAGCCATCTTTGCAATCTCAAATTGAGGTCCTTCTGCTTAAACAAGTGCTGAAGGGTGCGATGATCCGTGAACACCTCACAGGACACACCATATAGATAGTGCCTCCAAATCTTCAAAGCATGAACTATAGCATCCAACTCCAAGTCATGAACATGGTAATTCTACTCATGAGGCTCTAGCTGACGCGAAGCATACACAGTAACTCTACCATCCTGTATCAATACACATCCGATCCCAACTCTCGAAGCATCACAATGTAGCAAGTAAGAGCTTGAAGCTGATGGAAATTCTAGTACCGGAGCCATAGAAAAACCTTACTTGAGCATTTGGAAGCTCTTCTTACACTCTTCCTACCACACAAACATAGCATTCTTCTGCGTCAACTTCGTCAAAAGCGAAGCAATAGACCGCCAAACCGAGGCAACTCCAAATCTCAGTAGCTGAGGATGGTCTAGTTAAAATCTGCACCGCCTCGATTTTCTTTAGGTCAACCTGAATACCATCACTGGACACCACGTGTCCCAGAAAAGCCACAAAACTGAGCCAGAACTCACACTCGGAGAACTTTGCGTAAAACTTCTCCTCTCTCAACCTCTGCAATTCAACCCTCAAGTGATGTGCGTGCTCCTCTTGGCTATGTGAGTACACCAGTATATCATCAATAAACACGATCACAAAAAAATCCAGATATAGCTGAAATACACTATTCATCAAGTGCATGAATGCGGCTGGGGCATTAGTCAGCAAGTGCATGAATGCGGCTGAGGAATAGAAATGGCTGAGTGCCTGACACCAAATCAATAGCAAAGTCAATATCCCTATCCGACCGCATACCCGGCAGGTCTGCTGGAAACACATCCGAGAATTCCCTCACCACCGGGACCGAATCAAGACTAGAAGGCTCAGTTCCAACATCCCTTACAAATTCTATATATTATTAACGTCCCTTCCTAATAATCCGCTAGGAATTTAAGAAAGAGATTACCTTGCTGAGCACAGAATCAATCGTACCACGCCAAACGATCCTCAGAATACCCAGCATAGCCAATGTGACTCTCTTGACATGACAGTTCAGAATAGCATGGCATGGTGATAGCCAATCCATTCTCAGAATAACATCAAAATCTACCATGCTAAATAGCAGCAAGTCAAATCGGGTCTCTAGACCCCCAATAGTAACCAAACAGGACTGATACACATGGTCCACAATAATAGTATCACCCACCGGGGTAGATACATGCACAGGTAACGTAAGACACAATCGAGAAGTCCCCAAATGATGAGCAAAGTAAGAAGATACATAAGAATATGTGGATCCGGGATCAAATAAAACTGAGGTATCCCTTTGGCAGACTGTAATAATACTTGTAATAACAACATACGACGCAATAACATCGGACCTTCTTGAAGAGCCTAGCAACGAGCCTGACAACCACCGGATCGGCCTCCCCCTTAGTTGCGACCTGTAACTGCCTGACCCTCACCCCTAACTGACTGGGTGGGTACTAAAGACAGTGGGCCAGAAGATGAAGGTTGGCCCCTCAGCTAAGATGAACTGGATGCACGACGTGGACAATCCTTCTGTATATATCAAAAATCTCCAGACTCGTAACAATTCTCTGGCGCTAGGACTGAAGGGAACCCCTCGTACTGGATTAGGTGGCTAAAGAACTAGGCCGAGATGAACCCTGAACAGATGGTTCATGAGACAAACTCTGCACCGGAAGTGCACTCAAAGATGGCTGACTCTGGTGGGAGCCCTGATAGCCTTGACCTGAAGATAAACCACGGTACTTTGACCAAGCTGGATATGGAGGCTTGAATGAACGACCCCTGCTATGCTGAAACTGGCCCCTAGACGGAGCACCACTAGAGACACCTGAACCTCGAGGCCTCTTAGCCTCCCTCTACTCTATCTCCTGCGGTGAGCCGTCTCAATATCACGGGATATATCAACTGCCTCCTCAAAGGTGTGACTTAGGACACTCTCATGAGTCATCAGAATCCGAATAGGATAAATAAGCCCATCCACAAATTCTATGATCCTATCCTGATCCGTCGGAACCATCCACTTAGCATAACAATCTACCTCTGCAAATCTCACCTCATACTGCATCATAGACATATCCCCCTCAGGAAGACACTCAAACGGCCTGCGTAACTCCTTCCTCTGCGACCAAGGTATCCACTTCTCCAGGAAGATAGTGGAGAACTCCTGCCAAGACAACGGTGCTGCATCTGCTGGCCTACGCTGCTCATATGCCCCCCACCAGGTAAAGGCTAGTCCTCAGAATTGAAATTTTTTAAAAGGTACCCCATTAGTCTCCAAGATCCGTGCTGTCCGAAACATGCATCGATACTTGTTGAGAAATCCCTGAGCATCCTTGCCAGGAACATCGCTAAAAGTAGGAGGTGAAAGCCTGTTGAACCTCTCCAAATGAAGGTGCTCGTCATCTGGCATCAACGCTACCCCATCACCCTGCGCTGGAACAACTGGCCGAACAGGGGCAACTAGCCGAACTGGTGGTTCCCCTAGGGTCTGCGAACCATGTACACCCTGATCTGGAGTATAACATCCGGGGGTCTGATGACTACCCCCAGTCTGAGATGTATCTGCGGTAGTCGAGACTGCCTGGGTCAGACCAGTGCAAACCGATAAGATCTGAGCCAGGGCTTCCTGAAGACCAGGAATCACAATAGGCACTTCTGGGGTCTGAGCAGGTGCTACTAGAACCTCTACACCTTAAGGCTGATCTTGAATGGGGCAACTGACACTTCAATTGGTGCTTCCCCTACTGCTCTCTCTCGACCATGACCACGACCGCGTCATCGTCCTCTAGTGGGTCACAATAGTTGTCGTCTGCCACGCCTTGTAGAACACGTTCTCGCCATCTGCGAGAGAATAGAAAATAGAAGTTTATTCCTCAGATCAACAAAGTCGCACGACAAGAATTTAAAGAATATGAAGTTTTCCTAAAGGTTCTGCGGCCTCTCGAGGATAAGTGCAGACGTCTCTGTACCGATCTGCGAGTCACTACTAAACCGGCTCATGACTCGCGAGGATTGGTAACCTAGGCTCTGATACCAACTTGTCACGACCCAAACCCCGGTCTTGACGGTGCCAAACACCTTGTTAGGCAAGCCCGACCATTTTAACCTTCCCAGCTAAGTTATTAACTTAGATGCCAAATTTTGGATAAAATCTCAGTTTGAATACTAGAAAGTATAGCGGAAAACTTAATCAAAGAACGAACAACCCAAAGAATCCGGCGTCATAAGTCTGAGCCTCTAATACAAATGAACAGTATCATATACAAAGGAAAAATCTAGATACAGAAGCAAAAGATATATAGAGGAGAGATCATGTTCTGCAAATGCACGCAGCTACCTTTACAACTCCGGTACTGAACATAAATGAAACAGCTAATCGCAGCTAAGCCTCTAGGATCCCTGTATATGCACACAAGGTACAGAGAATAGAGTGAGTACTTCCAGATCTGTGAGTAATAGGAACAAATAATAACAGAATTTAAGAAATCTGGTAAGAACACTATACAGTTCTAATATCAACAATAACGATAGTGAATATTGCTAAACATGGGGGAGAATCTGATAAATACTTCTCTTTTTTTCCGTCCGACCAGTTACTAACTCTGATTTGGCGCGTAGCCCGATCCAATATAATATATATAATGCTGCGACGCACAACTCGATCCAATATAATATATATAAGGCTACGACACGCAGCCCTGTTGATACCCAATTTTTTCCCATGTATTTATTCACCCAAAGTAGTTTTCATAATAACTTGCGAATACATATATAAGCATCCACAAAAATTCGGTATTTTTCTATATTTTTTCAAGTAGTTTAAAACCAATTTACAACTTATTTTTTACTAGAAAATAAAAAATTTAGTATCAAATATTGTTATTTAATAAATAATTTATTCTATTTTCTCATATGCATAAAACTATAATTAATGTAATTTTTTTGGAATTTCACAAAGCCATTAGGTATTTTTTTAAAACTAAAATGGCATTAAATTGAAATTTTAGCCTATTTCTCAAATACAAAATCATTCCTTATATTTCTTATTTGCTTCCTAAATATATTTTATTAACTCAATAACTTTATTGGATTTTTACAAAACTCTTTACTATTTTTATAAAATCAAATTGGGAAAAAATGGCTATTTAAAATGTAGCCATTTAATGTTTCAAATCTAGCCCAAATTGAAACCCAAAATCAACAAAAAGTTAATCCCCCAATTGACCTGGCCCAATTTAAAACACCCGACCCAAGCCCACTAAACTTAACCCACCGACTTCTTCTTCTAATCCTAGCCGTTGATCTCACAGATCAACGACCCACATTTTGATTTACAAAATTAAATCTCCCAAACCCTTAACCCTACAATCACTTTTTACAAACCAATCGCCTTCACTCCCAAATGCTCTCTAGGTTCTTTGAAAACCCTAGTCACCTCATGCTCACTTCACCGGCGTTAATGGACGTCCAAGGCCTGAAACTCTCGTGTTCATCCACTCATCACCTCTCCTGGCCTATGGGTTAAAACATCGGGATATTATTGCAAAGGTAACTGGACCAGAGGTCCTCTAATAGGGTTTTGCAGCTGTATCCGGCCTTTCTCCGGCAAGCCTTAAAGTTGTGGGCCCTCTGTTGACTCCAACGAGTCCATTCCACGCTTTTCTCGATTCTTCGAGACCTTTCTTTGAAAATCCTAATTTCTCGAGTTTCTTTTCTGTGGTAACTTATACGATTCTCTAGGGGTCCTAGTTATTTCCTAAAGATTTTAAAGTATTTCTCATATTTTCTTCGCCTATTTCTTGTTTTCAAATGGTTTGTCTTTTTAAACTTAGGCTTTTCTATAACTTATCTAATCTCCTTGATTTCTCCTCTTTATTTGATACTATGTGTTCTTCTCTAGCCTTCACTGTGATTCTTGTGCATTTTCCTACCATGGCTCTGAGATGTTTTGCTTCACTGATGACTTTTTAGGGTTTTCAGTTCATGCATTCTGTGCTTTCTTTATGATGGTCTTCGTTGTGTTCATCTACATCTATGACTTTCTTCATGCTCTATTTGTAATAGAAACCCTAAATTCTAAGAGGATTTTCCATTTCTTTCTCTGTAAAATCTTAGCCGTCTGAAATTGTTTTCTTGTATGTTTTGCTACATGTTTACTCTGCTATTTCCGGTATTGTATGTTCTAACCCATATCTCTTTTATATTGTCACATTTCCCCTTCTCTTAAACCCTAATTGGAAAACTTGATTTTATACAGCTGTATGATTCTCTAATTGACCCCTATTTTCTGAATAAGTTCGAATCAACTAGTATCTCGATTCCTTGATTTTGTAGTAGATTACCTGCCTTATATGTTTACCCGTGTAATTTTCAAGCTATTTACATATATTTACCCTATACTCTATGATTGGTACTTGATATTCCTTTCCAAAATTAGACCAAGGTTTATTTATTTCCGGATGGTTCCTTAATTAAAGGGAACCTTCTCCTTAATTGTGTATGATTGGTACTGCTGAATATTTTTCTTGCCTTAAGTGTTGCATCTCTTTCTAACTATAAATAGGCCTTCACTTTTTTTTCACTGACACACTGATACACGAGTACTCTCCGCTCTAACTCGCTAAAAACTCTCTTCATTTCTCTTCTCTTCTCAGTTACTTGCTCTCTTTAGCTAAGGATTAGCCGGCTGAAAGCCAAGGCTAATTATAAGGTTTCTCTTTGCTTTGTATCTCAAGTTCCACTGGTAGGCTCCTAATTTCGATTATTGACCTTCAACTATCTGTTTGTTTCCCCTTTCTTTGTCTGTTATGTTATTTCAACTTGAGCTCTTGCATGTTTAACCTCTTCCCCTTGTCCCCTTATCTGTTTGATTATTCCAGTATTTCATTTGAGTTTTGGCATGTTTAATTCCCTCTCCATTTCCCAAGGCTTTTATGTTGTTCCAGTTTAAGCTCTAACATGTTTTATTCCCTTTTCCCTTGTTCCGTCACCTGTTTTGTGTATTTTAGTTAAGCTTATTGTTAATTCCCTTCCCCGTGTTCCCTTGTCTGTTTGTGGTTAACTTCAGCATGTTAATTCTTAAGCATGCTCATTGTCTGCTTATATTGTTGGTTTAAACTGCAGCATGTTAATCCCTATTCCTTTTCCCTTTGGTTGCTTACATTCAATATTAAATTTAAGTCCAGCATGTTAAATCCTTTTCCTTTGCTTGTGTATTGTTCATTATTATATTTTCTTTCCCGTGAATCCCTTCAATCTAATCGTTTATGTTAAGTACTTTTATACGATTCCCGTCTCCCTTTGGTGCTTGTTTGTATGTGAGTTTGTTCGTGATAAGGGTGGCACTTTATTACCACTTCTAGTCTAGAACTAAGGCTGTCAACAGCCTCTACTCAAAGCAATCCCACCCTACCCCCTCTCTTATATTTTTGAGCTTTGACAAAGGCCTGTTGGTGTCCTAATCAGCATTCAGACCCTTGTCTAACTTGTTTACAAGTTTGCTATTGTTTGTTAACCATGTAAGTAGTTTGGGGTGTGCCAGGCTTACTCAATAGGCTGGGTATGACCACTTCATACATTGGTTTCCTTCTAATCCTCTCTTTTGCACTTATTCTTAGTCCTTCAAGTTCCTACCCCATTTGGTAAGCCATGCTTAGGGACCTTGGAGTCTCCTCCGAACTTGGATGCCTTAGGGCTAGTAATTCCACACTTGCACTATTCAAATTAGAGTCTAAGCAATGCCTGGGTTTCTGTAAAAGCCCTTGGAACTTTGTAACACTCTAAAAAGAGAAAAGCCTTGGACCTTGGGAGCTCGGATTTTTTATAAGGCATATGTTGGACATTAAAGTTGCTTCGAGACTCCTCGGGCCTGTTATCGCTGCTGATGTATTTAACTCTTATTTCTTTTCATGTTCTTTTCCTTTTCTACAAAGATTTTAAATAATTTGTAATGAAAGAACTCAGGGTATAGTGAAAAGGGACATGTGGGGGGGGGGGATTTATTTTCTTGCATTCATTAGAAACCATGCCTATAGGTTAGCATCACTTTTTAGTGCAGATACCATGTCTATAGACTTCTCATTATCATATAGAAAGCATGCCTATAAGGATTTACTTTTCTTGCATCATAGAATCATGACTACAGGTTTATTTTCTCTTGCATCAGTTAGAAACCATGTTTTAGGACATCACTTTATTACATCTATGCCATACCGTTACCATGCCTATTTTGCACTATTGCATCGACACCATATATATGTCATGGCTAAAAGTTTTTTTTTATTACATCAACTTCATAAGAAATCATGCTTATAGTTCACATTTTTAATCTCGCTTAGAAAGCACGCCTATAGGAACTACATAAACTCTAGGACCAACATTAGGTCGTCTAAAAGCAGTAACTAAAGTGTGAATAACTATGTTATATGTCCATACTCGCGTAATGTTTCAAACCATTTGGTTCAACTTGTCCTAAATCTTTTTATTCTGAAACGGGCCCATGTCTGCCCCCTTTCATAATGCTCTCAACTTGTAAACCGCTTTAAATACTGAACCTGTGCATTCAATTGTTTGTCTACTTGAGTTTAAATGCTCCAAAATCTTTTTAAACCTCTTTTCTCGTATCTCCCTTTTTACTCAAATTAGTGCAGTTAACTTATAAGGCCTTTTTCTAAACTTGTCCGCAACTTTAAATCTTTGAAACAGACCTTTGTCTGAAGCTTCGTTTTGTTTTAAATCAACTAATTTTCTAAATCCTGTCAACTCCTAAAATGGGCGTGGGGAGCTCAAAGCATATTTTCTATCGAACTCTTTTGTGCTAATTTGTCCGCTCTTCTAACCTCCTGTAAGAGACCAAATCAGTAATTGAAGTCATGCTAAACTATTTGCTTTATTTTACGGGGTTTAATTGTTCCTTTTACTGTTTATTTGCATACTTCTTTATATGCTACTTGTTTTTGATTGTCGTTGTAGTGTATTTTTACATTTTTAAACTCCATATATATATATCCTATCCCTCTCTTCCCCTTCTTAGGATTAGAAGTCCTAATACCCCCACGACTAACAGGTTGGGACATGTATTAGCATGCAATAAGTAAACGATACCAACACATTTAAATACCTTACCGGTGTGGGAAGGGTAGAATATGGAGATGATGACGATGCGATAATATCATGAAGCGACTCCTCTTTTTGGGAATATGTGCGGGATATTGCATCGAATGATCCATAATACAGTTTAACCTAGAACCCTTCCTTCCCCTTCATTTGCTTTATTTAAATGTTTTCTTCTAGTAATGCTTTTCAAACAAGTCCTCTCTTATTTCAAACTTATGTCTTTCCTTTTCTTTAAAGCTTTCAAGTTATGTGAATGTTGTACATGTGCACCTTATTTGTCTACTTGCTTCATCCTCTATTAAAGTCACAATTAGCACGATCGGGAACCACATTTGTAGATCTTGAGGGGTGCCTAATACCTTCCCCTTGTGATAATCTCAAGCCCTTACCCAAACTCTGGTTTTTTCTCTCAAAATACTCTCTTCATCTTAAAGTGTCCACTATAATCATTAGCTGGTGACTCTTCCAATCCCATAACCCAATTCCCAAACTGGAAATAGAGTTGTTTTTCCCACAATGTTGTTAACCCGATTTCGCTTCTTTCCAGTAGTTGAAAAAAGGGGCCCCGACAAGACCGATCCAATATAATATATATAAATACTGTGGCGTGCAACTCGATCCAATATAATATATATTATTTTGTAGCGCACATCCCCATCCAATAATATAGTACTGTACTCTTTGGGGGTGTGTGAAGACACTGGAGTGGCTCCATCAGCACAAGCGCTATAATACTATGGCGTGCAGTCCGATCCATATAATTTATTACTATGGTGTGCAGTTCAATCCATATAATATATTGTTGCAACATGCAGCTCGATCCATATAATATATATAACGTTGCATTATGCATCCCGATCCAATATAATATATATAAAATGCTACGGCATACAGCCCGATCCAATACATGTATA
Source organism: Nicotiana benthamiana (assembly GCA_034376525.1). Lineage (NCBI taxonomy): Eukaryota > Viridiplantae > Streptophyta > Magnoliopsida > Solanales > Solanaceae > Nicotiana > Nicotiana benthamiana. Next base: position 93,065,461 of record CM067336.1, read on the forward strand.
TGTATATACTACTGCGGCGTGCAAACCGATCCGGTATATATATAATACCCTCACTATGGGGTCCTTGACCCCTCTCAGTCAATATAGACTTGGCCTCTCGGGCCCACTCAGCTAAGACAGGGTATTCAACCCTAGGTATTACTCATTTGGGGTGCAAGTTACCATGTCCAGTTTATTTCATGATTTATTGTCAAAGTCAGGAAAGATGGTATGTGATAAATAGGTACAGTGAGGTCAATCATCTCAACATGCTCCCTAGGAGTTCTACAGATCGGCACAAGGCCCCAAAAATGGAAACGAGCCCAAAATATATGCGCATGAGCTCAATCTCAGTCAAAAGTACAGTAAGTCGCTAATCGGGATGGACCAAGTCCCAGTCCCTAGTTGAAGCATCACCATGCTCATCACATGACGCGTGTTTTATCTCAACATAGCACCTAATAGTGCAAATACGGGGTTTCAAACTCTCAGTATATCATTTATAACCCATTACTCACCTCGAAAATCCTAGCTAGCCTTGCGCTTTCCTCGCATATCTGCCTCCTCGGGTGTAAAATCTGACCAAAACCACAAGGAATATGTTATAATAAGCTAATGGGACATAACCTAGTTGAAAGAACTTGAAAACACCCACAAACACGAAGTTGGCAAAACCCGCGCCCCGGGCCGACTTCTCAAAAAATTACAAACTTCACATTATCGGAATCCTCATCTTGCCACAAGTCCGTACATATAAAATTTACAAGAATCTGCGTCCATTTGACCCCTCAAATCAACACTTTAAGCTCACTTGTGTTTCAAGCCCTAACCACCATTTTAAACTTTTAAAACCTTGAATTCTTAGTGTTTAATCCATGTTTTTACACTATAATGGCGTACTCTAAGTCCAAGAATTCGTACCTGATGATTTCCTCCTAAATCCTCTTCAAAATCGCTCCCAAACTCGCCTTAGTCCAAGGTCCAAATGTTCTTCGCTTCTCAAACTTGTGAAAATTATTGTTCATTTAACCCAGAACGATTTCTGCTTCAGCGGTCTTACATCCACTTATGCGGCTCTCTCTTCTGTGGTCTCTCGACCCTTTTGCGGTCCAACTTATTCCCCTTGGACTGCTTTTGCGGTCAACTTCTTTTTACGCGGTCACCGCCTATGCGGTTTCCCTTCAGCTTCCGCAATCCAGGCCATCTTCTCATTGTCTGCTTTTGTGGCTCACCCACCGCGTCTGTGGAGCCGCTTAAGTAGCTCCTTTTCTGCAGATGTGGCAATAGTAGAAGCAGCTCACCCAAAAAGGCCAAAAACTCCTACAACCTCCTATCAACCATCCAGAATTACCCCGAGGCCGGCCTAAACCAAAAACACAGATATGATCTAATACCTTATTCAAACTTGCTCGAGCCATAAAAACACTAACATTAACACCGAAAATCACCAAATTCCTCCAATCCAAGCCTATGTTTCTTAAGAACTTCCGAAATGCACATACGACCAAAAGTCCAACCAAACGACGTCCGAATGACATGAAAATTTGCGGACATATCCAAAATCACCTTACAAAGCTAGTTGAACTCTCGGAATCCCATTTCGAACACCTGATCAAAATCTCTTATAAACCGGATTTCGCCAAAATTCAAACTTAGCCAATTCAAGCCTAATTCTACATTGGACTCCAAATTCAGTTCTGATTTCACCCCTAAGTCACAAATCATCACCCAACGCTAGTCGAACCATCGGAAATCCATTGCAATCCCAATAACTCATAAGTCAACATTTGATTGACTTTCCAGCTAGCCTTCTCTTAAAGAGACTAATTGTCTCAATTCCAATCAAACTCTGTCCGAATCACTTTAAACTCTACAAACACATATAATGAAACACATAGAAGCATAAAATAGGGAAAACAAATGGTAAATCACGTGACGACGGGCCGGGTCATCAAAAACATGTAGAATCACTTAATACAATACTGTCTGAACTTATAATATATGGTAATATAGCAAAAAATATAGGGTGATACTGAGGCATTCGAGCATAGAGCAGGTATACTTTGAAGTCTTTAAGATAATTGATCGATCACTGGCGTCCAACACGAGCGGATGTACATGGATCGGAAAAAAATAGTTAGAAGCATAGCATGAGTATATCACAATGGTATCCAGTAGGTATCAAGCCTAACATTGGTAGCATAGTGATGATGAGTTTAGCTCAAGACACCTACTACACATTAAAACTTGTGCAAGATAGAGATATAATCTAACAACAAATAGTAAAGGCAATTAAAGGACAATAAAGCAATTTATAAATACGTGGCTAACAACATAAATAAGCAACAAAGGACTGTAAAAGAATATATGTGATAAAACAACAAGTAACTAAGTTCAATCAAATACGAATGGAGCAAAAAAAGTAATCAAGAATAACAACCATTCAACTCATCGAGTCTTTCCAACATAGAATATACAACAAAAATTTTACTGAGGTACCATGACTCATATTCACATTTCACGAGTCTCAACCATGACTTTTCCTTATATCAAATTATAAGCCTTACATTTAGCTTTATTTTAAAATATTTTTTTCTAAAATAGCTACACGCGCTTTAGATCCCTTATGTCACCGTGTGTCTTCAAACATTTTCTACTACGAACACACACATAAGTCCCACATTATGTCTCTACATAGACATCACCCCCTATCCTTATATCACATCAACATCTCGCACCATATGTGCCCATATGTGGAATGACCCAGCCAGTCGATTTGAGAATCAATGTCTCATTAGGCGGAATAATTTCTCATGCAGCTTCATGTTATGTGTTATTTGTGTGTGGTAGAGTTCAGTTATAGGATGATTCAGAGTCAATTTGAAAGAAGGATTCTAGTTTTGAAAGCTTAAGGGGTAAGAATTGACCGAGGTTTTGACTTTTGTGTAGACGATTTTGAAATAAAATTTTGGTAGTTTCAATAGCATTTTAGGTTGATTTGTGGAGTTAGTTGTGCATCCGAATTTGAATTTGGAGGACCATAGAATAATTTTAAGCATTTCGGCATAACTCGGAAAGTTAAAGTCTTAGAATGTTGAGAGATTTGACCGAGAATTGACTATGGCCATATTAGGGTCGGAATGCAATTTCGAAAGTTGGATTAGCTCTACTGCATCATTTGGAAGTTTCATGCAATATTTGGAATCATTCCGGGTTGATTTGGTATGGCTCGACACGAGTTTCAAAAGTTGGAAGATTTTGAAATTCATGAGTTTGATTGTGGTGCGATACGTATTTTCAATGTTGTTTGAGGCATGCGTTAGTCTATGTTATGATTTAGCACTTAATGGTTTGTTTGATTGAGGTCCCGGGGACCTCGGTTGTGTTTCAGGTTAGTTTTAAAAAAGTTTGGGAATTTTACCACTTTGATGGTGTGCTGGAGTAGTTGAAGTGTGGAGTAACATTTTTAGATTTCTGGTATGCGGCAGCAAACTCCCAAAGTGTGGAGGCAGTGGAAAATGTGTTGACCACAGTGGAACATATGCGGACAGCAGAAATCCTTCGACAACCACAGAAAGAAGAATCTGCAGATTTGATGGTCTGAATTTAGAACCTTATATCTTTTAATCTTTAAGAAATTTGGAGATGATTTTAAAAATCAAAGTTGTAGTCCTTTGAGTATTGTTTCCACAAAGAGAACCATTATCATTTAGACATATGTACAAAAAAATATGGTTAGTCTACAAAAAAGCTGGTAGTGTAGTTGTTGCTATAGTGCGACCGCACAATTTGGATTTCAGCCGCGAAGCCTGGGATATGCGCATTTCACAAAAAATGTGTGGTCATCATTTTAGACTTCAGATTTTGTACCATATAAATGAGGTTTTCATCCCATTTTTTATTTTTGGACCTAGAGAGCTAAGTTTGTAGCGATTTCTCGTGGACTTTTGAAGAAAATCATTGGGGTAAGTGATAACTCGGTGTTGGCTACATTATACGAATCGATTGTTATTTTTATCATTTAACTAGTGTTTGAGTTTATAATATGGGGATAAATTAAACTTCTTAGACTAAATTTTGTGTATTTCTAAGGCAAATTGAGGTAGGATTTGAGTAATTCTTGTATGGTTTGAGTCGTTATCGAATGGGTGTTCGAATTTTTTATTTTTGGTTGGGATCCGACATGAGGTCTAGGGGGTTGACATTTGGATTGAATTTTTTTAATTAATAATCGAAGATTGATTATCCAAAATAATTTTGAGCCGTCCAAAGATTGTTCACTCGAGAAGGTCATTTTAAGGTAACGATCTATCTTATTTGAGGTAAGAATCTTTGCAAACTTTTTTCTGGGAAAACTACCACTTAGGATTTGAGTATTTAATGTTAACCGTGTCATGTGAATTTTGTGTACGCAAAGTGATGAGTATGTGCTTAAAATTATTTATCGAAAGTTGACCTTTTAGAGTTCTTAGTTCCTTATGTTCATTTGATATAAAGTGATTTTTTATGATAAATTCATCGTTTTCTAGTTTAATCACTAGATATCTTAATTGGAATTAATTGTTTCATGTTCAACTCTTATTACCTATTTGACCCTTTTGTGTCTTAACTGAAGTTGTTGTCTCTTCATTTGCCATTCTACCATTCCCTAATTGCTCTTCCTTAATTGAAATTATCATAATTTCTTCTATAATTGTCTATCCTAAATTGAGGTTTATCATTATCGTTTTCATTGATTATCCCTAACTGGATTTGTTGCATCGTTTCCATATTTCTCAACCCTAAATAAAGTCTAGTTATCCTTGATCATAGTTGACTTATCCTTATTTGGGATTATTGACTCATGTTATCCCCCTCGTTGAATTTTATTTTTATGGAATTATTTTTACGTACTATTTCTCCCTTGTCGAACTATTCTTAATTATATTATTATTCTCTATTTTGTTTATTCATTGTGAGCTCTTTCTATCGTTTCTTTGTGTTCTAAATCTCTTGGGTTGATTTGCTTGTCGTATTCTCATATATTTTTGTGGTATTCATTTTGTTGAGCCGAGGACTATGTGCGGTTGGTGTATGAAAATTGCTTAGAGGAAAGGTCGTGGAATATGGGCACATATTGTAAAGGACATTCTATTGTATTGTTGTGTTTTTGCCACGTGATATTTTTGGGATAAGTTGTCCAGGTGTTTGCATGAGCTTTTTGTCGTGATATTATTACTATTGATTATACACATGCGGCGTGACAAGGTGGGCTATATTTTTATGTCTATGAATGTCGCAAGACAAGGTGAGAACATTACTATGCATACGCATCGAGACAAGCCGAGCACTTACTTTATTATCGCGCACGTGGAGAGACTAGATGGGGTATGTCAGGGATTGATTTGAGATGACTTGTGATGGCCTTGGGGCATTATTGTTGATATTTGTGTAGTGACGTGCCTAACTTGTGTACTTTTTAACTTGTGCAAATTGTAAGGATTGTTACCTATGTGCCATTCATTTTATCTACTCTTACTAGTTGGCCTGAAGCTCTGATAGAACACTCTTGCACAAGCATACACGTAATTAATCACTGTTTAAAAAGATGGATCCTGATGTTATTGATCATTTATCCATACCATCATATACTTTCCTTCTATATGAGAATGGTTCTATCAACACGTGAGTCGTCCGTGCAGTTACAAGTGTTTAGGGTTCATGAATTGGGACCCATGAATTGTGACTATTTTGGAGGTGTGATACCTCATTGAGATTATTTGATAAGCCTGGTGTGAAAGCAGTTATTCTTTTCACCGTATTTAAAATGTGTTAAGATTACTCTACAGTGTTATTTCTTGTTATGTTTCGCTGTTAATTGTTGCATTTATTTATTATTGCAAGCAACATATCATTGTTGCCATTACGTGTATATTTGTAGAGTTATCGTACTCTGTTACTTCTCCACTTATACTTATTCAGGTTATCTAGTTCAGTACGTGTATTGACTGTCACTCCTTACTACTCCACTGATGTTTGTCTTGATACTTACTGGGTATTGTTATAGTGTACTTATACTATGCTTCTGCAAATTTTTGTACAGATCCAGGTATTTTGGAGTCAGTTGATCGCTAGCTAGCTGTTCGCAGGCTTCAGAGTCACCTTCTGATATTATACTTGCATTGTTTTATCTCTATTTAAAAATAGTTGTGCTTAGAGATATTTCAAACACACGCAGCGGAGCTTATGACTTTTTCAATCGGTTTTGGGATTGCAAGTTTGGTATATATATTTCTTTTCCAATTTGTCAGCCCTTAGTTAAATCTAGTAAATTTTTTCAGCAATTGTTAAGCTTGCATAGTCCCTAAGACTAGCTGCCATCATGACATCCTATGGAGGGATATTGGGTCGTGACAAGTTTTTATCAGAGCCCTAGGTTCATAAGTGCTACGAGTATAAGCGAGTTTAGCAGAGTCTTGCGGATCAGTATGGAGACATTTGTACTTATCTTTGAGAGGCTATGGAACTATCAGAACAATTTCCGTTTTTTTATTCCTGTCATGCGAGTTACTTGATCTTGGAGTTTGAGATTTTATAATTCTATTCTCTCACATATAGTGAGGACAGGAGCAGTTGATGCTGTTGTCACTGCCCTAGAGTAGGTATCACCAGAGGTAGAGGCAGAGGCAGAGGCTGAAGAGGAGCACATGTCGTAGCTAGGGCACCTACTAGAGTAGTACTTGAGGAGCCACAATTAGATTGGTTTGTAGGATTGGTACCGGAGGCATCTTATATTACCCCTGAACTTTAGGAAATATTAGCAGAATTCAAAAGCATGTTTGGTACATTGGCTCAAGCGCGGTTGATTCCGTTTGCACCAGCTACTTCACATATATGAGGAGGAACTCAAACTCCCACCGTCAATACTCTAGAGTAGCGAGTCCACATTGGTTAGGTTCCACGTGTCATGGCGACATAGTTTATGATTCCAGTTCAGCCCATTGTTAGGGTCGCAGTATCTGAGGAAGAACAACTTAGACTTGCAAGGTTCAAGAAGTATGACCCTTCTACTTGCAGTCGTTTGGCGTCAGAGAGTGCATATGGTTTTCTATAGGAGTGTCACCACATACTCCATAATATGGGTATTGTGGATACGGGTGGGGTTGCTTTGCTACATTCCAGCCTAAGGTAGAGACATATCAATGGTGGGGAGTTTTGAGTTGGGTAGCTTGGAAGATGTAGCTTTACTTTCATGGGCTCAGTTTTCAAAGATACTCTTGAGAGAGATTGTTCTTCATTCCCTTAATGATGCATGGCACACAGACATTGAGAAGTTGCACCAGGGCATGATATTAGTGCCAGAGTATGCCGTTATATTCAGAGATTTGTCCCGACATGCACCTACTTTAGTCGGTATAGTTATAGAGTGAGTTTGCAGGCTCAATGAAGGGGCTTAGACATGATATTTAATTCAGCATGGCTTAGGAGACGGAGTCAGATGTTGCATTTCAGCAGGTTGTTGAGATTGCTTCCCAATTAGAGGGCATGAGAAACCATAATAGATAGGATAAGTGGGGCTAGGAGAGAGAGGACATGTGAGGTCAAAGAGATAGGATATGGAGGCTAAGAGTCCTTGCAGACAAGAGAGATCTACTATTCCTTATTTTCGAGGCAGGGTAAAACATGGTAGAGTTGTTGTGGGTCAGCCAATTCAGTTTACAATTGAGGCTTCATACACTGTTTGAAGTACTCTTAGGTCTCAGAGCACCCGTACCACACAGTTTCCAAAGTCGTATTAGTAGAAAGGTTTCTTCGAGTGTGGAGGTGCTAGCCACATTGTAAGAAACTGTCCAAGACTCCGGACAGATATGTTACAGCGGGGTATTCAAGCTATGAGTTTGGTTTCAATTGTTGATGCCCTACACCGCCAGTTTAGGGCACAGTACGAGTGAGTAGAGGATGCCAAAGAGGTGGAGGCTTGACCCATTGATGTGTTTCCTCTTGTAGGTCTGAGGCCGCTGCACTTGATGATGTCAAACATGTATGTTTTCAATTTATTGTAGAGGAACATCATTGGTATTTTGTTTCAATTCTGCTTATCGGGGTGAGTCTCCTCATTTTTTCTTTACCTACGGGGTGAGTTTCATGATCTGGTACTCTATTTGTGTGTTTACCCTTGTTGGGAGAAAAACCTTTAAGGTTTAGGGTTTCAGAAGAACCCTACAAATGTGAAAGGCTTTCAAAGGGCACCGATCTGAGTCGGAGAGGTGAGAAACATGCTCAGATAACCTCGGTGCACCTGAGCAAGGCCGTAGATGACCTTTGAACCTCAAATCTACAAAGGTATATTTTGACCCTTCATAGTCAGGCCTCGAATCTTTAGGTATCATGCGCGTGGGACCAAGAGAAAGTGGATAGAGGGCTCTCACAGCCTTGGAAGACATTGATCCCCGTGGGTTTCAAGGCGGAGACGGTGAGAGGCGGTTTGGGTTAGGGAAACTTTGAGACAGTGATCTAGGGTTGGGGGTGTTGGTGGATTAAAAAGGGAAAGGAAGAATTGTGGTCGTTGATTATTTGATCAACAACCTGAATTTAGTGGAGAGTCGGGCGGGTTGAACTTGAATAGCTCCGCACCAGATAATTAAGGAATTGGGACAATCAATTTGGGATTGAAATTTCGTTCAATTGGGAGCTGATTTGGTCTAAAAATGAAATACGTAGGGCTACAAATTAAATAGTCACTTTTTTCCTTTCTATTTTATGAAAATAGCAAAAGGATTTCAAGAAATAAATTAAAGGTACTAAATTAAATAATAAAGTGTTGATATTGAATTATAAATAGTGGAATCAATTCTGTAATTATAAACGAAATTAAATCTTAAAATAGGCTAAAATTATAATTATATGTTATTTAACTTTAAAATGCTAAATAAATGTGTAACAAAATATGCAAAAATTACCTTAGTTATGTTTTTGTATAAGTATGAGATTACAATTAAGAAATTACAAAAAATGATAATTTGTGAGATAATTATCGGTCTTTTACTAATAAAATAAGGTGATAAATTTGTTGAATTTTTTTTAAAAATAAAAAAAACAAATAAAACACTTGTACATGCTTATATATGCATAAATATGCTATTTTGAAAGTATTTTACGTATAAAAATATTTGAATATCAACAGTTGCCCTTCGGTACCCGAAAAGTATTAAAGAGTTATCGGATAAAGATATGAAGGCCAATTTTAACCAATCAAAATGGTTTTAAAAAGGTTGACAGTGCTTTGATTCCGGAGCTACCTACATATATCCTTGGTCTTAGACTAACAAGCCATAGGTATTATAGGATCCATTGGCGGAGTATGCCGATGGAATTTTTCCAAGAACGGACGCAATGTTTAGGTTGGACTAAATGGTTAATGTCTAATAGTGCTGCGGGAATTGAAGCGGGCTCGCTCCTATTGAAACTGTCATTGTTCACCGGTTTTCTTTCAAATAAACAATATATTGTGCCAGAATTTAAACATGATGCAAGTTCCGATCGGACCATGAATGTTGTCTTTGGATGGCTAAGAAAAAGTCCATGATGTCCTGGGCCATGAAGCGTATAGTAAAGGGTGTGTATGCCATGAAATGATGCTCTCGGATTATGAGAATGATGCATCCGAACTATGTTGCCTTTATATAATGGTATGCAAAAGATAAAAGGGGTCCGCAGGCCATGGCATGGCATTCTCGGGCTATGAAAATAGTGCAACGCCTTTGGACAAGTTGGCGATCTTTCAGCCCATGATGCGTACAAAGTGGCAATTTTTCATCCATGTAAGAAGTAAAGTGGCAATATTTCAGCCATGCAAGAAGTAAGTAAAGTGGCGATCTTTCATCCATGCAAGAAATAAGTAAAGTGGCGATATGTTAGCCATGCAGATAGAGACATAGCTTTGTCTCAAGAAGGCAGAATGATAGCATTATGATATGTAAAGAATGTAGATGGAGACAATGCTTAGTCTCAGAAGGCATAATGGTTGCTTTAAGCAATGCAGAGAATGAAGATGGTGATAGAGCTTAGTCTCGGAAGGCTGAATGGTAGCCTTATGCAATGTAGAGAATGCAGATAGAGAAAGAGCGTAGTCTCGGAAGGCTGAATGGTAGCCTTATACAATGCAGAGAATGCATATGGAGATAGTGTTTATTCTCTAAAGGCGGAACGGTAGCCTAAAGCAATGCTGAGAATGCAGATAGTGATAGTGCTTAGTCTCGGAAGGTAGAATGGTAGCCTTATATAATGCAAAGAATGCTGAAGGAGATAGAGCTTACTCTCGAAAGGCATAACTATAGCGTTATGCAATACAGAGAATGCAGATGGAGATAGAGCTTAGTCTCGGAAGACATAATGGTAGCCTTATTTTGGAAGTAAACGGTAAATGATAATAGAGTTTTATTAGCTGATAATTTATCACGATATTGTGGCTGTCGGGGACACTGTGTACGGATAGCAACGTATAGTAAGTGTGGCCGTTCTGAGAGTTGTATTCTTGAAAAATTTGAGCATATAGTAGATTTAGTTATTTTTGACTTATATACATGTATCCAAAGAAAAATCGTGAGTTTTGTTGAGGGGGGAGGTTAGTTCGTGTTGTCTGCTGGCTTTGCTTGACCTATTTGGTTTGATATTGTAATACTGCATGTATTATTGGGGTAGTGTTGCTAAATAGAACAATTTCAGAAATAAACATGCATGATTTAGTAAAAAAAAAATAACATAAATGCATAATTAGAAAAGATCTTTCTTTAGATGAACCAACGACTGCAATGTGGTTCATGACATCACAACACTTGTTTCTATGGAATTTGAGGGTCCTCCTAAAAATTCTGCCCTAGTTTGCTGGGTTGATGCTCCGATGGCTGCTTGTGGTGAATGTCTTAAATCACTTCGGAATTTTAGGGTGCTACTCAAATTTCTGCCCCGGTTTCTAATAGCGGGGGAACTGGAAATTTTACTGAATTGTGACAAAATCCATAGGGCTATCTATGTATCCCCTCTTAAACAGGAATCAGGTCAGGCGTAGTTGAAATTACATCTTAAAGGAAATCATAAATAGTTACACATAGTATTGCTTGACTGCGTCTGAAATAATTTTCTTTGGCCAAACTTGTCCGTCCATTTCTATAAGTATAAGGGCTTCTCCTCTCATAACCCGATGAACAATGTATGAACCCTCCCAGTTGGGAGAGAACTTCCCTTTGGAGTCATTCTGATGCGGAATGATTTTCTTCAGCACCAGTTGCCCCGGTGTGAATTTCCTTGGCTTGACTTTTTTGGTGAAGGCTCTGGACATTCTGTTCTGGTAAATTTGACCATGGCAAACTGCATTCATTATTTTCCCATCTATAAGATCCAACTGATCATAACGACTCTTCATCCATTATGTATCATCAAGCTCAACTTCTTGTATGATTCTTAAGGAAGGAATTTCTATTTCGGTAGGAAAGAAGGCTTTTGTGCCATAAACCATCATATAGGGGGTTGCCCAAATTGATGTGCGGACTAAGGTACGGTACCCCACTAATGCAAATGATAGCTTCTCATGCCATTTCTTATGCTTCCCTATCATCTTCCTTAGTATCATCTTGATATTTTTATTGGCGGCTTCTATGGCCCCATTGATCTGAAGTCTCTAGGCTGTAGAATTCTTGTATTTGATCTTGAAGGTTTCACACATGGCTTTCATCAAGTCACTGTTGAGATTGGAACCATTATAAGTAATGACCGACTCTGGAATTCCAAACCGACAAATGATTTGGTTGCGAAGGAAGTCCGACATTCTTGGTTACTGCACTGTAAGATATTGCTTCAACCCGTTTGGTGAAATAATTAATTGTTATTAGGATAAACATGTTCTTGTTTGATGCGGCAGGCTCAATTGATCCGATAATATCCATTCACTATGCGGCGAACGGCCACGTCCAGCTTGTTGCATTGAGCTCATTTGGAGGCAACTTTATCATGTCTCCATGAATCTGATAGAGGTGGCATTTTCAGAAATACTGATTGCAGACTATTTCCATAGTCATCAAAACATGAGCTGCCCAGAGTATCTTCTTGGCTAAGACAAAACCGTTCATATGTGGCCCATATGTCCCGACATGGATTTCCTCTAGTAGCCTGGATGCTTCTTTTGCGTCAACACACCTTTGTAATTTGTAATCCCAAATAGGGAGTCCTCCTATACAGGATTTCTTATCTATGAAAGAAATTATTGGATAACCTCTAAAGTGTGCGCTTCTAAGTAGGATTTGCGAGCTCCGAGTATTCTCTTTTGCCAAGTATTCTTCGATATCATGAAAGCACAGTTTTCCATCTGCGTCTTCTGCGACATGAGCGTAGTAAGCTGGCTGATTGTAGATTTTCACTGGAGTGGGACCAATGAAGTTCTTGTCAGGATGTTGTATCATGGATGATAGGGTAGCCAATGCATCAGGAACACATTATGAATTCTGGGAATATGTTGGAATTCTATCTTTGTAAACCGCTTCCTCAACTCATGTAGATAGTACAGTTATGGGAGTGTCTTGGAGATCTTGGTAGCTTATTCTTCTCGGAACTGATGTATAAGCAAGTCTTAATCTCCAATCACTAATATTTCTTGAATGTTCATGTCAATGGCCATCTTGAGCCCTAAGATGCAGGCATTTTACTCGTCCATGTTATTGATGCAGGGGAACCTGAATTTGGCAGATACCAAATAATGCTGACCGGTTTCTGATACTAGGACTGCTCATATGCCAATTCCTTTGAAATTCCCTGCTCCATCCGTGATAGGATTCTACGATATCTTCTCCTATGAATAATATCTCTTCATCGGGAAAATATATTTTTTGGGGTTCGTATGCTCCGTCCACGGGATTTTCAGCAAGGAGATCTGCTAGTGCATGTCCTTTTATTACTTTCCAATTCACGTGGATAATGTCAAATATACTCAACAGGATTTTCCACTTGGCTAGCTTATCGCTGGGCATGGGCTTATGAAAGATGTATTTCAAAGGATCCATCCTTTATATGATATATGTAGTATAGTCACAGAAGTAGTGCCTCAACTTTTTAGCTGCCCAAGTCAAAGCACAATAGGTGCGTTCCAACAGCGTATACTAGGCTTCAAACGAGGTATACTTCTTACAGAGATAGTAGATGGCCTGCTCCTTCCTCCCCGTTTCATCATGTTGACCCAGAACACAAATGAACGCTCTATAAGTACTGCAAGTTAGAGTTATAGAGGTCTACATGGCTCGGTGGAACAAAAACTGGTGGTGTTTACAAGTACTCCTTAATCCTATTGAAGGCTTTTTGGTAGACATTAGTCCATTTGGTAGCACCGTCTTTCTTCAACATATTAAATATTGGCTCACATATGACTGTAGATTGTGCTATGAACAAGGCGATGTCATTGAGTCTCTCCATGAAACTCATTAGGTCCTTCTTGTTCTTTGGCGGTGGTAGTTCTTAAATAGCTTTGACCTTAGAAGTATCCAGTTCTATTCCTCGGAGACTCATAATGAACCCAAGTAGTTTTCCGGCCGGAACCCCAAATGCACATTTCGCGTGATTCAGTTTAAGGTTGTACCTTCTCAGTCTATTGAAGAACTTCCTCAAATCTTCCATATGAACCGTGGATTTCTTGGACTTGATGATGATAGCATCTACATATACCTATATCTCCTTGTGTATCATATTTTGGAAAATGGTAGCCATGGCCATCTTGTAGTTGGCTGCAGCATTCTTTAACCCAAACGACATCATCTTGTAATAGTACATCACCCACGACGTAATGAAAGCCGTTCTCTCATAATCTTCTTCATCCATACAGATTTGATATCTAGCAAAATAGTCTATAAGTTATTGCAACTTATGTTTGGCATAATTGTCAATCAGGATGTGTATGTTCGACAAGGGGTACTAATCTTTTGGACTGGCCCGATTGAGATCCCGGTAGTCGACATAAATTCTGACTTTCCCATCCTTCTCGATATTAGCACAATATTCGCTGACGATATCAGAATATTGAAATACCCTGAAAACCTTAGCTTTGACCTGCTTAGTGACTTCTTCATTGATTTTCAGACTCATATCAGGCTTGAACGTTCTGAGCTTCTATTTTAGCGGTGTACATCTTGGATCAGTTGGCAGTTTGTGGGCCATAATAAATGTACTCAAACCAATCATATCATCATATGACCAGGTTAATATGTCCTCATACTCTCTTAGAAATTTTGTGTAATCTTCATTTTCTAACGGTAACAAGTGAATGCTAATTTGTGTTTCTTTTATGTTTTCTGCATCTCCTATGTTAACAATCTCAGTCTCGTCTAGATTTTTTCTTTTTAAGAAAACACTAGGCAAAGCCTAGAGTTGGATTTTTATTGATAATAAAAAACTTAAAATTACAACATAATAACTTGAATGTCCGAGATATAGCATGATCCCCACAGAGTTCATAATAAAACTCTGTGGTGATATTACAAGTGCAGATATTAAGAATATAAAATGAAAAATGAGGAAGCGAGTAATGTGCTGTCCTTTCTCCAACTTTGTGATGAATTCAAAGAGATCTACACAATTCATGCTTTGTTCTTTGTTTTACTGGGCTTTATAAAGGTATTTTGAGTCATCTGCGTTTGTTTTGCAATTCGCATTGGAAGCTTCATTTTGTTTGCGTCTTCAGCCATCCTGCCGTCCCAACTTCTATCCCTTTGATGATACTTTTTACTTGTTTTACTGTGTGTTGGTGACAAATCCCACATTCTTGCAGCATTCTTTCGGCATTGCGTTACGATATCATGTTCCTCTCCTTCTTCATATATTTTATTTCCTTCCATACATTCTGTGCTACTTGTGATGAAGCTACTAATTTGTTATCCATAGAAGTAGAGTTCGTTTGTGGCTGCCTATTTTGTACGACTATCTTCTGATTTTGTCCACAAGGTGGAAATGCTGTATTGTTTCCAAACATTGATGATTCTCCCATGAATTGGATTGCTTTTTGTGTTGTTTCTATTTGGTCGATCTATGTTGTTGTTACCTTCGAAGTTTCTGATGTTGTATCATTTTTTGGAATGAAAACTTGCACGTTATGATTCAAATTGCTTGCTGTATATGACAGGTTTACATTCCCATTCATGTTTGCAGAATTCCTATGAGATTTTGGGTTGATCGTAGCCTCACTTTCCTCTCCTGTGCAGATGCAATCATCTTGTTGGCCTTCCTGATCAGATTCCCAACCAGCAGAGCCTTCATCCCAGTTCTCTTCTTCATCAGAATAACATTGGTCCCATAGTTTCGATTTAATTACCATATCTCTCATGTTATCTCGAATTTGTTGTCTATTCTTTTCATTGAGACTTAAGAATTCCCCACTATCGTTGATACTTCCCTCGGCATACATACTGGATATCGAAATGGGAGTATAGCTTTGGGCCTTTTGAATGAGTCCTCTAGCTTCTTTTTCATCATCTTTACAGAAAATTGCAAGTGCAGCATATGAATTGGAACTTTTTGTTATTGCTGTAATCTTCTCTACATTCTGTTTGTTTCTACTTTTGATAGATTCATTTCTTTTGGAGCTCGGTGTGTCCATCTGTTGAGCAGATTGTTTCTGTCCAGATTTGGTGGAATCATCAATGTTATTAGAAACTGATGCATTCTCTCTTGATTGCAAAGGCAAATCAATGTGATCTCTGTCCATTGCATCGATGTTTTTTCCAGTTTCTTGAGTAGACATACTAGCATTGTCATTGTTAGACATTATCTTAGCCTGCTGCTGTTCAGTCATTTCTGCAATGTTCATTTGTCCTTCTTGTGCACCCTGGCTGCAATGGATTACTATTGTGTGCTTTATCTCAGCATTATTCTCAATCCTACGCTACATTTACAATGGAACAGTGGTTTGCATTATATCAACAGAACCAGAAACTCCTTCAGTTATTGGCACAGATTCTGCAAATGTAACAGTTGGCTGCTGCTGCATATTGCATTTGGAGTGCTATCCATCTCTTTTACCTATCTGCTCAGCCCGTGCATTATTAGCAATATACTCTGCAGAGTCATATGCTCAAGCCTGATTAATAACCATAGGATTATCCAGATTCTGCACCTCCTTCACAAGTTCAGCTGTAAGTTCAAAATTAGAGGCATCTGGCATTTCAGTTTCTCAGCTACCTTTTGACCTGCCTCATTGTTGTCCATTACAGCAACAAGATTAGAGTTAAGATCATCCTTTTGTATCAAAACATCTTTTCCAGTGCCCTGATGTACAATTGAATCACAGAGACCACAATTCTCATTAAAAACAGTATTGTCATTCACTGTTTTAACAAACAGTGTCGTGAACTGTGCAATTTTTGATGATTCGTGTATGCTTTTTCACAGCATTATTCTCAATCATACAATGCATTTCCAATGGAACACTGATTTGTATAGTATTAATAGACCCAGAAGCTCCTTCAGTTATTGGCACAGATTATGCAAATGTAGCAGTTGACTGCTGCTGCATATTGCATTTGGTATTAGCAATATACTCTGCAGAGTCATATGCTCGAGCCTGATTAATAAGCTTAGGATTACCCAGATTCTGCACCTCCTTCACAAGTTCAGCTGTAGGTTCAATATTGGAGGCATCTGGCATTTCAGTTTCTACAGCTACTTGTTGATCTGCCTCATTCCTATCCATTACAGCAAGATGATCAGAGTTAAGATCATCCTTCTGTACCAAAACATCTTTTCCAGTGCCCTGATGTACAATTGAATCACAAAGACAACCATTCTCATTCAAGACAGTATTGACATTCACTGTTTTAGCAGACAGTGTGGTGAACTGTGCAATTTTTGATGATTCAACTCGTGTATTCTCCTATTTTTCTTGTAAATCATTAGATCGTTGTGCAACTCATTTACCATTTAAATAATCCCTTGCGTCCCCTTGTAGTTTGGCAATTTCATTCCTATTATTTTGTATCATATTCGTAGCTAGATTTCTCTCTGTTACCTCTTCTGTTCCATCATTTTGTTTTCGATCTTGCAAGCCTTAATATCGTGCCCTAGATGTATACAGAACTCGCAATACTTTGGCAGATTGTCAAACACAATTTCTTGATGGAACTCGACAGCTTTACATGAGGCAGCATCCAAAATCTGCAGCTTGACCTTTTTTGGATGATTTTTCAAAAGGTCCACTATAATCTTAACTCTTGCAGCACTAGGCCTCGTTCTGTCCTGCGTCACTTCGTCAATAGCAAGAGGTTTCCCCACTGCAGATGCTATAGACATTAGCGATCTCTTAGCAAAGAAATTTGGAGGTAAACCTGGAAGTGATATCCACAGGACTGCTATTGATGTCTCTTCCCTTGGATTGAAATTGGAAGTCCATAGGAATGTTCTGAAGAAGAATTCTTCACTTTTGGATTTAAAAAATCCAGTCGACTTTTAGAGGAATCGAACATAATCATCGTACAGATCGAATCTGATCAAAAGATGTCGATATTCCAACTACCCTACATTATATTGACCTTCTACATCAAATTGCGACGAAAACATCTTTCGCACTTCTCTTAAATCTGGTCTGCCGTAGGAAAATTTTAAAACAATTGCTTGATGTAATCCTTCTTCCTTAGTGAAAATGTTAACCTCTTCCATGGTGAATTGGATTATTGGTTCATCATGGTCGTATATTACTGGACACAGCTCCATTTTAGTCGGAGTCGACTATTTAGCTTGTAAAGATTAAGCATATGATTGCTTGATCCTATCATTTGAAACTCATTTAGTCGTTTGTTGAATAGCTTCTCCCACAGCCAAAGGCTGGGGAGAGGTCCGCGCAAGCATGGCTGCAAAAATCAGATTGCGTTGATACAAATCCAGCAAAACCTACTTGTTTTCTCCATAGTTGAAGATGAAGACAATTACGAGCTACAGTGATTTTAATCAAATTAATATCTAGGAGAGATGGAGAATGATGTGAGAATAAAACTAGTTGGAGAGTAATCACAAGGTGAAAGTGGTTCTTTGGACACCAAGATTACTGTCGGTATCCGGAAAACTGGTCGATGAATTGTGACACGCCGCTACAGTGCTCTTAGAGAGAAGGCCGCTACAGTCTCTCGCTAGGTTGGACTTTGGTATTATCTCAAAATTCTCAACTTCCTTAATTATCTCTTCTGGTATGTCATCTTCCTATAAATCTATGTCGGTTTGTTGTGTTGTCTTGTTACATGTCACAGTTATTGGCTAATCAAGATAAGTAATAATAATGTTGTATAAGTAAGGTAATGAGAGAAAAATAATAATTAACGTTGATTCATAAGAAAAGTGAAAATTCATTGATAAATTTCTTAATCGTCTTGAACAATGGAGATCTTATTGCGGAAATTGAAAATATTCAGAAAATAATTTCTTTTAGTAAAGCAAAATAGTGCTTGTTTTAGACTTGCTACCCCGAGGCTCGTGGGGATCTGGTTGTCCTGATGGTCTAGTCTTTGAGGCAGGATCCATGGTTTACCGCCAGTATGGAAGGGCCTTCCTCCCCCTCATCCTCAAAAATAACACAACAATTCATATTATTGTCTTCCAGGAACAAATTCCTTATGATTGCCAGTGCTTCCTCTTCTTCATACCCATAGATAGCATCGGCTAGCTGGAAAAGCTTGTCCAAGTGTGGTATTAGCTAATCCAGGGGATATTAAAGACCACGCCATGGTAGCGACCTGTTATTGAACTCCTCCTAAGTGTATTCACATTCTAAACCAAAGGTGGTACCATCTTTCTTCAGTTTGATAGAGTTAGCTATTCCTTGGAGATTCTCTCAAAGTCTTTTACCGGGTTCATATCCGAACTAGTTAATTATGCTTTCAATCGTGTTGTCCTACCATTTGTCTTTGTCAACAGCGTTAACTCGCTCGATGTGGTGATAGGTCTCCCCGCCTATTTTTCTTCTGCCCTCGATTGTTGGAATGTTCTGGTGACTGTATATGGGATTGTTACCGTCATTCTGAATGATCACCTCTGTATGGTTCCATTTTAACATCATTTCCTTATGTAGTGTTTATGCTACAGCCCCAACAACATGAATCGATGATCGTCTTAACAGTAAATTGTAAGATGCCGGTACATCTATCATTTGGAAATAGACCCTGAACAAAGTAGGTCCAATCTGTAAGCACAAACTAATTTCCTCAATAGTGGATCTTTGGGAACCGTAGAAGGCTTTGACATTGATGGCCTCTTCCTTGATCTCATGCAGGTTCTTCCCCAATGTCTTAAGTGTTATCAACGGATATATTGAGGCTGTATCTTCCGCCAATCATGATTCTGGTGATAAAATAATCTTTGCATTGCACATTAATGTACAATGCTTTGTTATGACTTCACCCATCTAGCGGTACCCCATCTTCATGAAAAGTGATCTTGTGACTTTCCAATGCCTTCCTTACCATGTTTGCCATCTCTCCTCCTGTGATGTTGCTTGGTATATATGCCTAACTTAACAAATTCAATAAAGTCATTCCTGTTTCCGTCTAAACATAGTAGCAAAGCTAAGATAGAAATCTATGCTCGTGTTTTATTTAGCAGATCAATGATTGAGTACTCCTGCCATGTATCTTTCTACAGAGGTCATTGGGCCCGGTTTGGGTGATGGTCGGCTGACCAGAGGCCTTCTTACTCGACTCAGCTAAATGCCCTGGAGTATAAATCGTGCATGTTCTTGTCATACATTATGTCGCAGCGGTTTCCCCCGACTTTCCCTTTTCTTCTTGCCTCAGCTGTATAGTCCTACGGGATTACACAAGTATGGAATGGTGTTACGACTGACATTGCTACTAGAATGGTCCCCTTTACTCCGAATGCAACATGCACTTTGGAACGTAAAAAACAACTTCAAATGGTACAGGTGCATTTGTTGGAGACCCAAAATCGACCTTAATTGTAGTTGGCATCTTTGCTGAGGATGGTGCTCCAAATTCATGTGGTATGGACATTTTTATGTACGCATCCTCTGAAGGATAAATCTGGACTACAATCGGATTGAGGGTGAAAATTGGCTTCTTTGGTTCTCCTCTTTAGCGATCAAACTTATTGATCCCTTGGGGTCCCAATAATCCTCTATTTCAATCATGTGAATGCCTCCACCCTTTTTGTATGGTAGAGAGTTATTGCGAATATTTAAAGCGGGCTCCTTTGCCACAATAATCTTTTTTCGACCAGAGTTTGTATCTTATCTTTCATAGAGCGGCATTCATTAATGATATGTCCATTCATGCCGGAATGGCATGCACAAGTTTTATTTGGGTTGACCCATTGAGAAGGATTTGGAAGTTATAGGAAGGATAGGGGTGACATAACTAGCAGTTGTGAGTCTCTTATACAGCTGGCCAATGGGTTTAGCTGATGGAGGTATACTATTTGGGAGATCTATGGTCAAAATTTTGTCAAGGTATACGAATGTTTTGGCGTGGGGGTACTGATTTCTAGTAGAATTTTTGAGTGTTGTAGGCTTGGTAGACATATGCAGGTTGGGAATATCTGAATGATGTAGGTTAGAATGAAGGAGTGGAGGTGATTGATAAGTAGGTGGTGGCATTTGGTAGGAAGGTGAGGGTGCTTGGTAATTTTGAGTAGGCTGATATGTGAGTAGAGGGATTGGATAAGTTTTGTATTTGACTGGGGATATGGTTCTCTGTGCAACCATTACGGTACCTACATCCCTTTTTTTGGACGTACCACCAAACTGTAAACCCATATTAGTAGCTTGATAAGCTTCAAAGTTCAAGACCATACCACTTTTGATGCCTTTCTATACCCTCTCACCCAGATTGATGATGTTGGAAAATTTCTAGCTTTCAATCAGCTTCAAACTTTCATAGTACTATGGGTCTTGACCTCAGACAAAAAACTTGTTCATTTGCTCCTCCTCTAAAGCCGGTCTGACCTTAGCAACTTCTGATCTCTAGTGAGTAGCATACTCACATAATGTTTCTATGGGCTTTTTCTTTAGGTTCTGGATGTATAACACATCTGGCGCATTGTCTATGTTAAACTTATACCTGTCCATGAAATATAAAGCTATACTCACCCAATTTGACCATTTCTCAGGGTCTTGGCTATTGTACCAAGACAGAGCATCTCCTTTCAGACTTGTCATTAAATGCTTCATGCGAATCCTTTAGTCCTTCCCTACTTCGACTAGCTGGTCGGAGTACGTTCTCAAGTACACTCTCGGATCCCCTATACCATCAAACATCACAAATATATGAGGTTTGTACCCCTCGGGCAGTTCGACATCCGGTTGTACACAAAGATCTTTGTAGTTCAATCCACTTACTTCCTTCGACACCATGAATTCAACTAGTCAATTTCTTGTGTACTACAGCTTGGTTCCTAATGATAAATTCTTTATCATTAGACTCAGATGTTCTTGAGACGAGTTAAATGCGGTATGGTATGGTCTCCACTTAGATTGGGGTGTTATGGTGGGTGTGGAGATGGTCATTTGTAGAGTTTCGAGGCTCCGGGATAAGTGGTGGAGTATTATTGGAAGTGTGGCAAGTGTTGCAGTGGCGGTGAGGATTGGGATGATTTTGTGGTTCTGGTATACTTTGTGGAGCTGTAGGTTCTGAGTGTTTGGGAAGTTGAACTCTGGAGTAGTGAGGGAAAATGATAGATTTGTTATGTTCGGAACTTGGTCCAGTTCCTCTTGGAATTGTAACAACTTTTGCTCAAGTTGGGATGCATTTTATTTAGAAAACTGAGTATCATTAGTGACCTCTGCCCGTTCGGTTGAGTTTTCCTTTCTGATGTTGCTCAAATCTTCCATCTTTCCTTGGTTCCTATTTATGACGGTACTAGGTGGAGGAGTTGAAGGAGGACCCTTAGATCTTGTTGAATATGATGATGATGCCAGAGTGCACGAACTAACCTTTGGGGAAGGGAATAAAATAAAAAAATAAAAAACAAAAAGGTAACAAGTCAGTGAGGATTATAAGCATGTATTGCGATGTTTAAACACATAGTGTGATAAGTAGGATTTTAATGTGTTTTATGGCCCTGCTTGCCTATGCTTTGAGTATAATCTGCTACAAAAAAGACCCAAAAAGCTCATAGGTTGTGCTTGATTGCAGGTTTGAACGACAAAGTGACCAATGTCAAAGATCTGCTCAAAACGGAGTGACACTTGCTCAAGTATCAAAGTCCATGTGAAGTGGTGGAAAAGGGAGCTTAGAGCAGACCGCACAATGTAATATGCACCCGTACTATGGGATTCAGAGAACTGCATTATATGGGTCCTCACCACGTGGATGTGGTTGAAAATGTGCGGCTCGTATTCGGCTCACGCGGCCGCGAATTTATGGAAAGCGGCCCGCATCACAAAGATAAGAGAGTTTGAGATTTAGGAGAAGGCAAGCCACCGATCGCGGTCATCTTCACGCGGTCCGCGCCAGATGCTTCTGAGAGCATGAAACTGGAAGTCAAATAGCCAGTGCAGTCGCGGGCATAATTGTACGGCCCGCACTGGCCCCACAGGGGCAATTGTCTAGTTTTTCTAGCCCGCTATAAATAGAACATTTTACCAGTTTTAGGTTAAGTAGTAATTACTAAATAGAGTTGTGCTCCTGAAGACGAAAGTTTTGGCCTATTTTGGAATTTTAGCACAATATTCTCCATATATTCTTGTAGTTTCTCTTTATTTACCAATTAATATATTTATTTCTTCTTCAATTATGTTTAGCTAAACCCATTAGCTAGAGTTGTGTCTCAACCATAGTGTGGGTAATTAATGGGTGTTGCTTTCTAATGATAGATTGATATTGGATATTTGTTATTTGGGTTAATTTTATGCTTTAATTAAGGATTGGTGGTTGCAAACATTTATTCTAGCTTAGTGGGTTTTGACTCTTCTTGAGAAAGATAGTCAATGACCCCGAAATTGACCAAACAATGAATTTGAATGGACCCATATGAAATGGTAGTATCAATTAACGAATTAAATATCAAGAGAGTAAACACCCTACTTGAACCCTAGTTGCTTGGTGTAATTGTCCTGCCCAGTTGGTCTAGAGAGGGTCAATTGGCAAAATAACTCTCTCTACGAGAGGTGTGAGAGTGGGTACAATGGTGCAAAGGTTAAAGCATAATTCTAAATATGTCAATATATTATTAGAAGTTTCAACTCGTTAGTTAACAACCCAGGTGATGCCACGACCCTAGTAACTTTCTCCTTATTAACTAGAACCTAGCAATATTTCCTTAGCATAATTTAGCTTTCATTTTTAGGTTACAATAGTAGTCATAAATATAAAAACCCAAAGCTGTATGAAGTGCAGTTAGAAGTACAAACATTATTCTAGGCTAAATAGACAATACGACGTTTCTCCAAGCTCCCTATAGAAATTAAATCCCGAACCACTATTTGGGTAAAAGATATAGCGACCCACTCTCCTTACATTCATGTAGCATTGAGTTCGCAGCGATCACTTTTTGACGTCGTTGCCTGAGAGCTTATGGTGTTGACTATATCTGTAGCTAGTTTTGTATTTTCCTTCTCTTTCCTCCTTTTTACTAATTTTATTTGCCTCAATCACTAAGGTACCCATGGACTTAAATGCAAATGACCCTTTTGGCAACGTCTTCACGAGGGAAGAGGTTGAGGATCTTGAATAAGAAGATGTATTACCTCAAGCACTGAGGTGAGGTCAAAATTCTAAAGAAAATGCCAATACAAATGAAAACATACCAGACCCTCCTCCGCCTCTACAAAGAGTAGCCCCAAGATTTCTCCATAATCAAGGGTACGTGAGTGCCACTATTCCTCCCCAAATCCGGGCAGGGAACGTTCAAATTACAGATGTTATTCTGACCATGTTTGAGTAGAGCGGATATTTTACGGACGCCTCTGACTAAAATGCCTACAAGCATTTGATGGGGTTCATTGATACCTGTTGGGGTAGCAAATAGATAAACGTTTCGGAAGATGCATTGAGACTGAGGCTTTTCTCGTTCTCTCTTCGGGGTAAAGCATTGGACTGGTTAGACATGCTCCCCAATCACTCTATCACCATAAGGAATGAACTTGCCGACAAACTTACCTCCAAGTCACATGACGGCGCTACGTGATAAAAGTTTGGCTTCAAAACAAGAGTCAATAGAACCCCTGCACGAAATATGGGAGAGATTTAGAATATGGTTAAATAGTGTCCAAACAATGATATAAATGATGTGATGATTAAAAAAATATTCAATAGTCGCATCAACACAACCAACCAATGTATTGTGAACCAATAGGCAAGAGGATGTTTTATGAAGCTTCCCTAAATTGAATCTTGTGATGTGTTAGATGAAATGGCCGATATTCTTCGACATTGAAAAGCCGGGCAGACTTTCCACAAGGTGACCCTAATGTCATACATTTTCATAAAGAAACGCATAATCATAGCAAAGCCATTTCAAAACTCACAACAACAATGTATCAATTAGCAAAGGTTAAATTGCATTAAGTGTAAAACTCGCGCCAAGTCAATGCCATGGAAGGAGTGAATTTGATGAAAAGGAGGCAAAGAGGGCAACAACCTCAAGGAAATTGTGATAACTATGATGATGGTGGTGGTTATTCGAATGAATGCTATGAAAATCAAAGAGGCAAAGTCCAATACGTTAATAACTACCAAGAGAATATAGGAAATCAAGGGAATCAACAATGGCGACCCCAAGGAAATTGGGACAATCAACAAAGTGGTTATTGGAACAATAACAACAACAAAGGTGGACATTTGGGGAAAACCTATTCGGGTAATCAAGGGAATTGGAATGGTAACAACAAAAACAATTGGGACAACAATAGTGGTAAAGGTGGATGGAATAGCAATGGTGGACAGGATAATCGGGGGCCAGGCTTTTAAAGGCCTCCGATGTATCAACAATCGAACAATCTATCATTGTTTCAATCTCAAAGGTCGAGTTCTTCTGGAAATGATTTGTGTAGAATTGAAGTTATTTTTGAGCAAATGATGAAGAAGAACCAAGCCTCTGATGCTCAATTGGCTTCCCACAGCACCTATATCCGTAACTTGGAGGTGGAAAAGCCAAATTTCTTAATATTTAAATACTCTCCCAAAGGGTGCTCTACCAAGTGATACTAAGGGTGGACACAATAATCATGTGATGACGGTGAACTGGAATAGGCGGTGATGTACATGCCTCAAGAGGAAATCAAGTTATGGTTAATGAAGATGAGTTGCGAGATGATGATGTGCCTTTGGTGGTTCAAGATGTAATTGAACCCAATGTGAAAAATGAACATATTGATATTAATATGGTTGAGGAGGAGAATCAAGTGGCTCATCAAGTGAGCGCAATTGTATATTCTATTGGTCCAAACCTTGAGGACCCCGGTGCATTCACTTTCCCATGTACCATTGGAAATGTCGACTTTGCAAAAGCCCTTTGTGACTTGGGGGCAACTATAAACCTAATGAGGCTTACATTGGCGGACTGGTCAATGAAGCGGCCTTTGGGTAGAATTGACGATGTCCTTGTTCGTGTTGATAAATTCATCTTACTGGTGGAAATCGTTATATTGGATTGTGAGGTGGACTTTAATGTCTCGATTATTCTGGAGATCTTTCCTAGCTATGGGGAAGGCTTTGGTCAATGTTGAGGAGGTTTACCTTCCGTGTTGGTAATGAGAAGGTAATGTCCCATGTGTGAAAGACTATGAGGCAACCAAATAGAACTGGGGTGTGCTTGTTAGTGGACATTGTCACGGAAATGATAGTGGATGACACAAGTGCTATGATTAATGTTGAAGATCCACTTGAGGCCGTTATTCTAAATATGGATGTCAATGAGGATGTTGGGAGAGTGCAGTGCATGAATGCATTGCATGGCATGGGTTCATACTCATATGATCCTAGAAAGTTATCATTGGATCTTCAAAATAGCAAAACTCCACCAACTAATACATCTACTGAGGAGCCACCGGTGTTGGAGTTGAAACTACTTCCTCTCACGTATGAATTCTTGGGCTCTAATTGTGCTTTCCCTATTATTCATTCGTTTTGCTTAACTAACATGCAGGTTGGCGCCACTTTGGTGGTTCTTTGAAAGCGCAAGAAGGCGAATGGATGGACGTTGGCCGATATTCGGGGTACATGATCTGCTTTTTCATGCATAAGATAATTTTGGAGGAAGATTCTTGGCCTTCACTTTAACATCAAAGAAGACTAAATGAGGATATGCAAGAAGTAATTAAGAAAGATGTTATTAAGTGGCTTGACGCCGGTGTGGTGTATCCTATCTCTGACAGTTCTTGGACTTCTCCGGTGCAATGCGTCCGATAAAGGGTTGAATGACTATGGTGACCATTGCAAACAATGAGCTTATTCCTACTCATATGGTAACGGAATTGAGAGTTTGTATGAACTACAAAAACCTTAACAAGGTGACCATAAAGGATCATTTCCTGTTGCCGGTCCTTGACAAAATGCTTTATTATTTTGCGAGCCAGTCTTTCTATTGCTTAATAGATGGGTAATCGGGGTGTAATAAAGTTCTCATTTCCCCGCAAGACCAAGAGAAGACGACCTTTACATGTCTTTATGGCTCATTCGCATTTTTGAAGATGCCGTTTGGATTGTGTAATGCTTTGGTGACGTTCAAATGATGTATAATGGCTATTTTAACCGCGGAGTATATATTGGAGGTCTCAATAGATTATGTTAGCGTGGTTGGGTATTCGTTCGATGAATGTTTGGTAAATTTGGATTGAGCTATGGGCCGATGTGAAGGCACTAACCTAGTTCTCAATTGGGAAAATGCCATTTAATGGTAGAACAGGGTATTGTGTTGGGTCACAAGATTTCAAGGTTGTGAGAAAGCCAAGATCAAAGTTATTTCAATACTACCTCCCCCTACTTCTGTAAAAGGGGCGAAGAGTTTTCTTGGGCATGCGGGTTTCTACAGAAGGTTCATCAAAGATTTTTCTAAGGTAGTTAACCCGTTATGCAAGTTTATAAATAAGGAGGCTATGTTTTTTTTATGATAAATGCATGGAGGCTTTCGATCATCTAAAACACAAGTGGACAACAACCCCTATCATTACTGCACCAAATTGGAGCTTTCCTTTCGAGCTCATGTGTGATGCTAGTGATGTTGCGGTGGGGCCAGTCTTGGGCCAAAGAATCAACCATATATTCCATGGGGTGTACTACTCGAGCAAGACAAATGAATGAAGCTCAAAGGAATTACATTGTCACCGAGAAGGAATTTCTAGCTATTGATTTTGTTATGGAAAAGTTCCGACCATACCACATGGGGCCAAAGTGATTATCCCTACTATTCATGTTACCCTTACGTATTTGACGACCAAGAAAGACTCCAAGGCAAGGCTGATGAGATGGGTGTTACTTCTTCAAGAAATTGATCTAGAAATTGTGGACTGGAAAGGGAGTGAAAATCAAGAGGCATACCAATTGTCCCTCTTGGGGGAGGAGGTTAGGCCTTGTGATGCGCATGAGATAAATAATGCATTTATGGATGAACAACTCCTCGAGGTGTCAATGCATGATATGTTGTGGTTTTCCAACGTCGCCAACTTTCTTTTGACCGGTATAACCCAGTATGAGCTCTCTTCTAACAAAAGGAAGAAGCTATAGCGGGAAAGTTTGGATTTTTATTAGGATGAGCCATATTTGTTCAAGTATTGCACCGATGGTGTGATTCATTGATGTGTATTGAAATAAGAACAGTTGAGTATATTGGAGGCTTGTTATTCCTCTCCATGTGGTGGCCATCATGGCGGGGTTAGGACGACCTCTAAGGTGCTTAGTTATGGATTCTATTGGCCCACTTTATTTAACGATGTCATTGATTTTGTTAAGGTATGTGATGAATGCCAACGCGTCGGTGGGATTTCTAAAAAGGATGAGATGCCTCTCAATACAATTCTAGAGGTAGACCTTTTCGATGTTTAGGGTATTGACTTTATGGGTCCTTTCATGATCTCTTGTGGGAACACTTATATTTTGGTGGCGGTGGATTATGTTTCAAATTGGGTTGAAGCTGTGGATTTTCCCAACAATAAGGCACGAAGTGTGGTGGAATTTCTGAAAAAGTGTATCTTCACAAGGTTTGGCACCCAGCGCGCTATCATTAGAGATGGGGGGTATCACTTTTGTAACAAGGTATTTGATTCATTGCTTGTGATGTATGCAGTATTTCATAAAGTGACAACCCTCTATCATCCTAAAGCTAGTGGTCAAGTGGAAGTTTCCAAGAGAGAAATTAAGAGTGTCTTATCTAAAACTGTCAATGTCAATAGGACGGATGTTAGGGAATGTTTCTCATCTTTCGGTGGAATTGGAGAACAAGGCTATGTGTGCCTTGAGGAAGTTGAACTTACAATGGGATGTTGCAGCAAGTCTCCGGGTTGAGCAACTCAATGAGCTTGATGTGTTTGGATTTCATGCCTACTCACACTCATCATTGTATAAGGATACGATGAAGTATATTCACGTCAAATATTCCAGATGAACGAAATTCCAGGTTAGTGATATGGTTCTTCTTTTTTACTCCCGGTTGAGATTATTCTCGGGAAAGCTCAAGTCGAAGTGGAGTGGCACGTCGAAGTTGTTGATGTAACCCCACTTGGTGTTACTGATCTCAAGAACAAAAATGGTGAAGTTTTCCGAGTCGATAGGCATAGTGTCAAGCATTAGTTGGGGAAGTATGATGATTGCCACGTGGTGGCACTCATACATTTGAAGTGATATTGATGGTAACATGCGTTGTGCCGCTATGTTAAATCAGGCTCTTATTGGGAGGCAACCCATGTCTTTTTCTTTATCTTTGATTTTCTTTACAGAATAGGATTTTTGAGCTAATTGTTTGTGAGGTATTGCAGGAATTATGTTGAAGCAGTACAAAATAAAGTGTAAAAATGCACAGTCTCTAAATATTGCCAGAGTGTCCGTTGTGAGTTTTGTGCGATCCACATTAGCATGAGATGAAAGTGAAGGTTCTCCAAAGTTTATCCGCCCATCCGCGGTCATGTTTCTGTGGACCGCAGTGGTCTGGCGCAGTCGTGTCCCTTTTGTGCGGCCTGGGTGAGTTTCTTCCTACAAAATTGTTCATAGTTAAACCCGGCGCAGTCCACGATAATTTTCACGGGGCCCTGCTGGTGGGTAGGTAAGGGCCCCACAATTTTCTATCAATAGAGACCTAAGGCCTCATTTTACAATTTTCGCAATTAGATTACCTGAACCCTAATTTTATACTATTCACCTATGAGACCGTATTGTGTGCTTGTCACCTTATTCTCTATTGGTTTACAAAACTATAAGTACTTCTTCTCTCTTCTCACATCACACGAACATAATTCATTCTTAAATCTCTCTCACACAAAAAATATTCAGTGTTCTCTCTTGTTTCTATACTACCTCGCTCACTTCTCTACTTGTTACTCAGCTGGTTTGAAAACGAGGCTGAGCTTTAAGCTAATTTTTTTGTTCTACTGCTCTCTCTATATTGCTGCTCACTTTGCATGTTATAGCTCACTACTGCGCTGCATTGCTTTTCCTTTAACTGGTATATCTCCTATTTGATTTACATCTTCAAAACACTATATTTCTATTTGTATAGCACTTTCTCTTATTTCTGGTATGTTTCTATTTATTGTTTTGTTGTGCTGACTGCCATTAGCATGCCTTTGTGTTTATTAATATGCCTATCTTAATCTGGCACGCCCATTACTCCCTTTGTCTGTCTCCTGCATGTTTCTTCGTATCCCCTAACACCAGTACATTATTAGCATGTATTCAGGAACCTTTTATCTATTAAGTAACCCTGAACCTCCTCTTGATTTGTGAATCTATCAATGTTATGTTGCTAATACCCTTACCCCTTTGTGTGAAACCTGCTTGATGTTTAAGTTCTGAAGTGCTTCTCTTTGATGTTTGTGTATATGTATTTGTGTTCTAACTTGTGATCTACTTGTCCCCCATGTCCTCTGCCCCTGATTGTGCTTGCCTGATATTGTATCTTCTGTTGCTTTTCTCTCAAAATTGTTTCTCCATGGACCCTCTTTCAAACTATTTTCAAACTCAATCTCTTTAATACTCTATCACAATCTCACCACTCCAAGAATTTAGGTTCTACCCCATTAGTGTATGCATTGCTTGGGGTACCTTGAGTACCCACTGAACTTTGATGCACAAGTCTGATAATTCCACACTTGCACCGATTCAATGTTAATCTATTTGGATGCCTTGTATTGGCCAAGGGCTCCAATGAGCCCTTAGGTGGCTTTGCCGCACCCAAACCTTTGTAAAGACTGTGAAATTCGAAAGATGTGAGGTTGGAGACTTGTGCTTTGTTGAAGGCTCCCTATAAAGTAACTTCTTACTTTTCCCACTACTTTAATTAAATTACCTTAGATTGTAATGATTTGTAATGAATGATTGGGGTTCAAAGTGAAACAGGTAGACTATGCATGCTTAGTTTAAGGGTACAGGTAGAAAACATGCTTGTAGGGCTTTTCTTATTTGACAAATTGATATCTTGTCTAGGACATGCATCTCACATGAATAGAAATCTTGTTTTTAGGCTCTTTTACATTCAACTTGTTATTTACTTTATAATCACAATTAGTTAATTACCAACAAGTTACTGCTACTACATTTAGATACCATATTTAAGGACATTTATGTGCATTAGATATTATTTACGTAGGGTTTTATTGGCAACTATTGAATGTCTCACTAATTTCATTTAACAACATAAACATGGCTAGCAACCTCTATTAAAACTGAAAATCAAATATGCAATCAGGAAATATATATAACCCCTAGGCAAGCTTTAGGACCTAATAAAACGATTGATCATATTTCATCATATTATAAACTATTCATTCTTTTTAACAGTCTAAACTTGTTTCTCATTTTCACCTCTCTGAAGTCCGCTTTGATTTCAAACTAAACTCCCGTCCCATTTTTAATCACATCTATATGTTCTTCTAGTAAGTTATCTTTCCAATCCAGATCTGGACTATTGTTTTTGTAAAACTTATCAGAATACTATGTTCTTAATATCTTCTATAATATTTTCACAAGTATATTTCAACACTAATATACTTACTACTCTTTCTATTTTTACACTACTGAAATCCTCAATGGTTTTGCATCTGTGCTATACGTTTTTACCTCTCCTGTCCTTAACTATTCTATTTGTCTGCTCCTAGCTGAAAGCTACACCTGTTATAGCTTGTTATAAATTTTCAAGTAATTTTCTAAGTGTTTTCTCACTAATTCCTAAACAGTTGTATTTTTACTGCATTTTTCTCAAATTTTAAAAATTTCGACTATGCTTTCTAAAATGTTGGTTATGTTTTCTGCTCCTATTGTAACGTATCTTTTGACATTCCTGCTTTTAAAGTCTCATTTATTTATACCTTAAATGTGTTTGAGGAATTCTAATTATATGCTCATCTATGGAGGGATATTTGAGCCCTTTTACATGCCCTATATATGATTCCTTTAAGTGAAGTCCTATTTGTTTTGCATATCGCTTAACATTTTGACCTTTAAACCTAAGGGTTCAGCCAAGTTCTTACCTTATTGGAATAGTGGTCCTAAAACCCCTCTAGGACCTATAGGAGAGTACGAGTAATAGCACGAAATAAGCACTCGTGGCCAATCCATACGTTTACATAACCTTTACGGGGTGGGAATGGTAGAATATGGAAATGATGAAGGGTGCATTAATATCTCGTGTGACTCCACTTTTGAGGACTGATTGTTGGGTATTGCGTTGATGTGATCCATATCATATCTAAACTTAGGACCTCCTTTCTTTTCTTTTTTTGTAATATTTTCCTTAAATGATTTCATTTCTTTGCCTCAATTCCCTTTCTAAAGACTGTCTATTCTACCTTTTCTTTTTCAAAGTTTCAAGCATACTTGTAACTATGATGTGCAAAAATTTATTTGCTTTCTACTCCTTTAATGTCACAATTAAGCATGGCCGGGAACCACACTAGTGGATCTTGAG